>JARHVA010000551.1:2195000-3395000 GCA_037957365.1 Torreya grandis
CATAGGGCTTGTATGATTACTAACTAATGGTTCCTTAAAAGGAACATCCTATGATAACTCCATCATTGAGGAGTGTGATATACGAGAGTACGATGAATTAGGTCTCAGTGCCCCCTGTGTAAACTCTATGATGCCTTGAGTAACATAGTGGTTGATGCTAACTTAGAGTGCATATAAATGATCATCTGAAAGCCCACTTATCTAGTAAAAATGATAATATGGCTTATGTGGTACCTGATGCAAATAGTGTGGTGGATGATGATTAGTAGAAGGAAGTGTATTCATACCCTTATCTAATAGTGTATGCAAAATTTCATGAGGCCCAACCTTATCTAAAAATTGTATAACCCCTTGTGTATACCCTATGTTTGACTCACTATAGAAAGGTGTTGTGTAAAGTTTCTCTTTGCCCTTACTAAGTATTTTTTTGGTTGTTTCTATCCCACTGGTTTCTAAATTTGAATCGGAGTGGGCTCTTGTATTAGATTATATGACTGAGGCTTTGAGGGGTCTATAGCCAAATCTACCTCTAATTGTGTAATTACTAATCCTGATTATTCCTCTAATGCTATAGTTATGTTGCATAGATGTATAAATGATTTAGATGTTTGATATAACAATCTCTCCTTGAGAGGATAGATTAAACTTCTATCAAATATGTACTATACTTATAAATATGTTAGTCAATAAATCAGTTGATGAAAACAAGATTTGAATTGTAGAATGTATTCAAATGTAGGCTCTATCTCACCCTGATGTAATGAAGGTAACCAATCATGTGTGACTATGGGTCCTTTATTATGTATGTAATTCCTAAGAAAGACTATCTCTAGATCCTCATATGTATTTAAAGATCCACTAGGGATTGTATGGTGGAGCCAATCTAACACTTTTCCATTTAGGAACTTTGGAAACAATTGTAGTAGAATTAACTTATTATAATATGGTCCATGGATTTCTCATAATCCTGAAGGTGTAAGTATGGATCTCCATGTCCATCAAATATAGGTAACATCGGTATCTAAAAGTTGTGTGGTAACCTTGAAGTTGAGATTTGGCATAGAATAAGGTTATTATATATAACATTGGCATCAACCTGAGATCGGTATGCTTTGTTATCTAAAGTGAGATTATGTACTTGTTTTTGTAAAGCACCAACAACGTGCATCAAATAAATTAATACTTGTGAAGATATATGATCATTATCAAGGGGTTCGTCTAATTCTTTAATTTTATTATTTATCTTAGCCATTGGTAAATTATATTGAAAATATTTTTTAGAGAGGATTAGTTCATTCTAAATAGCCTTTTGATGTGTGATAATTGGGACATGGTTAGAGGGAAATGAGATACAATCCTTGTTTAGGTTTTGTTGATGCAGTGGATTGCACTTGGGGCAGGGTGCTTAGCTCCTGCTTTCCACACACAATAATGGAAACTCCCCTCTCGCCTATGGGACCGACGAAGCTGGAGGGGAGAGTCTCTAGATAAGGGATAGCTCCCTCTGATGTATCCTTTAGGCCCTAGTTTCTCCTACTACTAACAAATAAAAGTAAAAAGGGGGGTTGAAAAGAGAGAGAGAGATGTTGAAACAGAACCTATACCTAAAAATAAAAAAAGGGGTGATACACCAGAAAAGTTTGATCCACTAAGCCCCGAACATACACTTTTCATCAAGAAGAAGCACCCATACACTTCATCTGATGTGGGAAACTCTTCTGTATTAGTGATTCAGGGGTCCGTAGAGATACAGGGAGTAAGGAACTATCAAAGGTGTTCTGAGACACACTTTGACAGCCTATTCACATGCGCCTATATTCCTGCTGTAGACACTTCTGGCAGACCTGTAGAAAAGAAACTTCACATTGCGCTAGACATGCTGGAATTGATCTGTGAGAAGCATAAAAGGAAATGACTTAACACAAAAAGAAAACATAGACATGTGCTTGAGTGCAAGTCCAAATGGAGGTAAAAATGCTAAGTCCTGATTCAAGGTAAAATTTGGCAGAGTTCTGCCTTACAAGCCCAAGAGATTTTTGGGCAGAGTTTTGCCTTAAGGCTAAGAGATGGATCCTCAAATGAGAAATTTTACAATATATAGAAAAGAGAAGGGAAATTGGCACCTTCTAGAAAATATTTTTGGCACTCTTTTGCAAGCTGGCCCATGTGCACACTGAGCCTTGGGAAGAGGAAGTCGTCTAATTGTCAGCTCCTACTTTGACTTTGGCATTCCACATTAATGTGAAAACATGGTTGTGCCTCTTTTCTACAAATAGACTAATATTTATAGATATTCACATGGTTTATCTACTTATAAATGCAAACTGGAGAAAATAGGCTGCGTTGTTTACTGTTCGCACTATTTGATGACCATCTGGCAATCATTGTCTCAACTACAAGAATAAATCCTTGAGCTGACACCTCCTCCTTGCCACCTGGACTATTTGTCCACTTTTACACTTTGTTTCTTCCTCATTTGGTCCCTTTTTGGCTTTGTCACTTTCTAGCTTTGTCGCTTTCTGGCTCCTTCAACCCCCTGGGGCTATCTTTTGGCAGGTCGCTGCATGCCTTGGGCTCTTTTCTGGTTAACGTTCATGCATTTTAAAAACAAACGGCTATTTCACCACCTTGAATTTGACATCCACACACCCATCACTACTTTTGAATACCCAAAAACTAGTTTATTGTGCTTGATTTTGATGTCCTCAGGCCTGTCGCCCCTTGGACTTTCTTTGGCTTTCTTGCTTCTGCCTTTTCTATGGACTTCCTTCTTCGCACCTTCCCGAAGGGAAGGTGACCCTTTGGCCTTTTGGGGGGTTTATCCTTTGGGCTTTTTCTCACGGACTTTTTCTTGTAGACAATTTTCTCACGGATAAAAAGTCTGCAGAAATTATTTTGGCCACTTTGATTTCTTTTCGAGTTTTCTTCCCAGCTACTTTCCCCGCAGCTATCCTCCATTCTGAATTTCTTCAGACTTTTTGTCCGAAGGAATTAATTCAGACAAAAAGTCTGAAGAAATTATTTTCTTGCCTTGGTCTTTGTGGGAGTTTTGTTTGCAACCTTTCCAAATTCCTTCAAACTTTTTGTTCGAAGGAATTCCTTCAGACAAAAAGTCTGAAGGAATTATGCCTTTGCCTTTCAACTGCCTTAAACAAAATTCTGAAAGAACTTACCTTTGTGGATTTCTTGAAAATGACCCTTTCAAAGGGTGATTTTTTTGACCAAGTGCCCTCTGCAAGGGCACTTGTCCTTCGGGAGGCTCTCTTGAACTTTTGCATTGAACTACTCCTTTGAACCAACCGTTGAACCAAGCATTGAACCAAGCCGATGAACCCTTTGATTGAACCAAAAGTTGTTGAACCGTTTGATGAACTGACTGAGTGAACCAAAGCATTAAACCAAGACTTTGAACCAAGCTGATGAACCATTTGATTGAACCAAAGTGATGAACCAAAGCATTGAACCAAAGCGTTGAACCGGTTCATTGGTTCAACAGTTCAAAGATGCTAACTCTTGGAAAGATCATGTCGTTGAACAACTTTCAGCTCTCTTTCCTTGTGAATTTCTTTAGACAAGAGTTTGAAGAAGCTTTGTAAAACCTTGCACTCTTTGAACTGGTTCTTCATGCGCTGAAAGACTACACCTGTAGAGTTCATAGAAGTCCCTATGGAGTCCGTAGAAAACTTGCAGAGTCCATAGAAATGGACCTGCAGAGTCCGTAGAAAACCACTGCTGAGTCCGTAGAAATCCAAGCTCTATAGAGTCCATAGAAATAGACCTACAGAGTCTATAGAAAACCTATGTCTGTAGAAACTTGCAAGACTCATGCAATATCAAAAGTACTGGCTAGAACATCATGAAAAAAGGGGGGACCGATTTTTGGCTTGCAAGACCAAAATGGTCAACAAATTGGTGACTCCCAAGGGAAGCATGCCTGCTATGCTTAAAAACTAGTTGCCTTAAAGTCCATTGGGCACAAAGTCAAAATGTAACTTAAAGATCAGTAATAGGCCCAATAGATTCAAGAACCAATCACGAAGATTTATCCCAAACACAAGGGAAAGCACACACAAGACTAAAAACACTACTTGTGCAAACTACACTTAGGGAAAATAGGAAAAGAAATTGAAAGAAAACTACTATATACAGCTAACCAAGAATATTTGCCTCCCTCCTAGATCAAAGGGAAAACTTCTTAAGTCCCCTTCCTAGCAAGAAGACTTATGGTGCCAGACAAGTGGCTGAATGAAGTGGAGACTTGGTGACCTGCTTCTCTTACCTGTCACCTTGATTGGCCTGCATCTGAGTGGATTAGAATCAAACATGCTTCCAACATACATGTATTCTTCTTGTTCTTGGAAGCTTGTTGAATGCTGGTCCTTCATGCTGGTGTATTTCACCAAGAAATCGATGGTTGTTGGCTCATCACCATAAGCCCTTTGATGTATGTAGTCCCTCTGTAGTGCATCATGGTTTGACTTGTTCCCTTTTGCTTCGTTAAAGACCCTATCAAACTCATCTTCTACTTCCCCTTGGCCTTCTTGAAGAAGGGTGACTATT
This sequence comes from Torreya grandis, assembly GCA_037957365.1. Classification (NCBI taxonomy): domain Eukaryota; kingdom Viridiplantae; phylum Streptophyta; class Pinopsida; order Cupressales; family Taxaceae; genus Torreya; species Torreya grandis. The sequence continues at coordinate 2,199,561 of JARHVA010000551.1, forward strand.
ATGATGTCTAAAATGGAATCACAACCTGATTGTTCATCCCATAGAACATCACCTCTTTGTTCAAAGCTTTCTTCTTCAAGGCTTTCCTCAAGGTAGATAGACCTCTCCTTTTCCTACTCAAAGACTAGAGTTTCTAGATGTTCAAAGGCATCCATCTGGTCCTCCTCCAACTTAGGCTCCTTGGCATAGTCATCCTCCTCATCGAAGCAACAAGGAAGTTCATCAAACAAAGGGGGAGAGAGCTCACCATGATTACGTTCCTCCTCATACTGCTGAAACATCTGCATGTATGTATGCCCTGTGTCTTCTCCATTGCTAATAATGTCTTCACAAGGAGCATTGATGATGATTTCTTCATTGTTGTCACTCATGATAGCCTCTTGGGAAACTGTAGATTGGATCTTCTACTCCTCCATGGCCTCTTGCAGAACAGGTTCCTCCTTGAGAAGGGGTGAAGTGGAAAAACCATGTGGAAGAGGAGGTAGTCCTCGAGCTAGAATCAAATGATTCTCCTCCTTCCATCTAGCTAGTACTTCATCTATTCAGGTTTGGCCTGATAGCTCTCTTGGGGGTGTGTAAATGGGGTGTGTTTAGATGTGGAATGTGCCGTTGGGTCTGAACCGTCCATCACACATTGGCTGACGATTCTCTCTCTGGATTCCAACTCTGCAATTCTTTTGGCTATATCCTCTTGGAAGAGCCTTTCTTGGAGATCACCAGCATCATCATGAGTAGGAGCAGCCTCATCTTCTTCAAGGTTTTGAGCAAAAACTTTCTTCTCCTCCCTCCTGCCCCATGATTCTACTATTTTCTTCCAGTTCAAGATCTCAGAATTGGAATTTTGCTCCTGTGAACAGGCAGCAACTTTGTTTTCTCTAAGGTCTTGGGGCTCCTCTACAAGGTCTAAAAGTTCCATCTCTCTTTCACAAAGCAGTCTCACCTTAGCCTCTAAATCCTCAATTTGCTTGGCTAGATTATCTTGAAAGAGTCTTTCTTGGAGGTTACTAGCATCACCATGATGAGTAGGAGTAGTTTCGAAAGAGATTTGCTAGTTCATAATGTTCCCCCCAAAGGAAGATTCACGTTCTAAAGAATTTAGAAGGTTCATCTCCATGGGAGGTTGTTCCAATTCCCTTTGATTCTTGAAGGCTAGGCGTATGGGGTCAAGAGCAGGGTTGATTGATGCATCAGATGAGCTAGAGTGAGCAAGTGTCATCTGATATAAAGGATTTGGTGTACAAGAGGGGGCTTTCTTTAGAATAGAAGGGGGTGTGCAAGGATGGCTTCCTTACATGAATGGATTCCTCCATTTTGCTACCTCTTCCTCCATGGATTGTCATCATATGTAAATGTAATGCAAGGCATTTATTCACTATTTATTTTTTCAAGTGCAAGCATGATTATCACTTTCAATTTTTGAATCAAGGGAAGGAGAAGTAACAACCATGTTTTATTTTTGCATATTATGACATATAGGAGAAGAGTTAGATACATTTACATTATCAATCTGTAGTAAAGGATCATTGCATTGAGCTTGAAATGTGAAGGAAGGTGATAAAGTAATTTCAGCTACCTTATTTTGTGTATTGCTAAAAGGTGTAATATCATTTGTAATTTCTTTTTCAAATGTAATCGAGAAGGGTAAAAAAGATGCATTGTTCCTATCTACTTTAATTAAAGTATTAAAAAGTGATTTTCATATAGTGCACTTATATTGATTTAATTTGAAAAATGAAGAAGCAAAAGTAGTTGAAAAACTAGGATAACATTGGAATAAAGCACTACCAACAAGAGATTATTTTGGCATTATATTGTTAGTTTGATTTTGAGGAGTAAGAGAAGAGTGAGAGGAAAGAGAAGATTATGTATGTAATATATCCTCATGTTCATTTTCATTGTCATGCTCATATTAATCCTCATAGCCATCATTATAACAATAATCATCATCATCATTATAAATGAAGTCATTATTATGCTCTAATGTACAATCTTGGAAATTAATCCATTCATTGTTATAATCATGAGATAAATTCAAGAGTGCATCAAGTGGATGAGAGGTAGAAGACTTTTTAGATGCCATTTTAAACTTTCCAAAAAAGATAATGTAAAAAAGAAATGACAAACACACAATTGGTAGAATATAATATAACATAAGTATGTGTACAATGTGTGAAATTTTGAATAAAGTTTGTAATAGAAACTAGGATTGTGATTGAAACCCTAAATGCTATTGTTTGTATGTATAGGGACCTAGTATGTGAATCTAGGGTTTTTAATTAAGGGTTTGTATTGCAAAAATTTAAATGAAATTTAATAAATGAAACCCCAATATAGGATTAATTAAATTACCTAGGTTAGGCCAAAAAAATAAAAAATATATGAATTTTATAACCCTAATTTAATGTATGAAATTTAGAGAAGGTATACCTAAAAAAATTAGGGTTTTAAAGAAATATTCAAAGTAAGATGAGTTCACCAAATGTTTTAACCTTTTTGGGGTTTTACTATGTAAATCCTAAGCTAGATTAAAGGGTTGAGTTTGTTGTTAATCTGGAATAAAATTAGAAATTATTGATTCAATGGAACTTTCTAAAAATAGCAAGTGTAAGGAGAAAATGAATTTATTTGGAGATACAAAGATTTTTTTGTGGATTAAGGTACTAGAAAAGGCTAAGAAAACACAAAGGAATCTTTTGTCTTTTGACTATTTATTGAGATCTAGCTTTAGACATTAGCACCCCTCTTAGGATAGTATCACCATGTGGTGTTAGTGTTCAATTTTGTTGCTAATGTCCTTTCTATAGGGACTATCTATAACTTTTAGGGAAGTTGTGAGAGTGTTTAAAGGTCTTGTAGTTGATTTTGTGTCATGTAGGGGCTTGTCTATGTCATTGTTTTAGACAAATCTTCTCCAAAACCCTAATGAATACCTACACACATGAAAAAATGAATGAATCAAATGTAAAAAGGAAAAGAAAAACTAAGTTGTGAGATGTTACGATCATGCAAAATACAACCCCTATTATCCAAGCTACTACCTGCATTAACCCCAATTTTAAGGGTTTTAGATCACATGTATATATCCCTTAGGGAATGTACACCATCAACTTGCACAATATGTTAGAATGAATTTTACCTAGTCCTTCTATGATCAAGCATGAAAATTTCTAGGTGTGAAAGTTGAGTAATATACGAAGTATTTGAGTTGTAAAATTAGTTTATTTTATGTAAATAAGTGCTAAAATAGTAAGTGATAGATGTAAAATGCCTTGTGAGGCTCTTTATATAGGAGTATCTTTGTTTTGAATATAATTCCTTGTTCACGAGCCAAAAATTCATTAAAAAGATGTAAAAAAACATAAGAGAAGGATTACAAAGGGGTTAGGACTCAAACATGGGTGAAAGGGCCCATCAAACACTAGACCCACAAGTGGACACTAGAACCATGTGACATTATTATCCTGAAAGTGGTGTTAATGTCCTATGTCTTAAAATAGCTCAAAAATTAGGGAGGAAAGGCTAGGGGCCCCTAGGACTAGAAAAAGGTGACCTGTGACTATTGGGAGTATCATAAATAGGGAAAATAAGATATAATAAAGATCGAAAGACTTAAAATAACCATGTGAACAAGGATTATAACCATCACTAAGACTCTCATGTGAAAGAGAGCAACAAAAGACATAGTACTTGTGGTTGCTTGACCAAATTAGGATGTTTACAATATAACATACTAAATCAAATTGCAAAGCATGTAAAACATGAATGAAAAAAATGAATGTAGAACATATTAAATCACATTAGGAAGAATGTAAAACATTAATGACAAAAATTAATGTAGAACACATTGAATCATATTGGGAAGCAATTAAAACATGAAAGACAAAAAATAATGTAGAACATACTAAATCAAATTGGGAAGCATGTAAAACATAAATGACAAAAAAAAATGTAGAACATAATAAATCATGTTGGGAAGCACGTAAATAATATATGATAAAATTGAAATATTAATGCAAGAAAATGATAAAAAAGACATGTAATTAAGTGAAAAGTAACCTCATACAAGATAAACATGGAAAATGAAGATACAAGCATCTCAGATGAAGCATGAAGAAAACATAAAAGACTAAAAATGAGAATGTAAATCAATATATAAGACAAGTGTGTCAATTCATACATAAATTAAAACATGTAAACATGTAAAATGTATAAGTAAGATAAGTGATGTACACAAAAATCAAACAAGCACGTGATAGATATATGAATACAAAGCTCTAAAGGATGACAATTCAAACTTAGTGCTTGTTCTAATATATAATGTAAGAAATTTCAAATACATAATGACATAACTAAAATAATAATGAGATGGTGTGAAAAATAGATGGTAAATGGATGTTTATGATGAAAATATGGTCATATCCAAGGTATTACAATGCAACCCACAAAATATAAACCAAGAGGCATAGTAAGGAAAATGTGATCAAGGATGTGATCAGCTAAAATAAATATCCAACAAGGGGAATATCAATCAAATATGATGTAAATAATGAATGTTAGATGCCACATGGGTGATTTGAACATCCTTAGCATGAATGAGATGCACTAGACAAGTGAGTAGGGATAATACCTACCGATGTTAAGGAATTATGACACTTTGACTAATTAACACAAAGTTTGGGCTAAAAATTGAAGTACATAGATCATCCCATGAAGGACATATGCATTAAAGGTAAAATGGACCCTAAATTTCCACAATATATTACCTATTCCTTAGGACCCCTTAAAAAGTTATCAGTCTTTTCTAAAGATAAGGCACTTATGTGAGAAAGTAGGTGGCACTAAATAGTATATGATATAATGAGACCTCCTACCCCAGTATACTAGCCTACCACACCCCGATGGACCTCATCTCTATCATGAGGCCAATTATGGAGTTTGAGATTCAACTAAGATAGGATATGTGCCAAATAAGATCACATCTTTTGGTGTGATCTGACTTTTAATATTTTTTTGCCTTTTGTTTCTTTTATGATTTGTATTTTAACTTTTTTGGCTTTTTTTATTCCTTATCCATGCAGATTTGGAGAACCAATAATGAGTGAAATAGGTGATTAAAACAAGAGAGATTACACTTGGCCACTATAGAAAAGGACCTAAATACCATGGTGTCTAAAGACTCCTAGATTTGACCACAATTAAGTGTGTAATCTAAAAATTGATCTATGTGTGCCTCAAATGAAATTAAATGAAATAAGGAAAAGTTGAGGATCGTGAGAGATCCATCCATTTAATAAGTGACACAATGATTAATATGCTCATATCTAATCATAAAGAGGGAAATTAATGCTCCAAAAGGTATGGGATTATGTTATGAGTGTCATGTCACTATGAAATCCATACTAACGTACAAAGGATCTAGCCAAGCACCAAATTAAATTAGTAGTCATCCCAAAAGAGGGGGAAGGTAAATAAGTGTTAAATAATCATACAGTTAGGAAAATAATGACATAAATAATTAAAGTGATACCTAAGAACCAAAATGGAAACAAATGTTGAGCATAATGTGAAAACCAAAGAACCCAAAGGAAAAAATGGTGTAAGTAAAGTGAAATAAAACCAAAGAATCCAAATTAAACATTGGTTTAATTTAAGTGAAATAAAACCAAAGAACCCAAAGGAAATAATGGTGTAAGTAGGGTAAAACTAAATGAAAATGAAATAAATAAAAACAAAGAAACATGAGACAAAAATAATGAGCAAAATCTATACTAGCATCTATATCAATTATGAGTAAAGAAATACAAGCCTATGTGTCTATGAAGGTTTATTGATGTTGAATTTGTTTGTTATAATTAAATGTAGAAGAAGAGTAAACATTATAGTATACCCCTAATGGTAATATGATGTAGGGATGGGCACCATATGATGCCTCAAAATATAAAGTGATATGCAAATGGGTATCACAAGATTATCCAACATGTGATGTTTGTAGGTAGTCTTGGTAACATTTTTATGCAAGAGTATCAATATTAGATTGTGGACCAAGTAAGAAATTAAAGAAGAATCGGTGAAGATCATGACAAGTCCTATGAGAATGACTTATCATAGCATACCACCAACAAAACTTGTTAGGATTGTACCATTTTGGAGGAATTTTGTAAGGATAAAATATCATGGGTTTAGAGGATGGAAATTTCTTATTAAGTTATTCTAGACACAAGGGAGATGGGTTGGGTTAATATTGGTTGAACAGGATGATCCCTTTTGAGGTTGGGGAGGCTTAGATGAATTAATATTATGCAAAAATGATTGTAAATATTTTTTTAGTAGTTTCTTGAGGTGATTAAAATTGAGGATTGGTGGATGTAGTAATTGATTTGGTAGGAGTAAGACATCAAGGAAGGAATTAAATATTTTCATCTAAAGTAATAATATAAGTGAGACTCTGATCTAAATCCTTGATTAGTGTTCTTGACTAATTGGAAGCTAAAAAAGCAGACATAATTATGAATTTATTAGTTTACTAAACTATGCCATCCAGCTATTAAACTAGGCCATAAAATAGAGGAAAAGCAAATGAGGTAGGCCACTTACTGAATTATGTCTAAAAATAGAGGAAAAATAAATTAGGTTGGCCACCTACTGAACTATGTCTAAAAATAGAGGAAAAATAGGTCAAAACCCTACTAGACTAAGTTGGCTAGGACCTACAGAGTCAAACAGGTTAATCTAATTGATTTTGAGTAATGAAAATAGCTATCTAACATTATACTAGGTTAGTTAGGACTACGCAGTCAACCAAGTCAATCTAGTTGAATTCTAGGAAAAATACTAGTGGGAAATTATAGTAGGTCAGCCAGGACCTACAGAGTCAACCAAGTCAATCTAATTGAATCCTAGAAAGAAAAACAATAGTCTAAAAAGAGGCCATAACTAATTATATCAACCAACTTGATCTATTTGAATTATGGAAAATAGAAAAAAGTCTAAAATAAACTAGATCAACCAGCTTGATCTAGTTGATTGTGTGATATAATTTTAATAGAACTAAAAAACTAGAATGAAAATTTAAAGTACTGATTAATTATATTTATAAATAAAAATTTCAAATTGAGATAATTGATAAAATTGAATTACTAAGTTGGTAGGGATGAACTTATAAAATAGAACAAGATTGACTGGGTTGATTTATTATATTACTGAGAGTGCTAAAATTTTATTGACTGAGTCATCCAGACAAGATTTGGTCTTGCAAAGGCAAAAATATTCAAAACACAGTAGGTAAATTGATTCAATCAAGTCGATTTAGTCTATAAAAATCTAAATCTAAAAAACTAGTAAAATAAGATAAAATCAACCAACTTGATTTAATTTGCTGAAATTGAAAAATTAAAATTGTTAAATTGAACAAGATCGACCAGTTTAATCTAGTTGACTATAAGTGAAAATTTAGAAAATAATAAAAATTAATAAGTCAACCAACATGTTTCAATTTTTTTAATATGAAACCCTATGAGAAAAGGGACAAAACTAGATTAACCAACTCGATCTAGTTGATTGCAAAAGGAAAACCTATAAATAGAGAAGAAGACTAGATCAATCTAGTTAAATAAGGAAAAAACATATATTGTTAAAAATAAACTTGATCAACTAGATAGTTCTAGTAGACTATGATTGAAATATTAAGAAAGGGAAAAACTAAATTTACTAGCTTGATATATTTAATTGTAGATCCTAGACTTGTAAACACAAAATAAAACTAGATCGACCAGCTCAATCTAGTTTAATGAGGAAAAAACCTGCAAATAGATAAATTGAATAGATTGACTAGATCAATATATTTAGATGAAAACATTAGACCTAAAGACATAGAAAGCATATAGATCAACTAGATTGATCTTATTACCTAAAAAATAAACCAATATTGATAAAATGAAACTTGATCAACCAGTTCGATCTAGTTGATCATGATTGAAAAATGAGAATGCAAGGGTTATATTCACACCGAGTTCACCAAAATGTATGTGATGAATTAGGATGGCTCTATAACTTATCCTAGTCATTGAATTCCAAGCTCATAGAAGGTAATCTCACCAAAAACTCATTACATAGTTATTTATATCGGGACATGAGTAATTCAGATCTGTTAAACCTAGCTAATGGATTTCTTATCACATAACACCACTAGAGAGGGTTATAAATCCTCTAGTCAAGTAGCATCAAAAAATAACCCTAGTTAGGCTTATAATACAAAAAATAAATCTAATATAGTTCTCACTAACACTTGTGGTACAAAGGGAATAATTAAACAAACAAAACATAACATGCAAAGGAAAACTCTACTCAAGTCAATCTAGAGGTCATTCTAAGAAAGGATTAAAACATTCAACATATTACTTTGTGCAATATCTATCTAAAAAAATGAAAGAGTAAGAGTTAGGAATACTTACCTTGAATGAACCTACTATGCTTCAATCCTCCCTTAAACAATGGTGCTTTGCAAGAGATTATTGTGTATTTTTAAAGATCACATTGTAGAAATGAGATCTAGGATTAAAAGACTCCTAATTTTCATGTAAGATTTTCCCACAAGATAAACTTCTTTCCTTATAAGGTAAAACCCTAAGTAATGACTCCTTAAGTGTAGAAATACTATAATTGTGAGTTGTAACATTGTAAAAATGAATTTCCCCCTATTGGATTGAAGTGAAGGTGGTATTTATATCCAAGGATTGACTCAAAACCCTCCTAAGAATTTTGATGACATGATCAACAAACTTGATTTAGTTAGGTAGGAAAAGTATTCATTATGTATCGAATTAATTTGACTAGTTTGATTTGGTTATGTAACATGCATTGAATCCCTAACAAGATCGACATAACTGACATAGTAGTAAAATGAATAAAAATGATGCTTGTTTAGTTAGGGGCCATTTTGGAAGAGTAATTTCTTAGATAAGTGGGTAAATGGGTTTTAATTACTTGTGGAATTGGATGAAATTGATTTGTAGTGGTTTTAGTTAATGGTATAGGAACCAACAATCTTGTGAAGCACCGAAGGTCTGCCCACCCCTTTCTCAATGCACCCTTTAAGGTGTGCACTTAGATATATTGAAGCTCGATAGGTTTCTGCAAGAGAGAAAGCAACATTTTATGATAAAGTTTAAAAATATTATAAGTATACACATCCCATGGGGGAAAATACACATCCCAATAGTAGTTGATTGGTTCAATAATTAATCAATAGATTATTGATTGGATGGAGGACAAGACAAATGTTTTAAAATTTTGTGGCTTTATATCTCTCTTTGAGATTATAACCATTTTAAAATGTTTAAGATTTTGTGGATTTATATCTCTTATAGAGATTTTGATCCTTTTATTTAATGTTTAGGTCTTTTTTGGTTATTTAAATTTTTTTTATTGGTTTGTAATATTTGAAAGTTTTGATTTTCTAAATATGTATTTACAAAATGCATAAGGGTTAACTAAGAAAGGGAAAACCTATTCTATTAATGGGATGTGGAATGATAATGAATGGATGGATGGAAAAGATAATGTATAATAATAATGGATGATGATGGAAGGGACTAGAAAAATATAAGGACTATGTCACATAGGAACCAATACATGCATTCATCAAAGTACCATTCAGATAATAGGCCAAAATGTTTCCCAAAATAGGTCTAAATATACTTTCTACTTCCATAATAAGGTCAAGATGGGAAGATTGATGGGCATGATAGGATGGGCTTGGATGAAAAATATCAAATAGAAAAAATGGATTATATGTAATGAATTTCAATGTGAATGAGGGCTACCCCCAAGTGTCAAGGTACTTACAGACAATAAATTGTTTACGCATGATGCCAAAAACCTAATTTTCATGATAGTACTTGTCAAAGGTTCCATAAGCATGGTTTTCATTATTTAATGAATGATTTATCTTTCTCTTTTGATTTTTTGATTTGGTTTTAATAATGTTTTTGATTTTTTAGCATATTAACTCAATGGAGAATTATGATATGCATAATGTTGACCCTTTGATGCTCTAGCCCATATCAACTCTAAATAGTTACTCTTTTAGGATGCTACTATTGATATGGATTGCACTAATGTTCATGTGATATTCATTGGTTTTTATTCTACTCCATCCAAACCTATAAACAATATGTCTTCATAATCTCTTTGAAAAGAAGTGTTGCAAGGAAGGGTAAAGAAGGATAGGCATTGGATAAATGATCTTATTTGGTAATGTCATATAGGAGTTGAATGAATAATAGGATCACAATGGACTATATAATTATTGGTGGATAGGTGAAGATTGGGATTTTTAGTCACACAAATTGTTGTTGATTACAAATTCAACATGATTTTGGTTGTTGCATTTGAAAATCTATGGAAATTATCTCAATAAGGCTACAGGAATTTTTTTGTTGTTTAGACCCAAGAGATGCTCCAATTTAATAATGTATTCATCAAGAAATGAGGAATTAATTGGCTCAACTATTGGCACCTCAAATAGGTTTTCACCAATAAAGTATTCCTAATTTTTATTGTCCCATAGCACCTCAAACAAGGTTTCACTAAGGGATGTTGAATTTTTATTTTTATTATCATCTAGAGCCTCAAACAAGGTTTTGCTAGAATATTCTTGGTTTACACTTTGATCTTCCTCTAGTGCCTTGAATAAGGTTTCACTAGGAGATTGTTATTTTGACCAAATATTGTCTTAGATCCCACTGAAATCTATGATTGATATGTCAACATAGAAGATGTCCAATAATGTGTGATCCTTGGTCCTAATCAACATTTGTGGAAGCTGAAATATCAATATAATGTCTAGGTTCATTAATGTTTAAGGGATGTATAATGGTAATGTAAGGGTTAAAGGTAGCACAACCCTCATAGAATCTACTAGCATAACTTGTGTCAATGGTAAAGAAAACATCTTCAACAACCATATAATGATCACAAATTTTTTCAAGTGGATCTACTAGAATTATTGAGCCAATTTCAGAATATTTATTAATGTATGATGATTTTGAAGATGATTTTGACTCAAGTGGATTTGTTAGAAGTGTATATCTAATGGTATCATATCCACTGTTATATTATGATTCTAAAGTTGATTCTTACTCAATGGGTTTTGAATTCATTTTGAGACTGATGTTGATTTTGATTTTGATGCTAAATCTAAATTTGGTTCTAGACTAGAACTTGATTATGATATTAGTTCTAAAATAGAACTTTATTCTAGTGTTGATACTAACAATAATATTGGTTGTAAATTGGAACTTGATTCTGATGTAGATGTGGCCACATAAATGGCATATTGGAATACATTATCCATAAGTACCTTGTTCACTTTTCTCTTGGAAATGAAGGATTTATAATGAAGGAATTTTCTAAAATAGGTATGATTTACAATGGAAGAAAGATGGGTGTTTACTCAATAAAGGGTTCTTAGAAGATAGGCTCATCAAAAGATAGGTCCTTTATCAAATATAGGTATTTATTAAATAGAAGTGGACCAATAATAGTTTGGGTTTGGATAAATATAGGTGATTCTAAAAATTGTCGATAATGGGTTGACTATCTTGACCTTAAATTAGAAGTGGATGAATATGATCATGCTTGAGAAGGGGATCATGACATATCCTTATCAAGTAGTTATTAGACTTGGGTGTACTTGGGTCTTCAATAGATAATGGCACTTATAGGGCAATGATTGGATTTTTTGTGGCTCTAGGACTAGATTAGCTTTTGGACTAAAATATGAAATATCAATAATATATAATAGTTATTGGTTGGACTAAAGGAGGTGATATATCATATCTTAAGTAACAAATGGTGATGTTATAATTAGTTTAGGTTGTTACCTAAATGGGTTTGGATATTCCATGAGTCTAAATGTTGGATCGATGCCCCCATTCAAGAATATATGCAAGGGGATTATATTTGATTAAAATGGCCCCAAAGAGGGTGAAATGGCTTAATTAGAATGGGCCCAAAGAGGGAAACTTTGATTCAATGTAATTAGCTTGGCTTGCCTTGGACCTAAAGAGGATGGAGTAAATTGATATGATTCAAATGAAAGAAAGGATGGATGACATGACTTTTTCATTCCCAACTGATAGGTGTGGGAGATTGAATGAAAAGACAAGAAATGATTTTAATTTAAATGTGATTATTTCAAAAGAATTAGAATTTCTTGAAATGGACCTGATTTGACATTATTCCAATGTGGGGCTTTGAAGTGGACTTTGGTCAAAGTTGACCTAGTTTGAGATGTTGTCTTAGTTTAGTTCATGAGTTTAAATTCAAATGGTTGACTTTTCAAAAGTTGACCAATTTAAAATTAGAATTAAAATGTGGTTCAAGGTGAACCTGATTAGAATTGGATGTGGTTCAAAGACAAACCTTATCATATTTTGAATGTCGTTAAAAAATGAACTTGATTTGGATTTATTAGCTCAAAATAGGAACGTGGTCCAAAATGAACCTAATTTGGCTTTGATTAAAAATTAAAATGTGGTTCAGAATGAAACTGACTTAGATTTATTTTTCAAATGGGTAGCATAAAAGTACCATGTGGATAATGTAACAATATAATCAGATAACATAACAATAAGATAGGGTGATATGGCCCAAACTTTGGTCAAAGTAACATCTAATCATGCAAATGAAATATGGAAATGCTTAGACATTATTTAATTTGATTTGGTTTGATGTTGTTTGAAGGTTACAATCAATATAGGTTTCAAAAATAATCAAATAAAACTATCATAAATAAAAATCACTATTTTTAATGGTAAAATGGGTGTGCAACATGATTTTAGTCCACCTAACTACCTTACTTGAAGTAGTGATATATTGATTTCACTCAACCCTCATTTTAAATAGTATATTGTGAAATATTGGGGGAGGTTGGTTTCCCTTGCACTAAAAAATTATTTGTGGCTGATGGTCTTTAGCTAAAGTTTTAGAAGAATATAAAAATGGCCCTCAATATACCTTATAGTACATGGGGCTCAAAATTCATTGTAGGATAAATATTAACAGGTAGTATGGGAAGGTCTAGTCCTTCACGTTCACTTCAGCCATAAAGGTTGAGTAATGAACTGTTACCAAAAACTTAAGATCTAAGGGGAATAATCTAAGGTTTATATTGGAGAATGAAAGCCTAATGAATTCATAGATGCACTTAAAATATGTAGCCACTCAACCAATAAAAATTGAATACAACCTCAATTTATATACCCCATAGAATGTATGAGGTTGGTACGTATGTTGGGGAGTGAAGTCGCAATCACCACTTCCTATGGACTCATAAGAAGGAGATGAAATACACCCCATAGAGTAAAAATCAAAGGAAAGAAACATTTTTTTTATTCTCAGGCCCCCATGAATGGGAAAGAGAAGAGAATAATCTAAAATTCTTTTGGCAAACATAATATTTAAACAAGTAAAGAAAAATAAATATGTAAAGAATGAAAAAGATTGTAAGTGTTTTAATTAATCACTAAAAGAAATGGTGGTAGACCATGATTTATTTGTAAATAAATCCACTTTTCTAACTAGCGAGACCTATGAAAAATACTTATAAGTTTGGTTTTGGTCCTTGGCTTGTAATAAGGATGTTAAAAGTTGAGGTTTTTAGCTCCCTAGAATTAACTCGCATTTACATAGTCATTGATAGGATATCTATAACCATGAGTTTGAAACACTTATGTGTGAATTCAAAACTTACACATAATAAATTAGAGTGTGAAATCATATTTATTTGGAATGAAGTCACAGATACTAGGATGAATCCATAGTTCCACAAATTCAAAGTTATAAACCTATAAAATTAAATTTAGATAAAATGTTACATTGCATTTATAATCTATAATGCCATGGATAAAATCACAAACCTACATTTCTTGACACATGATATTTAAAACATGTAGAATAGAAGTCAATTAAAATAAAAACTTGCACATATTTTCAATAATGTCATGGTTTCAAGAAGTAAACTCATGAGCTCAAAGGCATGATATTAAAGACATCTAAAAAATATGTTGGATGGAATGCAAATTCATAATTTTACAAAATAAAGTGGTAGATGCAGAAAGTAAACATGCAGTCCAAGAGATGAAATATTATAAAATAAGGTCAAAGGGCTAGATAACAATCAGTGGCCAATTTTGGCAACTAGAATGATGTCAAGATACAAATTGTAAATTTACTATTCCAAAGATTAAAATCATGGTTACACATTGAGAACATGTGTTGGATTTAGTCACAGGGTTTGAACATATTTTGGAGAAATTATCAAAAGGCATAGATGAATTTCAATGATAGATTCATGGGGAGTTAGTCCCATTGGGCATGCCGAATGTAGATCATGAGTACTAGAGAGGTTAATTCATGTTAATATGTCAAATCAAACATAAAATCATTGACAAACAAAACATATCATTCATGATACCTCTGATTGGGCAAGGTCTAAGAGAATATAAACAAAATAGAAATACATAAATCAAAATCTAAACCTTTCCAATGGATTCATTCTCCAAGATGGACTGTAAACATGTTTGTGCCTGGATTATAGAGATAGGATATTTATTAATGTGCTTGTTCATTTAAACCACATCTACCCTTGTTTGTGAGTGATTTGATTAATCAATGTGAAGAATGTTGAAGTTTTTAATTTAATTTTTTCATAGTAAGTTTACACTCAAAGGTTTGTCTAAAATGTCAAATGAGCTTTGTATTTATAGACTTCTCAGATTGATTATGACCATAAAATTAAGATCAAGATGTATGATAAGAATGTAGTCTAATTTGGATAATAAATTTCATTAGTATTTAGGGTTTGAGTCTACATTTATTAGGCATGGGTTGGAATTTTCTAATATTTATTACATTTATGCTAATGCTTGACAACTTTTCAAGTGATGTCATGACCTAGGCATTTAAACACACTTTCCATGTGAGTGGAAGAATAATTAATTAAGAAAATAAGAAATTCCAAAATTCTATGAAATTTCCCATTAGAGGAAGTGTTTGAGTAGTTTTTAATGCTTTTTAATGTGATTTAATTATCTACTAAAAATAAAGTATAAGCAAGGTTTAAAATTACCTAGAGATATGGATGGTTGGTTGCGCACCATTGATCAAGCTTGATTGTGATAACTCCTCTTTGGCTGGGGAGGAATGACCTACAATTCACCACACTTGAACAAAAATTTATTAATAAATAGATGGGTGGGCTGCTTGGTATAAAGCAGTCCCAAAAAGTGGTATGCTTTCTCAGATGGATGTCATCCCATGTTTAAACATTCAAGTTTATTCTTAAACATGAAATTAAAAAAATAGATATGGATACAAGTAGACAATGCCGAAGATGATTAATTAATAAAAATATTTATATGATCAAAATATGCATCCCAAAATTTATTAGCAATGTCTATGTCTTCTTGAATTATAGCTAATAGCTCATCAATATAGGTAAAGTCACGTACAAAAATCATAAGACAAAGTCATATCTCAAAATATATATCACTCTGATCCAAAAAGAGAGGTTGAGGGACTATGGGAAGATCAAATATGCTAGGTGATGTTGACCATTTTTGCCCAACAGGCCAAAATCGGTCCCCTTCTTCCCTTGCTATTCGAAGCTAGTCAATTTCAGGTCTACGAACAAAAGTCTGTGAGAAAATGTCCACGGACAAAAGTCCGCGGGAACATGTCCGCAGACAAAAGTCTGCGGGAACCCAGGAAGCAATCTGAAGGGCACAGCGACCCGTCGAAGGACCTCGAAGGGCAGGTGCCCTTGCGGGGGACTATCAGCCAAAATAAAGGGGCTCCACTTTCCAAAGGGCCACCTTCCCTTTGGGAAGCTGCTAAGAAGGGACTTTAAGAAAAAAGACCCGCAGAGAGGGCTGAGGAGGACAAAGCCTGAAGGAAATTGCCAAAGCGATGATGTCCTAAAAGCCATCAACTTTAAGGAAGTAAATTAGCCATTGGTTTTCAAAGCGATGACAGTTGCGTGAACGTCAAAATTAGCACAATAAAATAGCCGTTTGTTTTCAAACTAAAAGGATGCCAACCATGAAAGGAAGCCCAAAAATGTAGTGACCCGCTAGAGGATCGCCCCGAGGGCCGAAGGAGCCAGAAGAGACAAAATAGGGAAAAGACAAAGTGCCAAGCATGGAGCAAACAGATAGTCCAAGTGGCAAAGGGAAGTGATGAATTGAGAAGTGACTCTAGCAGGTGAAATAGTAGCTACAAATTGACCATTAGAAGATGCGAGTGGCCAACCGTGCAATCCTTTTTCCTCATTTCATATTTATGAGTAGACAAGTTGCGTAGGTGCCTTCAAGAAGCAGCCTCGGTTAATGAGGAAACAACGTGGCCATGTCAAGAAAGTGCCTAAATTCAAAGCCAAAGTCGACACAAAATTTATTTTTTAGGCAGCCTGATCTTCCCAATGAGGGGACGCAAATGGGCCACTTGTAAAAAAGGGTGCCAAAAGGCCTCCTTTCTTTCCTCTATATATTGAAGACTTGTCATTTTGAGAAATCATCTTCCACATTTGTAAGGCGTAGCCCTGGGAAAAATCTCACCTGAATCAATAAACACATTTTTTACCTCTATCTTGGATAGATATTTCTGTGTATGTCTTGAGTGTTAGTTTGTGTTTAGTCATTGTTTCTTGATGCTTTCACAGATCCAACACCAACATATCTGTTGTCTATAAGGTGCCATTTTTGTAGCTAGCAAGGAGAGTTCTATTTGGGAGTGAATAAATAGAATAAATTACTTACAGTGTGCATTTCACAGCACCTTGGTGAATCTCTATTTTTTTGTATTTTCCATGAAAGCCTCCCTGCCAAGTTTCTTGCAGCCTGGTCCTTCTGCCAAGTGTGAAGTGTATGTATGTATTTATCTAATTTTAGTGTGAGGGTGAGAAGGTCAACCTATTTTGGTGCATCACCTCTTTAGAGTAGTTTGTTTTCTTGCAATATTTCTCCCTTTTCATCCCCCAATTATATATCTGTATATGTGTGTGTGTGTGTGTGTGTGTGTTAGCACTTGTTGGAATGAATATGATGCATCAAAGGGAGCTAGCCCTTATCTAGAGACTCTCCCCTCCAACTTCACCAGTCCCACAAGTGAGAGGGGAGTTTCCATAGTTGTGTGAAGAAGGCAGGAGCTCAGCCTCCTACCAAGGGTGCAATCTTTTGCATCAACAGTTTTGGCACGCCCAATGGGACCAACTAGGACAAGTTGTGTCCACAGAGTTGAAGAACTTTTGGTGTGTTCTTCGACCAACCAGCCTTTAGAGGCTTCTACATCAAACACCGATGGTGACTCTGAGTTAAATCAATTGGTTAAGCAGTTTTGGTATCGTACCAACAAGAAATAGCATTCTAGTATGTATAATCCCATCGTTCAGAGCCATGGACCCTATTTTATTTGGCCAGCATGGCTATGATCATCACCAACCTTATGTTGATCCTTATCAAGTCTAATATGACTGGTCCCAGCCCTATCATGAGCTATATCAGCCTTATGCCCAGTCTTCTCAATATGTCATTTCTCCCACTTAACCTAGTCTCTTTGCCAATCAGCGCGTTTCTACCTTCAAGCGAACACTACTGGGATACAAAAAATATGTATTAGATCTTGACACCAAAAAGGGATGTGGCCAAGAAATTCTTGATCATATCATCCATCAAGTGAGGAATGCACTGGATCAGGTTAAGAAGGAATGGACTCCCATTGAAAGAGCCAATTGGCACAGGCCTACAAGTCAGATGCTAGATGTGGGTGGTTTGATTGCATCTTTGGAAGAGAAGCTAAGTGTTCATGAGAGGCAGCCTTACCAAGTCTACCAACCTACATACTCACTGCCCCAAGCATCATATCAGTCATATTCAGCCCCTACTTTTGAGCTAAGTTAGGCCTGTCAAAGTCCTTTCCCCAATTATGTTGGGGAGAGTTTCAAAAAAGCAAATCTTATGTTTAAGGCTAATCTTGATCGACAGATCAAATTGGAAAACCTTCAGATGTAGTAGTTCATCTTGGCAGTGAGGGAAGTGGAATCTAAATCTTCACTACCCTCTCACATCGTGGCCCCATCCCCCTAAAGGAGATGCCCAGTCTGAATTGCTTGAGCTGGAATAAAGTGGTTGAGTCATGGAATAGCAAGGAGGAGAAAGACATTGTCAATGAGTGCAAAGTACAAAATGAGGATGATCTAGCCAATGGATTGAGGAATTAGAAAAGAAGATGAGACTGCTAGGCAAAAGAGAGATGGAGCTTTCAGACCATGTAGAGGAGTCGACACCAAAAAGTGCCCCTTCCACCAATCCACAAGCTAATTTCAATATTGATGAAGTGTTGGTAAAGTGGAGAGATAAAAACTATGAAATTTTGGCCCAAGGTCTACCCCCTCCTATTCTAAAGAAAGCCCCTTCTTGTGTGCCAAACCCTTTCTATCAGATGGCACTTGATCTTTCTAGCTCATCCGATGCATCTATCGATCCTACCCTCAATCTCATGCACCTAGCTTTTTAGCACGCCTCTTTTTAGACAGCTCTCCTTGTGCATGAGCAGACCCTCCCAAATCTTCCCCAACCCCCTTAAGTCTTTCAACATGATCTCCACATTTTGAGCTGGAAGAAGGAACATCATGAACCAGCTCAGGACCTTGAAGAGGATAAAGTTGTTGCCTATTCACAGGAGCAAGATTCTAATCCCAATATCATGAGTTGGAAGCAAACAATGGAATCTTGGGGTAGAAAGGAAGAGGAAGAGAAAGGTTTTACTCAAAACCTTGAAGAAGATGGGGCTGCTCTTGCTCTTGATGATCATTGTGACTTCCAAGAAAGGCTTTTCCAAGAAGATATGGATAGGTGGATTGCAGAGTTAGAGTCCAGAGCAGGTCTCCTCAGTGAATGTGTGATGGACGTTTTAGACCAAATAGTAGATTTCGTGTCTGAATACACTCCATCCATACACCTCCAAGAAAGCTATCAGGCCTTGCCTGATAGGGATTATGCTCAATTTATGAGTAACTAGGGAGACTTTAGGAGTATAGATGAGAAGGAGATCACCTTAAGTGATATGGAGGAACATGGGAAATCTCTTGTTCATGTTTCGAATGATTCTTTTGAAGTCATTGAAGTAGGTTGCACTGTTCTTTGAGGAGGCTATGAGCTGGATAAGAGCGGAGAAGGTAGCATTGGGGTTCAAACAAGCATGTAAAGAGGCTACAATTTTTTAGATTTACCCCTTCAGGAGGTTAGTGAATCAGAAGATATCTTCTTTGAAACCATCAAGGAAGATGGTCATACCATGGAACCTGAGCATGAGGTAGAAGAGAGCAAGCTAGTCAAGGGTGCGTATCAAGGGGCTTCTGATGATGAGCTGACAGTAATTGATTTCTTGATGAGATACACCAGCCTGAAGAACCAACAGGAGGCAAACTTCCAAGAACAAATAGAGTATGTATACGTTGGAAGCATGTTTGAATCTCCACTCGAGTACAAGCTAAATCAGGTGACAGGAAAGAGGAGCACATCACCAGCTCTCCTTTTCATTTAGCTACTTGCTTGGCACCATAAGTCTTCTTGCCAGGAAGGAGACGTTAGAAGTTTTCCCTTTGATCTAGGAGGGAATCAAAAAATACCTGGTTAGCTGTATATAATAGGTTACTTTCAATTTTATTTCCCTATTTTCCCTAAGTGTTTTCTGCACATGTAGTAGTTTTCTTAGCCTTGTGTGTGTTTTCATTTCCTTAGAGGTAAATCTGCATGACTAGTTCTAGATTTATTAGAGCTATTGTTTTTTTTTAAGTTACCATCTGACTCCGGGCCCAATGGACTACAAGGCAACTGGTCTCTAAGCATAGCAGGCATGCTTCCCCTGGGAGTCACCAATTTGTTGACCATTTTTGCCTAATAGGCCAAAATCGGTCCCCTTCTTCCCTTGCTATTTGAAGCCAATCAATTTCAAGTTGTGCAGGTTCAATGCCATGGTTCTTTGGCTTGGTTCAACAAAATCTCATCACTTAGTTCAAACATCTCAGGGATAGCTACAAAAGGGACATTTTAACTTTTGGAATTTCTCAAAGGTAAATTCTTGAATTCCTTTGGGCTTTTTGTTCGAAGGAATTCCTTTGGACACAAAGTTTGAAGGAATTCAGGCCGTAGTTCGAAGCAAAGCCTGGGGCCGGAGCAAAATGTCTGCGGACAAAAGTTTGCAAGAAAATTTCCACAGACAAAAGTCTACGGGAACATGTCTGTAGACTTTTGTCTACGGGAACATGTTCGCGAACAAAAGTCCATGGGAACCCGGGAAGCAATCCAAAGGGCACAGTGACCCACCGAAGGACCCCGAAGGGAAGGTGCCCTTATGGCGGACTCTTGGCCAAAATAAAGGGGCTCCACTTTCCAAAGGGCTGAAGGGCCACCTTCCCTTCGAGAAGGTGATAAGAAGGGACTTTAAGCAAAAAGACCCGCAGAGAGGGCCGAGGAGGACAAAGCCTGAAGGAAATTGCCAAAGCAGTCACGTCCTAGAAGCCGTCAACTTTAAGAAAGCAAATTAGCCATTGGTTTTCAAAGTGATGACGTCTGCGTGAACGTCAAAATTAGCACAATGAAATAGCTATTTGTTTTCAAACTAAAAGGATGCCAACCATGAAAGGAATCCCAGAAATTCAGCGACCCGCTAGAGGATTGCCCTGAGGGCTAAAGGAGCCAGAAGAGATAAAATAGGGAAAAGACAAAGTGCCAAGCATGGAGCAAAAAGATAGTCTAAGTGGCGAAGGGAAGTGCCGATTTGAGAAGTGACTCTAGCAGGTGAAATAGTAGCTAAAAATTGACCATTAGAAGATGTGAGCGGCCAACTGTGCGATCCTTTTTCCTCATTTCATATTTATGAGCAAACAAGCTGTGTAGGTGCCTTTAAGAAGTAGCCTCGGTTAATGAGGAAATAGTGCGGCCATGTCAAGAAAGTGCCTAAAGTCAAAGCCAGGGTTGACACAGCATTTATTTTTTAGGTAAACTGCTCTTCCCAATGAGGGGATGCAAATGGGCCACTTGTAAAAAAGGGTGCCAAAAGGCCTCCTTTCTTTCCTCTATATATTGAAGACTTGTCATTTTGAGAAATCATCTTCCACATATGTAAGGTGTAGCCCTGGAAAAATTTTCACTTGAATCAATAAATGCATTTTTTACCTCTATCTTGGATAGATATTTCTGTGTATGTCTTGAGTGTTAGTTTATGTTTAGTCATTGTTTCTTGATGCTTTCACAGGTCCAACACCAACATATCTGTTGTCTACAAGGTGCCATTTCTATAGCTGGCAAGGAGATTTCTATTTGGGAGTGAAGAAACAGAAGAAATTACTTACAGTGTGCATTTCACAGCACCTTGGTGAATCTCTATTTTTTTGTATTTTCCATGAAAGCCTCCCTGCCAAGTTTCTTGCATTTTGGTCCTTCTGCCAAGTGTGAAGTGTATGTATGTATTTTTCTAATTTTAGTGTGAGGGTGAGAAGGTCGACTTATTTTGGTGCATCACCTCTTTAGAGTAGTTTGTTTTCCTACAATCTTTCTCCCTTTTCATCCCCCCATTATATGTGTGTGTGTGTGTGTGTGTGTGTGTGTGTGTGTGTGTGTGTGTGTTTGTTAGCACTTGCTGGAATGAATATGATGCATCAAAGGGAGCTAGCCCTTATCTAGAGACTCTCCCCTCCAGCTTCACTAGTCCCACAGGCGAGAGGGGAGTTTCCATAGTTGCGTGAAGAAGGCAGGAGCTCGGCCTCCTGCCAAGGGTGCAATCTTCTGTGTCAACAGGTGAATCATGCACTAAACTAGAAAAGGTCATCTACATGAATAGATAGAATTTTTAGAAAATAGATTGCAAATTTTATAAAATAGTTTAAAGATTTAATAAGGATTGATGTCGATCTTATAGTATTGATGTCAATTTTATAGGATCGATGTCGATTTAGATGAATCGACGTTGATTTTGTAAAACACTGTTAAATAGTAAAAATGGACTATAATAACATTTTGTATTTTTGATAAAATGATGAAAATAGAATGAAAAAGAGATAGAAATAGAGGTTTACAGACATAAAACAATTTTGACAGAGATTCAAGAATAAAACAAGATGTTTAAAACTACTTTAATTAAATTGATAGGGATCGATGCTAATCCAAAATGATTAATGTTGAATCAGATGAATCAATATCAATTATGTGTGAGAAGACTAAATATTGATTAGACTATAATAATGACCTAGAAAACTGATAAAAATAGATAAAACCAAATGTCAAATAATGACAATCAAACACAAAAGATGATAGAGATGAGAAATTAAACAAAAATAAATTTCAACACTAACCTTTTGGATTGAAAATAATCTTGACGGGATGAGGGAATAATATTCACAAAATCCTCTTGGTGATTCCTTAAGTAGAAATTCTACAAGATAAAAAAGCTTTCACAATGTCTGCATGTAAATTGTAGTGACATTTTGGTGGAATTTTGAAGTCAAAAGCACCATCACCATCCTCTTGAGACATGGAGGTCTATTGTGTATAAATGGATCGACGTCGATCCTAACCGATCAGTGTCGATTATGGAGGATCGATGTTGATTTACCCATAATGGGTGGAGTCAAATGAAAAGTTGTTCTAATGGGTTGGCATAGGGTAAAAGAGGGTTAAAATGACCTCTGAGGTTGTTTGGTTTGTTTTAACCATGGAATAAGTTTGTTAGGAGGGAGATAAAATTTAGCTTTTATTTGATTTTTTATATTTTATGGTTTTAAGGGTAAAGTAAAAGGAGTAATTACCATTTAACCATAGTAATTAACTTATTAACCTAGGTGGTAAAGTAAAAAAATATGGTAAAATGTAATTATAAAAATAATTACGCACAAGGGGCGGGGGGGAGGGGGGGTGGGAAGAATTATGACATAATGATACATATTATTAATACAAGGTGTATAAATTCAACATCTACATTTTCCCCTTTTTACAAAGTGGTATACAATGGTGTGCCATGAGAAAAAAACTATAAACTGCTTAATGCAACAAAAAAATTTGTGAGGAGGTACCCCCCCTCATACCAAGTGATGGGAAGTGAAATAGAATAGATGACATGTTGGAATAAGATGGAATGGAAAAATAAAATGGATGAGATGGTATGGACAAAATGGAAGATAGCTAAAGGACATAAAAAAAAGATGATGGACAACAACAAAGGAAGTCCATGTTTGCACTAAAGGAAAAAAAAGTAATGCAAGTAGGAATGCTTGAGAAACTAGATCAAAAAGTGAAATGCCATCTAAAATAGGGAAGCTTATAACAGGCAAATCAAGAGAACAAGAGATAGGAATAGCAAACCAAAACATCCGATGTGTGTATGGTGTAGACATACCTATAGGAAAATATATTCAAGAAAAAAGACACCCATAGGCTCTTACATGGGGTAAGGTTCCAAAAAGCAAGGGTATGCTAAAAGAGATTAGGGAACCGATAAGGGGCCAAAATTATCCAATCTAAAGGGTAATAGGAAAGATAAAATGGGATAGTTATGATAAAAGCAAGAAAATATGGGTTCAAAAGCAAACTGAAAGCAAGAAAAGCAATCCAAAATGCAAATATTAATCAAGCTATGGGGAATCAACTTCGATAAAAAATAATCGATGGTTATTCAAGATAATTGACATCATTTAGAAACAATCGACGTTGATTAAAGAGAATTGACACTGATCAAAAGGAATGATGTCGATCTCAAAAATGGTTATAAATAGTCTACCAACAAACAATAAGGCTCATTTAGCTATCGAGTACATGAGAGTTTTCTAAGATAAATTTCATGGTTTACTGATGTGCAGACACACAAATGAGGTGATGGAGGATAGCGAGAGTGGATGATGATGATGAAGAGTGCACTATGAGGTAAGTGACAATTTTTTTTATGTATTTGACATTTTTAATGTTTTTTAGGTTTTTGGAATTTTTAGCTTTAAGTGAGGGGTTAGAGGAGGAAAATTAAGGGGAATAGGATAAGGGGAGAGTATATTATGAATGTAGAGGGGATGGGAGAGAAAAACTTAATTTTTTAGGTAGGATGGAATCGACATCAATCCATATAGATTATCCACAATCCAAAATGGATCATCATCGATCTCTAATGATCGCCATCAATCTTTAAGGATCATCATTGATCTTAAAGGATCAATTTTGATTTATAATGAGAGGGTAATAATGGAAGGAAGATTAAAAATTAACTAATAAAATATTGATTATGACAGGGTCATGAGTTACTAACTATGAGGGATAGAGTCCCACTATTTCTAGAGGAGCTACTTGAGGAGTTGGATGATGATGACTAGGTACACTTAAAGGAGGTGGGTTTTAGAGGGATCCAATATTACCATCATATCCATCAAGACATTGGCATGCTAGTGGTGCTACTAGAGTGATGGGATTATACCACCAACACCTTCTAGCTTTTGACAGGTGAGATGATTCTTACTATCGAAGACATCCTCTAGATTTTGAGGCTACCAATCCAGGGAGCTCTAGTGTACACTATGGATGAGGTCAATTGATCAATAGCACTAGGATAGTTATATGGTGAGGATGTTTTAGCTATTAGATTTGTTTTTAGAGGGTTTTCATTCTAACCCCTATTTTAGCAAGCACCAGTAGAGAGGCTACTACTGACCATACTTATGGTAGCAGTGAATTGCTATGCATTACCTGATTTTGGTGGAGGATGGTTTTTATGAAGCTTCACTATAGTCATATTAGATATGCTAGAGTATAGGATAGTATTTGATTAGGCACCCATATTATTAGGGAAAATTTATAGAGTTATGGAGCTAACGTACTAGGTGCTAACTAGGGCTTGATATTACATTTGTGCTTCACTATTGGGTATATGAACACATTCAAGTGATTTTCCCTCTTGGGACCCCATGGGTCAAGTTCAGAGACATGGTATATAGTGTGGGCTTCCTTCAATGGGATGATGACCTAGTCATACCATATTTAGATAGGGTAGTATGTGATCTAGCGTACTATAAACAACTTTTTGAGAGCCTACAGATCAAAGACATTATTTGGAGACCATATGTGCATTTTCCAACATGGCCTAGCATAGAGGTATAGCTAGGGGATGTGGCTTGAGAGAGATGGATATATGGGTGACGGATGGACCATATGGATCTATTTTATTTTGATAGGATCCATCACCAATTTGGCTTTCTATAGGATGTACCATTAGCTCCATGCTTATATAGGCAAGATGATATAGAGATGGAGTGGCTAGCACTTGACACGATAATGATCTAGATGGGAGCACTAGAGGAGCTGGCATCATCAGATGTAGATGATGCAAGCTATACAAATGACTATGCCACTTGGTTTATGGGAGAGATGGTAGGGTGATAGCATAGAGCAGTGAGGCCTTGATAGGAGGTGGTACAAGAGGCACCATTACAAGATGATCACATAGATGAGGCACCAATACAAGATGCCCTAGGATAGGATGAGAAATGGATATCATAGGCTGAGCTACAGAGAAGATGAGAGATTATATGGCTAAGAGGCCAAGTCAAGATACTACAAGTCTAAGCTTCATTCCCATAGATACGATACCACTATATATGTTTAGGGATGTACTTGTCAAGCTATGATACTATGAGAGGATTGTACAAGATTATATGCTAGATGTTCCTCACTTTACATCTCATGTGGCTAGTCATAACATATCACAAAGGACCCAGGTGCCACCATAAATATAGGGATCATTTCATGAGGGAGAGGAGGAGATGATAGAATTCATCTCAACATGATAGAGTTTACCTAGTAGATATGCACATCATATGGGCCATGAGCCTTTTATTACATTTGTATAAACATTTGAGATGTATATATATAGACTTATATTTATGTTTTATGGATTATATTATGTGTTTAGAGATTCATTGATTATTTAGATGGATTATGGTGTATTATGGATGGTTTTAATTATTATCGTGATGTAAATTATGGATTATGTTTTGTTTATGGTTTTATGTTTATGGATGTTATGGGACTAAAAATTATACATTCTCATGTATTATGGATTATTTGACATTATGATGTTTATGGATTTTATGCTTATATTAAATGGATTAGGATTGATGGATTATGAATTCTTAATGAACATAAAGTATAAATCCATCCCACATTGGCTTGGACCACAACCAAAAAGAGGACCTCTCATCTACATTGCATATGCATCCTTAACTAAAGTATAATGAATATTAACACAACCTGGAGTAATCAAAGATAAAATAATTGGGATTAGATAATTTTGATGGGTTAAGGGATGAATAACATTGTCACTCATATTTCAAGAATTAGGATTTCTCTTTCAAGAATCATTTTATGCTAGCATGTAGACTGATCAATATGAGAAGTCTACTATTAGAAAGTTGATCAAGATGGGAAGCTTTCTTGGAATTTTTATTTTGACAACATGAATTTTTTATGCTTGGGTTGCCTTTAGGGATTTTGAAAACAACATAATTTTGAAAACTGATCAATGCGGGAAGTTTTTTGCTTAGTATCCATCCTTCGAGGGAATGGTCTACACTTTTATATTTTTGCACAAGTGTCATTCGAGGGATTAGTATATTTATTTTGCCTTTTTGATTTAGATTTTGATACTTGATTTTTTTAATAATAATACTAGCATAAAAAGATCCTTTTAAGATAATTTCCATGATTCCATTATATGAAATGATTATGTTATCTTGGAAAATAAGGGCGTGTAAGAGATAAGGGAAATAATGACTTGGGGTTTCTCCCAATATAGGTGAAACTTATCCAAGAGAGAATGTTATGAATAGAGTTAGGGTATTCATATACAAGGCAAGGCTTACAACAACTGTCAGGTAACCACATAATTCTCATATCATTATTAGGTATAAAGGGATATGATAGAATTGACTACTCAAAATGAGCCAACATTTACTAACTATAGAAAAGACACAAATGCAAGGCATTAAGAAGTTCACATTCTAGTTTACCATTAAGAGAGGCTAAATTATATGCCCCATATCCATATTTATGGGTTATGATGTATGGTCCAAGCCAATTAGGATCAAACTTACCCCTTTTAATTTGTTCCATATTAGTGACATTATGATTTTATTTAAACACAAGATCTCTAATATTAAATTCATGCTCTCTTACATGTTGATTACATACTCATTTTAACCATTCTTGATATATAAAAAGGTGGTCAAGGGCTACTGCTTGATGCTCATCTAATAATTCAAGCTAGGATAAATGCTCCTGATGGAAATACTCATCATAAATAATGTCTTGAAGAGAGAATCGAAGGGAGGGAACTTGGACTTCCAAAGGAAGTACTACTTCTGAACCATAGACTAGAGAAAATGGAGAAGCACCTGTAGGGATTTGAATACTAGTTTGATATGCCCATAAGGCGAAAGGGATACAAAGATGTCAATCTTTGCCAACTTCGTTAATGACTTTGGTTAAGATTTTGACTAAGGTTTTATTAGATGCTTTTGTTTGACCATTGGCTTGAGGATAGTAAGGTGAGGAAAAATTTAATTTGATTTTAAATGAGTCACATAATGCCTAGACCTTCTTATTTTTAAAATATTTTCCATTATCTATTATAATTTTATAAGGAACTCCAAAATGACAAATAATGTGATTATGGATAAATTCCACAATATTTTCTACCTTGGTTGAGATAAGTGACATATCTTACACCTACTTAGTGAAGTAATCTATGGTGGTGATAATAAATCCATGACACTGAGAGGATTTAGGATTAATTTTCCTGATAAGATTGAGCCCCCACTAGGAGAATGGCTAAAATTCTCTTGCAGCTTGCAAAGCTTTACTAGGGACATGAGATAAATTTGCATGTTGTTGACAGTTTACACACCTTTTAACATAGGCATAATAATATTGATTCAAAGTAGGTGTTGACCAAAATTTGGTCCTATAGGCCCAAAAAATCGGTCTCCCTTTTGAATTTTCTTTGGGGGGACTGATTAGTCAGTCTCTAATATCTTCTACTTACTACAATTGTCATTTTTTTCCCTTTGTCGAAGGCCTATTCTATAAAAGAGTCAAGTGATTTGAGTCCTACAAGTTTTTGGGTTGATATGGAGGCTCATTTCACTTCAACAAATTGCCTTGGACAAGCCTTTTTGGCAAATAAATGGGCCATTTCAAATAAATGCAAGTCTTTTACAAAGAATCCGAAGGTCAGGTGCCCTTGCATAGGGTAGGAAGGTGGAAAATGGGACCTTTCACAAATCTCTAAAGGACACTTTGGGCCCAAGGTGCCCTTGTGGAGGGCAAGAACACATTTAAAAGTATGTTTGCAAGAGAGAGAGGTAGAAGACCCAAAAGGAAAGTTTCCTTTAGAAAAGTGACAAGGCAGAACCAAGGTATTTCTTCAGACTTTTTATCTGAAGAAAATCCAAGGGAGAAACCAAAGGGGCATTTCCTTCAAAAAAAATTCCCGAAGGAATTCCTTCAGACATTTTTCCCGAAGAAATTGAGAAGACAAGATAGCCTAAAGGAACTTGAAGGGAAAGTGCCCTTGTGGGGGACTCTCAGCGACCCAAAACGGGACCTTTTCCAAGCTTCGAAGGGACACCTTCCCTTCGAGAAGATTCAAATGCAAAAGGCTAAAGAAATACAAAAGGCCAAACAAATTACCAAAGGGGTGACAGGCTTGAGAACATCAATTTTAGCATGGTAAACTAGCCATTAGAGGTTCAAACATCTGGTGACAAGTGTGAGAACGTCAAATTCAAGGCTGTGAAATAGCAATTGGTTTTCAAATAGTGATGAGCCCATAAGCATCAATTTTGATGGGATGCATCGACCGAGAAAGGAACCTGAAGAGCCAAGAAATGATAGAAGATAGCCTAGATAGCCTCAGAGCTGAAAAAGACAAAAGCCAAGCATAGAAGTAGACAGAATAATCCAGGTGGCACAAGAAGCATCGACACAAGGAGTTAGTGATATGAATGAAATAGTCTCCACCAAGTGGCCACCAAGGGGAGCATGGGCATTAAATAGAATTCCCAATTTTTTCCTCATCCTGCATTAATGAGTAGACAGTCACATGAACTTAATGAAAGAGCAACCTTTCCATTCAAACAGACAAAGTGACCCATGCTTTCACAGTAGCATTTAAAGTAGTTTGAGCATCAAAGTCAAGACTTGAAACATCCACAACATGGATTTTTTAGGGTGTTTCTAGAAGGATGACACCAACATGAGCAAATTTCCTCTTCCTTAGGTGTTCAATGCAACATGGGCTGCTTATTATGGAAAGCACCAAAGTCTTTTCCTTGATGCTATATATATTGTAACCTCTCAAGAGAGGAAATATATCTCAGCTTATATGGCAAAACCCTGAAAGATTTTACCTTGAATTAAGAAAACATTTTTACCTCCATTTAAGTTTGCACTTTTGCATATGTCTATGGTTTTATCTTGTGTTAAGTCATTTTCCTTCATGCTTTCACAAAATGATTCCAGCATGTCTAGTGTATTGTGAGTTCTTCTTTTGCAGGTCAGTAAGAAGTGTCCACATCAGAGTATAGACGCATGTGAACAGGCTACCATAGTGTGTCTTAGAACACCTCTGGTAGCTCTTCCTCCCTGTATCTCCAGAGGACCCCTTATTAGACACTGATACAGAAGAGTTTCTCGTTTCAAATGAAGTGTATATCAGATTGTTCTTGGTGTAAAGTGTATGTCAAAGCTAAGTAGATCAATCATTTTGGTGCATCACCATTTAGATCATTTTTATTTTGGTTATATCCTTCTCCCTTTTCATCCCCCCCATTATTAGTAGTAGTAGTGAAAAGCCTTAGAGATGCATCAAAGGGAGCTAGCCCTTATCTAGATATTCTCCCCTTAGTTTTGCCAGACCCATAGCAAGAGGGGAGTCTCCATTGTGTTGCATGGAAGATAGAAGTCCAACCTTCTTTCAAGGGTACAATCCACAACATCAATAATTTTTGGCATGCCTAGTGGGACTCATTTTAATGCTCAAAAAAGTTTTAGGATTGGTGTTGGTCCTATTACAGCAAGAATGAACCACTAATCCAGCATCTGAATTTTAATTAGATGATTGTGGGATAGTTTATGCAAGGAGTTGAAGTATTTTTGGTGTGTTCTTCCACCAATCCACCTTTAGAGGCATTTCAACCAACACCAATGGTGACTCTAAGTTGAATTAGCTGGTTAAGCAGTCCTGGTGCCTTCAAGAAATCATATTTTGGTATATATAATCCCATTTCAAAGCAACATGGACCTTGTTTTCCTTCATATAACTTTGATCAAGCTCAAGTTGATCATGGCATCACCTCAAGCAGCTCTCCTGGTTTCCCTTCACCTATTGTACGGGAAGTAATGTTGGAATTTGAGAAGAAAGTGATGGAGATAAATACATTGGAGGAGCAGAATAGATATTAGCAAGATCTTATGTACAAATACAAGTGCTTGTTTAAGCAAGCTTAGGCCTTGCAATCCATGAAGGAGGAAGCAGCAAAATGGAAGAGTCCATTCATTCAAGGTAGTCAGCCTTGTGTGACTTCTCCCATTCCAATGTAACCCCCTTATATTCTAAAAAAACCCCCTCTTGTGCACCAAATCCTTTCTACCAAATAAAACTTGCTCACTCTAGCTCATCTGATGCATTAACCACTCTTGCTCTTAACCCCTTGCACCTAGATTTTCAACACCAAAGGTCATTAGAGTAGCCTCCCATGTAAATGAACCTTCTTAATTCCTTAGGTTGTGAATCCTCCTTTGAAGGGAATACCATGAACCAACACATCTCTCTTCTAGAAACTCTTTATGTACATCAATGGTCTCTTCCTAGTCTTCCTCAACCTCCTCAAGTCTTTCAACATGATGTCAAGATTCCAAGTTGGAGGAGGGATTACCATGAACTAGTTTAGGGTCTTGGAAATGGTGAAACTACTCCTACTCATGGTGATCCTCATGATCTTCAAGAAAGTCTCTTCCAAGATAATATAGTCAAGAAACTTATAGAGTTGGAGTCCAGAATGAGATTCCTTAGCCAAGGTGTGATGGATGACTTAGACCAAATAGCAGATTCCATGTCTGAACACACCCCATCTACACTCCTTTAAGAGATCTATCAAGCCACATCTGATATAAATGAAGTGTTAGCCAAATGGAAGGATGAGAATCATTTGATTTTAGCTCAAGGATTGCCTCCTATTCTGCATGATTTTGTCCATCAACCCTCCACCCCATTCTTTCTCAAAAAGGGACCTTTTTTGAAAGAGGCAAGTGAAAAAGAGAGGATCCAATTTGTGGCTATTCAAGAAGCTCCCACGGATACCAATGAGGATGAAATCATCATGGATGCTCCCTTTGAAGATGTCATTAATAATGGAGAAGACATGGGTCATGCATACATGCAGATGTTCTAGTAATATGAAGATGAGGTTGACATACTTTATCTGTCAACAATGGATGATGAGGAAAATAAGCATGGTGAGCTCTCTCCTCCCTTGTTTGATGAACTTCCTTATTTCTTTGATGAAGAGACTGACCATTCCATGGGACCCAAGTTGGATGAGGATCAGGAGCATGTCTTGGAACAACTATAGACTCTAGTTTTTGAGCAAAGAAAGGAGAGGCCTATCCATCTTGATGAAAGCTTTGAAGAAGATAGCCTTGAGCAAGAAGGTGATGTTCTGTGGGATGAGCAAGTAGTTTGTGATCTCATTTTAGACATCACAATAGTCACCCTTATTTAATAAATCCATGAGGAAGTAGAAGATAAGTTTGATAGTCTCTTCAATGAGGCAGAAGGGAAAAAGTCAATCCATGATGCATATCAAGGGGGTTATGAGCTAGATGATCCCTATGGTGATAATCTATCAGCCATTGACTTCTTGGTGAGATACACTAGCATGAAGGGCCAGCATGAGGCAAGCTTCCAAGAGTAATATGAATACATATATGTTGGAAGAATGTTTGACCCTGATTTATTTAGATATAAGCCAATCAAGGTGGCAGACAAGAAGAGCAAGTCACCAAGTCTCCTTTCCATTCAGCCAATTTTTTGGCACCATAAGTTTTCTTTCCATGAAAGAGACTTAAGAAGTTTTCCCTTTGATCCAAGAGGGAGGAAAATGTATCTATTTAGTTGTACATATTAGTTTGCTTTCAGTTGTCTTTGTTTTCCCTAAGTGTTTTTTGTACAAGTGTAGTGTTTTTAGCCTTGTTGTGTGTTTTTTTCCCTTGTTGCTTGAGGTAAAGCTTTGTTATTTCATAGGTCTTTAGAAGGCTATTGCTAACTCTTTCAAGTTGTATCTTGACTCCATACCTAATGGACTTTGAGGCTACCAGTCTTTTTAAGCATAGCAGGCATGCTTTCCCAGTGAATCGCCAAATTGTTGACCAAATTTTGGTCCTACAAGCCCAAAAAATTAGTCTCCCTTTTGAATTTTCTTTGGTGGGAATAATTAGTTAGTCTCTAATATCTTCTCCTTAAAACAATTATCATTTTTTCCCTTTATCGAAGGCCTATTCAATGAAAGAGTCAAGTGATTTGAGTCTTGCAGGTTTTTAGGTTGATACAAAGGCTCATTTTGCTTCAACAAATTGCCTTGGACAAGCCTTTTTGGCAAAGAAATGGGCCATTTCAAAGAAATGCAAGTCTTTTACAAAGACTTTGAAGGTCAGGTGCCCTTGTGAAGGGCAAGTAGGTGGCAAATGGGACCTTTCACAAATATGTGAAGGATATTTTGGGCCCAAGGTGCCCTTACGGAGGGCAGGAACACATTTGAAAGCATGTTTGCAAGAGAGAGAGGCAAAAGACCCAAAAAGGAAAGTTTATTTTAGAAAAGTGACAAGGTAGAACCAAGGGATTTCTTTGGACTTTTTGTCTGAACAAAATCCAAGGGAGAAACCAAAGGGACATTTCCTTCAGAAAAAATGTTTGAAGGAATTCCTTCAGACATTTTGCCTAAAGAAATTGAGAAGACAAGACAACCCGAAGGAGCCTAAAGTGCAAGTGCCCTTGCGGGGGACTCCCAGTGACCCAAAAGGGGACATTTTCCAAGCTCTAAAGGGACACCTTCCCTTCAAGAAGATTCATTTACAAAAGGCCGAAGAAATTACCAAAGGGGTGACGGGCCTTAGAACATCAATTTTAGCATGGTGAACTAGCCTTTGGAGGATCAAACATCTGGTGATGGGTGTGAGAACATCAAATTCAAGGTGGTGAAATAGCCATTGGTTTTCAAATAGTGACAGGCCCACATACGTCAATTTTGATGGGATGCATCAATCGAGAAAGGAGCCTGAAGAGCCAAGAAATGATAGAAGATAACCCTAAGGGCCTCAGAGCTAGAAAAGACAAAAGCCAAGCATAAAAGCAAACAAAATAGTCTAGGTGGCACAGGAATCATTGGCATAAGGAGTTATTGCTACAGATGAAATAGTATCCACCAAGGGGAGCGTGGGCATTAAATAGAATGGCCTATTTTTTCCTCATTTTACATTAATCATTAGACAATCACATGAACTTGACTGAAGAGCGACCTTGCCATTCAAATAGACAAAGTGACCCATGCTTTTGTAGTAGAATTTAAAGTGGTTTGAGCATCAAAGTGAAGACCTATGACATCCACTGCATGGATTTTTCAAGATGTTTCTAGAAGGATGACACTAGCATGAGAAAATTTCCTCTTCCCTAGGTGTTCAATGCAGCATGGGCTGCTTATTCTAGAAAGTGCCAAAGTCTTTTCCTTGATGATATATATATTGTAACCTCTCAAGAGAGGAAATATCTCTTAACTTGTATGGCGAAGCCCTGCAGGATTTTACCTTGAATCAAGACATAGCAATTTTACCTCCATTTGAGTTTGCACTTTTGCATATGTCTATGGTTTTGTCTTGTGTTAATTCATTTTCCTTCATGCTTTCATAGAATGATTCTAGCATGTCTAGTGTATTGTGAGTTCTTCTTTTGTAGGTCAGCAAGAAGTGTCCACAGTAGAGTATAGGTGCATGTGAATAGGCTACTATAGTGTGTCTTAGAACACCTCTGGTAGTTCTTCCTCCTTATATCTCTATAGGATCCCTTATTAGACACTGATACAGAAGAGTCTCTTGTTTCAAATGAAGTGTATATCAGCTTGTTCTTAGTGTAAAGTGTATGTCAAAGCTAAGTAGATCAATCATTTTGGTGCATCACCATTTAGTTAGGTTTTATTTTGGTTATATCCTTCTCCCTTTTCATCCCCCCCATTATTAGCAGTAGTAGTGAAAATCCTCAGAGATGCATCAAAGGGAGCTAGCCCTTATCTAGAGATTCTCCCTTCAGTTTTGCCAAACCCACATCAAGAGGGGAGTCTCCATTATGCTGCGTGGAAGAGAGAAGCTCAACCTTCTTTCAAGGGTGCAATCCATATCATCAACAGTAGGCCAATAGTAACCTAGGCCTAAGATTTTCTTTGTGATTACATGGCCATTAAAATTTCCACCACATGAGCCATCATGGATTTCCTAGATAGCTAAGGTAGCTTCACACTTTTGGAGACAATGAAGGATAATACTATTGAAACCATGCTTATAAAGAACTCCCCCTAGAATGACATAGTGGGCAACTTTCTACTGGAAGATGTACTTAGAACCTTTGGATAGATGAGGGGGAGACAATCCTATAGACAAATAATTAAAATTTGTACATACCATGGCTCTTCAGGATTTTCCTTGATATTATGGATGGATGGAAGATCCATCCTTATATAATACAGTTGATTATGTCGATGGATGAGAACAAATAATTTAGACTCCTAAGACGAGGTTGGGATAGAAGAAGCAAGAGAGGCCATAGTATCTGCAAACTTGTTATTAGACCTAGTAGTAACTTGGATGACATAACGTTCGAATGAAAATAAAAGTTGATCAACCAAAGTTTTATATCTTTGGATGATATCATTCTTACATTGATAAATGTTGGTAATTTGATTGATCACCAACTAAGAATTCCCATAGATGTTAAGGGATCTGACTCCTAGTGCAAGAGTAGTTTGGAGTCTTATAATCAATGCATCATATTTATCCATGTTATTAGTGCAATCAAAGTCTAATTTAAAATACAAATGCATTGGGATACCCTAAAGAGGGATTAATATAATCCCTACATAAATTCCATGTTCACACTTAGACCCATCAAAGAATAGAGTCATTTGATATTTTGGGACTAACTAGGAAGTGGATGTGATAGACTCATTAGGGAATTCACAATTAATGGGTTGATTATTACTAAGAGGTGATTCAACCAATTGATCAATAATGATTTGACCTTTGATATACTTTTGATGGAGAAATTCTATATCAAACTCTGCTAACCACATGATCTATCTAGCCATTCACTGATTTTGATATGGCCTAGAATGCATGAATTTAAGAGGATCAATAGTCGTAATGACATACATATTATGGTTGAGGAGATAATGATGAAGCTTAGAGGCTAGTAAAACTAATGATAAGCATAATTTTTCAGCATGCGAGTAATGTGTTTCATATTCTATGAGAGTATAAATTATATAATAAACAACTTGCTCTTTGTGATGTTCATCCTAATGAACAAGCATAGCACCTAGAGCATGGTCTGTAGCTAAGATATAAAGGAAGAAAGGTTGCCCTTCCTTAGGGGAAGTAAGGACATGAGGTGATAAAAGATAATATTTAAGTGCATTAAAGGCTTCTTGATAATTAGAATCCCATACAAAGTGAATACCCTTCTTTAACAAATGATGGAAGGGTTGATAATGGTCAGAAAGCTAGGAAATAAAATGATGAATAGACTGGAGCTTGCCTTGTAAACTATGAATCTGCTTAAGATTAGGAGGAGGCATCTCTAAAATAGACTTGATTTTAGTGTGATCCACTTCTATTCCATGAATGGAAATAATAAAACCTAAAAGTTTACCCATCAAGACACCAAAAATGCACTTTTTAGGATTTAGACGTACATGATAATGATGTAAATGATCAAATATAACTTTCATGATAGATAGGTGATCCTTACAGAATTTTGATTATCCAAGGAGATCATCTACATAATCTTTGATAATTTTATGGATTATGTCATGGAATATATAAGTCATGGCCTCCTGATAAGTGGCTCCTACATTCTTAAGGACAAAGGGCATAACACAATAGTAGAAGGTTCCCCAAGGAGTAATAAATGCAATTTTATGTTGGTCTTTTGGTGAAATAAGAATTTTATTATAACCAAATAAACCATCCATAAGAGACAACATTTCAAAGCCAACTTTTAAATCCACCAATTGGTCTATATTAGGAAGGGTAAAATCATCTTTCAGACAAGCAAGATTTAAGTTGTGAATGTCATTACAGATGCAAAGTCCCCCTGTGGGCTTGGTGACCAGAATAATGTTGGACATCCACTGAGGATAATTAATGGATTAAATGAAGTTAACATATAAAAGGCATTGTAATTCCTCTTTTACAAGGAGTGCAATGTGAGGATACATTTTATGAAGCTTCTACTTTACCAGCTTAACATTAGGAAAGGTTATGATGTTATGGATAATGATTGAGGGATCAATACTAGTAATATCATTGTAATACCATGCAAAGGCTTTACTACGATCTGATAAAAAGGTGATAAAATCTTGACTTTCTTGAAGATTCAAGGCTTTGCTAATTTTAATAATCCTTGGGACCTCTTGGGACTTGATATTAATATCAATAGTAGATTCATTTAATAATATGGACATTTTGGATGGGAGAGAATTACGTAAATAAGATTTTTCAGCACCTAGATCGGTCAAGATTGACTCATCGTCCTGACACTAAAAAATAAGGATAACCAGTGCATTCGATCCTATTAAATGAGGATATACTAAAGGGATGGTTTGGACCTCATTATCATAATAAAATATAAGGGGTTCTAAGAAGATAGAATTGACTCAAAAAAAGTTAGAAGGAATGGATATGGTATCACTAGTTGAGGAAGAGGTATCGGATGGGGAAGATGGTTCTTTTTCTTCCAAAGATGATAAAAGAGTGGGTTTGACGGCAAAATTAAAATCCTTCTTAAAACCTAAGCTATGTTTTTCATGCAGCTTTTTGGAATCTCCTAATGTGACATCATGAGGACCATGCTCATATTTACCAATGTCGAAGCCCTTCCAGGCACAATGATGAAGATAGTTTTGAACAAACTAAGGATTGCTAAGCTATGTTTTCATCTTTCTAAGGTTTTAGATTTTAGCCTTAGGGTTTTATTTTCTAAAATTGATTTATGATTAGTCCTTAATAATATATATTAATCATGACCATGTTGAATGAACATTATTGGTTAACACAATTAATGAAGTTACTATTTTCATATTATTCTACATAGATAGTGTATCTTATTTAGACCAATTATGTAAGCAAATGGGTAACAAAGATCAAACCTAAATTCACTAATAAATCTAAAGTTACCAATGAACAATCCCAAGCCTTCCTCCAATCTTACTTTGAAACATCCAATCTAAAATACCTATTATTAATACTATAATTCAAAGGGCATGTATGATGAATACTTTTTTTCCTCCCCCCTCCCTCGAGAACTCAATTTTTTACTAGTTACCATCCTACTCCCATTATCAACTCATAACTTTTTTTGGATTATGCATTCCATGTTGTCAAGATTAGATGAGGTAGGGTGACCCACCATGTGTAGCAAAAAAATGTACTGAGCATGTTCCTCTTCAACCCCCACCACCTCTAGTGAGCCAAGCTAACCAACCTAAAAATTATGACATACTCAATCAAATAAAGAACACCCATGCTAATATTTCTATGTTGGAGTTAATCAAGATATCAATGGTCTACAAAGACATCTTATACAAGGCATTGCATTAAAAAAATATACTTAGTGACATAAAACCTCCATCCTTTGATTTCATTATGAATACATTCAAAGATAATAATAAAATCATTATTTTTGACAAGCAAGATTTACCTAAATAACACACAATAGAGAAAAAAAATCCATTATACATTCAGATTAAAATATAAAACAACTTGGTCAAATGTGTGTTGGTAGATAATGGTTCTAGTTTGAACATTTGTAAACACCACCTTCTTATAATTAATGGAGATAAACATGGTTACTATTCAAAAATAAAATAAGAGCATGAAATGATTTGATAATACTCCACATCAAATAATCAGAACCATCTTATTGGATATGATACTAGGTCCCAATAAAACACCTACTACTTCCATGTTATGCATAATCAATTACATTACAATTTACTTTTGGGACAACCATGGAAACATACTATGGAATTAATACCATTGACATTACATATATGTATCAAATATATACATGAAGGCTATTAATATTCAAAACTAAGAGATAACTACCCTTTTAGATATTGTAAAATAATTCAATCTACTACTAAGGACCAATCACAATCATAGTTCAAATATCATACTATTATTTATCCATCATAACCCATTCTAATATCTTATATGCATACATATGAGGTGCGTGAATCAATCACTAAAATGGATAAGGAACCAATCATAACATATAAATAAGCTGCAAAATATGAGCCACTAGTTAATATGGAACAACTAATAAACTCAAAATATCAAGATGGCATGGTCATAGATTATTTGATAGTGATGACAAAAATAACAACATGGTAGATATGACAAATGATTAGATACAAAATTTAAACTTTGATCCTTCAAAAGAATACTTATATCACACTCTATTCATAGTTATTGAAGTTGGAACCTATTGAGATGATTCATATTTAACAAATAATGACGAATCATAAACTCTTATTTATACATAATCCTTAGGCATAAAATAAAACACAGAAATTACATATCATGAGTACATACTATATACAAACAATAGGTGCAATACTATCTTACATTAGGCATACACAACACTAAAGTCAAATACAATGTGGGAAAAGAAGCAATCAAATATATCGATAAATAATGTAGAGATGATATATATTAAAAATCCAACACCATTATAAGTAAAAATTCTTCAAAATACACAAAAAAACAATACTAAAACTATTAATTGATCATAATATTATCAAATTACCATTGTGGGACATCATTCACATTAAGAAGGAAAGGCATATTTTGGTTATCATAGAATCACAAGACATGACATAGATAATTGTGAAACATTACAAAAGCATATTTATAAATACAATAATGAAGGCATTATTAAGGTATTGCAACACTAACATGAACAATTTTCATCAAGCCACATAAAGGCACCATATACAAAGACAATGACAAGAAAACATCCTCGATAAGAGTCATTGACCATTGCCATTTTTATGGAAGATGCCTATTATAAAAAATTTCAAATTGATGATAACAAATAACATGCCATATAAAATTTCAAAGGCTTACAATAGTTTTGACATGACACTATAGAATTAAAACATAGCACACATTGTCCAAGACCCATTGGATATATCATTTTACTAATAGCTTTTGGGCCAAAAGTGGTCAACACATGCATATGGGTAATGCCTCATAAATATGGAGCACCCTTTACATTAGGATAGTGATAGTTAAAATAGATGCAAGATACAATAAATTCAACCAATCAACATCTCACTTTCTCACATGAAGGAAGAATGATGATGATTCAACATGACAATGATGCTTACCATCAAAGGGCATACCCTTTAGAGATGACAGAAAGTACATAATTCAAACAATCATAACTAGAAGAAGAAAAATTAGTGAGATTACATAATATCAAGGACAAACCATGATATGTCAGATTCAATATCAATGAATATGACCTACTATTAGATTTATAAGCCCAAATCCCAAATATTCCAAAAATTCAAATAATTCAAATAATCATAAAATACAAAAATATACAAAAAACCAAAATCAGGTCCTAAGCATGAGATGATTGCTATATTATACTATTTATATATGTTATTTCTCACGTGTTTGGTATATGTCATTTTATTTACATACACACATGCATTTTACGATATATGACTGTTATGCAGGACATACATGGTACACATGGACATATAGATGTTGGACTCTCTACCCAATGACCATGTTGATATTGGGGCTACTTGTTCCACATGTTTCACTATTACAGGTTATATATTTCTATGACATTTTGACCATGTTGAGCTACCTACATTGCTTACACATGCCTTGTCATTTAACTATAGTTTACATAGTGATACATAGATATGCCATTATACTACAATATGACATTGATATATATGGATGGTGTAGAATAGTTCCTTGTTGAATTCTCCATTGTTGTTGTTTTTATATTATATGATAGAATTATTTGTGCTTAACTATTGTGTGTGGCCCTTGGCCTTGTGTGATGTGACATATTTTATGGCCTTTGTTTTCATCAGTTTTATGTCCCCTTACAGGTGGAACTTTGCCTTATTTGTTGTCACATCTCTATGTCCCTTGTATGTGGCCCTTAGCCTTATGTCTGATACTAACATTTACACTTGTTAAGATTGTTGACATTGAGTGGTGTCATGATTTATATCATGCAATTTTACCATGTGTTCATATTCAAATATCCATATAATGTTTATTTCACTGATACATCGATCTAGACTCGACACTTACATGCCATAAAATACATATGTAATATGTATGCCTTCTTTGATACATAAATTACCATGAAGACATATTATACACATGATTAAAATTTATTTCATGATGTTATCTTAATACTTAACATGATAAAATTAACTCTTATTTTCAGATGATTGGCTTATAGGATACATCCCTCGGCTCAAAAGGGGAGCATTGAAGTGGGCTTGTCATAGAGACATAAGCATCTACAAGTATAAAATCATATCAAATTATAGATTTTAGAGATTTACAATGTTTTAGATACTTGATAGATATTGACATATTGATATAGATTACAAGGGAATATATCATGCATATGTGCTCACT
Organism: Torreya grandis; assembly: GCA_037957365.1. Classification (NCBI taxonomy): domain Eukaryota; kingdom Viridiplantae; phylum Streptophyta; class Pinopsida; order Cupressales; family Taxaceae; genus Torreya; species Torreya grandis. Next base: position 2,240,657 of record JARHVA010000551.1, read on the forward strand.
CTACATACACTTGAGTACATATCCATACACATTTGGGTGCATATGTATGCGCATATGTATAATTTTTATAGGAATAGGAATTATAGATCTCTATATACACATACATTTGAGATAAAGGTCCTCAAATTTGGCATATAGATGTATAATATTATATATTAGTTGGCGAAAATTCATAGGGCATAATATTGGTTCATGCACATACATAATAGCACAATTTTTATTTGAATAAAAAATGGATTTCATTCCACTTCACACTTATCATATCTATGATCATGATGGGGGCATGAACATGGTTCATTCTATTTCAATCATGCATTATATTCTACATTGAGTGAAACTATAAAATTAACCTTATGTACATGGTGGGGGCAAGAATATTTTTCATTCCCTTTTTGATCATACTTTTTTTTGCATGGATTAAACTTGAGTGAAAAATTAAAATTAAAATGGAATGTGGTAGTTTACATTTGATGCATGGCATTATGCATTCATATTATGTTGTCACTTGTTCAATCATAGTCTAGAACCAAGTGCCAAAAATCTAATATTTCAGATGGAAGTGGCAATGAAAAATGGGTTGGTGTGTTTCTTTATATATGACAATGAGTTGTGCAAAAAGGAGAAGATCCATTACACACCCTTTAACACTCATGTTGAAGAACTCAATATCCAATGTCTAATGAAATGATTTAAATCATATTGAAATGACATAAACACACAAGTAAACTCAAAAATAAATCAATAAAATTTATACATAAATAATTTGTGCAATAAGTGTGTTATATGTTGGAGTTCGCTTGTACCAAGACTGTTTCAAGTGGAAAATTCATTGTGGAAAAAAAAATGGAAATATATATCCCAAGAATGTACAATGAAGGCACCCATGTTATTGTCTACCTAAGGCACAAGCCAAAGGACATCACAATCAATGACTTGATAGCTCGTCCTCAATTTGGTCTAAAGCTCAAGGTTAATGTGGTTAAGTTGTTGAGTGTCAGTAATCTTTATTCGAACACAATTTTAAAATTAGCAAATATTATATATTGTGTCTTGACATCTCTAATATTTTCAACTAAATTTAACACTCTCTTCTCACTTATTATCTTCCTATAACCAAAAGATAAGGCCACCATAATTTAAGAACTAAATTTGATGGTCATATAATTCTTTGTATTCAAAGTCAAATTTTGAATAAATCATAAAAATTCTAAAATATTATAATAAATATATAAATTTAATTTAATATTCTTCCATTCTATTATAAACTATATTAAAATTGAAAACATAATATTAAACAAATAAATAAATGCCAAACATTTTATAACAAATAAAATTAACCAACAAATTTATTTCCAGAAATAAAATTGGTATATCTTATTATTAAAAGATACAACCTTTAGTCTTAAACACTTAACTCAATAGTGATATATTACTTATCAAAATAAGAGTTTGTCAAATATAATTTTGACGTACCACCCGGTCATATAATTTACTTTACTCTTAATCGAGGACCACTCTTTATCACATGTAATACAAGTTGCACTACTCCCATCATGTGCCCAAAAGAATAGAGTATGAAACATAGTTTCTTCCTTTTAACACGTGTAACCTGTAATTAACAGGTCACTTATCCCTCACAATTTTTTTTGAAAAAATAGATCACATAATTTGAGTATGCTTTTTCATTTAGCATACATTTCCACCAAGGTGGGTAATCACCGACAAAATGGAATTGGAGAACTTATTCCCATTTTTTTTTAAATTCCATTGATGAAATCTTTAAAACATAAGGGTTTGAAGAGTTTATAAAATCTTTATCTTTTCTAATTTATACATAATTTTTAGTCAAATTAATTGATGAACCTTTTTTTAAAAATCTTTATTTTTATGTTTTACTCAATATATGGGAATGAGAAGGCATTAGTGTTGTTGGATAAGAAATAATGGAAGGAGTGAAATCTCAATTATAGAATCTTTACATATTATTTGGTATGTTTCAATGTTTGACATGGGAATTCATTTCCTTTTCATATTTGATGAAAGAGTTTAATGGAATTTAGTTTTCAATATTTATATCGCATCTATTGTTTGATTTACGATATATGGGTTTCGTTTTTCTCTTATTATTTGATATATGCGATAAATTATATTTATAGTTTAGATTTCAAATCATAAATACAAAAGTAATGTTTCAAGCAGGAGCAAAAACCAAACTTTTATGAAAAAATATTTTTTTTCTTAATCATCACAAAATTGATGGTTTTGCAAATTATAATTTAGAATTAATAAGAGTAATAAAAAATGCTTTTCAATCCCTATTTTATAAACATTCTTGATTTAAGGATTTCCAAAAATTCTGATTTATATACATGTCCACCAAATTACATCTATTTTTATTACAAGAATCTATTTATTGCAATGTAGAACACATTATAGTAAATAGAACCAATACTAAAAATATATTAAAAATGGAATACCTATTATGGATCGATCTTAAGCAAGAAATAGTTAAAAAATTTAAAGTTTTAAAAAAAATTATTTACAAAACATACAATATATTAAACCAAGTGGCAAGAACAACTCAAGGAAAGAAAAACACAACTACTATGACCCTAGGAAGCAGTGACCTCATACATAATAATTGCCCATCAGCGTTGATACTAAATGAGAAAGCCTTTTTCATCAATCATTGATGTTGGAAAAAAAGGTGAAATGCAAAGATCGAAAATAAGTATGATGAAATTGGGGAGCTTAAAGTAGGAGTCTTGACAAGGAAACACCCCTGACCTAAATATAACTATATTATATTTGAAATATGATGCAGAGTTCTTAAAATTATTTAAAAGATATATAATATCAAATATTGATATTAGTATGTCTCTTTTTTTTTTAATTCAAAGGCGTATCTTATTTATTAATAAAAAGTTATGTTATAAAGTTATTCATTTTAGAAAATAAGTAGAATAGCCACACTCCAAAATTACATTGGTCAAGGTCAAGAAGTAGTTAACAAGTTAAATTAATAAAATTTTAAAACAAAAAGGTAAAAACACAAAACACTATAGCCATATAAATGTAACCATAAAAAATATTAAGATAATTTGAGCACAAAATATATCTCAAATTTGTGTGAATTTTATAGGAATCATGATTGATTCCCTTAAATCACCATATTTTAAGTAAATATTTATGGATAAAAAGGATTAAAAAGGCTATGAATCCAACTCCAAGATGACTACGCATGTTTGCAGAACCAAAAAACATGCTTTAAAGTTTCTAGGTGGTCACAAACCGAGCAAACAGGATGAGCCATTCCCATGTGAACCAATTGAGGAAGTATGTTTACTTGGTTTGATGATAGCATTCCACACACAATAAAAAATTATTTTCCAAACTTTAGAGCGATGGAATTGACTTTTACGTGGCATTGAGAGCATCAACCTGAAGGTGCTAAGGGGAAATAAGTTAATAACCTAATTGGGGATGGTACCAAAGGAATGGTATCTAAACATGCCATTTACAATCAATCCACCATATTGTGGGAGATTGAAATCTATTTTAATGAAGATGCACTTCGGGTATAGATTTTTATATTTCTACAATAAATGCTTGATCACTAGGAATCAAATCCATGGCTTGTTTACATAAGAGGTCATTAATGACCTTGTTGCCTTTTATGAATAGTTGAAGACTCTTTATCTATGACACAAGAGCAAATGATACTTATTAAAATGTAAGAGCATGAGACCATTATAGAGAGTGGGAATTGAGAGAGACTAGAACTGAATCCATCTCCATCCCATTGTATGTGTCTTTTGAGAATTTCCCAAGCTTGATAAATGATCTTATCAATAAATGTACTACCAATGATAATAGGGATCTGAGTGATAATAATGTTTTCGATATGTATACCTTTCTAGGCTCCCTTTCCCATAGGATTACCTCGAGTAATGTTTTTTTAGAATAATTTTTCATGCTTCATCCCCTTCCAAGGCCTGAATGATCCACTTAGCACAAAAGGCATGGCCCTAGATTTTGATATCAAGGAAACCAAGCCCTAATCCTAATCCTAATCCTAATCTATTAAAAACTCATAATCAAAGTGGGAGGATGAATTTGGAAACTTTGTATGAAACACTTCCCACTACATGGTAGAATCAAGTCCTTCATATTTACAGTCTGAAACTTGAAAGAACATCCTTGTATTGATTAAATAGTTCAATCAATTTCTTCTTTTTGGGTTCAAAACAATTTATGTGTTTATGCTCAACATGGTGATTATTTCTAAACATGATATCAGAATAATTATTGGTTTGGGATATATTTACTTTAAAATCTAACCAAATAAATACATGAGGCTCTTTTACTTGGAACTCTATGATGATGATATTTAATACCATAGGCTCAATAGTTACCAATTATTCATGATTTGGGTCTATTGTTAAGCATGTCTCCTCTTTTATCTATTATTGCATATGTTCAAGGTGTTCTTATAGATTTAAGCATGCCTGAAATTCATCATCAAAATATATGAAAGGATACAAATTTGGACATTCCATATTATTTAAAATCTCATTTGCTTTTTCATAAACAATATCATTATTTAATAAATTGGCCTCCAAAGACTCTTATTGAGAAAACCATATGTAATACATTTATTCTTATTTTTTTTCCTATGATTTATGTGGTTTATGAGCTTATTTTGTATCATCTTTAAAGTCAAAATATATATCAAAAAAATATTCATGTGAAGCACATTATTTTTTATCCATGATAATAGTTGTGGTTAGTTTAACAAGAGGGTTTGTTATTTTTTCAAATTGGGTGTATTCATTCATTCGCAAGCCCATTTGTAAATTTTCATCTAAGTGGTGAGTCATAAGAAAATCTAGATCTTGTTGGTATTGAGGAATATTTGGTATAACAATTACAAGGAAAGCATAGTCCATCATAAGGGAAATATGTGTTCTTTGGGAAGACAATCATCTATCTACCATGATAGCCTTTACATAGGTGTATACACCCTAAATTGGTCAAGAAAACACACATATTATGTCTTTTCACAGTCCTTTTACAACAGACTCCGACTGGAGAAAATGAGATTTTATTCACATTTAGCCATTCCCTTTTATCTAACTTGTCTTGGTCTTACTACATTCCTTAGACATCATTTTACTTATCCCTAGTCATCTATAGCTTTCCATAATTAACCCTTTCAGACCCAGGTACATCTTTTAGGTCCAGACCCATCCCCCTAGTCCCATACCCCCTGAATAATAGTGCCCAAATAGGACTACAACGCTGAAACCCAAGGTGTCTAGTTTCTGATGTTGTTGTCCAAGAGCAATTTTGGTCCCAATGGTCAATTTATTTTGTAGGATGAGTCTTACCCATTTTTTTTAATTCGTTCCTAAGTTTCTCAATGTCAGTGAAATGTAAATAAAGCTCCCAATTTCAAAATAATGAGTCTCCTATTTAAAGGACTAAACAAGGCATTTTATATCTAGCACTTACTATTTTGGCACATTAGACATAATAAAATTAATCAATAGTATATCTCAACTTCTCTAAATCACACATAGATTTGCATGTTTGATCAAGGAAGGGCCTATGCAAAATTCATTCTTACATCAATCATGCATATTGATTATGTGTGTTCCCTAAGGGAAAACTACATTAGATCTGAGACCCTAACTTGAGAGTTAATGTAGGCAACAATCAGAATAGTAGGGGTTCTTTATTGTGTGATCATTCTTCCCATAACCCAAAATTTCCCCAGTTTTCTTATATTCTATTTGTTGTTTTCATGTGTGCAGACTAATACAAGTATTTAATATTGAAACAGACCTACAATGAGCTCTAGTGACTTTCAGGGCCTAAAATTTGGTACGTAAGGTTATACTGAGTAGATGAACAGAACCCAAAAATATTTTAACCTTAGGACAATAGTGTCAGGGAGGAATATAGCACCAAACACTAGGGTGTCATGTTTCTGACACTCCTATCCAATCAGAAAATAAAAGCCAGAGCCAAATTTCCAACACTGTCCCAATCCTGCTCCTCAAATTCTAGACTCATAATATTTCATTTCAACACAAATCTAGCTAAGTTAGTTTCTCTTTGTCTTATATAATTATCAGTTAAAATATATATTTTTCCCTATTAAAATAGATTTTAACTATCATTCTAGACCCTTATTATTTAGGAATTAAACATCTAATTTTTTAAAATAATAAAACATTTGGTGAACCTAATTACTTTGAACAAAAAACCTAAAATGCTAGCCACACTTAGGGTTTTTTCTTCTTATCTTGTGCAAAAATTTAATTGTCTAAATTCTGATTTTTATATTAATTTTTGTATATTTATCCTATTCAAAAAACTATTTTTAGAATTTAAAATTATTGCATAATTTTCAAAAATTCTAAAAGCCTAGTTCAAAACCCTAGATTTCAAAAGTAGGTCATCAAACAATAAGCCTTGCCTCCTTGCCAATTTTAGAAAACTATTTTGGAATTTTTGCAAATTAATTACCTTATCAAAAATTATTTCAAAATTTCAAAATCAGTAGTTTCCTTTGCAAAAATTTAATTTTCAAAATTCTGATTTTTGTATAATTTTTTATGCATTTATCCTATTTCAAATAATTTTTAGAATTTAAAATTATTGCATAATATTTAAAAATTCTAAAACCCTAGTTTAAAACCCTAGATTTCAAAACTAGGTCCTCAAACCTCAAATTTCCCTCCCTTACAATTTTTTTAAAAATAATTTGATTTTAATGCAAATTGTTTGGGTTATCAAAAGCAATTTTCAAAATTCAATGTTAGTTGTTCTTTGTGCATTTATTTACTCCATAGTAATTTTCAAAATTCTCTTTGGTGATAAAATGGCCACAAAGGCAATTCCTCCTTCTCATCCGATAGATCAATTTCTAAAATTTTCTTACAATTATGACAATGATTGGACAAATTTATAAAATTGCACATTAGCTAAAACTATAGAAAATGATTTCATTTATAGTGAAGATAATGACTATAATTGTAATGAAGGATATGAAGATGTAGGTAATGATGAGGGTGAATCACAAATAGATGAATCTTTTCCTCTTAAACCCATCTCTTTTATTCCTTCTTCTAATGAAAATAATTTTGATAAATGGGAAAGATACTTCTCAACTTATTCTCCTAGACACAATGCACCAAATGCACAAATTAGTCATGCACTTCCAAGTGAACCTCTTATTGGTTATGATTTGCTTCCATGTGAACCTAATCTCTCTCTACCTTTTGCTACTACTATGTTCAAAATACAACAAAATAAATGCAATAGAATCAAATTACCAAAGCATAGTTCAAAAGATGCATTATGTGTTCCTAACTCTACTCTCTCAAAATAATGTTCAAATGATAACTCTTCTACTCTTCCTTTTCATGTCAAAAATGAAGAAAATTCATATACTTCATCCATGGATAACATAGATACACATGATATTCTAAATTTCAATGATAACTTATTGCATATTAGAAAGAAATTTAACTCTTTCTCTTACACCTCTCCCTAGCAATGATGGAAGTGATGATGAATATGATAGTGAACATGCAAATGAATATGAGAATGAAAGTGAATATGAAAATGATACTTCCAATTCTTCTATTTCAAATAAACAAAATGCATATTGTGATAATGCATGGAATAATGATGACTACTATGCATATAGTGAAGAAGAAAATTCATCTCATAATTTTAACCCTTCTCTCACTCCTCTCAAACTTAATGCAATTCCAAATGATGTTTCTACTTCTATTAATGATTCTATGTCAAATGATGCACATGTTAATGCTAATAGCACATCTACTAAATTATAATGTGATTCACTAAAACATAAAGATACTAATGAATCTCCCAAGCCACCCCTCACTATAGTAGAACCTAGTTCTCACTCCTCACCTAAAGAGAATGGTAGCCCACATCCCTCTAGTAAGGTCCAAGTTACCATTACTCCAAAGGCTCAAGTGAGCACACCCCCTCTCTATGATCCACTTGATAAATATAACATTCCCATGGTTAAAATTAATAATCAAAATCAATGATTAATTGAACCACTTCAAGATAATAATGTACCATCCCAGGAGATTATCTCTTTAATGCATGCAGTTGGTGAACTACAACACCAAGTACATATATTTACCTTGGAAAACAAAGTTTATAAATCTTGGATGGATGCCAATGATCTACATGGTAACCCTATTCTAAAGACATTCATAAAAGCTACATTGCTTAAGCATTTATAGACACCATCATTACCTCACTTTGATGGAACTGGAGATCCATTCACACATCTTTAGGCCTTTCAAAAGGCTTTGCCACCTCATGTAAGCCCTTTGATTATACTCAAGTTGTTTTAACAGACATTAGTGGGGGAAGCATAGAATTGGTTCTTTCATCTACTCTCCATCAATTCCTTGCACACATATTATGACTTAGAGGAGGCATTTCTTAGATATTACATCATAAACATGGGCCCTCATGTTACATATGAGAAACTTGCCACACTACATCAGAATTCTACAGAGCCAGTTAGTGAGTATATCTTAATATTCAAGGCTCACATGTTAAGATTGATATACAAACCAGTAGATCTAGAGATTCAACATATCTTTATCAAGGGACTTTGCCAACCTCTCCTCGAGCATCTACTATATTAGATAGAGCCTTATTTTAGACATTTGTGTTACACAGACCTAGCTTTAGAAAAGAAATTAGGATTAATTGAGGAAGATTCAGCTGATTAGATCACTTTAGACTTCATAGCAATATCTTCATATACAACTCTTACTACTTAGCATCCACCATGTCTTAGACAAGATAGGAGACCAAAACCAAAAAAGTAACTAGTCAAGAACAAAGAGCAAGTTTTTATAACACATGTATCAACCAACCGGTCCAACTAAAAGGCCAAGCTAAACAACAATATATTATAAGCCAAAAATCCTAAAAAATAGCAACTACATTAGTTCACCATGCCAAAATAAATTTCCAAATAATAGTATAGCATCTAAACCAAGCTTCGGCATTGAAAATCCAACCTCCAAGAAAAAAACACTGGGTACAGAATAGCAGCACTAGACAGGAGTGCTAAAACCTAGATAGCAGCATTGGATCTTGGACAATACCACTAGAAGTAGGACATGAGCATTGGACCTAGTCAAACTTTCCTAAAATTCTTTAAAATGGCTCAAAATCATGAAAAATAGGTTCCCAAACAAGCCTAAAACACGTGTTTAGCTACTTACTAGGGTAATCTCTCCACCAGCCTCAATCTGGGCTGCCAACTACTCAAATTGGGTCATGACACATGCTCATCTCTTTGGCATGTCTTCCACTCCAAAGCTCCAACTCTCAAACTAGTCAATGCATAAATGAATCAAGATTCAATCAAATTTTCCTATATCAAACCACTTTCTCATTCAAAGCAAAATACTATTTTTCCCATAACTTGAGCTTCATAGCTCTATTTTACAAACTGTTTTATTCCTCAAAATTGTGACAATGATACCTTAGACATCACGTAACCCTTACTCTCTTACTATATCATTTTCCTACCATGGCACACACATATCTACACCTATCTTATACCCAAATACACAATTTGGTCTTCACCAATCAAACACTTGTTTCAAATTTCATACAACTTGGTCCTCACCAGTCAAAAATTCATTCAAAATATTCAAACAACCTAGCCTATTTAATCTATCAACCTTTCACTCCATTTAATCAATTACTACCTCATTTACCTACCATGGCACGAACATTTCTATATCTCTACTATACTTAGATACAAGCTTCAATCCTAATCAATCAAAGATATCTTTCAATCCTAGTAATTCAATCTCACCAATTCAACGATAGACTTTCGATCTATTCAATAAATTCCAACCAAGTTCCTTTTAAATCTGCCACTTGTCTTCACTTTTAGCTCAACCTCCTCTATCTTAGATTCCCTACCTCTCCCCAAAGGGGGGCATCATTCCTACTATTCCTATTCCTACACCTATCCACTCTCATAGATGGATACACCATGGTTCTCACACCTCTAGCAGTCAAATTATCAGATTTAGCTCAAATCGATCGAAACATATAGTGATTCAGACTTCATGGGTCACTTAGCATGGTTTTTACACATCCAGTATTCAGATTGTCAGCATTACTCATCTCAAATTGGTCAAGATTATACAATGGTTTAGACTATATAGGTCACTTAGCATTACTCAGCTCAGATTAGTCAAGATTATACATTGGTTCAGACTATATGAGTCACTTAGCATTACTCAACTCAAGATTATATAGTGATTCAAATTTTAGTGGGTCACTCAGCATTACTCAGGACATTTAGAAAAATACACCTTCATTTTATAGATATACAAACTATCTAGATACCAGATTCAGGGGCATTTACATTACTACATGTCTCATGCATACAAATTCATACAACATGACATAGTTACAGACCAGATAGCATATTATAGGCATAGTTCATAGCACATTATTTTTTGATCTCTAGTTTTGCACATGGAACATGACATGATAGATCATATCACATGTGGTTATATAGATTTCTAGATTTTATAGATGCATCACTCACATATCAGATTTGGGGGCATGACAAAGATTGTCATATCCTCCATCTTCCAGGATTATATAGGTTAGGATGGTAGGACATACCATCTTCTTCTTTCACATTTTACCAACATTTTTGTTTCACACCCAAGAATTACTCAAGTTGGACCATACGATCAGCTGCAGTGATTAGTCCATATTATTACTCAAACTCAAACCCAGGAGTTTGTGTGGGATAAAGGATAGGCATTGGTTTTAAACCTCTGATCACTTCTCAAATCTAGTCTGGATTTAATATAGGGGCAATCTATTATAGGTATTCCTTATTTTTTCCAATCACTATTCATATTTAATATAGGGGCGTCTATTATAGGGGTTCTTTCTTTTTTTAGGCACTATTCAGATTCAGTACATAGGGCATATATTATAGGGATTCCTTCTTTCTCTAGGCACTATTCAGATTCAAATATAAGGGGCATCTATTACAAGGATTTACTTCTTTCTCTGAGCACTATTTCAGTTCTTCATCCACTTCCCTAGCCAAGAAGTTGGATCCTTTTTAGCACACTTATCTTCATACATATAAGTTTAGGTATGCATCTTCTTTCTTTCTTTTACTCTAGTACTTCATTTCATTACATCACTAGATTAAAAGGGGGGAAAATGTATACACTCTAAATTGGTCAATAAAACACACATATTATGTCTTTTCACAGTCCTTATATAGGAAACTCTGACTAGAGAATATGAGCTTTTATTCACATTTAGCCATGTCATTTTATTTGACTTGTCTTAGTCTTACTACATTCCCTAGACATCACTTTGCTTATCCCTAGTCATCCGTAGCTTTCCAGACTTAACCCTTTCAGACCCAGGTACATCTTTTAGGTCCAGACCCATCCCCCCAGGTCCCATACCCCTTGGACAATAGTGCCTAAACAAGACTATAGTGTTGAAACCTAGGGTGTCTAGTTTTTAGTGTTGTTATCCAAGAGCAATTTTGGTCCCAACAATCAATTTCTTTTGTAGGATGAGTCTTACCCCTTTTATTTGCTTTATTATTAAGTTTCCCATTATCATCCAAATGAAAATAAAGCTCCCAAATTTGAAATAACGAGTCTCTTATATAAATGACTACACAAGGCATTTTATATCTAGCACTTACTATTTTGACACATTAGACATAATAAAATAAATCAATACTATAGCTCAACTTCTCTGCATCACACATAGATTTGCATATTTGCTCAAGGAAGGGCCTAGGTGAAATTAATTCTTGCATCAACATGTGTGTTGATTATGCACATTCCCTAAGGGAGAACTACATTAGATATGAGACCCTAGTTTGAGGGTTAATGTAGACAACAATTAGAATAATAGGGGTCTTGATTGTGCAATCATTCTTCTCAAAACCCAAATTTACCCCTTTTACTTTGATTCTATTTATTTTTTCCATGTGTGCAGACTTATACATGTACTGAAGATTGAAATAGACCTACAATTAGCTCCAATGACTTCCAGGACCTAAAATTTGGTATGCAGGGTCATATTGAGCATATGAACAGAACCTAGAAATATTTTAGCCTCAAGACAACAACATCGGGGAAGAATATAGTGCCAGACACTAGGGTGTCTTGTTTTCGATGCTCTTGTCCAATCAGAAAATAGAAGCCAAAGTCAAAATTTTGACACTATCCCAGTCTTGCTCCTCAAATTCTAGACTTAGAATCTTTTGTTTTAGCACAATCCAGCTAAGTTAATTTCTCTTTGTCTTGTATAATTATTAGTTAAAATATATATTTTTCCCTATTAAAGTAGATTTTCCGTATCATTCCAAACCGTTATTATTTAGGAATTAAACATCTAATTTCCTAAAATAATAGGCCAAAACTAATGAATTTATAATGGATGTTTTTATAAACATAGATATAATGGGCTCTAAATCATTAAAATATATATCTATAAAAATTGCCTCTTGGGATATATTGCTAATTGTAATGATTTTATAAATTCTCTGAAATATTAGTGTGAATGAAAATTCAAAACTTTAAGCTAGGAGCTAAGAACAACAATTAACTCCTATTTTAAATCCTTCATAAACCTTATATAGAGATTGAAATAGAAAAACACAAGATGTATCTTGACTTACCAATAATGAAAATCACTCATTTGTTACATTGGATTTGTTTTTGATCACTTGATATGTGGTTGCTCAAATGAAATTCTTATGCAAAAGATTTCAATAGTTTGATGATAGTTTTATTGGTAATTTTTAATTGCAAATGGATACATGATGATAATTTCAATAGCTCTTACGATGTTAATTTCAATGGTAATTTAGATGATCTTTTCAATGGAGGAAAGGACATTAATTTATAAATGTTTTAGAGGGAAACATGATGGTTGACTTTAATCTGAATATATTTATTTATTTCAATTTTGGATGGTGGATATTGAGTCTACAGGTCAAATGCATTCAATGGATTGGTTAATAAATTATGAGTTAGTTGAAAGAAGGGGTCAAATAGACATTGAATGAGTTGAATGTCCTAAATCAGTTTTTTGTAATGTACAAGAATGTTTTAAATGAAGTTGTTAGGATGTGGAATGTCTTAATGACATTTGAATAAGTTTTTTATGGGTTAAATGAGGAGGTTACAAGGATTAATTAAGGTTCAATGGGTAAATTGATGAGTTGGATAATATGATTTATTTTATTATTTATTTATTTATTTATAATTATGAGTGCGTGAATTTATTATTGACTAATTAACTAATAAATTTTTATTAATTGTTAACTAATGAAAGTGTTAGTTTTATGGGGACTATATGAAATAATTCAATTACTATAGGGGTGATATCACAATAATCTAGATTAATAAATGAATTAGCTAGGATAAGTGATGAATGATGAATGTTATTGATAAAATATAAATGACAATACTAAAGTGGTGAATTTTATGTGTCTGTATTTTCCCCTCTTTGAAAAGATGTTGCAACTAGAAAAAGCAACAACATTTCAAATAAAATAGAAGAAGAAATATGGGTGCACTAAGATTCCCCAAGTTGCATCATGGTTAGTGATGATTAGGGATGATGCCCCCTTGAGAGGGCATGCGGAGATGAAAGATACAAATGGGATATCAAAATGAGGATAAGGGTTAGTATGGATGAATCAAGGCTAAAATGGAGGGGTGTGCATTTGATGACTAAGTATGATGATTATGGATATAGATGTGTTGGTGAATATTATGGATGGATGAGATTAGCGCATGGATGAGACTAACCCACTTGAGCTAATGCTTGCATGATTTGATTTATGATGATGATGAATTTATTTGGTTCGATCAGCTATATATGCAAGGGAGCGAATTAGGAATGATATATCATAATAAATTTGCATGTTTTAATTTCCCCAAGTAATGATATATACAAGGAAGTAGATTTAAGAATAATATATCCCATTGAAAAAATAAGATCTTAGATTGGATGGATGGTGTGATTTACCTGATGATGTGGAAGCACGATGCTAAAAATTAACCGATCGCATGGATTGATGATAATTGATCATGTTGATGAATGATGTAATTGATAGGTTGTTGGTAGATTTACTTGATGATGATATAATGGCTTAGTATTCCTATTGGATTATTGATGAAGTACACTCAGTGAGAAAAATATAGTTAATTATGGAAATTTAGTTAGAAAGATTGGATGTTTATGAAGGAATGTGGATGATATGTGTTGATGTAATGAGAAATGGATAAATTGATGTTAATATTACACATATTTATGAATGTTTGAGAAACCTTATTTCTGATAGAGTGCATGATAAGATGCAACATGATATGGAGAATCATAACAACACTATTGTAATATGCATAAGTACTAACATAAACTCAAAAATAAAATTAAATAAACAAGCAAATTAAAATAGGATCACACACAAAAACACAAAAGCAAATGTGGTGTCCCTTATCAAGTTAAAAACCATGATGTTTAAGGATTTATGGTCAAGATAGTTTGATTGTGACCTCAAAAATGATATATGCGAGGATGTTGGATTGGCAATGATATATCCCAATGATTTGTTTAGATTTTTTTAAAGGTGATCAAGGATTTTAACAAGAATTAGGGCAAGGCAAATGATTTTCAAAGTATGTGGCTTTGCTATTGTTTTCACTTTTTAGATTTTATACTATTTTTGGATGTTTTGGTTTCTCTGATTTTTATGGTTCTCTTATTTTAAAATGTTTTAGGATTTTTGATATTTTGTAATATTTTTATATTTTCTAGATTTGTTAATGTTTTTGTATTTTTTGGATTTTGTAATGTGTTTGGATTTTTTATATTTTAACGAGTTGATGAACAAATGGAAAGCTCATTCTATCACTAGGGATGGGAGTGATAGTGGATTGAATGAGGGAAGGATTTAAGATAGGAACTCCAAGGAACATGTTGCCTAAAAACCAAGTGTTATTTGTCAAAGTACCATTCTAAGTATATACCAATATTTTTTGGAATAGGTCTCAAGACTTCATCCATGTCCATATCAAAGGTCAAATGTGAAAAGAAAGGATGGGCATGATTGGATTTGTTCAAGATGTAAGGATGTATGGAATATGGTATGGCTGAGAGGGGTTTTAGCTAGGATGTCAAGGGATGTATTTGGTTAGAGATATAGGTAAATGGATGATGGCATGAGGGAGAGATAGTGTGTAGCATGGAAATGGATGTATGAAATGTATTTGCCCGTAAGTGTTGGGTACTTGTAGACAACAGATTATGCATGATGCTAGAGGTTGGTTTTCATCATGGTACTTGCCCAAGGCACCATAGAAATGGTTTTCACCTATGGATGAATTTATCTCTCTCTTTTTTTATTTTTTATTTTTTTGGTTCTTTTTTTATTTTATTTATTTATTTTTGTTTTTTTGTTTTTGTAACAGCATTGGATCCTTCAGGTATGCAATCCAAAGATGTCTTTGGGAAATTTGTTTATTTCTAAGTTGACTTATTCCAAATTTACCAAGATGGCATCATATCCCCTATGATAGAGTATTTTCCAAGGAGGGTGAAGTGGAAGGTGTGTTGGATGAAGGACGTTTGTTAGTGTAAAGGATTTAGAGGGATGGGGTGATTTGATGTGAAGGG
Organism: Torreya grandis; assembly: GCA_037957365.1. Lineage (NCBI taxonomy): Eukaryota > Viridiplantae > Streptophyta > Pinopsida > Cupressales > Taxaceae > Torreya > Torreya grandis. Next base: position 2,256,431 of record JARHVA010000551.1, read on the forward strand.
GGATTTGGGACCAACAATATCATATTCCACAAGATTGAGAGTAGATGCAAGCTGAATGTATTGAGGGTTTTTTGCTTCAATGGTATCTTCAACATGTGAGTGGGAGCCATCCTAAAACTGTGCCTGTGTAGGAAAAATATTATTTTCATCATCTATTGTCACCTTATAAATGCCTTAACCAATAGACCCTTCTTGATTTTTTGATTTTTTATTTTTAATTAGGTATGAGAGCGCCTCTAAGAGGTTTTCACTAGGGGACTTAGATTTTTCATTTTCATGAATTTGATGTTTTTGGTCCAACGATGCCTAAAGGAGGTTTTCACTAAGGGACTTTGATATTTTTTCTAATTTTCTATATTTTTAAATTGATTTTGATTGAGGAGGTATTCTCTCCTTAGAATAAGTTTTTTTGACAAGATTGGTTTCAAAGCCCTATTTGTAATTGTTTGATGGGATGTCATCTCAAAGTTGCATAAATTTTGTAAATAGCTTCATTGTTTTGAAAGAGGTCAAGTGGTTCATGATTTTGTTGGTCACAAATGATGGGTTTAGGATATTAGATTTCAAGGTGGATAGTATGGATAACAATGTTGTGGAAAGGATTGGTGGTAGCACAATCCTCTTAGGGATTATGAATGGGGCATATTTTAATTATGGATGAGGTTTCCTTGAAAACAATAGAAGTGTCATTGAATTTTTTATATTGATCTGCAGGTGGATTGTAGTTGATGCCATGAAATCATTTATTTGTGCATATGTGGATAGGCTTGATGATTCCTTTTTCATGTTGGCCAAGGCATCTACCTTTATAGTTTTTGACTTTACAAATTATGTTTGTAATAGGATAATCTTACATTAAAAACACATTGTTAAATTGTCATTGCCTAACAAGGAGTGATTGGAGTCTTCAATCTTATAATTTTAAGAAGGTCAATGTGATAAAGAATGTGATGCCAAACTAATAGGATGTCGATGCTGATTTTTTATTTACGGTGGGCCTATCTGCATGGAAGACATTTTTGGTTTTTTTGTCTACGAGTACCTTGGTCACTTGAGGTATGTCATGTTGGGTACTGGGGGATTTAACATGTAAAGGAAAATTATGTGATGGGTCAAATATGGGCTTATCATATATGGGTTTGTCAAAGATAGGTTTATCGATGATAGATTCATCGTATATGGGTGGTTGGTTGAAGATAAATGTTAGGTTGAGAGGTGGTTCATCAAATATTATCTCTTCATCAAAGATGGGTCCTTTTTTAAAGACATGCTCTTTAAACTTGAGGATCATCAAATATGGGTGGACCAATGATGGTTTGGAATTGGGAGTTTTTTATATAATTAAAAGGTTTGGTTTGATTTTGATTTCTCTATGGAAGAGTTTGATCGTGCTCTAGAAAGGGATCTTGGCATATCTATATTTTTTTTATTTTTAGATGTAGATTCACTTCGTTCTTGGATAGATGATGTTCATTGGAGTGGAAATGGTAGGACACAACTGGATTTTTGTGTCTGAGGGGTATGCTTGGTAGGATATTGATCTTATAATTATTGATTATGGGATCTTGTATTGTGTTGTTGGTTAGATTCTTGACTGGGTAGGTTTTTCGATAGAGATTATATAAGTTTGGGTTTGGATAGCTTATGGGTTTGATTGGTAGTGGTAGGGTTGATGGTTGATTGTGATTAGGTTGTTTATTGGGGTTTTTATTAAATTGGTTTCTCGATAGAGGTAGGATAAGTTTGGTTTTGGATGGCTTAGGGGCATGATTGATAGTGGCTTGTTATGGATTAGGGGTTAATTTGGATTGTTATGGCTCAAGGGCTAGATAGATAGGGTTTTATTATTGATTGTGTATTTTTTGGTAAGGTGATTAGTTGGATAATTGCTGCTTTTAGAAATGATACTCGTTGAACATATTCTAAAATTTGGTAGATAATTGACTGTATGATTTATATGGATCAAGAGCTTGATGGGTATGGGATTTGTGATGGGTTACTTAATTATTGTGAAATGAAATGTATTGATGTCGAAGGACTAATAAGAGAGACTAGGTTAGATAAATGTTGACTAATTTTTTTGATTGGGTTGATTATGAATTGATTTTTGAATTTGTAAGGTTGTTGTGCTAGAACAAGTTAAATTTTATGACTATAACTGGTAGATGGGGAGTTTTCTTGGTTTTTAAGGCTAGTCCTAATATTATCATAGATTTCTATGTGGTCATCTTGATTTTAAAAGTGGAAGGGATTATTTCCAAAAATATTTTCCATGTTGTGCTAGGGGTTCATTCTAATTTTTTGCCTAATGATTGGTAGCATGGTGTAACTTCTATTTGTTTGACTCAAGATTCGTTTGTAAAATAAGTGTCATTTTTGGATTGTTTGACAAGTTGGATTTGGAATTTTTTTATGTGGTTTGTTTGAAATACAAGTTTTTGGTTTTAAGTTTGAATGACTCGATTATTAGTTTATCAAAAATGGGATTTGGAATTTTTTGATGTGGTTTGTTTGAAATACAAGTGTTTGGTTTTAGGTTTGAATGACTCAGTTACTAATTTATCAAAAGGGGACAAATAAAACACACAAACAAGACAACATAATCTAGTCAAGTAGGTATGTAATCAAGTGGTTGCCCATTGATAGTACCCTAAAATCTCACAAGTGTATGGTGGATGATCTTTGGGAATGTTATTTTCCTAACACTGCTCCTTAATTATGGCCTAAGGTTCTTATGCTAGGATTTACAAGTTTATACTAGGGGAGTCCTCCTATATACTTTTCAATACATTGAGGCACAATTCTGTGAAATAAAGGAGTCATTGAAAGCCTAGGTATTGGTGGGATGAAACCACTTCACATCACAATGCTAGTATAATAGATAATTAATTAGCCATTGGCAATGTCTTTCCCAAGGAATTTGTATACCATGTCATAACACGAGGTTTGGCTTACCATTTGGTGGTGAAATCCAAGGTTAATGGAGCCTATAGAAACAAATAATAAAGAAGGTTTAGATTTTTTCTGATTTCTAAGATCACTTATGTGACACAATAAAATAACATACTCAAATTTGATCCTTTGAATATATAAATCATTATAGTTATTTTTTAATCTCTAAATCACCTTGCGGTGCAAGAAAAGAGCATATACAACTTCTAATGATATATACAAAATTAAAAAAATGTCAATGTAAATAAAGCAAAACTTTAACTCAAAAATGTTAGAAAAAAAATGTTTTTATTTTATGATTTTCACCTGTACTACTACCAAGAAAAGTGTTAGTAGTTTGAATAGCATATTTGACAAGCAAAGACCTAATAGTTAATCAAAATAGAAAGTAGAAAAGATTGCAAAAATAGGATAAAACATAAAGGGAAACAAATTTATCGAAACACAAAACAAATTCGTTGTTAGTTAGGTCAGAATTTTTGTTTCTCAAATAACATATAAGAAAGAAAATACCTAACAAAAAATTTGTTTCAAGGAACGCTTTCACCAAAATTTAGTACGAAATCATTGTTACTTAGTATGAAATTGTTGTTAGCTAGAAAATAGAAAACACACAGGAAAATATAGAGAATGATACTTAAATAAAATTGTTAATCCTCAACATGAATTCACTATTTCACAGACAAAATTGTTATTCCTCAGAACATTTTTGTTGTTACTCAGACTTGTACGAACAGAACCTGCAGATAGACCAAAACTACTAAATAGGATGAATTCACCGATTAGTAGTAAAATTCATCATTTTATGAACAAAATTTTCATTTCACAATAAGAATTCATTTAAACTCAAAATACGACAACATCTGATTAAAATTGATTGGAATAAGTTAGATTTCACTTGTAACAATTAACAACTTATACCAAAATAATGTTAAATAGACCAGTTAGTAAAATCAAATAAAATACGCTCCAAAAACCAATGATAACACGTTTAAAAATATTAGGAGCAAGTCGTCCCACCAGATGTGTTAGAATATGAATGACCAAATTTAGAACTTTAAGCTAGGAGGTAAGAACAATAATTAACTCATATTCTAAATCTTACATAAACCTCAGGTAGAGTTTGAAATAGAAAAACATAAGACATATCTTCACTTACAAAAAATGAACGTCATTCCTTTGTCACCTTGGATTTTCTCTTAATCACTTGATATGTGGTTGCTCAAATGAAAATCTTATACAATATATTTCAACAGTATGACAATATTTTGATTGATAATTTTTTATCACAAATGGATGCACAATGATAATTCCAATAGCTCTTATGATGTTAATTTCAAAGGTAATTCGAATAATCCTTTCAATGGAGGAAATGATGTCAATTTATAAATGTTTTGGAGGGGAAATTGATGGTCAGATTTACTCTAGATTTATTTATTTTCAATTTTTGATGGTGGATATTGAGTTTACAGGTCAAATTAATTCAATGGATTGATTAAGAATTTATGAGTTTGTTGGAAGAAGTGGTAAAATAGACATTAAATGAGCTGAATGGGCATTGAATGAGTTGAATGTCTTAAATAAGTCTATTGGAATGTGCAAGAATGTCTTGAATGAGGTTGTTAGGATGTAAAATGTCTTACTGATGTTTGAAAAAAGTTTGTGTTGGTTAAATGAGGAGGTTAGAAGAATTATCTAAGGTTGAATACGTAAATTGATGAGTTGAATAATAGGTTTTATTTTATTATTTATTTATTTATTTAAAATTGTGTGTGCATTGATTAATTAGTGACTAATTAAATAATTATATTGACTAATTATCTAATTAATCAAAGGGGTGCTGGTAGAGGGACTATATGGAGTTATTTATTTTTTGTAGGGATGATGTCACTATAATCTAGATTATTGAACGAATTAGTTAGGACAAGTGATGAATGATGAATATTAATGATAGAAGATTAGTGACAACACTAAAGTGGTGAATTTTAGGTGTCTACACTTAGGTTGAAATCCTTTATTGGCTCATTATGTTCTCTCTTGAGCATGACCAACTGGTCAAAGAAAATAAAAAGATTAAACATGTGCTTAGAGTATAGAATGAATGCATCTTCAAATTATTTCTAACAGGTTGTTTCATATTTTGGTGACTTTAACCACAAGGTCTGATTATGGCCCTTTTCCCTCCTAGCGTTAGCTTCTTATTGATGCATGGGCACATGACAGATGGTAAACATATAAGAGAGGAGTAGGCAAGTTAAGTTTTTGCTAAATCCCCTACTAGGGTATGTTAATATCACAAGTGTGGAAATTTAGTTTATACCCTCCTTCTAGCAAAACTTTCCTATTGATGCATGTTTTAGGCACACAACAAAATATTGCATGCATAAAAGAGAGGGATATGCAATTTTAAGTTCTACTAAATCTCCTACAAGTGTTTCTTAATATCACAAGGTTGGAGTTTCAATTTGTGCCCTCTTGATAGTGTCACTTTCATGTTGATTCAAGTTTGTGAACATGTTATAATAGGTGACGATTTTTCAGCGTCTTATTTTATGATCTCAAGAATCCAAGGCACAAGTTGCATTTGGTGGGAAAATGGGTTCACAATGTGGCTGAAAACATGTTTATGAAATTCACCTATGTCCATCCAAGTGACTGCTAAACAACACTTAAATGTGATGTCCCTTACTTAGGGCCTCTCTTATCTGCACAAAAAACTCTGATACCACTGTGATATCCCCTTCTAATAGGGATATATGAAAGACACAAAACTCTGATCACAATACAAACTTGCAGAGTGTATTCAAATAAGCATAAACAAATCACAGTATAATCTCTTAATAACAAATCAAGATCTCATTACTTGTTCTTCTGGATGATTACACAATTGAGTCTCTGGCATACAAATTAAAGAATATTACAGTCTGGTCTTAAAACCCTGTGTTTTGCAAATCTGGGAGTGAAATCTGAATCTGGAAGGGTCTCGGCCTTTCTGTGTCGACACACAGACGCCGTCGTCGGTCGATATCTCGCCGACGTCGGTCTCTGTCGGTCGGCTTTCTGCCGACGTCGGTCCTCAGTCGACCGATGTCGGTCGCTATAAGCCCTCTCTCTGCCGATGTCGGTGCCTGATCGGATCTGTACGAACCTGTACGGACTTAGTACGGCCGCCAACTCAGCACAACCTGTCTGTTGATCCCTGATCTGGAAATCTCTTGTATCTAATACAGCAGATCTCTCTCTGTATAATTTATTGAATCAAAACTAATTAAATAAAATACCTGTAATACTGTGATAACTTCTGAGTGAAGTTATCTCTCAACCCTGGAACTCTGTGATAACTTCTGGATGAAGCTATCTCTCAGATCTGTATCTCTGTGATAACTTCTGGATGAAGTTATCTCTCAATTTGGCAATAGATCGGCTGATCTTTCACAACCTCTGAATCGCACACAATGAAGAGTTGACGTTCTCCACTGCAGATGGAATCCTGGAACCCTTGGCTCAGTCTTCACAGAAGAATTTCTTCAATTTTCAATAATCAATAATCTATGCATAATCAATAATGGCCTCCATGTGAAACCCTTATACCCTCAAAAGATATGCTTGCCCTAATTAGGGTTTTCTTAAATTAGCATTAGGGTTTCTAATTTAAAATTAGAGCAAATAATTAATAATTAATAATTAATTATTAATGAGACCAAATAATTAATATTTGATTAAATCAATCAAATATTAATATCTCCCTCAATATACGTCGGATCCTCAAACCGATCGAAGCAGGTGAATCAGGGAGTGATTCCGCATATGACCATACCAAAATAAAGGTGCTCCACTGCATATCAAATATCCCTAAAAAGTAGGAGCTCAGGCTCAATGCATCTGAAATACCCTAAATGAAAACCAAATGTAGAAATTCTGTGAATCAAAGTCAAGCCAAGCTCCATTATGACCCTCTATCCATCATATTAGCCTACGAAGGTCACATAATAAGCTAATCATCAAACCTGTCAATGTCCACGAAAAAGGGGACATGACATTAAAACTAACCAAAATATGGATATTTACAATGATATTATTGTAAAATAATCAAATATGATAAAAAAAACATGAAAATGAGGAAGGGTTTGGTAGAAAATAAAGTTTCTAGTTTCCGCTTAGTTATTATTTGTTAAAGCAAACAGTTTATAAGATTTAATACAAAATAATTAGCATTCATTAAATATAACATTCACTCAAACTTGATTAAATATGGTGCAAGAGTCTAATGAATTAATAGATTTATGAGCAAATATTAGTAGCATCTTTGTATAATATAATTGACCATAGATAATAGCAATAATACACGTCTATAGTAAATTAATAAAAATCAAAGTTTGTTGCAAAAAATAAGAAATAACACATCCATCTACAGAAATTACAAATCACAAATAATAATATAAACAATTAAAATATTAAAATACTCAATCTATCCAGCTCATAACAAAGAAAATAAATCTCATGCAGTGATCACTTTAAGCTAAGAAAATATGCAACATTAATCTCAATTGAAAAAGGAGAAAACACACAAACTCAGATATCTTCCATAGTGATTTCTTAAGTGTGTTGTCTTCCAAATTTATTTGCTAATTAAAATGATCATAATACAAGATAGGGACCACCACCAAAACTTGGAAAATCAATTGCATGTGAACATGCTTATTTAAAATTAGCTATAAATTCCTAATTAAATCACTAAAAATAATTTTAAAACCCCTTCAGTTTTAAATTTAAATTTTTTAATTTTTAAAAAATCACTAAAAAAATAATTTCCACTTCCAAACCCTTCATATTTATCTTCTTCGTAAAATTAAATATTTTAAATTATCAAAGGAGGCCACTTAAATCTTCAACTAACCATGCGAAGTTCATAGTTCTCACCCACTCATAACATCTCAATAATTAAAACTTTTAAGTGAAGTCCAATTTTAATAACAACTTTGTACTCTAAATCAATGTGAACTCCCTTGTTGAAAACTCTACTAAAAAACTTGTTTATGTTTGTCTTAGTCTTCACTATAAAACTCGTCGAAAATAGAGATTGTCTGAGTTGTACTAAGCATAAGTGATCTTTGCATACCGAATTCAATGTGAATTTGATTTCAAAAAGCCATAGATTGATGATGGGCGTCAAATATATCTTAATCTTAATGGTATGTAGTATCTTAACCACATCATTTGATTACCCCATGGAGGCGTTAAACCTTTTGATTCACCTTTACCTGCCTATTCCAGCGTTTAATGAGAATAAAACACATGGTGGCCTTTGAATGGTCATAGGGTCTTCTTTACATGGAGTGCCTTTGTGTTTTGCAATGGTTTCACTCTATGCCCTTTTGAGATTCGCAGGGTTACACTCACGAACTAATGTGGTCTTTGTTTTCAAAGTTGCCACTATGGGATTACGTGGATCTATTGATATAATCAATTTTATTTAATATCCCCATGTGTTTCTCTGTTCATGATAAACAAATTCAATATAGTCACATTTACTTTTCATAAATAGTGATCACATCCAAAGTTAAATATTATGCACATAATTTTAAGAAATATTGCGATGTGTTATGCGAGATTGGGTCATAAAAATACACAATGCAACTTAAAATATTATAATTCAAAAAGGAAATACAACGATATTTTATAATTCATTGAGTACGAATTTGAAATAAATTAAGTCTTCATGAATCCATTAAAATATGCAATTTTATTTAAATTGTGGTTGGGTCCACTAATAAAAGACTCCAAAGTGAAATGAAATAATGTGAACCTTAGAATACATAAAACCCTAAGCTTTAGGTATACAAAGGAGTCACTCTAGTGTTTAAAGTTTTGTGAAGATTATTGCATGGAAAATTTAAATTGTTCACAACCTCATGGACCAATCAATTCATCATAACTTAGATTTAGAAGTAAAATGGGCTTTGTTGACATGTTGAATTGTGAATTTCACTTTATGTTGTGGTCAAGTCCATCAAATGTGTGGCATATATGTAGCATGTGTATGATGTGGATTTTGGATATATATGTATGTGGCCACCAAGTGATTAAATTTCACAAGGGTATGTGATGTGTGCAATTATTAGCCTTACGATTTGAAAATAGAACTACATGGATATGAAGTGACTTAAGGCTTTGCAAGGGTATTGTGTGATTAATTAATTCAAACTACAACCTATATGGGTTATCATGTGAACTAGGTTATTAATGGAGTGTGGAAGTAAATCTATATATCTATTCAAGATGAAAGAGTGTCCATGTTTCTTGTGATGAAATGGGGGCATGTTGTCAACAACACTCCCCAAATAATTTGATTCCAATTGGCCATTGCATCCATTATGGCTAACACCCCCTTGCCATATGTCGACATCCATTGTTCCTTGTCATTCAATTTCATGCTTTCAAACGTAATGGGCTGGTCATCCTGATAAAGTAATGCAGCAAGTCCATATCCAGAAACAACACATTATTTTTGTGCCTCAGTTGATCACTTGAAGGCATCCTTCTCGGTAAGACTGCTTAGAGGATGAGCTAATGGAGAGAAGCTTCGTACAAACCTTATATACAATCCTGACAAGCCTAAGAAATAATGAAGCTTCTTAAGAATCTTTTGCACATGCCAATCACATATGACCTTGATCACCCCCTTAGCAAAAATAATGTGACCAAGGGATTCCCAAAATTCCTTACAAAATTGATACATAGATGCCTTGGAATACAACTTATCCTTGGCTAGGATATCCAACAAAATGTTTAAATGCTCAATATGGGATGCCAATGAATTGTTATAAACAAGGATATCATCCCAAAAAAACTTATCTAAAAAATTACTTAATACCTTATTCATCAATACATAAAATGTAGTTAGAGCATTGTTCGGGCCAAAATGCATGATCGTAAACTGGTAGTGGCCCTGATGAGTTTTGAATGCAGTCTTCTCCTAGTCTTGAATCTGAGTTTGTATCTGATAATATCTAGACCTAATATGTATCTTTGAGAAATAATTCTCCCCTCTAAATTATCAAGTTGGTCATCAATCCTTGGCATAGGAAATTGATTTTTAATTGTATTTTTGTTTAGTACATAATCTATAAACTTGTCCTTCTTGGATATTACCATTGGATCAACATAAGAGTTATTACTAGGGATGATAATGCTAACCTCAAAGAGTTAACTTACCAATTTTTCTATCTCAAACTTTTGAAAATGCTTGTATCTGTAAGGGTATACCATATTTGGACCCTTAGTAGGGTCAAGTTCAATAATGTGTTACAATTCCTTAACTAGTGGCAAACTCTTTGTTAGATCTTGGAAAACTATCTTATATTTGCATAAAAACTCTGAAATTATTGGAGCTTGTTTATGTGTGATAGAAGAGTCTACATCCATATAGTAAAGGTGAGTCGTAAACCCAAAATTCCCTTTAAAATTTGTGTTCATTTGAATAAAATCAACATTTTTTATTTCCTTAGAGGGTAAGGACTTGATATTATACTCAAAAAAACCTTCCTTGAATGTCAAGAATCTCTCTTGGTGATTGGTGGAGTATGTTCCAATCAAGTATAACCATTGAACCCATAAAAACATTGACACCTCTACTATCAACAACATAAAATTTATCCTTGGGGACATAATTTTCCACTAAAAGTTCCACAATATGCACTATTCCTAGGCATTGGATGCTTTGGTGTTGTGTAACCTAGATGGCAAAAAACTCAGTGGAGTCTAAATGGAGACCTAGCTTATGGACTTGTTTCTTATTCAATGTGCTTCTTAGATCAACCATGACTAAAACCTAAGTTTCATTGATATAGGAAAAGAACTTAAATATGTCTAAATGGTCCAACCCTATCATTATAGAATGTGACTCTGATAGTTTTCCTATGTTTACTATAGTAGGAGACAAATTTTCAAGCTCACACTCAACATCAGTGTGATTTGGGGTGTCCTCATTATAAGACTTTGACTTGTGTTCAAACGGACACACATCTTCCACCATATAAAACTTTTTTGTATTACATTCATGGACCTTACTCTAAGGCTGCGAATGCATACAATAGGGATTTACAATAGTGTAAATAGGGGCATATTGACAACTAGGGTTTTTAAATAGTGAAGACTCATAGTTTTCCTCGTCCTTTGGTTTTCTATCAAAATTAAACAACTTTCAAGTAATAGATCCTACCATTTTATTTATAGGGAAACAATATGTTTATCTGCTCTTTTCGCTACAATATCACCCCTTTCAAAAGTTTTAGGTTCAAACATCCTTACCTTTATTTGAATATCAGCATACATGTTGGAAATATACATATTCTACATCAAATTCAAATTAAGTCTTGGCCTTGAACTCCAAAACTTGGATTTTTTACACACACTCTTTAATAGACATATCTTTCTAAAAAAAGTGCATTAATTGGGTATCATGTAGCTCATCCCATTTTTGATCCGGTCTCTAAGTTAAAGCATTTGAAAAATTAGTAGTCTCTATCGAAATTTGAAAAAACTCATATCTCCCCATGTGTGGGCAACACTACTCAAATGTTGTAGGTGTTGGGTGAATATTTTGTCACCAGCTAACTGATGAGCAAAATAGGTCTCTTCAACCACAACATAGGGAGATTGGTCAACTAAATGTGCAGGTTTACCACATCAAAGGGGGACAAATCTCTCCTCTCATCAAGGGGAGGTTCCCTATAAATATGAGGAGCTATATACTATATATTTATGCAAAAAATAACACTCAGGGGTAGAATTAAATCATCCATCTCTTTTTTTTCAGAGATGATGTTCACAAACAAAGGAGAAAATCCTGGTGAAAACACTGAAGGCACTTCTCTTCTTTCAGAAGTGATCTTACAGGAAACAGCAAGAGTTCTTTCAGGTAGTGACAAGTAACTGGTAACAGGGGCGTAGTAACCAGCAGACTGAGATGTAGCACAAAGTCTCCACCTCGACTGCCCAATAGTGAAATACAAAGGACAATGAGGGCACAAAGTCATCCCAAGGCCCTTTACACAGGAACAAAAAATAGACAAACACACTAAAGGCAATTGTGGGGGCACAAAGTCTCTCCACAGTTGGCTTCTGGACATCTTCCTAATTACTTCCATTAGTTCTATTTTTTTCATTAAAATGGACAAGAACACATTCAGGAAATAGACATAAGAATAATCCCCTAAATGACACAAGCTATAACAGCACAAAGTCTGAAAGTAACTTGCTTTCTCATTCAAACAAAGAAATATGATCAACAATCTGAGCTCAAAGTCTCAGTAATCGCCTTTCAATTTTGGTAGAGTTTTGCTTCTAAAACCAAAAAGATCTCCCTTGCACAAAATAAGAGATTACAATATATAGTGCCCAAGAAAGGCTTGGCGCTCTGTTTCATGGAGCGGCCCATGTTGCATTCAATGCCTTGAATGCGTTTTCAATTTTGTCAAGGGACCATGCTAGAACAGGGTGATTGCCTTAACTGTGGAGTGACAATTCATCTCAAATGTCTTCTCTTGGGCTTGGGTCATCTGGTCTGTCACCTAATATCTACACAGCTGTCCACTTCACCTTTACTCCAAGGGAGACAAACAGGCTGTGCCTTCAATGTTTGCAAGCTCAAATATCTACTTGGTGGACTGTTCCACCTACCAGAAATAACTCATGCAGATATTTCCAATCTTTCCCTCTTTGTCTCTTCCTGGTTTTGTCTTTTCCTGGAACTGAAGCTCCCGGGGCTATCTTCCCAGCTTTGCTGGCTCTTTCAGCTCTTCTCCAGTGGTTCTTCCTTTTGGCGTTAAGGCCTTTGAATGCATTCGGGTCCACGCTCAAGCTTTTAAAGATCAACAATTATTTCATTATCGTGAAGTTGACGCTCGTGAGCCCATCACCACTTGGAAAGCCAACGACTAGTTTGTTGCCTTGAATTTGATGGCTACGGGGACATCATCGGATGTCTGGATCCCAACGACTAGTTCATGGTGCTTAATATTGACCTCTTCAGGCCCGTCACCCTCCTCAGCAATTCCTTCGGCTTTCTTGTTTGATCCTTCCTGAAGGGGAGGAATCCCTTCGAGTTCTTGAAAAAGGCCCATTTTCTGGTCAACGAGAGCCCCCCGCAAGGGTACCTACCCTTCGGGGTTCTTCGGGTGGCCTTCGGGCGGTCTTCGAGGTCCTTCGGCTTCAATTCCTTCGGATAAAATGTTCGAAGGAATTCCTTCGGACATTTTATCCAAAGGAAATCTTCCGACTTGCTTTCGGTCAGCTTTCCCTTCGGGCGAATTCCTTTGGACAAAAGTCTGAAGGAATTGCCTTAACATTTTGCCGCGGAAAATCTTTTCGAAGAGTATATTTTTGCCTTGAACAAATCCGAAGGAAAACTTACCCTTTCGGCCTTCTTTCCAAGTGCTTTCTTGCCCTCCGCAAGGGTTGTTTGGCCTCTAAAATTGCCTTTCGAAAAAGTTGCAAAGGTACTTTTGTCACCTAAGTACCCTTCGTAAGGGCACTTGTCTTTCGAGATTTGGGGCACTCCTTTGAACCGACCGATTGAACCAATCTTTGGTTCAACGGTTCAATCTTGTGTTCCACTCATTCAATTGACTGCGTTGAACCAATCGCTCGTTGAACCTTTGAACCATTGAACCCGTTGAACTTTTGAACCATTTTGGTTCAAGGTTCAACGGTTCAATGGTTCAAGCCTTCTTATTTTCGTTAAGTGTTTTGAAGTCGTTGAACTTGCTGAAGCGGTCAAACTTATTAAGCTTGTCGATGCCATTGAACCTTTGAACCTGTTGAAACTTTGAACCTGTTGAACCATTTTGGTTCAAGGTTTAACGGTTCATTCCTTTGTTTGAAGCTTGCCGATGTTGAAGCCGTTTTTGGTTGAACCTTGGCATTGAACCAATATTGAAATTGCCTAAGTGGGGAACTTGTTTCTTTCCTGCAGAGTCTATAGAAATAAACCTGCGGAGTCCATAGAAATGAATCCGTAGAAACTAGTCCATAGAACCAAGAAACCAACCTGTAGAGTCTGTAGTTTTGTCTAAGTCTCTTGAGCTTTGAAAGAGTCCGTAGAATCTAGCCTGTGGAGTCTGTAGAAATGAGTCGGTAGAACCCAGCCTGCATAGTCCGTAGTTTCAAGCTTGCAGAGTCCATAGTTTCAAGCCTGCAGAGTCTGTAGAAATCTGAAAAAGCTTGAAAAATGGAGAATTTGAATACTCAAAACAATTTTTGAGAAGGGAAGAAAGAATTTTGGCGTGCAAGACCAAAATAGTTCATATGTTGTCCCAAAAATGAGTGATAGATTTTGGGAACAATAGTAGGGACATATTCAACTTGTTATCTTTCCTTCTAATATTTTTCACCCTAAAGGCCAGTTTGATATTTCTCAACCATTTGTGGACCTCCATCCCACCTCAAAATTCATATTGTGGGATCTTCATTTGTAGTTTAAAATAGGGACAATGTGATCTTTCCATGTCTTCCTCATCATCAAGTGGATCATGATTAATATCTCCCCAAGGGTTGATACACTCTTGTTCCTCATCCTCAATAGTAGTGTTGTAGTGGTTTGAATACCTTAGATTTGACTATTCTCATTGTTTCCCCAAGGAACAAATCACCCTTTGAATGTCCTTAGCAAACTCAGTAAATAATCCCTTCATCTCATCCTCTGTCATGATATTTGAGTTGTTTCTTGGATAAACTCCCCATGGCATTTTGGCAATGGCTACAAAAAATAATTTGAATCTCTCATACCACCTGTTTCCTTTCAAATAACAATTGAAAATGAAACTATCAATTTCAATAAACATAAACAGATAAATAAGAAAAATAGGGCACCTACTCACTCTAGAGCGGATTGCACGTACAAATATGTCTATGGCATGCTCTCTCACAATGACATGTTTCTACTTGCATTAGAAGTTGAAATGGTAAAAAGATGCATTATTTAGATTTTTCCCACTCTTTATATTAAAATCACAAGAAACCCTAAATAACTCATGACTTAACCCTTCACTAACTCTAGGTACTCAAAAAATAACATAATAATAATGCTAAGACTAAATACAAATAAAGGGGAAAACAACATATAACATATGTTATGCCTAGGTACACAACAATCCCAAATTTCTCATCTAATTTTCTTTCCACATTTGTGTAGTTTCACTATAGAAACCATGTGTCCCTAAAACACACAATCTTGTGGGTCTACCCTATTGCCTAACAATGGTTCTCTAGATAATTCTTTTAGAAAGTAAAATTGGAACCTAATAGTTCAAAGTCTCCATATTCAATGTCTAATATCCTCATAACTTAATGGTGAATTTTGTTCACATTCACCATTTATCACTCTAGAAAATAGCCACTGATAAATCCATTACAAATTCAATTTTCTTCTTCCCTATTTTTAGTGTCATTTTCTTGTCCAAAAAGTTTCTAGTCTAGTGCTCATTTTCCCGCGCTTACTAAAGCAATTCAACATCATAAATGAGAGTAATTAACAAATAAATGGACAAATTTTTCATCACCACAGTGTCATAATCATAATTACTAGTTACTGATCTTTCCATTTCTTTAACATCAAGCTCTTTTTTTAGTATGAATTCAAATGGTTATTCCCTATATAATTCCTTCATTTTGAAGCTTTTGACACATTATTATTATATTTATGTTGTCCCATTCTTATAGGCTTCTATTTTACATTTATTGTTACAACCCATAGTTTATCCATATTAAGAATCTATCTTGAATCCTTTTCTCTTTTACATCAAATGGGAGATACTTTGTTTCCTTAGTATCATTTATGGTATATTTTCAAATCAGTGATAAGATTGATAAAGTGACAATTCTATATCTTTAATCATCTTCCAAAGTCTTCAATACATGCCTTTTACTATCCTTAGGTGCCTCCTACATGTTTTATTTTCCATAATGGATTTTCATTCTACCAAATAATTACATTTCACCCATTAGCAAAGGGAAAATGTCCATGGGCACAACATCACACAGTATTTCATCCTCATAAGGACCTATATTGAATGGAACTAGACACGACATGTCCACAATTATACTATGGTATTACTTTTTAACCAAGAAATCTATAAGAATTGGGTTTTAAAATACATGCTAGTTGTATTTTTTCTATCTCGGTACATGACCCTTGCACTAGGTTTTGATGACATGTCTCTTCCTCTAATCATTTTTTGGAATCTCTTTAGCTCTCATTACTAGAGCTCATTGTATCATTAAGCTTTCTCATATTTTTGATTCAATTTCTTCTACTTTAGGTTCTTCTTGAACCAATATTGCTCTGCTTGTAGATCCTTTATTCTTCTTGAACCAATATTAGGCATATGGACCCCATTTAAAAAGTATAATTCTAATTGCCTTTGTTATTAGTGTTGCCTACAACACCTCGTCTAGACATGCTAGTGTTGTAGTCTATAGGGTTACTACAAGACTCATAAGATAGGGACTAATATAGCCACAATTATGTGATTGTTAATTAGGATTTGAAGCTTATTCATTCCATTAGGCTACCTTAGATTGTAAGATCATTATTATACTTTCTCAAAACAACATGCATAATTTTGAAACTTGTGAATCATCATTCATATAGTCATATTACAACAAACTATTATGACTAGGAATACATTTGATTGTGAGAGAGAGTGAGTTTAAAATTATGCCAATAAACTAAACAAGTGAATGAACAACCACCCTCTCTTATTACGAGTACACAATACTTATAGAGTCTACATGACTCTTCACTTTATATTCATATTCAATCCTAGGGAATTGTTCAACATACTATTTATCTTTTATACTTACATGAACGTTTGTAAATTACAAAATACACATTTTTCTCATGTATAACTTATATAAATAAATTAAAAATTAATATTCATAATCCCCTATAAACACTTTAATAGACCTAACAATTGTCTCATCTAGAAACAAAAGTCATTGTCAGAGGGCGGTGATCTACAAGTTATTTTTTCCCACTGGTTGATCTAATCTACATTTTCTTACATCTTCTCGATTTACAAGTTTTTTCCTTCAAGAAGTGTCATTTACCAATTCTCATTTATTGTGCACTAATTAACCACCCTTTTGGGTTTTTAACTAAGAAACATACCAACCTACTGCTCTTTGCAAGTTTTCAATAGGTTTGCATAACTAAGAGGCTACCCTTTATGTGTTTTCAATCATCCTAACCCCACTGACAAAGACTGCCCAAAATTTTATTTTTCTAAAACAAACTCACACTACCCAAAATTTTCCAAAATTATAGGAGACCATCATATCTTATTGGGAAGGTAGTGGTGGTGGTTGTGTTGGTGTGATTGGCACTAGTTGGATGATTCCCTAAGGTCCATTGTGATGCTATGGATGTTTTGAGGGTAGAATCATGTTATTAGGTTTGTTTCCTAGTGGAAATTTGTGATATCTACTATGTGGTTATTATTAGGTGAATTTGCAATACCTTTTAGGCTTGTAGTGTCTTGAGAAGCTGAGATGGGTCTATGTATTGAGGCTCATCAAGCACATCCTTTCCTAACCCTAAAATGACCACAAGGTCAACTTTGAAGTTACCCCAATCTCCTAACCCATCACATACCATGGTGAAAAGTGTTTATAATTATGTCAAACTATGCATGATGTTAGCATATCATCTTCACAAAATTTTGCAATTAATGGTTGATGTAGTGTCACATTCTAGTTAGTAAAAAAACATTATTTTTTCAAATCGCTCCACATATCTTTGTGGTTAAATGGTTTTAAATGTGCTCCTTAGCATTTCCAATTCCAAAATGCACATCTAGTCCATTACATTATCTTTGTATTGAAGAGACTCATATAAATCAGTGTCTATTAGGTCATCATCACACTTCCTACCATCATAATGTAGGACTTATACACATCATTCATGTTTTTTTTATTATCCTTCACTACTTTAAACTGTGTCTTCCAATCGATAAGTTATAGTGATATCTTTCCTATTTGCATTACTACTACTATAATGAACTTTTATATTCCTCCAATAATTCAAAAATGGCCTCGACCTCATTGTGTTCTCTTCACCCCTATGCTTTTATTTCCTCCAACCTCTATATGGATGCCCAGTCCCATGCAAGCTTTATGATCAAGGCATTGAATTGTAATCATTTGGACATACCCTATCCCCGTAAGACATTATGAACCAAGGATGGGTAGGTGTCTTCCATTATTTTTCATGAGTTCACCATGTGCTCCTTCAATGTGTCTTTCTCTTGCTTTAATGATGATGTGGTATACGTGATCAAATCATGAAAGGCACCCACACCCTCAATCTATTTTTCCAAGGAGAGTTGTGCAACATCCAATGTGAATTGCTTTGAAACAATAGCTACTATAAGTTGCATAGTTTGAGGTGGTTGAGATACTTATGCTTGGTGTAGCTACAATGTATGCATGAGAAATATAGTGTCTTGTGGCTAGGGATTCTATATTCATCGAACATGACCCAACCATGTCAAATCCCCCTTTTAGGCCTTCCTCTTGTGAGCTCACCTTACTAAAACCAAACCCCATGGAAGTTCCTTCTAGGTGTACTTGTGATTTGGTTGGTTCTAATTTCTTTATGTCAGAGCCTTGATCCTTTAGTCCTAAGCCTTGATCTTGTTGTTTTGTGTTGCCAGTACCTTTACTTGAAGAGGTCTACCTTTTCCCAATGGCCCTTTGCATAATGTAACATTAGAGTTACAAAACTAATGTATTTTGTGCTCATGTTCCCCAAACCTTGTCATATTATTTCTTATTTTTTTTGTTCTTACTATTGCCTCTTCCTCTTTTGCTCCTCACAGGATTGCTTCTCCTTCAATTCATTCTCCTCTTTATCCTTCTAGTCTTGCTTTCCCTTGGGTCTCGTAGCCTTCATGTTTACAAATTTTTCCTTGGCTGCCTTTTACGCCTTAACTTTATCTTCCTCAGCATTTTTTCAATCTTACTCATACTTGTGCAAATATTTTATCTTCTTGTCTTTGGCATCCTTCTCTACTTGATCACGTGCTTGATTATCTACCTCAACCTTATTTTAGACTTACTCCTTTTTCCATTTTTCCTCCTCTTGATGTGTTTCTTCCTCCTCCACTACTTCAACTTTTGCTTGCTTCTTTGCCTCCTCTTGTGCAACTAGGTCTTTTTTTGTAGCCTTTTCTTCAACTTCCTTTTTTGCCTTAGTGTCTTCTCTCATAAGCTATGTGACTAGTTTCTCTTACATTGTGATCTCTTAGAGAGGACGGTCTAAATGTGTCTGATGGAGGTTAGTCCCCTTGCACATGAGTGTCATCTAGAAATGATCATGTGACTAGCACTTTGCTTTATTGCACAAATATTGTGTGGGATGAATAGTGCTTTGAGAGGAGTCCACTGTGCCTCAAGGATTAAATGGGATCAATGATTGTGAGAGAGGAATGGGGTGAAGGTGGATTACTCTGCGGTGGATTTGATGTAAGCATGAAGGGTGGGAAATTTGGTGTAGTTGATTGCTTTGATGCTAATGTTTTTTATACACATTGGATTCAACTTGCCCAACTGGCGGATAAGCATTTGGTTCTTATGTTCCCTTATTTTTAGGAATTTCTCTTCTCAATGCTTCAACTTATTGTTCTTGGGGCCCTGCAATGATGGTTTCAAGACTTTTCTTCTAACCACTAGCATCAATATGTGGTTTTCCTATTCTTGGCACGTGTGGCTTCTTTTCTAATAGTTGAAAATGTATCACCTCAATGTTTCCCTCCTCATAGATATCCAAAATCATCTATTCCACCATCTCCTCGTGCTTGTGTTTTCTTTCAAGTGACTTCATTGGGGTTGGCAAGGGGTCATTTTTGACACTCCATGATCTTACTTTAGCTTGCAATCCTAACACCTCAAATATTGAGATTATGGCTCATTTATTTTGCTTGTTTTGATCTTCCTCTGTAATTGTATCCACCTTGATAGACTCTAACATGGGCGAGAGGTCTACCATTATGACTGATGCATAATTTTGAACATATAAAGTTTTAACATCTTTCCAAAATAACTACTCCTTTTCTACTTGATCCTCATATGGGATGTTCCCCATATCATCCACCAAGACTTTATGTATGTCCTCTAATAAAACATCAAGCATATTGAAGTTGACCTCCACAACAATTATGGGTGGCAAGGGATCATTGTGATACATTGTTAATATCCTAGTATTGTTTGGTGGTGTTTGGGTTGGTTGTGCAGGTTTTTCCTTTCTTTTAGGTGGTGTCCCCTATGATCAAGAAGTAGTTACTTGTGATGGTGTTGATTGTAATGAATATTGTGGTCATACTGATTGCAATGTTGTTATTTTTTATGTAACCAAATTATTTTAGCATATGAATTCCACTTACACTTTGACCATATTGATGAAAAATGGAAGTGGAAGTGCAAACTAAGTTGGGACTTCACATATACACACCATGACACCATTATGAAACTTGATAACTACAAAAATGGGGGGGGGGGGGGGGGGGGGCAATGGTCCATTACATCTTGTGAAACACATGGATATTTAGTAATGAGCACTCAAATATATAGTAGCCAATTCCTGTACTTTTTCAAATCTTATAACCCATTCCCCTTTGCAGCCTGATTAGATTTCATAATTGTTGGTCTGCCCAAAAATTCTCACTAGCCACAATTTTCCCTTTAGGGGACTTCCACTGTGTGAAACATATGAGAGTACTAAAAATTATACTAAAATGAACGTGTTTTTCCATAGAACACCTTCACATTTGGTGTGATCTCTATGGAAACTCTGGATAGTTAAATTATTCTAGTAATTGCACCATCCAATAGGCAATATTGATGACACCCTTAGTTACTTATTTTGATACTTTGGTCTGTACCTTTTCATGATGCATTCCACCAACACATGAACAATCCCAGTAGTTTCATGATCTATTGGCATTCAGTGAGTGGATTATTTGTATTCTTCTTAGCTTTCTAGTAGAATGGTGAATTTGTAGATTTATACGATTGCAGTGCTTCTCCCCCATCTTCAATCCTATTGTGTCCACAATAATTACAATATTGATGTGAATAATCACCCAAGGTGAAATTCATATAGCCCCTTCATTATACTGGTAGATCAATGTCATCATGAGTTCATCATTCAAATCCAATGTTAGCATTCACAACAATCTATGTACATTTGTGCCTCTTAATGAATGATGTTGAATGAAAACTCCATGTGCATGCCCAAGTGATCATTGGGGTTGAGGATAAGCAAACCACTATGTATTAGCCTCATTGGCAAATTCAAAGGGTTCCTGATCATTCCATCAGGTTTGGCATAATGCAAACCCTATCCCCATTTCCTCTTTTTTTAATCACTCAAGGCTACCACAATAAATCCTCCTACCTGGCTTGTGGCTATCATGTATTATTCTCAATAAATGGTCCTTTTCCTCTATAATTTTGCACTTGACAACTTTTCCTCCACAATTTGTTTACAAAAACTCACAATTTCTTATGCAACCTTACAAAATCTCTTAATTCAAATAATTCAGACTAAACTTGTGTAGACTCACTAATATCGACAAAGTATGATTTGTACCCCATAGTTCCCCTTTTATAGATAGATTGTGTAGCCACAAAGACCTGTTGAGCTACTTCCCAAGCCAACCTATGCCTACATGAAATTTCTTAGCCATTTTTGACTTGACAGTTCCCATTTTTGTAATTTCCCAATTGAGGTATTAGGTTATGTGACACACCCCCACTTTTTAAAAACATTTCATTTTGAGGAGTTAGTCACCAATTATATTTTTCATAACTTCAAAATCCACACAAATTCTTTTTGTCTTAGATATAAACCGCTTTATTAATTCTAATTTCGCTTATGATTTTTGTCTTATTTTATGTTGAATTTTACTTATATTTTACATTGTTACCAAACTTAATTGCTTTACAATATTTCCCAAATTCCTCATAGGAATCTTATCTACCCTTGTTGATTCCATTCCCAAGAACCTATCTATCTCATTTGTCCTTTCCTTTATTATTTCCACCACGTCCAATCCAAGTCTTCTACTTGCTATCTAATTTGCTACTACTACTTTTATACGTTGTTTTGCTTTGATACCACACTTGTGAAAAATGGAAATCCTACTCTACTTGTGTTATCTAGTACTTGTTTTTATTTTCACCTACATTGGTTTTTAGTTGCAATAGGGATTGAGCCTCCTACCATTCACCCTACCTAGAATAATATTGACATGTAACCTCTCAACACAATGGTGCCCCACCTTGTCATATGGTGGATTATGTATGGCCCCTTCTACCACATTTGCAAATTTATCAGATGAACTTTGGATATGATTTCATATAAGAGTACCATATGTTTTGTTTAAAACTCCTTTGATCTCAAATTGTGATCATGCCAGTGCTTTTGGATACGCTTTCACATTTCTTGATTCCAACTAGCCATTCACCATGTCTCCTCCATGTGAGTCAATTCCAACAACTTATTTTCAATTATTTCCTTATCACTAAGCTGAGAAACCATCATAATGCACAAGCTAAGAATAAGGTACTCCATCAGCATAGTTATTTCCAATCCATAGACTAATTGAAATGGAGTGTATCCCATCACAAGCTTGTAATTGGTCCTATATGCCCATTATATTGAAAACACGTGATTCTCCCAATAATCTCTCTACACATTATAAATAATTAGTAATATTTTTTTCCAATACCTTAGTTGATGATTTATAATGGTTGTTGGCTTACAAATGGTATTCAATACTCTTTTGGTGCAATATCATGAATTCCTCTTTCAAGGTCTTTATGGTACTATGGAGAAAGTGTGTGCCTATAGCACTAATTATATTCTGAGGGAAACCAAACCTTATGATGATATTTTCATAGAAGAATTGTGTGGCACCTTTTGCCATGCAGCTGGGATTCATAGTTATTTCCACCCAATTTTTGAAATAGTCCATCACAATGATGATATAGTGGGAATTGGAGCATTTGGATGGAGTAATAGGCCATACGAATTATATCCCCCATGTTCAAAATATTGTGTTTTAATAACTAGGTTCAATGGAATATCATCCATGTGATTTGGCTTACTGATGTGCTGACATACATTTCAATACTTCACACCTTGATGCACATCCCAAAGCATTATAGGCCACCATGGTCCACTTTGGATATATTTCTCACAATAAAATCTCCTTAAAAATGACCTCTAGCTACCCTTTGATGAGTTTTATTCAACACCTTCTCTTTTTTGTGCTTTAAAGCCACCCTATGAAGGACATCATCTTTACACAACTTGTAGAGGAATCCATTGGTAATGTTGAATGCTACTGCTCTTATAACTTATTGGTTATTGTCTTGCACCATGTAATGTTCTAGAACTATGACATGCTACAAAAATTTCACAATCTCCTCCAATTATTTAGGGATCTTAGTCACCTAAACAAATGCACATCGAGAGAATCTTCTTGCAAGTCCGTAAGTTCCTCACATGTTTGCATATAATTGAGATGGTTTCACCCTACATTCTCTTGTCCAAGCTTAACATTGATTTTGAATTGACACCCCTAAAAAAGCATCAACCATCTTGAAATTATACCTCCTATCAATGGTTTGTTCACCAAGTATCACAATGTTTGGTGATTTGTGAAAATTTTAAATGGGGTCGCCAACAAGCAATGCCATAACTTTTGAATTATGAACAAAATGGAAAACGCTTTTGTTTCTATCATGGTATAATTATTTTTTGAAATAGATAACTTTTGACTTATGAAGAGAATCAAAGGGTCCAACTCTCCTTTGGGTTTTGAAAACATGGTACCAATCACAGACATCGATGCATCCACATCAACATAAAAAGTTTTTCTCCAATCCAGAAAAACCAAGATTGGGGATATGATCGACCGATCCTTCAAATTTGTGAACACAATTTTACATTATGGGGTCCATTTGAACTTGTTATCCTTGTGTATCAAATTTTCCATAGGTGTTGTGACATTTACATATCCATGAATGAATTTGTGATAGTAACTTGTGTGGCCCAAAAATGATAGCACTTCTGATGGATTGGTTGGTGGTTTGAGCCTAATTATGACCACAAGCTTGCCTTGGTCTACTAAGATACCTTCACTACACACCCCATGTCCAAGGAGTACATCGAATGGTGTGAAGAATAAATACTTTTTTAAAGTTGATGTGATTTACAGTGCTCAACACCTTTCTAGCATAAGTCACTGTTTGGACACATTTTCTTTGAATAAAGAGAAGACTACCAAATTATCCAACTTTAACTATAGAAATTCATGGATGAAATTTTACTCCAACACCTCTCTCTGCCCTAGTTGTTCCCTAATGATCAAGTTTTGCAACTTCTCTTCTTTTATCTTAGATGTGTCTTAATGTTCAATATAATCATGATCATTCATATCTAGTCGATAAATATTAATTATCTCAGATGTCATAGGTGATCGCATGAAAAGTGACTTTTATCCCATTTTTTTGAAATTGGTTTGGTGATTGTAGTTTTAGATTGGTTGACTCTGGGGCTAATCAGGTCCTTGGGATATGCACACTACATAGGTTGCAATAAGTACGTAAACATTTGTTACTGACCACATCTCTTATCAGTTTTGTTTCCACATTATACCATCTTTTTGGCATGTGCGCATATGGAGAGGGTGGTTCCTTCAGTATCATGTATGGTTTTCATGTTGTTATGTTTAGTGGTATGATGATAATGACATCATCTTGGTGAGCCTCGAGTTGATTATCCATTGTATTAACAATCATTTGACCATCATAAACTGATTTATTTCCAATCAATGAAGGGTAGTGGGTTTCATTTATCTTGATGTTAATGACCTCAAAATCCCCTTGCAAGTTAATTTCAATGACCTTTTTCTTTAAATCCTCCAATGTTACAATAGGCTTAACATGGTTATAATCTACTAAGCTTAGATACACTGGGCTATAGCTTAGCACAAGATTTCTAATTGTTTCCCAAGTGGGTCTTGGCATCATGTTTATAGTGCTCCTAAAGTTGAAGACACCATTAAGTACCTCATACCCTATGAGTTGATATCCATCTGAGCATCCATGTCAAAGGGCTTATTCATATTTACATACATACACCATCTTATACATTATATCCTTTTTGTGCACACTCCAACAAGTTGTGCAAAATTTAGTAATATTCTACAAAATATTCTCATTACACACCACACTTATTAATATTAGTAGGTCTATCAAAGTAGTCACCACTCCCTCTAGTTGTAAATTATGCATGATTTGTACTTACATTTGCACTTTTATAGTCACAACATCCTAATTGTTCTCATCCTCAGTTTGTATTGACCGTAATAGTTGAGTCACTTCATTCAACAACATATTTTCTCTTGCAAGATCTAGATACTTATCATCTTGCACATTCTTGATCATACTCTCTTTGGGCATCACTAATGGGGGAAGATCTTGGTCCTCGTGATGAGTCTGTGTGACAACCTATATGAACCCTTACTCCTTTGGTCAGTTACTCACCATATTGACATTGTGTATAGTCTTATCTTTCCTTTACTCTTCTAATGCAAGGCATTCCTCAGTGTTGTGTTTCCCTTAAAATGTGTAGTAAGCACAATAAGTTTCCCATTGAGGATTGCTTGGGAAATTTCACGCAATGTGACTCATTTTACCACACAAGTTGCAAGTGATTGATTGTCACAGTTGTTAGCTTCCCTATCTGTGACCTTGATATCCTCCATGCCTCTATATTGACCCCCATTCTTGTGATTGGCTATGATAGCCCCCATATTGCCTCTAAGAAGCTGAAGGTGCCCAAATCAATTGGTATTATGGTGATGGTGGTGCCCATTCTAGGTGGTGTTTCAGTGATGGCAGAGCCCACCCTAGCTAATGTTGTGATTATGGTGAACATCTTAAATGATGTTGTGGTAATGGTGGAGGCCACCCTAGTTGATATTGCAATGAAGGAGGCACACAACTCCCTTGATGCAACATGTTTGGGTCTTGCAAGGCTGTATTCAAGTTTTTTGGTGGTGGTTGATACACAATGACTGAAAATACATTTCTAGATATATCATATTTTAGATCTTGCTAAACCATACAATTCTTCTTGTCATGCATGGTAGATTTATAAAAATTGTTGCATATTTTTTGGCTAACACACATAATGTTGTAATCAATGGAATTTCGTAGTAGCATGTGATATGAATTCAAAGATCTAGTACATGGATTTATCTCATGAAATGGACAATAGAGAGCCGAACACACAGAGATAGATTTAAACCAAAAATATATTCTACACTCTTCTATTCTCCGATTCTCATTAATTTAATCATATAGAACATATTACAAATATATAAGAATATTATTCCTATAACTTTTCCCCCATTTTCTGTCACCCAAATCCTATAATTAAACACACCTATTATGATATATTGTTATAACTATTAACAATATATTATAATAATATAATATTCTAACTTATCATATTAACCATACAGTTACTAACAACTAATTACTATTTACCTTTTGATAAATATCAAACTTACTATTTACCACTCTGTAAATACTCAAATTCACTAATGTAAAAGCTAGATTTCCTAACATTCATCTTCATAGTTTTTACATGGTGAAAAAGCATTCACACTCTTATCTGTAGTATGCTCACCCATTGTAGCATGCCCTATTTGGCTCATGACCTTAATATAAAGAGAGCCTCACTCCTCCCATGGTTTTATAGGTTTACGACAAACTTTAACATGAATAGAAACTTCTTTCTGTTCACTTCCTAGTGGTTTTCTAGATCTTTACCACAAACCCTTTCAAAATCCATGAACTGACTTACATTGGTGTTTTATGTCCTTTCACAATGTCTTCACATTGAAGAATCATGTTTGAAAATTTACACACAAATTACATTACATGAACAAGGATTACTCTTATATTCTTACTTTTCACACATAAGAAAAATAAAAAACGCATCATACTATATATGTCACCAAAACATTGGTGCAGCCCCGTCGTTGGTGATTGATGAGTGAAAGACCTCCATCCTCAATGTATCCTCTAGCGTCCAGTGTCTCACTACTTCACTTAGTCGATGATGTCAATGTAGCTCAATTGTATGAATTTTTGAGGGAAATTCCCCCACAATATAGACGTCACATACAAGATAAAATGCGTCCATGATTCTAAGCCTAAACAACTTTGAATTTTTTGACATAACTCTTTTTAACGACTCTTGATAAAATTAACAACACAACTAGACATAAGACTAAATCTTAACACTCGACTCATTTTTAATGATTGAAAAAATGACATTTTAATAATAACCAATAAAAGGACTTCAACTCATTTTTTTTTAATTTTTTTGGGCAATATTGACACTCCTTTGATACTTTTTGATTTTGGACTCATTTACAAGACATTAAATGATGTATTAAAGATTGATAAAAGACTATGACCAATGACACATAATTC
This sequence comes from Torreya grandis, assembly GCA_037957365.1. Lineage (NCBI taxonomy): Eukaryota > Viridiplantae > Streptophyta > Pinopsida > Cupressales > Taxaceae > Torreya > Torreya grandis. Next base: position 2,283,959 of record JARHVA010000551.1, read on the forward strand.
AAGACTACATAATCTCAAATTTTAAATAAAATGACCCGATTACAAATAATTTATTTATTCTATAGACTATTAACTAAACTAAATGAAACGTCTCACTTTTTAAATAAAAATGCAACTGTTCTAGACTTTATTCATTTTTATTGGATAATTACATACATGGTTTATGAAGAAATGTTTGTTGACGGCACACTTGGGGAGAAAACTCAGACTATATAAAAAACTAAACTCAAAGACACAACACATGACCTGATTTAAAAAACATAACTTGCATGAACCGACCTTGACAGTTGCATGATCTCGGATTTTGCAGAGTTTGACAAGATTTGTCTTGCTTTACTCAGATGAATGGATGACGGACCGTGTATAATTTTAATGATGCACGGAGATCTGATTGTTTCACTTGACTAGCATATAAATGCTCAGAACAACACATTGAGACAAAATATGCTTGGTATATTTGAATGCTATTAAACAAGTACAAATTGGTGAGTTGAATATGATCACATAATGATAGGCAGATTCAGGGGGATGATGTAAGAGTGAGTCACTTCCACAAACCAAATAGGTAACAGATTTTAATCATATGACATATAGATCTGACTAACACACAAACATGTAATTCCACTCTAAACGAATGCAACAATTTGACAATCTCGATGACATATATTAGATCACCAGATGACATCTACCTTAACTGGATTGACGAGCTTAGCAAATGAAAATGATGACAGGCTCAAGTCTGACAAACATAATATTGTGATGTTGAATTGATGCAGATTTGATCTGATGCATAGCTAGGACAAATTGAATGGTAAGACTATAGAATGAGCATGAAAGTTTTCTAAAATTTTGTAGATCAGCACATCAATTCTTGAGATATTTACTTACACTAATCTATGAACTCAACAAAGGATTCAACTCATTAATCCGAGGCAATTATATAGGCTGTACCATTGCCCCATTCACATTCTTAATCTTCCATAACAGGTGCAAGACCAAGCTGATCTGATACCATTGATATTAATCCAAAGAGCCAATACACGGATTTATCTCATGAAATAGACAATAGAGAGCCGAACACACAAAGATAGATTTAAATCACAAATATATTTTGCACTCTTCTATTCTCTGATTCTCATTAATTTATTCATATGAAACATATTACAAATATATAGGAATATTATTCTTATAGCTTCTCCCCTATTTTCTCTCACCCAAATTCTATAATTAAACACATCTATTATGATATATTATTATAACTATTAACAATATATCATAACAATATAATATTATAACTTAATGTATTAACCATATGATTACTAACAACTAATTACTATTTACCTTTCGGTAAATATCCAACTTACTATTTACCACTCCATAAATGCCCAAATTCACTAATGTAAAAGCTAGATTTTCTAACAACATGATCCCAGGGGTGGCATAAATCACAAAAATCCTTGGTGCAAGGATAATCATTGTGATAGTTCCCTTCCTACCCATACTCTATACACCATAGAGAGTTTTTCTTTTTTCTTCCTCGTATCTCATCCATCCTTTGCTGCACAACATCTACCTTACTGTCAATCTCCACACTTCTTGAAAAATAATCGTTGCAATCTTTAATATGTTCTACTTTCATTGCATTTGCTCTAGCTTTGGTTTTAGTTTCGAATTGAGTTTACACTATCATAAATGATGCAGGGGCATGCATGGCAGACAAGCTATTTTTCATCACCCAAAAATAGAGTGATGTTTATTTTCCATTGTTTGTTTTGTCATTTTGTTCTTGTGTGGTTGGTTGGAGTTTGTTTTTCTAGTTTATGTTTTCGGTTCTTCTCTGCACTGGTATAATGTTCATGTTGTTTCCACCAACTTTATTTTCAGACACTTAGGTTGAAAATTTGTAGGGATGCTTTGAAATCCATGAAGATGAAACTTTGATTTGGTCTTTGTTAACTTACAGTGTTAATCAGAATCCAAAAGTCTGATTAGGTCTTTGTGGACTTAAGAAAATATTTATAAATGTAATTGGGCCTTGAAAGTCTAATTAGGTCTTGGAGGGATCAATTAAAGTGTAACAGTCAGAATTAGACTTCACAAATTTGATTATGTCTATAGAAAAACATGTGAAAGCCCACCTTGCAAATTGGGTTCTGAGACCCCATTTAGAACTACAGAATTTTCATTTAGGGATCTTAGTGCTAATTGATCTTCAACCTTGATTCAGTTGGTGTATATGTCAAATGGAGCTCAGAGAGCTAGTCGGGCCCAAAATCCTGACTAGGTCTTGTTTGTTTCGACCAAAGTTCATAGTGCTAGTTGGTCCCAAAAGCCCAACTAGGTCAACAATGTATCGAGCATCGAGTTATGTGTGGTGTGTGGGGCTCGAAGCCTAAATAGAATAGTGGAAGCTTTTGGAATTGCCCATTGTGTTGATCAAATATGTAAGCCTTATTAGGTTGATATAAAGCTTAAGTGGATGAACACAATGTTAATCGGGATTGGGAGCCCAATTAGGTCTACACGCTGATTAAAACACTCAAACTCTTTTAAATGCCTACCCATATCTTTGAAATGAAAAATGTGTTTTTATATATTTATGATTGTTTTAAAATCCCCAATTAGGTCTGTTTATAGAGGTTAAACATATTTTTATTCTTTTTGAAGGCTCCCTTGCCCATTTTGGTTAGTTTTGGAAGGTAGAACGCCATGGGTCACAAGGGAAGGTCAAGGGTCAAACCATTCCCTCCATTTAAGGAAAAAATGGCATTTGTACAACTGAGGGGGGGAGGGTGGTCGGCGGCGGGTGGGAGGGAGATAGGTGGAGATTCATTGTTAAGATTTGGATAGTGATTTTTTCTTCTTCCTTGAATTTTGGTGAAGCGTTATGCTTCTAAATTTTTAAATCATAAACCTGCTAATGCTGAACTGTATGGATTTTTTAAAATTCTTCATGATGATTAAAGAGAATGTATTCGTGTGTTGAACTCTAAAATTGTGTTTCTAATTTTATCCTCGTATAAGTTGATGTTTAAGTGGATTCTCCATTTGTGTGTGCACTAAAAAATTTTATCTTGCTTCATAAACTTTCTATGAACCATGCGGCATTATACTCATCTTCAAACTTAAAATTTAGCTTATTTATAACATCTAAGAACCTACGGTCATAGTCCCATAAAAATTCTCCTTGCTTATGTTTGATCTCCTTGAGGTCTTAGATGGTCTGAATTGCACACATTTACATCTTGTATTCTATGATTAGTTTTGTTTTTACCATATCCAAAGTTAACTTGGTTTCACTATTATTGAAGATGAATATCAACGCCCTAAGATTTCGTAACATTTGGCATCACCAATCAATCAGATATTTCCCCAGGTCGGTAGACCCATCATATGATTGCAAAGTCAAAGAATTTGATAAGGAATGACACCACCCCTTGCGGAGGGAGGGTTGTTTATCATTGGTTTACTAGGTGAGTGCACTGATGTTTTCAAACCCATTATGATGCTTATTGATATAGTTGGTGCACTTGAAGTATCCACTAATTTGACTTGATTGTCCATTTCTTTCTTATGTCCCTCTATCATTTCAACAACTTCTTGAAGCCACTTTTTAGTTGTGAGCTCATAATATACATTTGGCATATTGGCTTCTGTAATTAGTGATGGCATGGGGGGTGCATTCTTGTGGATTGAATGAAATAAACTAGGGTGTCAATGATAACCACCCATGAACCTTGTTTGGACCCTTCCCCGTATAGTGTGTTATGGAAAGATTATCCTTTCCATTATACATGCATTGAAGTTGAAGTTTCTCCCTAGAATTACTACTAACATGATCTACTTCCTCTGTGATATCATTTACCCCAGTTCTCCAATCTCTTTCTAATTCCCATTCTGAGGTGGTATCTTCTTCCTACTCTACGTTTGTGATATCTTCAATTTCCTCTGGCTCACACTAAATTCCAAACTTGATCTCTTCTACCCTGCATTCATCTTCTAATCATTTTCATCCCCACATTGCCTTTTATGACTACTCCATTTCACTTGAAAGCAACATCATAACCTTTCCAAAACAAACATAATTAAATAGCACTGGAAGTCTCTCCAAGAATGTGCCTCTTATTCCCTTTATAAACAAGCCCTATGTAGTTTCGAATGAAATGTATCCTTGCACATTGGATTTAGATATATACCCATCAATAGTGGTTCTTACCCAATGATCAATACGCGTTTGGTCAATGTATAGATTGCACAACCTTTACAACTTCCTTTCATTCCATTCAATTTTTTTTGTATTGAGAGGTTGAAAATAATAGTGCTCAAGCCTTGAAACCCATATTGTTAACAACTTAGGAAATTTGCACTAGAAAATATCATAAATATCACCATATATGTGGGTCATGATAATTTTTTATGCATAAACTCATATTATAGCAAACTCTTCCTCTACAAACTTGTGTATCTTATAGTTTAGCCATCATTTGAGGTCTCTTTGACCGTACTGCCATTTTAGCATCTTACAAGTCCCAACAACTGAACCATTGTTAGCAACAATCCCTGAAACACCTCATCAAGACATACTAGTGTTGTAGTCTAAAGATTGCTATGGGACTCACAATATAGGGACTAATATAGTCATAGTTGTATGATTGTTAACAAGGCTTTGAAGCTTACTCATTTCATTAAGATACCTTAGATTTTAGGATCATTAAAGACTTTGCGAAATACAAGTATACTTTCTCAAATCAACATGCCCAATTCAAAAACTTGAGAATTTCCATTCATATAATCAAATCACAAAAAATTACTATGGATAGGAATACATTCGATTTTGAGAGATGGTGAGTCCAAACTTGTACCAATGAACTCAACAAATGAATGAACAACCACCCTTTCTTATTAAGATTTTAGGATACTTATAAAGTCTACACAACTCTTCAACTTCCAATCTCTTCACTTTATCTTCCTAATTTGTCCTAGGGAATCATTCAACATTCCACTTGTCTTCTTTACTTACATGAACTTTAAAAAAAAAAAAACATTTGTTATATGTGCAATTTATAAAAATTACTTGTGAATTAGTATTCACAATCCCTTATAAACAACCTCCAATAGTCATACGTTGGTTTTCTTCAACCTCTACTTTGAAACCAAAACCTCCTCGTCCTCCATAGCCATATCCCTATTTTCCTTCTTGACTTGCTCCCTTAGAAATCATGTTTATCTTCCCAATATCCATGAGGTCCTTCAACTTCAACTAATTTTGAAGGACTTCTCTTTATTTTTATTGGTTCACTACAAGCACCTTTGCTCACTAATTTATCTTTTCTTGTACTTGCTTATCCTCGACTTTTAATGTAAATTGTTATGTTTCATCTACAAAAAGTATCTTCACTAGAGCCAACTCATCCTAGAGATAGAAATATAATCCATTAAAATACCTAGTTGTTGCTTGTTCTTCATCTTCTAGCAAACTAACATGTATTTGATGTCTCATAAACTGTTGTGCCTTCTTGCACATACAATTTTTTTTTTCTCAAAATTTGAAACTATTTAAATAGTTTATTCTGGTAATCAAAGGAAAAAATTAAACTCAAATACTTCAACTTTTAGGCCTCTATCTAATCTTCTCATTCTTTTGTCTTCTTCTCAAACATTGCAAATTATCCCCTAATGCAGCATGTGATTTTATCTTGTCACTGCAAACTGAACTCTTCTTAGATCATCCTCATCCATATTTTTCATTTCAAAATCTCCACTTCATGTATCCAATCCAAATGAACAATTGAAGTCTCAAGTCTCTTTTTAAAATATAAAATTATCATCCATCACCTTGCTTCCTTTTTTATAGATCTATTACACTCTTTATATGCTCTGCCACACGAATCTAACATCTTGACATTCTCATGCTCTTATTAAAGCTCTTCAAAATTTAACATAATTTAAATAGCTTCCACTTTTCTCATTAATCTTCTATAAGATTCATGTTTCCCACATTTCTACTGCCTCTACCACCCCGATCCGTCATAATCTATATGCACCATTTTGCGTATTCGCTCTTACAATGTTTATCCTCTCAAAACCTTAGAATTTGAATGCTCTAATAGAAAACTTATGTAAATTCATTTTCTCCTAAATATGCAACAATTACTATGTTGTCTCACTGATAATTTGTCTATGCACAATGTTTGATTCAATTTTGACCCATATTGAATATGAATCTCACTAGAGTAACTTAAGTTATAATTTAGAAGAAATATAAAAAATATTTAAGTATGCAAAAAAAATTATAAATACATATCTACTCCACTCACACATGGAACATCAAAGTAAGGAAGTAAACACAAAATTCAAGGAAGTCAAAGGAAACTAGAGTTTCTAATTTAATTTATAAATATCGCACCAAACTAGCAGAATCCCCTTATACAAAACCTTTTCCCCCTCTTCTTTCCTTTCTAATAATTTTCCCAATCTACCCCTAACTTTTCTCCTCTTCTACAATAGAATGAAACCCTCTTCTAACTACCCCTAATAAAATAGAAATAAACAATTCTAAATATGGGAGAATCTAGCACCTTCAAAAACTAATATGCCTCCAATTTCTCAACTAATTCACTCTCCACTTCTGTTTTGGACATTTTCATCTATCCCTAAAAGCCATGAGCATGCTGTTACACAAATGATGCCTTGCATCACACGTATAAAAGTTGATGGAAAGATCAATTTAGGAAGCTTAAGAAACATTCTATGCAAAATAATGTCATGTATGTAGAGCTAGAAATTTGTGTGGGCACTTTATATGAGTCCCAATGCAATATCCCCTCCACTAAATCACTAATTACCATACAATTGAGGATGGAGCATTCCCATTTTATTAAGTAAACCACCATGGAAGGAGCATTTCCAATTAATAAACAAGTCACCCTTAGATGGTGCAATGTCCCCAAAAGGGATGATTCACTGAATATTAAAAATATTTGAAAACCCTACTTCAATATGGATTTTTTTTTAATTTAATTGCAACAAACCCTAACTGCCAATAACCCCTCAAAAATACCTAAAAAATAACTTTAAAATATGCTAAACCGCAATCAATTAGTAGCTACTCAAAACATGAAAGTATAGCCCTTCAAAATCAAATTTTATTATTCAAACCCTAAGTGTCCTTGGTCGCAAATTTAATATGAAAATTACAAATGTTTTCTATGCCATAAATCCTATCAAACCCTCAATAAATTGCATAAATATATTTTCAATAAATTGCATAAATATATTTGCAATAAAAGACAAATTTTTTTATGAATTTTATGAATATTTTCATGATTAAAAAAGCCCAAAACTCAAATCGCCCAAGCTAGAAATTTATGAGAAACTTACAGAATTCAATTCAAGATAAAATGACCTTTGCAAGAGGTCCAAACCTCTCCCAAACCAAGTCGTCACTATGCATAAAAATAAGAATAATTTCATAATTGCCTTTAGGGCACAACAAACCCCAAAAATATGAGATTTCATTCCCAAATCAAGTCACAACTCTCCCAATAACAAGTTGCCAACTTGAAAATGACCAATTGATGTCTAAAACACCCTTGAAAGGCTAATTGTTTCCAATGATAACCCTTGAATGAAGTTACCTCAAAGAAGGAAGAGGGTTTTTATCCTTTAACTTTGTTTTCTTGAAGGGTTTTGTCTTCGAAAAAAATGGCTTAATGTTTCCATGCTAATAGACCAATTTTCAATATCAAAACATAACATGCCCTCTCCAAATGACTCCTCTTTCACTTTTGTAACCTTCCAAGTGTGGTGCCAAAAGAGGAAGGGAGGGTAACTTACAATGTTTTAAAAGACCTTTCCTTATGATATTTTCTTATAATCACTTAAGCCTTCATGAAGGTCCCCTCTTTAATTGAAATAAGAAACATAAAGTACTTTTCAAAAATGTACTTTTACAATATTCAAATAAAACATTTAATACTTTTTTTCCTTTTATGCTTGTCCCTTAGCCCCTAGGAATAAATTAAGGCTAAGGGTCTTCCAAGATGTCCCTATCAAAAGAGGGACATGACAATCCTCCATGTTCGAAATTGTTTGTCCTAAAGTAATAGAAGTAGCCAAAGTGTTATCTCCACTGTGAGTTTTGTGTCAAACTCAAACTTAGGCCCTTCCCAATGGAAAGACCCCTCTTTATGATGCCTTCTACAGTTGTACATGAAGTTCTTTTGTTGCTTAATCAAGCTGAAAATTAAAGACCAACAACACCTCATATTGTTACTTCTTACCCTTGAGCCCAAGTGTTCACAAAATGCCCATAAGATGCTAAAAACAAAAAAATCTTCAAAGTTGGCATCACATGGGTGGCAGGAAATTGGTATTCCAACTAGGTAGTCTTCAAGTATTAGGGCCTTGATTGCCCTTGTATCAACACCTACACATGAAACAAACACATTAGTCAAAAAAATTATCTTCCCCTTCTCTTTTGTATTTTTGGCAATGCCTTCCTTAGGGAGAATGTCTGCAAACCCCTTATTGATAGGTATGGTGCAACCCCTAGCATCCTCTTTATCCACCCATCCAATGGTTTATCTTTTTACTACCTTTCTGCCCCAAGCATATTCCATTTTGCGCAACTCATAACAACTGCATATGCTCTTTATTTTACCCTTCAAACTCTCCAATTTGAATCTCCAAAGGGCTAGAAACTCATGTGTAGAAGTGTTAATTCCACCCTTGACCTATAAAGTCATTTGTTTCCTTGTATTAGAGTGAACCAACTCTTTTACAAACCATTTATTTTGAGTTTCAATAACCCTGAAATTCTTTATTGAATCCAACCCATCCATCTCCAAAGTGTTATCCAACAATTCCTTAGTGTCTATGCCACATAAAAGAGACACTGTGGACATAAGTAAGCAAAAGAAATTAGAATTAAAAAATATCAAAGAGCTGCCCTTATATGTACCTTGATGGTCTTGAAAACACATGTTGGGTTTCCCAAGTGTGGAAGTTGTATAGCTTGGAGAAGTGAAACAACAATTGGGACCTTACCCCCAAAGGAAAACTTACATTTCCTTACGAAATCAAATTTTGTAAGGTGTTGTTCATTACCTTTTTTTACCTTGTTCCACATGCAATTATTCAGCTGAAGTGGCTCATATGTCCCCTCATTACTACCATCACCAAGTGTTCTCTTGGTTTCAAACCTTGGGGTGTTTTTAACCAGCTGAGTTGACACCTTATTTGTCATGTTTCCAAACTGTATGTTAGGCTGAAATGACATAACAGTCTTAGAGTTTCCTAAGTGTATTTGCAAATTTCTTCCCATGCCATTTTCAAATTTATTTATTTTCTTCAAATATGGAATCTTACTTCCCCACAATACCAATTTTAAGCACAAATTTATAGAATTGGCAAAAGAAAAAGGAATTAAGTAATTCTTTTCATACCTTGGGAATAAACTAGCATTGACTCCTCTCTACAAACCCTTGTTCAATTTAGCATGCCTTAGAAACCACATTTTAGCATAAATTGAAACCCAGCTTATACAAAGAAGAATTTGGAAGTTCTTTTCACATCTTGGAGGTTGCCCTATGCCCCCATCATTGAGTTTTTCGTGTGGGTAACCTTTTCCCATTTTTTCTTCACCCCACATGCCATGCATATGACTTATTCTCTTCATGAGATTTGATTGTACCAACTCATAAAAATTCACTTGTCTTGCTGCCCCAACCTGATTTCCTTCATGCATTATGCTCTCCATTCTATTCAGCATTGCCCCCTTGGGCACCCTATCATGCAAACCATGTAGAATCACTTATTTTCCATTGGCATCAAATTTGAGCTCCCTTGTTTGGTAATTTTGGGTGTACTCTCCAATATCAATGATGTGGAAATCTCCTTCAACCTTATGCTTTCCCCAAGTGAGTTTTAAATAATAAATCTTATGATGACAATGAATAGAAAATCCATCTCCTAGTGTTACCTTGAAACCCTTAAGAAAAATAGTATTCAAGCCAGACTTTGTAGCCAACTTCTTATCAATGAATTTATGTGTAGCCCCACTATCTATGAGTAGAGTGACTTTTTTGCCTTGCAAAACTCCTCTAACCTTAAAAAGATGACGGTTAGGAATTCTAGTTATTATTGTCAAGGTGCCCACCATGCTTCATTTTATATTTGTAGCTTGCTCCTTCACATTAGGGGTTATTTTTGCTCTTTTAACACTGCTGCCATTTATTTGCAGCTCTTCCAAGGGTCCTTTCTTTGGATGGAAACTCTTCTTTTGATGTGAAAAAGACTTTGAATTCATTTGCATCCCTTTCAAATGCCTTTCTCCTTGCTAGAAATACCCTTTTTTTGCTCATTGAAGTTTGATTTTGCCAAATTTTGAGTTTTCTCCCCAGGCTACCTTGCCCTTCTTCCTTCCACATGTTTCACAAAATGTAAGGTGTTGTTCTTTTGCCTTTGAAAGGGAAGATTTTGCACTATGGGAGCTGCAAGCTCATAATCTTGGGACTTTTTTATGGCCACTTGTGAAAGACGGTTAAAAGTTTTGACCAATTCCTTAAGGGATTTGGTTAACCCTTCAGTGAACCAAGTTGTGAATCTATTTTCTGAAACATCCTTCACTAAGGTGGATATCCTCCATACCCCAAACAATTCTAATTTTTTCTTTACTTCCATGGAATCAGCCATAAAGAGTTTAAACTCAAAATGGAGACCTTTTGTACAACTCAAAAAATTACCGAGATCCCATACCTCTCGGTGCCAATAATTATGGACTTGAATCAAGGAGTCCTTATGCCTTATATCCTCAATATTTCCAATATTTTCTTCGATCACATGATTCGGGTTGTTCTAAAAATCAGCCAATGGATATTTGAAGGTTGGTGCAAGTTCTTCAAACTCGAACCCTTGGTATACAAGTGATGCTCTTTTTGCTTCAATTTCATTTTTATTTGGCTCAAGCTCCTTGTTTTCATATTTGGTGACTTCATTGTCATGCATTCAATCATTAAAAAATAAATAGACATCTTCTTAAAATAAAAAGCTTTACCTTGTTCTTTTGATGGCTCAGAAAATTGTTGAACAACTTTTTGTTTACCCTTGGGAAGTTTTGATTTTTGTATTACTCCCCCTTTATGGACTACCCTTTGGAACCCCATTGGTTGCTCCGTAGCTTGTTGGAGACTTTCACTAAGCTATCCTTGAATTTTTAGTTCTTGTGGCTCAGAAAATTCAATCATTGGTTGTCCCAATTTTTTTGATTTTTTAAGTTCATCATTCGCACATATTTTAACCTTCTCTTCTTCTAAAAAAGACCTTTGAGGTCTAGGGCTTAATTCCATAAACATTGCCACATCTTTGGGACTTAGTGCCTTTACTTCCCTTTGATAATTCTCCATGGCTTGCAATAATTTATCCATGGCTTCATCCATTGTCCTCTTCTTCATCCCTACATTTTGAATGGGATCTTTGTATTCCTCTTTTGACAAAAACCTAGATTGTCAATCCATTGAAATCACTCACACCCCATAGTTGGCCAAGTAATTGGCTCTGATACAATTGTAATGTCTCCAAAAAGATGATTGATTGAATATTAAAAATATTTAGAAACCCTACTTCAATATGAAATTTTTTTGATTTAATTGCAACAAACATTAGCTACCAACAACCTCTCAAATATACAAAAAAAAATAGTTTAAAAATATGTCAAACCACAATCAATTAGTAGCTGCTCAAAACATGAAAGTATACCCCTTCAAAATTAGATTTTATTCTTCAAACCATAAGCATTCTTGGCTACAAATTTAATCTAAAAATTACAGATGTTTTCTATGCCATAAATCTTATCAAACCCTCAATAAATTGCATAAATATATTTGCAATAAAATGTATATTTTTTTATGAATTTTTTGAATGTTTTTATGGCTAAAAAAACCCAAAAATCAAATCACCCAAGCTTTAAATTTATGAGAAAATTACAAAATTCAATTTAAAATAAAATGACCTTCACATGAGGTCTAAACCTCTCCCAAACCAAGTCGCCACTATGCCAAAAAATAGGAATAATTTCATAATTGCCTTTAGGGCACAAAAAGACTAAAAGCATGAGATTTCATTTTTAAATTAAGTCGTTACTCTCCCAATAGCAAGTTGTCAATCTGAAAATGATCAAGTGGTTTCTAAAATACCTTTGAAGGACTAGTTGATTCCAATGATAACCCCTGAATAAAGTTACTTCAAAGAAATAAGAGAGTTTCCATCCCCTAACTTCATTTGCTTGAAGGGTTTCGTCTTCAAAGAAAATGTCTTAGCATTTTCATGCTATTAGACCAATTTTCAATATCAAAACATAACATGCCTTCTCCAAATGATTCCTCTTTCACCTTTGTATCCCTCCAAGTGTGGCACTTAAAAGAGGAAGGGAGGGTAACTTAAGATGCTTTACAAGACCTTTCCTTATGATCTTTTCTTAAAATCACTTTAGCCTTCATGACCCTTAAAGGCCTCCTCTTTAAGTGAATTAAGAAACATAAAGTACTTTTCAAAAATGTACTTTTATAAATATTCAAACAAAACATTCAATACTCATTTCTCTTTATGCTTGTCCCTTATCCCTTGAGAATAAATTAAAGCTAAGGTTTTTCCCAGATGTCCCTATCAAAAGAGAGACATAACAAATGAAGCACATACCAAAACAATTATATATTATAAATAGTAGTCATTAAAGCCATTAACAACATTTATTATTTATTAATAAATTAATTAGTCATTAAGCATTCATTTGACGAAAGGTCACGATCCTTAGAAAAGACATGTCATTTGAATGGGAAGCGATGAAGATATTTATATTCAGTGAATTGATGAAAAGGAAATCATTCACTCATATGCATTCAAACATTCAATTTTGTACAAGCATCATGCTTTACAACCACTTTTAAGGACAAAATCTTTTAATCGTGTAATCTTATTACAAAGACAAAAACCCTTGTAATCATTATACCCAAGGATAAAACCCCTTGAAGATTTATATTTTATTATTAACACAATTACATTTTTTAATTTAAAGTATTATTCTAAGTACAAGTTTATATTGATAAAATATTATTTCAAAAAAATTCTGAGCAAAACAAATTCTTGTATAACATTTTGATTAGGAACATTACAATGGTATCAAAGCTCTCTATCTTGCCAATCTGTGGAACGAAAACTTCATGTAAGGTGACGATAAATAAATCTAATATTATTTGAGGAATAAAACTAAGGGTTTCAATCAGTAAAGGGAAGAAACTAAAAAAGGAGATGAAAGGACAAATATGGAAAAGATGAATCGAGATGATGAACGGATGGATACGCTTATCCAAGGTAAAAAACAATTGGATAATACAATGACTCAATTAGCTCTCGCAATACAATCTATGACAAATCCTAGACATCAAATGGTGAACATAACCATTCTAATACTAGCCATAATCAAATCTTGCCAAAAACAACTATGAGTTCTTCAAATAGATATTTTTAGCCTAAATTTATTTCAAGAAACAAATCAATTATGGAAGAAGAAACCCAAACTTCATTGGGAGAGGCCCTTACATCTTGTTTTGAAGAATATGAGGACCTTTCAGATGAATACAGAGGAAAGTACCACTTACAAAATTCATGGAAATGAAAAGCCATCAAAATGGTACCAAAACAGAGCATAGACCCCAAAATACTTAAATAGACCTTCAACATGCATTGGGTAAATTGAACTTGTCAATTTTTGACGGCTTTAACAAATGTAAGGCACGGGCATGGATACAAAAATTAAACACCTATTTAACTCTCTGACCCATGATGGAAGAAGAAGCGATCAAATTTGTAACCCTTCATCTTGAAGTAAAAACTCATGAATGGTGGTATCATGGGTGGATTATACAAGGACATGATCACATTAGATTGTATAATGAATTCACTAGAAGATTGATTGAAAGGATCGATAAAATTGACCCCAAAATTCATTTTCGAGAATTGGTCCTATTAAAACAAAGTAGCAATGTAGAAGACGATGTGGTAGAGTTTCAGAGGCTCGTTGTGATGGTTTTGGGCATCATTGAAAGACGGATTATAGTATTATTCATGGAAGGATTGATTGATCCACTTAAGGGTTTAGTCAAAGCCTTTAATCCCCCCTCCCTCTAAGAAACAATAAAAAAGGCATTGGATTTGGAGACATCAATGCCAAGAAATAAAATGGTGCCATTTATATAGTCGTTAACCAATAGCGAACAACCACAGATCATGCCTTCAAGGCAGCAAGGGACAACATCATATAGCCAACAAAGAAGACCTTTTCAATTAGGAAGATTCCAACCAAGGGATCCACCTAAATTAGGTAAAGAGATGGAAACAATAAATGAGCTAAGGAGGAAAAACTCATGCTTCACTTGTAAGGACCCTTGCGTGCTAGGTCACCATTGTTTAGAAAATGGGCAAGTCCATTACATCAAAGTTATTTTTGAATGTGAACACGATGACAAAGAAGTTGAAGCTGAAGAAATAATACGTGAACTGGAAGAAGTGGAGAAGACATTGGCGAGTACCCTTGTGACTTTATCAGGAGCTTCGAGATACCATCCCTTTAGAGTAAGAGGGAGTCTGCAAGGGTAGAAAATCACCATGTTGGTAGATAGTGGGGCCACCCACAATTTCATTGATGAAGGATTGGTAATAAAAAGGGGTTTGAAAGTTGAAGAATTTCAAGGTTTTAAGGTGACAGTAGTTGATAGTTTTACCATTCCATGCACTCAAAAAATTCAACAACTCCATTTCACATTGAGAAGACATCAAATAAATGATGATTTCTATGTCGTGGGCATTGATGAATTTACCCAAAAATATCAAACCATGGAATTAAAATTTAAAGTAGATGGAAAAAAAGTGGTGCTTCAGGGTATGGCTTGTTAAATATTGTAATAAGACTCAACTAATTTTAGTTAATGTCTAAACTAATAATTCATATAACTATTGTAACCAATTTTGCATATCATAAATAAGATGTATGCACACATTGATTTTATTGTGTGCTTTTCACCATTTTTTATTTATTAATTGCAGTATAATCTGCGAATAGCGGTATCAGATCCACCACTCGAGGAAGCCAAGGAATGGTACGAGCATCCACATGTTCGAGGAAACCCTAGTTCTAGGGTATGAGTAGAAGGGGAGAGCCATCGAAATGCCAATAGCAGACAGTCCCGCCCATCACAGTCTCGTCGATCATCCCCATTATGGGACATGGGGAGAAGACGCACACAGTCGCATTTGGCGTGGGAGGAAGGTATGCGGAAAAATGTGAGCACAAAGCACAGTCACAGAAAGGCACAAGGACAAATGCGAGAACAAGGAATATTGATGCGAGGGGGCACAAGAAATAATGACGCAACAACAATAAATCTTGTGTGAAAATCGTGGAAGGGCAGAACAAAATCTTGGAAGGGCATAACCAAATCGTGGAAGGGCAAAACCAATGAGTTCACAATTTTCTGATTTTGTTTCGTACTATAAAAGTTTTGGGTGGTTGAAAAATCTTGAATTGCTGTCAAATTCCAAAATCAAAAAGATCAAAATAGTTCAAATTTTTCAAATTTAAAAAAAAAAGGATTTTATTGATTAAAAATTATTTTTCAAAGTGAAAAATGACCAATATCCAAAATCTTGTCCTTCTTGAGACCCATAAATTAACTAGGCAAAATTATAATGTGGAGTCATAAAATCTTGACAATTGCAAAATTTTGTTATTATGATAAGATAATATTTGACATAAAACAATGACTGCCAATTATGACAAACGTCATAAAGAAACTCTTCTTTTGTTGAAACTTTCTGTATCGAATGATATGATTCCAGAGGTTCAAAATGTTGCACAAGTGCACTATGGACCAGTCTCAAGAACAAGTACCAGACTTAGGAAGAGTCGAGTACTTTATTTGAAAAATTTGTTGTTTTCCACCAAAATGACAGAAGGTGGGTCTCTGTTAGAACATTTATTACAGATGAAAGATCTCTGTGACCAATTGTCAACTATCAACAAAAAAGTGGATGATGATGATATGGTGGCTCTTGTTTTGAATAACTTGACACCTTATGAATCATTCATGGAGGCCTTGCACATGATGAAGAGAGTAACACTCTCACTTTTGATCAAGTGAGTTCATATTTGTTACAAAAGAACGCAGGCAGACACACTTTAGTGAGCCTCGTTCTAGGCAATCAAAAAGTGCATTTGCTGCCCAATCAAAATGAAAATGGAAAAGGCATTCGAATACATCTTCATCTTCCTCAAAATTCAAGGTCAAATATTATTATTGTCAAAGACTTGGTCATATTAAGAAAGAATGCAAAAAAAGACAATTTGATCTAACACAACAAGAAGGCAAAAGGGCATGCAAATGTGGCAGTAGTTGAAGTTGAATTTGAGGAAGAATATGCTCTCATGGCATCATGCTCTGATGAGAGGTCTATCAGTTACTGTTTTTTATTCTGGTGCATCAAGGCATTTTACACGTTGAAAAGACTGGTATGTTAATTTCACTACCAAAGAAAATTTTTTCAGTTCATTTTCCTTGGGTGATGGTAGGTCACATGTTGTAGAAGGGATAGGAGATATATGCATTGTTTTGAATAATGTTGCAAAGTTCATAATCAAGAATGTTAGGTATGTACCTAAGATGAACAAAAATCTCCTATCAATCAGTCAATTAATTGAAAACCCTCGCATTATAGTAAATTTCTCAGGGAAGAAATACATTGTGTCTGATATCAAAAATGATAAAGTCATGGCATTAGGTAAAATGGCTTGTATAGACTTGTTGATCCTGCCACTATCAATTTGAATGCATTAATTGTAAAGGATAATACCAGTATTGTATGGCATGAGAGATTTGGCCATCTCAATCTTCAATATTTGGCCAAAATCCAAAAATCAAATATGGTTCTTGGATTGCCTATTATCCAAGTCAAGTAGGATATATGTGCAAGTTGTTTGCCTGGCAAGCAAAATCATAAACCTTTTTCCACTGAAGGTGCCTGCAGAGCAAAGGGGATACTTGATCTTGTTCATGCAGATATATGCGAGCCATCTTGGAAGTCATCGATTGTTCTTGGTGCAAGGTATTTTTTGTTGTCAGTAGATGATTTTTATAGAAAAATGTAGGTCTACTTCTAGAACAAGAAGTCTAACTATTTTGTTGAGTTTGTCAAGTTCAAAGCACTGGTAGAAAATCAAACTAGTCGATGGATCAAAAACCTACAATCCGATAATGAGGGAGAATTCACTTCAAAACAATTTCAGAATTATTGCGACAAGGAATTCATCTGCAGCTAACAAGCCCATACACTCCTTAGTAGAATGGAGTGGTTGAAAGGTGAAATCGCACAATCATGGAGATGGCTCGATCCATGATGCACACCAAAGGTGTGCCATATATACACTAGGGAGAAGCAGGAAACCCAATAATCTACATATTGAACAGAAGTCCTTGCAAGGCTTCAGAGAATATCACTTCACAAGAACCCTGGTCCAGCGTCAAACCATAGGTAACACATTTTCATGTTTTTGTTTCTGTTG
Organism: Torreya grandis; assembly: GCA_037957365.1. Classification (NCBI taxonomy): domain Eukaryota; kingdom Viridiplantae; phylum Streptophyta; class Pinopsida; order Cupressales; family Taxaceae; genus Torreya; species Torreya grandis. The sequence goes on from JARHVA010000551.1 coordinate 2,301,570, forward strand.
CATATGCTCTCATTCCTAAGAAACAGAGAAGTAAACTAGATTCTAAATGTGCTCGATATTTCTTTATTGGTTATAGTACTCAATCCAAAGCATATAGACTAATAGATGTGTCTACTAACAAGATCATTATTGGTTGGGATGTTGACGTAAAAGAAATGGAATCATTTTTTGTTTGTAATCAACAATCTATCTCTAATAATCCAGAGGTTTCTACATCTAGTATTTTACTTCCTCTGAAAGAGGAACCACATGTTTTGGAGACCTCTTCACAGTCTTTAGTGCAATAATCTATGACTAACACTCTATTAGTCTATCAACGTTGCCGACTTGAGTCGACCACCTCTCCATCCAATGTTCAGTAGGTACATGAATCCTTGGTATAGAAGAGACCTAAGTGGTATTACACCACTCTACAAGATGTACGAGAGGGTGATCTTCCTCAATCCTCAATTTCGGTTACTTCTTTCTATTGCATCTCAGTTTGGTTGTAAAGTATTTCAAATGGGATGTCAAAAGCGCTTTCCTTAATGGCAATTTGGATGAAAAAGTATACATGGTGCATCCTGAAGGCTTTCAAGAACCTAGTTGTGATCATTTGGTTTAGAAATTGAAGTCTCTTTATGGGCTTAAGCAGGCTCTTCGAGCCTTGTACATCAAAATTGATCAGCATCTACAAGATTCTAGATTCAGATAGAATCCATTTGATTTGAATCTCTATATCAAAAGCACTAGTGATGACATTGTGATACTCATTGTGTATGTTGATGACCTTGTCATCACAGGTAGTGGAGACAACGATTCAAAAATTCAAATCAGATTTGTGCACTGCTTTTAATATAAGTGATTTAGACCTCCTACACTATTGTTTGGGTGTAGAATTGTAGCAACATGACCACTCCATTTTCATTGCTCAAGTCAAGTATGCCACTACTCTTTTGAAGAAGTTCGGAAAGATGGATTGTAATCATGTTTCTACACCAATGGAGGTAGGGCTGAAATTATCAGCTCATGATGATTCATCACTAGTCAATGAATCATTATATAGACAGTTGGTGGACAGCTTGATATATCTTACCACCACTCAACCAGATTTATGTTTTGTTGTTAGCTATTTTTCTCGATTTTCGTCTCAACTGAAGCTAGCACACTGGACAATAGCAAAACATGTTTTGCAATATGTCAAAAGAACTCTCGACTTTGGCATTCTTTATCAAAGGACAACAAATTTCAAGTTGATTAGTTATACAAACTCTAATTGGGGAGGATCTGTTGATACTCGAAAATCTACCATGGGGTATATGTTTTCCTTTGGTTCAAGAGTTGTTTCATGGCAGAGCAAACTTTAACATAATTTTGCTCTCTCTTCCACTGAAACAAAATACAAAGTAGTAGTCAGTGCCAATTATGAAGTAGTTTGGCTACGGTGGATTCTAGTTGATTTGTAGCTTCCTTCATCTACTACCTACTCCATTATTTTGTGATAATCAAGGTATATTGAAGTTAGTAAAGAATCATGTTTTTCGTGCCCACACCAAACACATCAAGATTCATCATCACTGCATTCGAAAATTGGTTGATTCTAATGATATTTCTCTTCACTTTTGTGCTTCTTCAGAATAGCCAGTAGATCTAATGACTAAACCTCTTGGTTCTATTCTTTTTGTAAAGTTTCAAGACAAACTTGGAGTCCTTTCCAGTTTAGTCATTAAGAGGGGGTGTTAAATATTGTAATAAGACTTAACTAATTTTAGTTAACATCTAAACTAATAACTTCCTATAACTGCTATAACCATGTTGTAGCCAATTTTACATGTCATAAATAAGATTTATGCACACATCAATTTTATCGTGTGCTTTCCACCATTTTCTATTTATTCATTGCAGTATAATATGCTAATATGGCTAATGGAGCCCCCCAAGTGATTACAGCCAAGAGGATGGAAAGAACATTCAAGAAAGGCCAAGTTTCATAGGCGGCACAATGTTTTGTGAGCTCTAAAAAACCGGAGTGCAAAGACATCATGATGATATTCAACCCATAATTAATAAACATGCTATGGTTTTTGAGAATATTCTGCATGGGTTGCCCCCAGACAAAGGGTTTCAACATATCATTGAGTTAAAAATCGGTACTAAGCTGATAATAATCACCCCATACCGCCACCCTAGAATCTATAGAGAAGATATTGAAAAGGCTATCAAAGAATTGCTGGAAATGGGGCACATCCTTTTGCTTCATTCATAGTCCTAGTCAAGAAGAAAGATGGCATGTTGAGAAAGTGTATAGACGACCGACAATTGAATAAAAACACCATTAAGAATAGATATCCAATACCAAGAATTAATGAACTAATCGATGAGCTCCATGGAGCTATTTTATTTTCCAAAATCAATTTAAAATCAAGATCATCATCAAATTCGGATGTGAGACGAAGATGTTCAAAAAATGGCATTCATATGTCATTATGGACATTTTGAGTTCTTGATTATGCCTTTCAAATTGACCAATGCTCCAGCCACCTTTTAGTCTTGCATTAATCACATATTCAATAAGCATTTGAGAAAATTTGTTTTGTTTTTCTTCGATGATATATTGATATATAGTACGTCATGGAAGGAACACTTGAAACATTTAGATATAGTGTTAGAACTATTGGAGCAACAATCACTTTTTGCTCAAATGTCTTAATGTGAATTCAGAATATTGGAGATTTTATACTCGAGGCATGTCATCAATAGGTAAGGAGTGCATATTGATCAAGAAAAAATCCAAGCTATATTTGATTGCCCCCCTCCTACTACCATGACTCAGTTAAGAGGGTTTTTGGGGCTATGCACTTATTATCGAAGGTTCGTTAAAGAGTTCTCTCGAATAGTTGTCCCTTTGACTAATTTGACAAAAAGGGGAGCGTTTCATTGGTCGAAAATTGCTCAATCACAATTTGAGAAACTTAAACAAGAAATGAGTTCATGTCTAGTTTTGGTTGTACCAAACTTTTTATTACTCTTTGTGCTGGAATGCGACGCATCAGGTGAAGGAATAGGTGTTGTTTTAATGCAACAAAGTCATCCAATTGCGTTCAAAAGTCAAAAACTTAAAGAACATGAGCGCAAGTACTCTATATATGGCAAATAAATGTTAGTAATCATGCATGCATTGGTCAAGTTTCATCAATATTTGGTATGTGGAAAATTTGTGGTACAAACGAATCATAATAGTCTGAAATTTTTCTTAAGTCAGAAATATTTGAATGATAGACAACAAAAATGGATGAACAAGGTTCAAGATTTTGATTTTGACATTGAATATGTAAGAGGGAAAATAATATTGTGGCAGATGCATTATCGATAAAACCATCTTTGTGCTCCATAATAGCCGTTGATTGGAAGGTTTTCATAACAACTGAATATGTAAAAAATGAGTTCACTAATGCGGTCTTAGAAAGAAAGATCGGGGATGAATGTTACAAGGTAGTAGGTCTCATTTTGTATAAAAATAGAATCTTCTTGGTACTAGAATCAAATATTAAGCATAAAATGTTAAAAGCTCTTCATGACAGCGCATTGGCAGGCCACCTAGGCTATTTTAAGACATATAAGCAGGTAAGAGAAATGTTCTTTTGGAAACGGCTTAAAAGTGAAATTCTTAAGTACATTCAGGAGTGTCCTACTTGACAACGAAACAAATGAGAGCACATATTTTCAGTAGGATTGTTGCAGCGCTTGCCCATTCCAACTCAAAAATGGAAAAGTATTTTGACGGATTTTGTTACTGGGTTGCCTATGGTTCAAGGAAAGAGTTGCCTCTTTGTAGTTGTCGATCATTTGACAAAACATGTTCACTTCTTTCCACTTCCCACTAAGTATGATGCCCCCTCGATAGCTAGAATATTTTTTAGAGAAAACTTTAAATTACATGGGCTACCAATGAACATTGTTAGTGAGAGAGATAATAGACTTATGAGTTCATTCTGGCAAGAACTCTTTCATCTAACAAGCATGGAATTGACCTTGAGTACAAGTTATCATCCCCAAACGGATGGTCAAACAGAAACTATCAATAAGTGGATTAAATGGTATCTAAGGAGTTATATTTTGGAGCAACAAAATGCATGGATCAAATGGTTGTATTTAAGTGAATTCTGCTATAATACTTCTTATCACATGTCAATCGGAATGACATCTTTTAAAGCTTTGTATGGGTATGATGCAAAGTCTTTTGTGGATTTGGTCATTCCTGATAGTAGAGTTCTAGGAGTTGAAGACTTGATCCAACAAGGTTTAACAAATTGACTCAATGAATTTGGTGAAATCAACAAAAGTTGTATGTTGATCAACATAAAACAGAAAGAAAATTTGTAGGGGACATGGTATATTTGTGATTGCAACATTATAGGTAATCCTTGATCAAGCAAAGTGGAGCTAAAAAACTCAAACTCTGATTCTATGGTCCATATAAAATCATGAGAAGAGTTGGGGAGGTTGCTTATGAATTGGAATTACCTGAATTTTAGTCGAATACATAATGTCTTCCATGTTTCGTGCCTAAAAAAGGCACTTGGACCACGTATTACCCCTTTTATAGAGCTACCTCCATTAGATGAGGAAGGCAAGTTGATCTTAATACCCAAAGACATCCTTGAGGTCCATGAAAGGAAGTTAAGAAACTAAAGTATCAAATAATACTTGATCCGTTGGAAAAATTTGTCGGTTAAGGATGCCACATGGGAAAGAGCGACCATTTTAGATCATCCCAACTTACAATTGCTTGAGGACGAGCAATTTTGGGAAGGGAGGACTGTAATATACCCTCCACTAAATCGTTAATTACCATACAATTGAGGAGGGAGCGTTGCCATTTTATTAAGCAAATCACCATGGAAGGAGCGCTGCCAATTAATAAACAAGTTACCCTTGGACGGAGCACATACCACAACAGTTTTATATAGTAAACATCAGTCATTAAAGCCATTAACAACATATTATTAATTAATTAATTAATTAATTAGTCACTAAGCATTCATTTGACAAAAGGTCATAATCCTTGGAGAAGACATGTCATTTGAATGGGTAGCGATGAAGGAATTTATATTCAACAAATTGATGAGAAGAAAATCATTCAATCATATACATTCAAACATTCAACTTTGTACAAGTATCATACTTTACAACCACTTTTAAGGATGAAATCCCTAATTGTGTAATCTAATTACAAGGATGAAAACCCTTATAATCATTATACCCAAGGACGAAACCCCGTGAGGATTTATATTTTATTATTAACACAATTACATTTTTTAATTTAAAGTATTATTCAAGTACAAGTTTACATTAACAAAATATGATTTCAAGAAATTTCCAAGCAAATCAAATTCTTGTATAGTATTTCAATTAGGAATATTACACCCAATGACCAAAATGCCATAAACATCCATATGCAGTCATGCGGGAGGACTGTTCCAAACTCACCCCTGGAGGTGGCACATAGGTTGAATAGAGATAAAAATATGGAAGCACCTAACATCCATTTTAGCCATTGTTGGGGTGTTAAGGGCCATAATAAGGATGGGATTGAAACCCTCAACCCTTGGGGAGGGCTATGGGTTGAATAAATGTATTAATATGGAGACACATCTTCTCTAGTCCAACTGTGGCTAGGGTGGTAAGGATCATAATAAGGATAAAAATGTTGTGTTCAGTTCACATTAAATTCACCAAAATGTACACATTCCAATCAATCCAAACAAAGACACTCAATCAAGAAAATATTGTTGAATGCAAGGTGAAGCTTAATGCAAAATCTGTTTTTGCAAGGTGGGGTTGCAGTCAACGCAACACAAATATGTTGAGCTTAAGGCAAAAATCTCAAGATAGACAATAGGAAATAGGTGTAAAATTGGTTCAAATTAAATAAACTAAATGCAATGTATCGTGAGAATTGGGTTTTGACCATGTAGGTACAGGGTAGTGCCTTGTTCCACCACAATTCAACCATGTCGTGAGCATTTCAACCACTTAAGCAAAGGTCTCTCTAAGCTATGAGATGAAACACCAACCAACTGCTCTCCAAAGATGCTACCAACTTAATTATAGAATGATTCTCAAAGGAAAAAACATGCAATACTTACTTCAAGTTGCAAAAGGGAATCACCCATCCAACTACACTCTCGAGAGGCCCCTATCAATAAAACATATCATTTTGGGACCATCGGACAACCCTTGATCTATAGTGTGGTTGAGGATGGAATGCTCAATCATATGCAAGGGAAAGTTAAAATGAAGTACCCTTTCAAGTAAGTGAATGACCCTTCTTGTCCTAGATTGGTTTCTAAAGGCTTGTGAGGGTTAAATATATCTTGACTTTACTAGTTTCTATTTTGTTTCAATTTATTTTCATTTGAAAACTTTACCTTGCATAGATTAAGCACATTATAGTTCTAAAGTCTTTCCCAAACCTTGCATTTGTACAATGAGGAATGTACCATCTTAGAGATCTATTTGGGGGAAAAAACAAGATGTTAAGAATATAAAAGCTAAACACTTCTTGGGTCAAGACCAAATCAATCCTCAATCTCATAGAACAATGGAAACCCCCTTGGGAACTTCCATCTTTGGATTTTTTTTGGTACATTTCTCTACCCCACCTTTTTTGAGGTATCTGGAAATATAAAAACAATTGCATCTTTGAAAACAAAGTTGCCTATCAATCTGTCACTGCTTAGAGGATTTTTAAGGCCATCAAGGAAAAATGGGAGACGTTCACACCTAAATTCAAATTTCTCCTTCCTGACTTGGTCTCTTCCATTTTCAATAACTTGAAGTTTTCCCATTTAGTGAACGACAAGCCCTTGAAGGTGGATAGATCCTAGGTAAAGTGGTCTAAGTTGATAAGACCCTGGCTAAAACTAAACATTGATGGGGCAGCGGAAAGAAACCCATGATTGGCTAGTGGAGGAGGGATCATCAAGAATTCTAAAGGTACATTGGTGGCGACCTATGTTGGCCCCTTATGAGTGCAAACAAATTACGTGGCTAAAGCCACAATGACTTTATGAGACATCCAACTGGTAAATACGATGCAAATTGAAAATCTTATTGTTGAAGGGAACTCTCTAAACATCCTCAATTGTTTATCTAGCAAAACTCAACCTTCTTGGTCTGTCCAAAAAGAAATTGAGGATGTCAAAAGGATGCTACGACAATTCAAGGCAGTTACCATACCACATATATACAAAAAAGGAAACAAAGGGGCGAACAACTTGGCCAATATTGGTGTCCATAAGCCCTCATTCAACCAATGGTCAAAGTTAGAGAAACTTCCAAGCCACAATAAAAATCATTTCAAATGATGTGGCAAGAATCTCAACACCCGATTGGGAGGGCAATACAATGATTATTAGTAATTAATGAAAAGATACACGTCACAGAACCTCACACAATGATGTTGATACTCATTACAAGGCGAGAAAATCAGGTACAAAACGTGGGAGTAAACAAATAAGTGCCACCACCTTTAATGCTCTGGTCACATCGAATCTCAAGCCAATAGAGTTTAAACTGAATTCAAACTACAATTTTCTAAGGAGGAAGAAACATTCTACCATGAGAGGTGATCAAGATAGAACAAACATTTATCCTATGTTGAAGTCAAGGATGACCCAACTATGTGCTGTAAACTCTCGAAGAGTAGGGTCGCTAATTTGATATTCATAATTGTTGGTTTTGAACTTGCCATCTCCAAGGATTTCGCCAGGGACTGAGAGGAAAGAGAATGTAGAATGAGAGGCTTGTGGATTACCATCACCAAGGAAATCATGGGCAAGATAACGGATATGAACTGTGAGGGTAAAAAGGCCTTTAAAGATAAAAGACACGAGGAACTAATGAGGATCTTCTTCAAACCGGACAAGGTTATCATTCCTAAGCAGAAAGGATACCCTAGAATAGAGTTGTCAAGTGGCCAAAAATTTGCCTCCAAATCATGAAATACATCACGTTAGAGGGTAAACTCACATTCATTTTCTCCCAGCACTTCTTGCTTATGAATCACTTTAAAGGACATAAAATCAGCTTTCCCCTTTTCTTGATGAAATCTTTGGAGACCATTGTAACATCCTACAAGTCAAATCCTGCCAACGAAATTCTACATCAGGGCCTCATTTTTCTAATTGCCAAGAGGTGTGAGCCTTTATGGGGCAAAGATGTGGTCGAAGCCATTGAAATGAATAGCGGTGAGGAGTCAGAATATAGTGCCAATAAGTAAAATGGGTCTCAAGAGGAAGAGGATTCAATGGAATCTTAGGTGGTTGAATCACCCGACAGTTCCATCACCCCAATCGAGAAAAATGATAAGGGTAAAGGAAAAGTCAAGGCGAAGGAGACAATGAAATCCCATGAGACCACACCGAGAGGGAAAGGGAGGATTAACAACGGAAGGAAAATCCATGAGGCTTCTAACCCCAAAAGCAAAAAAACATTGGAACTTGAAGCGAGCTTGGAGAAGTTGGAGTCTAAACTCTCCAATAAACAATCCTTGTGCAATAAGATGACCGAGGAAATGAAAAAGTTGAGGTTCCAACTAATGCTCATTCAATCTAAAGGCACAATCTTCCACGATGGAGGAGTTGAGGAAGAAAAGGAAATTGTTGGTAAAGAGGTGGGGGAGGCTACCCCAGTAAGAAAAGAAAACAGGAAAAGAACGTTGAAGACCAACACAAATCAGCCAAGAAAAAATATGGGAAAGCAAACAATAAATTTCAGACTCAACCGAATAAGAGCGAAGCCGAGGACTCACCTCAGGGACCCAACAAAAGAACTCGGAGCCATCTTCAAAAAAAAGGAAACAAGAAGATAGAAACCACAAGCCTAGTTGAATACTCAAATTTGAAGGAGTCTTACCTTGAACTATGGCCTTCTATTTAATCTGATTTTTTTGTTGCTTTTGTGTTGGCCTTTTTGATAAAGTTTGGTGGTTACTTTTCGTTGATTTAGTGTCTTTTTGGCTAAAGTCAACCTTGTTGTCCTCTTGTTTGTGGGGCTCTTGTTTCATGTTTATTCTACTTATTTCTCTTTTAAACATATTTCAATTATGTAATAGTTATAGGCCCTTTAAAACCCATTTTTTAAACTAATAAAAAAATAAAAGCTAAATATTTTGAGCGTGGAGTGACTATTGTAATCATACTGCAATTCTCTAACTACATTATATCTTTAGCTTTCCTTCCTACCCAGACGTCACTGAGCATTTATCTCGTGCTCAAAAAATAGACACAATTTTGACCAAGTTATTGTCATTATTTTGGTCAATCATATTCAAATATATAAGTTTGATATTTTAAAATATTGTTCCAAAAGCTATAAAATTGTACATTATAACAAAAAATGCTTACACAGTTATTAAGGCATTGAGACATACCACCTAGTACTAAATTCAAATACTAAATATCATACAACTATATACATAGTAAAATATTGTCATTAATCTCCCACTAGTATTTATCTTACTTGGAGTTAAACATGCACTAATATAAATATAAATATTTGCAATCATAAATGATAGTAGTTCTTACCACATGGAGAATTTGAAATGTATATCCATTTCTTTAAAAAAAATAGGAGAAGATCAGAAACTGAGCTGCTGCTGCTGCTACTAGTACTACTACTACTACTAATAATAATAATAATAATAATAATCCGGCCTTGGGAGAAATTTCTTGTAAAAATGGAGAATTTTTGTTGTTCTTGAATCAGTCAATAGCTCGAATTGACAGGTCAAGGTTCCCTTAAATTTAAGGGATAGGTCCAAATAGTATAACTAATCCTACTATAAACTTGACCTTATCCCACTTTAAACTTAAGGGTGAATTGTTGATGAATCAGCTTGATAAGCAAGAAAATATTTTCTATTATGGTATTACATCATTGTTCTAAAGGTTTTGCAGACCTTACAACTATTGAATAGTGTTGTGGGAGTTTGTTTCATCTTCTATGTTGACTAGCTATGGACTATAAGAAGAAACCTTTTGATTGTTCGTCAACCCTTTCTATGAGTCTTGAATGATAGCATTTTATATATTGTTCTTAATAGTCATTGAAGATAATAGGCCTCAAATTCGAGTCAATTTCATGACTTAACGCTAAATGTAACATCTTTACATTAAGAACCATTGGCTTGTACTTGAAACTAAAATTTAACCACTTCAATTCATCAAGTATATCCTTTCGCTTGATAAATCAATTAACCCTGCTTTCATCATGTGTTTTGGCATCAGCAACAATTACACATGCTGCCATAGAGAAAGTTTGCTCGTCAATCAAGCATGACTAGTAATTTTTTTTGCTTGCTAGGTATAATATAAAAGATCTATATTGATGTTTAGGTCTTAAGCCCATAAAGGCTTACAAAATGCAGATTATAATAAACTCTCTGTGATAAGCAAAGATAAAGATAAAACTTATACATATCCCTATAGTCGTTATGTCTCACCACCATATTATAGCAAACACAAAGAAAATTTAAAATAATGTAGCTTACACACCAGGGATAGTCACTTGTAAAAACTTAGAACAAAACAGCATAACGTATGAAAATAAGTAGGAAAAATAACATTGAAGCGTCTCTCAAATATCACAAATTGCAACAGGTGAGCTATTTACTTTTACGTTTCATGATAATCACAATAACATTTTAGGCACTAAAGCCCAAAATTTATCTTGAAGTTTTAAGCAACAAGTAATCCCTGCTATGAAAAAACACTTTGGCAAATTCTGCTATGACGACAAGAAAAGTTTGTCACCTTATCAAGCCTTACTAGTGAGCCTTCCATCAACTTATGAAGGTATATATTGTCTAATTATCATTAACATACATTGTAAATTTGAATAATTTTTCGAAGGAACAGTGCTACAATGAATGTAACTTCAATTTGCATGACAAATCAAGCGCCCCATAGGTATCCAACTTTACTAGAGTATCATAGGTCAGTAATAAAACATAATTGTAACCACTTAAGCCTATCCGACCAATTATTTAATGGGACGAGACATAAAAAATAACCCTACTATAAAGTGTGTTTCAGCACTACAAATTTTGGTTATGCTGATCGCAAAACAAATTGTCACTGATTAAGCACCTTTTGTTAGAGATTACAGAGAACTACAAGAAAAGTTTGTCTGCTAATCAAGCTTATAGGGTGAGTCTTATATCATCTCATCAATATTATATTGTTTTGATTGTCAATTAGACATCAAAATTGAGTAAAATATTAGAGGCAACAATCTTACAAGAAATGTAACTTCAAATCACATAACAAAACAGAAACTCTAGAAATAAACAACTATGCTGGAAGATGATCAATAATCAAGAATAATTGTTCGCCTTTGCCTCTTTACAACTTGATGATTGTAGCATAAATAAACCAAAACGTATATTGAAAAAGCCCATAAAAAGATTATAAGATTCATGTAGCAAAATAATCTAGTTTATCAATAATGCTTTCATATTGCTAAAGAGAAGGCCCTTGCGCTTGAAAAGCACAGAATTCATTAAATCAGATAATATATTTCGTTGCATAAAGATCATTCATCCTTTCCAGCAATAATGATAACAAAAATAATAAATATGCCCCATTATTTTAGAACAAAAATGGCAAGACCATAATACTGAAAGGGTGTTAATTTGCTAATCGATTTTCTGCAGCAATAATATTTGCAATTTTTAATTCCATTATGTTATGCATGTTATCCAACACTCAAACGTGCAATGTTTATAAAAAAGGTATGGATAATGAAACCTAGGTAAACGGCTGGTCATTAACGAATATTCAAGCATTTAATTCTTCCATGCTCCTTAACGAGAACAATTATATTCCTTATAAATGGCAAACTAGGTAGAATATTTTTATTAATTCAACATGTATGCCTCGTACTAGAGATTGAACAATTCCCTTTAGATAGCTCAACATGGAACTATAAACTCTAACAGGCATTAAGAGAATACAAAGACAATCTGGGAACTTGGAATGAAAATAACTCATCTGCTCCAGAACTGCACTTGGATCACATATTATTACATTGTGTCAATTTGCGTAAGGCAATTACTGACTTGCGCCATTCATAAGCAGTGACCTACAGTGCATCAATATGGACAACACGTAATTTAATTATATAGTGTATACTTCTTAATATGGGATAAGAAAAGAACATCAACTCCCGATTCAAGTCTAGAATGAGTTTTGCAGATTATGTAATAGTGAAATATGCACATACAGCTGGAAAGCCGGCATAGTCACCAGGATCTGAAATGTTTGTTATCACAACAGTCAAGGCTGCTAATCGAACCTGGAACAGAACCAAAGGCCTACATTATATGTTTTTTCATTAGTAAAAGACAACATTTTGACATTAGTTTTGTCTAGGGTTCTTAATAACCTACAGTTAGTTTCTAGTTTAGCTTATTTTGTTATGTATCTATTTACAAAAATCTTCACTGATTACTATAGCTAAGTATTCTCTGGAAAATTAGCAGACATTTTTTGTAAGTTAGGCTTGAAACGATGCTATAAACCTTGAGACTAAACCAGAAATCCTTTGTTAATTGCACCAATGGCATTCTTGAGTAACCTATTAAACATGTTATCGTTACAACCACAACAAAAATAGTAAGAATTGGAATCACATCCCTCCTATCTAAGGGGATATATAGCATATGTTTCAGCAGGACAATGTATAAGGTTGCCGCATACAAGACCCGTTTTAATGATTTCTAGTCAAGTAGACCCTTCTCTTTCTAACAGGAAAATATTTACAATTATATCAATATATGGACTGAACCCATGCAATATATGTACGAATTAGAATTTCCATTTTTCTCAGATGGCTCAACTCTTGGCTGAAAAAATTTACCAGTTCCATAACAAACATTAAAAAAATAAAATCATAATTCAAATCCCAGGAGCCAGACATAATAAAATCCACTAATCAAAATAAAATTCATGCATAAAGATCATGATCTGGGGCCCAGGAAGAACCCAGTGGACAAAGGCACTTAATGGGTTAAATGTGTTGTTACAGAAGCGTATAGGAATTGATCAAGGCCGAAAGATATAAGAGAGTGTCATGAGACAAAGGGAGAGACGAAGAGGACAATAGACACATTATTAGAACTATAAGTTGCAAGATTATATTATGCAATAGTTTTGTACAATGATCCAAGAGGTCAGATGAGTTACAAGATGTGTAACCACTATCGTACTCTACTTCATATGCTATCTCTGCTGCTGAAAAGAATGGAAGAATACACTAATATACAAGTAGAGGATGGAGTGTCAGTTGAACCCTTAAAAGAGCAATGATCAACTACTTCGTTACTCTTATTGACCACTTGTTTTTCTTTTCATGTGAGCATTGTTGAACATTTGTGCAAAACAGTACTGACACTGTCGGAGTTATGCGGGCATCAAGGAAGAGGAGTTATGACTTTGCGGATGATTATGTGTGCTTGGGATGGGCCTAAAGCTGATGGCAAAGATGACACTTATCACAGAGTACCGACATTATACCACAAGTCACTCAAAGGCCCAGATCCTTCTCGATCAATCTCCCCTTCTTGAAGAGCAATGGTCCCCATTGTGTGCAATTGCAAAAGAAGTGGAAAATTGTCAGCAACATGCACTTCTGTAAATAATTTTCCCTATGAAGGAACTTGACCTTCTTTGATGATCTAAAAGATAAGAATTTTTTGTTGACTTGTCCATTTGACCCTGGAGTCAAATATTTGACCCCATTCTTCTAATGTGCTATAATCAAGATTGATCTTTGTCTGTTGAATATATTTACAACATCTAAATTCTCCAACAAAGGTAGAAGATAATGGTGCAAGACTTCTGCATTGAAGGATGGATGTAAACCAAGGTAAGAAGGAATATTGAGCTTGAAAGTGTTATCTCCTACTTTATTGGTGATAGTATTGGGCCCGTACTAAAGTGGATGAAGTTTGCGGTAAAGTCCTATCAGTGTTTCCTTTTGCAAATGAAGCGATACTCAATCACCAACCTAAAAGGTGTGTGGTGCTCAATGTTGATCATGGTGTTGCTTGTACTTAACATTAACCTTCTATAGAATAGTTTGCACTTGTTGAATGTGCTCAGTGAACTTAGCATCTTTGTCAACTTCCTTTTGAGCTGAAGGAGTTGCTTTTGTTGGTGGTGACATAAAATAATATACAATAATCAGTGCCAAAGGTTGGAAACCCAAGCAGACTTAAAAATAGTTGTGAGCAATAGAGTTGTGCAGAGCTCTATTGTAGTTATGATGAATGAAAGGAAGACTTTCATCCCATGTGTGCCACTTCCTTGAATTATACATTCTAAGAATTTGGCACAATCATCTTGTTAACCACTTTTGTTTTTCCATCAGTGTTGGGGATGGAATGTGTTAGCCTTGTTAAACTTTGTGTCCATCATAGACCAAAATGCTTTCCAGAAATTGATCAAGAATCTTGCACCCCTATCAAAGATGATAGTGGTTGGAAATAAGAAGGGGATTCACACATGCTGAAAATAAAGTTGAGTTGTTTCTAAAGCTGAGATTGATTTCTTACGAGGTGTTCAGATTTCCATCTTTGAGAATCTATCGACTACTACATAAACACAATCATTACCATGTTTAGTTGTAGGGTATCCTAAGAGAAATTCCATGGAAAGGGATTCCCATGGTCTTGTTGGAACCAACAGAGTTATTTGCATACCTTGCTTCTCGTTAACTGGTTTGGCAATTGCAGAGGCGGTATAGAACTTGATGTATTTGGCAACATTTGTTTTGAGATGTGACCAAAAAAAGTACTTCTACAGTACCGCAAGGGCCTTTCCAACTCCGAAGTGTCCAACCTCGAAAAGAGCTTCCCATATTAGTTTCCATCGCATCTCTTTGTGCGGTACAAACAAGTGTCCAAGGTGATATAGGACTCCATTTAGCAAGTAAAAATTTGGAACTGACTTACCACTATGCAAAGTTTGAATCAAATGAATATAATCTTGACCAGGGGTTAGTTTCATGTCCACGTGTCAAGCACAATGAGGAGATCTTGAACTAGAGTTTGACTCGAATACTCATCAACTGGATTGGCACCTCACTTATTATGCTTAATACTCAAATGGAACTGATAATGATATGAAGACCATTTTTTACACCATCTTGCTAAAACTCGTTATGTCTCCAAGAATTGTAGCAGTTTGTGATGTGTGGATCGTGGTCTCTTTTTCCAATATGTAATGCTTCCAATGCTTACATTCCTAGACAATGGCATAAAACTCTTGGTCATATGTGGGATACTTCCTTACCGAAGCAATGAAGGTTCCACTATGGTGAGCAATTGGATGACCATGTTGAATGAGGACTGCTCCAAGTGCAAATTCAGATGCATCAATCTCTATCTCAAATGGTTGTTGAAGATCAAGTAACACAAGTATTGACGCAGAATAGAGTCTGAATTTCAATTCTTCAAATGCTTTCTATTGTGTCATTGACCAAATGAAGGTTGTTTTAGCACCAACTTTGGTAACTTGATTCAGAAACCAAGTTATGTGAGAAAAAACAAGTACAAATCTCTTGTAGAAATTTGCTAAGCCCAAGAAGCTACGAAGCTTTATATGATTATTTGGTGTAGGCCATTCCTGGATCATGCAAATCTTGGTTGGGTCCACATATTAACTCCGTGTGCATCTACAATATTCCTCAATACTCTCTCTCTCTCCCACATGCAAAAACATTCCCCTATGTTTGCATACATCTTTTGTTGCAGCAAAGTGTGAAGCACTTGTTGAATATGACACAATTGTTCATCCCATGTTTTGTTGAAGATTAGGATGTCATCAAGGCAGACTAAAAAAATGAAGTTGTGAAAGGTCGGAGGATGTTATTCATCATCAGCATGAATGTTGCAAGTGCATTAGTTATCCCAAAGGGTATAACAAACCACTCAAATAGACCTTCGACTTTGAAGGTTCAACAAGAATTTGATGATAACCAGACTTAAGATTGATTTTGGCGAAGAATTTGGCATCACATAGCTAGTCTGGTATGTCCTCTAATCTGGGAAGAGGGTAGCGGTTTTGTAATGTCCCTTTCTCAAGATTAGAGTGGTTGAAGACCCTTTGCCTATTTTCTTGTTATTTCCCATAGGTTAAGGGAAGGAAGAATCATGGGAAACATTGGTTCTCTATTCAAGTTGTCAATAGTGCTTTATTGGCAACCTTTTTCTAATTTTGACTTAAGAAGGGGACCTTTTGGTCATGGGCAAGTTAGCCCTTAAATGAAATTATAAGGAAATTGTTTTTTGAATATTTAAATTTCCTCTTCAAGTGGAGCACTCCCCTTTTGGGAAGGTCTTTTGGAGGGAAAGGCTATAAAAGGGAAAAAGGAGGTTCATTTTGAGGTTCAAGTCATTTGATCAACAAAATATTCAAAGTTTGAACAACTTGCTTATGCATTCAGCCCTAGAGGACGGAAACCCTCTTTGGTATTCGGATACTGAGGACGAAACCTTTCAATGTTCATCGGGTGACTTCATTCAGAGGTCATATTTGAGCGGAATTGGCACATTTCAGGTCTAAGGCACCTTTCCAAATGGAACACAGCAGTTGGGCAGCTTCTAGAGGCGGTACACAATGGTAATCAGCCCTTGCAAGGGCAGCGAAAGGGTGATTTGGGTGTTTGATCATATACACCTTCAGCTGGTATTTTTATAATATTTTTCAGCTATATATTTGGTTCAAAAATCTAAATTTTGAGGTCTTTTGAATGGCTGTACTTCTCTTTATTTTTGCAAGGTTTCATGGCAATAAAATATTGAGTTTTGATCTAAAATAAGTGTTTCCAAAATTCTAGAATTTTTTTTGATTAGGGTTTGATTAAAAAATCAGAATTTGTATTTTATTTCAAGGGTTTGTAGTGATTTCCAGAATTGGTAAATTCTATCGTAAGTGAGACATTTCAGTGGTATCAGAGCCAAATTCTTGACTAGCTGTGAGAAAGTGAGTTGTCTACATGCCAAACAATGACAGAGAGGTTAGATACTATGGAAGGGAAAAGAAAAGGGCTCCTGAACATCAGGTAGAAGAGCAGGAACAACCAATGCAAGAGTTGGAACAACCAAGGCAAGAGTTGGAGCAGCCAAGGCACAGAGACATGGATGACCCAAATCGTGCTAGGTTTGAGAAGTTAGCTCAAAATCAAAAGCGTTTGACAAATATGATGGCTGGATTCATCCAAACCATAAAGAACATGAATGGGCATCGACTTCAAAATGGTGAGGTAAGGGCTTATGATACATACAACCCTCAACCTCCACCAAGGGTGACCGTTGGATCTGGACAATTCAACCCAACTTCCTTTGTAGAGAGGAAGTCATTCCAGAAAGGGAGGAGCAACCTTCTATAGTAGATGATGTGGCTGCAAGCTATGAGGAATATAGGACTCTTCCACCAAAAATCGAAGGGGAAATGAGCTTACAGATTTTGTGACATTGAAGAAAGGCAAGGGTGGTTATAAGGTTGGTTATAGACCAAAGAACAATCCAGGAGACCTACAACATGCTTTGGGAAAGCTCACACTTTCCACTTTTAATGGATCCACAAAAAGTCTAGCTAGGGCATGGATACAAAAGGTAGACACCTACCTCACACTTCAGCCTATGATGGAGGATGAGGCCATCAGGTTCGCCACATTGCATTTCAAGGGAACCACCCATGAGTGGTGGTACCATGGTTTGATAACACAAAGGCACAACCTCATAAATTCTTATGAGTTTAGTAGAAGATTAATTGAAAGGTTTGATAAGGCTGATTTGGAACTTCATTTTAGAGAATTGGTGTAGCTAAAACAAGACTTCAGTGTAGGAGTATGTGACTCATTTTCATAGGATTTTAGTGATGGTACCGGATGTCTCGGAAAGAAGGCTTGTAGTTTTGTTCATGAAAGGATTGGCTGACCCACTTAGGGGTTTAGCCAAGGCTTTCAGCCCTCTTACTCTTCAAGAAGCCATTCAAAAGGCTCTTGACCTTGAATCTACAGCTCCCAAGGGCAAAATTCTGCCTTTTGGACAACAAAGAACAAATGCTTTTGGGCAGCCTAGGACTGCATTTTCATAACAACCAAAATCAGTCCCATTTAGGCAGCAAAAGAAGCCTTATCAGTAGGGTTTTGGGTAGCAAAAAGAGCTACCAAAGATGAACAAAGAGGTGGAGTCAAGGAATGAATTAAGAAGAAAAAATTTGTGTTTTACATGCAAGGACCCTTGGACACCAGGTCACTGTTGCCATGGAAAAGGGCAAGTTCACTACATTGAAGTAATTTCGGATGGAGAGGAAGAGGAAGAAGAAGAGTGGACGGCCACTAATGAGGAGGAACAAGTTGAAAAGGAAGAAGGTGACAAAATGGATGGCACACTTTGTAATGTTCCCCTTTTTGAGTTAGTCCTTGGATGAGACCCTTAGCTTGAGCATTCCCTAGGGCTAAGGATTTAAAGGCAAAAAGGGGGAACATTAGTAAGCTTCAAGGTTATATTGATAAAGCACTTTATTATCTAATTTTGGGGCCTTTTTAAGGGCCATCCTAAAAGTGCTTTTATAAAGAAGCTTGTTATATATCTTTTTATTAAAAGGAAAAGTAATTCTTCCTCTCTACTTTTGGCACCATAATTGGAGGAAGAATATAAAAAGGAAGAGAGGCTTTTTCGGAAAGGGCATGTTGAATATTGATATTGAAAAATTGAATCAAGTATGTCAAGCTTGGTTTCCACCTCTTGAGGACGAAAACCTTCAAGAAGTGTCATAGGTTTGGAGATCAAAACCTCCATTCCTTCTACTTAGGCAACTCTATTCAAGGGTTGTAAGTGAGCTTCAAATTGCATGTGTTCATCCAAGTGGATCATACAAAGGTGTTTTTAGACACCACCTTCATTGATAAAATATTTCTACTTTTATCAATTATAGGTTTTTGGTAATTTCACAGGTTTGAAGAGGAACAAATCATTTTGGGAGATTGTTCGTGTTGCGGGAGACCTTCCCAAAGGGTGGCGACTTGCCTAAGGAACTAGGCGAACCACTTGGTGGGGTCATTGGAGGCCAAAGAGGATTGCACATGCTTTCATGGAATTTTCCAGCTAGGGTGACTTGATTGAAGAGTGGATTTCGAGGGTTTGAGACCGATTTGGAGTGCTAGCAATGTATAAAATATTGCTAATATTTCATACTACTTTTTTCAGCTTGGGCGACTTGCCCTAGAAGACTCTTGGAGGTTATTTGGAAAGATTTTGGGTGAGTTGAATATTTTGAATTTTATTCCTTAATTTTTTGAGGTAGGGTGAACCAGTTGGGGAGAAGAATTGAGCATATTGGAGGTTTTCTAGACTGTATTTGACAAGGTACTAGTGGTTTTTTATTTTCTGATTTTTGTGGCAAATCATCATAAGGTTTTGGAAGTAAAATACTAGGGTTTCATCTTAAAATTCTGCCATTATTTAAGGAGTGGGGTGATTCACTTGAGGAGCATTTTCTGAGTTTTCTAGGGTGCTATTAGGCCCTAAAAAATGCACAAATAATATTATAATTATTTGAGTATTTTTGGCATATTTTTCAAGGTCCTTTGACATCATTTGTGAAGTGAATCTAAAGAAGAAATCTGATTTATTGAACACAACAAATTTTTGCACATACGCGACTTGTTTTGAAGGGTTTTTGGAGGCTTTGAGAGGGCTAACATTGGATATATTTCATTCTGAAATATTTCTATATTTTATCATTGTTTTTGGTGAGTTTTGCAAAGGTTTGAGGGCTGAATTTACAAGGGAAAATGCAGCTAAACTTTCAAGAGGAAAATCAGATTTTGGCAAAGATATTTTCTCAAGGTACATGCACCCTTCCTCACACATACACAGGTATTTATCACAGTAGCAAATGCAGGGTTTATGCATGACATATTTGTGGATTTAAGGTGAAAATTCAGTGGTTATATGCTTCATATACTTTAGACTTAATTGTGCACAATTGGTACCTAGGGTTTGTTCTACTTGTGGTGTTTTAAGCATCTATATTTCAACTAAGGTTTGATGATTTTAATTTTCAAAATTTAGTTTGATTGGAGTTGATTAAAGGTTTTTTTGGGAAACCCTCTTTTATCTTCATTGTCCCAATTAGGGGACATTACACCCTTGCTATCTTATCCAAAACTCCTAGATATCACCCCTTTAAAGTGAGGGGTTTTGCAAGGTAAGAAAGTCACCATGCTCATTGATAGTGGGGCCACCCACAACTTTATTGATGAGGGTTTGGCAGCTAGATGTTGGCTGCAAACTACTGAATTCAAAGGCTTTAATGTGAATGTGGCAGATGGTTTCACCATTCCTTGCACAAAGAAGATTCCAAGGTTTTATGTCGCATTGGGTAAGCACAAAATTGAAGATAATTTTTATGTAGTCGGCATTGGAGAGACCAATTTAGTCATTGAATTACAATGGTTGCACTCTCTTGGAGAATTCATCCAAAATTATCAAACAATGGAACTAAAATTTAGATCAATCAGTAACGAAATAGTGTTGTGTGGGTTGAGCAATGGAGCACCCATAGTTGTGACTTCAAAGAGGATGGAAAGGGATTTTCATAGAGGGCAATTTGCTTGGGCAGCCGAGTGCTTTGTAAGCACTACAAATTCTGATTTGGAACATCAGCATCATCACAAGAATATTTAGTCCATCCTTGATAGATATGCCAAAGTTTTTGGTAGTATTCCTCATGAACTACCCCAGATAGGGGTTTTGAGCACATAATTGAGTTGAAACCGGGAACTAAAGCGGTAATCACTACACCTTACTGCTATCCTAGGGTCTACAAAGAAGAAATTGAAAAAGCCATCCAAAAGCTTTTGGAGATAAATCATATAAGGCCTAGTTCTAGCCCTTTTGCTTCTTTGGTGGTTCTTGTGAAGAAGGATGGGACAATGAGGATGTGCATAGATTATCGTCTATTGAACAAAAAGACCATCAAAAATAGGTATCTCATACCTAGAATAGGTGAGTTGATTGATAAGCTTCATGGGGCAATCTGCTTCTCCAAGATTGATTTGAAGACTGGGTACCACCAAATACATGTAAGAGAAGAGGATGTTCAGAAAACCACTTTTAGATGTCACTATGGGCACTATGAATTTTTGGTCAAGCCCTTTGGATTAACCAATGCTCCCACCACTTTTCAGTCATGCATGAATAATGATTTTAGGCAACACTTGAAGAAATTTGTATTGGTTTTCTTTGATGTATTTTTGTTTATAGCAAAACATGGGAGGAGCATCTACAACACTTGGACATAGTGTTGGGAGTGTTGGAGCAACAAGCACTCTTCGTCAAAAGGTCCAAATGTGAGTTAGGAGTTTTTGAAATTATGTACTAGGGGCATGTAATCAAAAGCCCAAGTGGTCCATGTGGACCAACAAAAAATACAAGCCGTCATGGATTGGCCGCCCCCCACTAGTATGACACATTTGAGGGGATTCATTGGTTTATGTAGCTACTATAGGCGGTTTATGAATGGGTTTTCTCAACTTGCTTCCCTATTAACAAACTTGACAAAAAAGGGAGCTTTCATTTGGTCAAAAACAGCCATGGAAGCCTTTGAAAAGCTTAAGGAAGTGATGAGTACTTGTCGGGTACCCAGATTTCACCATTCCAGTTGTTTTAGAATACGATGCTTTGGGAGAAGGTATAGGGGCTATCCTAATGCAAAAAGGACACCCTATCACTTTTGAAAGTAGAAAACTCAAAGAAGTGGAGTGTAGGTTCTCTATCTATGACAAGGAAATGTTGTCCATCATGTATGTTTTGGCCAAGTTCAGGAATTATTTGATTCATGGTTGGTTTGTGGTGAAAATTGACCACAATAACTTGAAATATTTTCTCAATCAAATTGATTTGAACGATAGGCAGCAAAAATGGGTAAGTAAAATACAATCTTATGACTTTGATATTGAATATGTTAAAGGGAAAAACAATGTAGTTGTTGGTGCATTATCGAGGAAGCCCATTTTCTGTGCAATGATTAAAATTACAGCAGATTGGAACACTATAATCATAGCTAAGTATGCCAGGAATGGATTTACTACAGTTGTCCTAGAAGGTAAGGTTGATGATGAAAGGTATAGGGTGGTGGATAGACTAATTATCTACAAGAATAGGGTCCTTTTAACCCCTAAATCTAAAATGAAATATCAAATATTGAAGGTTGTACATAATACCCCAATGGTTGGTCATCCAGGGTACTTCAAAATGTAAAAGCGAGGAAGAGGTTCTTTTGGAAGCGCCTTAAAGGAGAGATTCTTCAATGCATTTGGAAGTACCTTATTTGCCAACAAAATAAGGGTGAACACACTTTTCCAAATAGTCTATTGCAGTGTAATGTCCCCTTCTCGAGCATGATCTTTCCAGTGACCGTTGGCCTATTCCTGAGACCCGTAGGCTACTCGGAAGGTAAAATTAGGGTTTCTTGTTTTGAAGGATGCTCTTGCTTGAGGTTGGTTGATTCAATGGCAGATTCTTTATGAGTTTTCAGAGAGCTTCGTAGTGATATGTTCTTCTAGGCATTCTGAGCATCTTCGGGAATTTACTATTTTTAGTAAATTCTATTTCTGACAGTGGTCCTGTTGGTTTCAGCACGGTTGGCTTTCCATTTCAGTCTGATTAGTTGGCTTACTCATTTTTGGGCTTTAGGGCACAAATGGAGAGATAAGTCAAATTATTTTGATTAAGTCATGTTTTAATGTTATATTTTAACATTGACTTTCCCCTTGGCCTAGCTACTTCACTTTAAGTTGTGTTAAAAGATGTTCTTAATGGGTGGGCGCCTCATTGAAGGAATTAATTATAATGCTTATTAAAGATTTAATCCAAGCTTAAGTTGGGCGCCAACTTCAAGGAAGAAATAAAGTTTATAATATAAAGTCAAAGTTTTGTTTGGGAAAGTGGGACGCCATCTATTGGAGAATTAGGGTTTGACTCAAAAAAAAAAGATTAGGGTTTCGAGAAGGGTCAACCGAAAATTATAAAAGGAAGCCATTGGTCCTCATTTGCATTATATTTTGGCTACAGGAATGTTATGCTGCCGGATTGGCTTTGGGATTGCTTCGAGGAATGAAAGCCTCCTAGCTTGGCATTGCTTCTCGCTTGAAAGATAGCGACTAGTGGTGAGATAGTGTAGTTTGATTGTTTTGTAGTGGGATTTGTGCATTGTAGTCAGTGTGTGGTTTATATATCAGTTTATGCATATTAGAGAGATTCAGGAATTCATATTCCTCATAGCAGATTGTGTTTTTATTCACAAGTCAAAAAAGACAAAAAAATTCATTATGGGTATTGTCTATATCTCTCTGTTTGTGAAGGGCGAACCTTTTCTATAAGTCATAGATTTTTTAATGAAGGCTGTGATTTTTAAAGGCAAATCGCCCCTCTTGCTGCGTTGTACCATCTGTGTTTGCCTTGGGATTCGTGCATAAATTAAATAGAAACTTTTGGGTCTGTTTTGTGTTCCAATCTTGGGCGCCTTCATCATCAGGGTCTTTTGCTTTTCATTTCACATCAATTGGATGAGTTGTGTGAGAGATATGTCCATTTTAGTGTGATCTCAGGGTGTTGGTTTTACATTTAAAGGTGCAAATCTGAACAGATCAAAATGTTGATTGTCTATATCTCTCTATTTGTGAAGGGCAAACCTTTTCTATAAGTCGTAGATTTTTTAATGAAGGATGTGATTTTTAAAGGCAAATCGCCCCTCTTGCTGCGTCGTACCATCTGTGTTTGCCTTGGGATTCGTGCATAAATTAAATAGAAACTTTTGGGTCTGTTTTGTGTTCCAATCTTGGGCGCCTTCATCATTAGGGTCTTTTGCTTTTCATTTCACATCAATTGGATGAGTTGTGTGAGAGATATGTCCATTTTAGTGTGATCTCAGGTTGTTGGTTTTACATTTAAAGGTGCAAATCTGAACAGATCAAAATCTTGAATCTGTTTCTGAGAGAAGAAATCAGTCTCGGTATTTCCATTAAGCAAGGAAAATTTTCTATTTAAATGCTCGTTGAATTGTTCTAACTCTATGCTCTTGGCAGGCGAATTCTCTATCATATTGTACGCTGACAGTACTGACAGCAGTTCTTTAATCTTGCTTAATCATGATTTGTAATGCTTATCTTATATTCTGAAATTGCATTGTGATACTTTATATCTCCGTCATATGGTAGCTCCCATTCCGTCTTGGGTTGGAAAGCACATTCTTGACGTCGAGTATTTCAACATTCTTGCTTATTTCCCTTCATAGCATTGTAATTCATAGCACTCCGACATATGGTCGCCTCAACTCCATACTGGATTGTGTAGCACATACTTGGTGTTGAGTTTCTTTTCAGTACTTGTAGTAGTAGAAGATCCTCTGACCATATGCTCGCCATCATCGGTGCCATTCTTGGTTAGAGTTTCTTCCAGCTCTGTTTTTGCATTCAGATCCTCTGACCAATGCTCACACCTTGCCCTCCTCGGAATCCTGGTGTACATTCTGGTTAGAGTTGCTTTAGTATTGTTTTGGTGTAAGGCTAACCCTAACGACTGTGTATTGCTCTGCTGATTGTAATTGAAAATTTGAAAAAAAATTGGCTTGGAATATTTCAGTGGTATCAGAGCTAAGTATCCTGCCATCCTGTGAACAAACCGTCTATGAGTGACAGAGAAAAGAGATACATAGCAAGGGAAGATAAGAAAGTTGCAAAATAGTTTCAGTGGTATCAGGCTCCAGAAGGTCAGACAGCGTCAGAGGTCTTGAGGGCTCATTGGAAATCTTCTCAGGAAATAGATATGGCAGAAGGTGAGAGGTCAATCGGGGGTAACGAGAGGTTTACCAACAACAGAGATGATAGTGGGAAGGGAAGAGAGAGATCGATAAGTCCCGGAAAGAGATTTGAAAGGAAGATGGATGCCTTGATGGATATGGTATCTCTCATGATGGGGAAAGTGGGCCAGAACACAACTCCATAGAACAACTCAGGATATAGAGGGGAGTACAGTGCCTCTAACCAGCATGATGGACGTGCTGCTCAGCTTGTTTCAAACAACACATACATTTCTTCCAGGCCCTTCAAACCCACCTTGGCACCAGTAAACACCCAACCTGATCCTGAAGAGAATGCTTCATTCGTGGAACAGTTGAGACTTGGCCATGCGGAGTATGATTCTCTCCCTGATGACATCAAGATGGACATGTCCTATAATGACTTTATGGATCATAAGAGAAAGAATAAGGGACAAGGGAGACATTATGAGCAAAGAAGAACAACAGTTCAAGGGGATTTGTATCAAGCTGTCAACAAGGTTATACTTCCACACTATGACGAGAGTGATAACAATTCAGCTCGAGCTTGGATACAGAAGCTAGACAACTATCTAGCTCTTATACACATGGCAGAAGAGGAGGCGATTAAGTTCGCTACGCTACACCTTGATGGGGTGGTGCACGAGTGGTGGTACCATGGCCTAGTCACCTTAGGTCATCGGTCTATCACTACCTATGATGAGTTCACCAATAGGCTCATCGAGAGATTTGAGAAAAAAGATCCTGAAATACATTTCAAAGAATTGGCACAGTTGAAGCAATATGGCACAGTTGATGCCTACATAGCTGAGTTCTAGAGACTTTCAGTAATGGTCACTGGCATCACGGGGAGGCGGTTGGTAAACCTTCTCAGTGAAGGATTGATGGAACCACTCAAGGGTTGGATTAAAGCCTTTGATCCACCATCCCTACAGGAGGCAATGAAGAAAGCAAAAAACATGGAGTGGGCTGCTCCTAAGGCGAAGTTTCAATCCAAGCCATCCTTTCACAAGGGGGATAAAGGAAAAAGACCTCATCATAGACCTCCTTTAAGACCTCAGCATAAGGAGTTCAATCAGCATAATCCTCATGTCACAAGATTGGATCCTGAGACACTGAACGAACTCAGAAGAAAGGGGCTATGTTTCCGGTGTAGAGAAAAATGGTCTCAAAATCATGTTTTCCCAAAGGGAGTCAAATTTCACCAGATTGAGTACTATTCAGCTGGTGAAAATAATTCTGATTTTTCAGACCAGCAGTGTGATTTTGAAGATAGTGAAGTGGAAAGAGCTCCAGAAGAGTCCAAAGATGAAAAGGAAAGTGGAGGCATTTTGGCTCAACTTTCGAGCTTCCAAAGGAACGAATCCTTCAAAGTTCGAGGGATGATTAAGGGGCAGCGAATAGTTGCTTTGATCGACACTGGAGCAACACATAACTTCATTGATGAAGTTGTGGTGTCAAAGAAGGGGCTGCAAACAGAAGAGTTTGAAGGCTTCAAGGTCATGGTTGCTGATGGGTTCCACATCTCATGCACCAAGAAGATCTCAAACATGACTATGCAATTGGGAAACTATGAATTCAATGATGACTTCTATGTAGTCAACATTGGAGATACAGATGTCGTTCTAGGCATTCAATGGCTGCATTCACTTGGAGAGATATCCTTAAATCTGCAAACTATGGAGCTCAAGTTTCAATCCGATGGGAAGAGGATAGTACTAAGAGGAATGTCTAATGGGGGACCTCGGGTTGTGTCATTCAAGAGAATGGCAAGGCTGATCCGTCATGATCAAGCTGAGTGAGTTGCAGAATGTATGATTCTTCCTGCTAGTCCGGTTGAAACTAAGAGAGACTATCCTCCTGATGTTCAGTCTCTACTCACAAAGAAGAGCAAGGTATTTGCTGATTTGCCTCCTGGACCACCACCTGAACGGGGTTCAGAACATATCATAGAGCTCAAGGAAGGAGCTAAACCGGTTATTACAACTCCATATCAGTACCCCAAGAAGCAGAAGGATGAGATTGAGAAAAACATTCAGGAACTCTTAGAGATGGGCTTCATTCGCCCAAGCAAGAGCCCCTTCACTTCAGCAGTGGTTCTTGTGAAGAAGGATGGTACCATGCGCATGTGTGTGGACTATCGTGCTTTGAATCAAAGCACCATCAAAAACCGATACCCCATTCCAAGGATAGATGAGCTCATTGATGAGCTACATGGAGCCAAGTTCTTTTCAAAGATCGATTTGAGATCGGGCTACCACCAGATTAGGATGAGGGGATCAGATGTTGAGAAGACAGCTTTTAGATGTCACTATGGCCACTTTGAGTTTCTAGTCATGCCATTTGGGTTGACTAATGCTCCTACTACTTTTTAGTCTTGCACGAACAGAGTTTTTCAGAAACAGCTGAGGAAGTTTGTATTGATATTTTTTGATGATACCCTGATTTTTAGCAAGACATGGGATGAACATCTCAAGCACTTGGAGGAAGTGCTTAGCATCCTAGAATCTGAGAGCTTGTTTGCCAAAGCATCCAAATGTGAATTTGGAATAGAGTTACTGTACCTTGGTCACATAATCAGTGCTGAGGGAGTGAAGGTTGATCCGGAAAAGATCAAGGCCGTTGTTGATTGGCCACCTCCTGAAAACTTGACTCAATTGAAAGGGTTCTTGGGTCTTTGTGGATTTTACAGAAGATTTGTGAAAGGGTACTCATAGAATGCTGCTCCTCTTACTGATCTCACGAAAAAGGGGCCTTTTGTTGGTCAGAAAAGGCTCAATCTACTTTTGATAAGTTTAAGAGGATCATGAGCTCTTGTCTGGGTTTGGCTATTCTGGATTTCTCCAAGCCTTTTGAGCTACAGTGTGTTGCATCCGGTGAAGGAGTTGGGGTTGTTTTGATGCAAAACAAACATCCCATAGTGTTTGAGAGTAGAAAGCTAAGAGGTGTTGAAAGAACCTACTCCATTTATGACAAGGAAATGCTTGCCATTATGCATGCATTAGCTAAGTTTAGACAGTATTTGGTGGGAAACAAGTTTGTGGTCAAGACTGATCATAACAGTCTCAAGCACTTTATGCATCAGAAGGATCTGAACGAAAGGCAACAAAAGTGGGTGAGTAAGCTCCAAGCTTACGATTTTGACATCAAGTATGTCAAGGGGAAAAACAACATTGTGGCTGATGCTCTATCTAGGAGACTCCATTTAAGCTCACTGTGTGAGCTTACTGCTGATTGGAAGGACATGTTGCTTGCTGATTATGCCAAAAATCAGTTTGCAACCAGCATTATTGAGGGTACTTTTCATGATGAAAGGTACAGGGTGATTGAAGGGTTGATTCACTACAAGGGTAGGATCTTTTTGGTGGCTGATTCTAAGCTCAAAAAGAAGATTTTGTTGACATTTCATGACATTCTGCTTGCTGGTCATCAAGGATTCTTTAAGACATATAGGTAGATCTAGGAAAGATTTTCTTGGAAAGGGTTGAAAGAGGAAGTTCAACGCTACATTCATGAGTGTCCCACTTGTCAAATGAACAAGAATGAGCATACTCTACCAGTCGGATTGCTGCAACCTCTCCTTATTCCCAATCAAAAATGGGAAAGCATATCGATGGACTTCATCACGGGATTGCCCAAGGTCCAAGGGAAGGATTGTATCTATGTTGTAGTGGATAGACTAACCAAATTTGCTCACTTCTTCGCCATTACCAACTCTTTTTCAGCAGCCTAAGTTGCAGATTGTTTTTTCATGAGGTGTTTAGGTTACATGGGCTGCCAAAAAACATTGTGAGTGATAGGGACAACAAGTTCCTAAGCACTTTTTGGCAAGAGGTCTTCAGAATGAGTGGTATTGTGCTTACTCCAAGAACTAGTTATCACCCCCAAACAGAGGGACAAACGGAAATAGTGAACAAGTGGTTGGAAGGCTATTTGAGAAACTATGTTTCCGAGCAGCAAAGAGCATGGGTGAAGTGGCTTCACATAGGCGAGTACTACTATAATTCTTCTTTCCACATGTCAATAAAGATGTCACCTTTTTTGGCTCTTTATGGTTATGAAGCTCCTAGCTTTGCTGATTTGGTGTTTGGTGATAGCAAAGCTCCTCAAACCAAGGACTTATTGCAACAGAGTCAAGATATCATGAAATCATTGAGGAACAATCTTCAGATGGCACAGAATCAGCATAAGATGTATGCTGATCAACGGCGTGTTGAGCGCTCTTTCAAGGTTGGGGATATGGTTTATCTTCGATTACAGCGTTACAGACAGCCTACTCTCAAGAAGGGAGCTGAGAAGCTCAAACCTCGTTTCTATGGGCCATTCAAGGTTATCAGAAAGATTGGAGCAGTAGCTTATGAGTTGGAACTACTTTCTGATAGCAGAGTACACAATGTCTTCCACGTGTCTCGCCTCAAGAAGGCACTTGGACACAATGTTGTTGCTTCATTACAGTTGCCACCTTTGGATGAAGGACAGTTGGTTTTAATTCCAGAGGAGATACTTGATTACAGAGAACGTTCTTTGAGGAAAAGAACAATCAGAGAATACTTGGTGAAGTGGAAAAATTTGCCTATGGAGGATGCAACTTGGGAGAATGATGAGATTCTGCAGCATCCAAGTTTGTAATTGCTTGAGGACAAGCAATCTTGGGGAGGGCGGACTGTAATGTCCCCTTCTCAAGCATGATCTTTCCAGTGACCGTTGGCCTATTCCTAAGACCCGTAGGCTACTCGGAAGGTAAAATTAGGGTTTCTTGTTTTGAAGGATGCTCTTGCTTGAGGTTGGTTGATTCAATGGCGAATTCTTTCTGAGTTTTCAGAGAGCTTCGCAGTGATATGTTCTTCTTGGCATTCTAAGCATCTTCGGGAATTTACTATTTTTAGTAAATTCTATTTCTGGCAGTGGTCCTGTTGGTTTCGGCACGGTTGGCTTTCCATTTCAGTCTGATCAGTTGGCTTACTCATTTTTGGGCTTTGGGGCACAAATGGAGAGATAAGTCGAATTATTTTAATTAAGTCATGTTTTAATGTTGACTTTCCCCTTGGCCTAGCTACTTCACTTTAAGTTGTTTTAAAAGATGTTCTTTATGGGTGGGCGCCTCATTGAAGGAATTAATTATAATTCTTATTAAAGATTTAATCCAGCCTTAGGTTGGGCGCCAACTTCAAGGAAGAAATAAAGTTTATAATATAAAGTCAAAGTTTTGCTTGGGAAAGTAGGACGCCATCTATTGGAGAATTAGGGTTTGACTCAAAAAAAAAAAAAAAATTAGGGTTTCGAGAAGGGTCAACCGGAAATTATAAAAGGAAGCTATTGGTCCTCATTTGCATTATCTTTTGGCTACAGGAATGTTATGCTGCCGGATTGGCTTTGGGATTGCTTCGAGGAATGAATGCCTCCTAGCTTAGCATTGCTTATTGCTTGAAAGATAGCGACTAGTGGTGAGATAGTGTGGTTTGATTGTTTTGTAGTGGGATTTGTGCATTGTAGTCAGTGTGTGGTTTATAGATCAGTTTTTGCATATTAGAGAGATTCAAGAATTCATATTCCTCATAGCAGATTGTGTTTTTATTCATAAGTCAAAAAAGATAAAAAAAATCATTATGGGTATTGTCTATATCTCGCTGTTTGTGAAGGGCGAACCTTTTCTGTAAGTTGTAGATTTTTTAATGAAGGCTGTGATTTTTAAAGGCAAATCACCCCTCTTGCTGGGCCGTACCATCTATGTTTGCCTTGGGATTCGTGCATAAATTAAATAGAAACTTTTGGGTCTATTTTGTGTTCCAATCTTGGGCGCCTTCATCATTAGGGTCTTTTTTTTTTCGTTTCACGTCAATTGGATGAGTTGTGTGAGAGATATGTCTATTTTAGTGTGATTTCAGGTTGCTGGTTTTACATTTAAAGGTGCAGATCTATGCAGATCAGAATCTTGAATCTGTTTTTGAGAGAAGAAATCAATCTCGGTATTTCCATTAAGCAAGGAGAATTTTATATTTAAATGCTCGTTGAATTGTTCTAACTCTATGCTCTTGGCAGGCGAATTCTCTATCATATTGTACGCTGACAGTAGTACTAACAGCGATTCTTTAATCTTGCTTAATCATGATTTGTAATGCTTATCTTATATTCTGAAACTGCATTGTAATACTTTATATCTCCGTCATATGGTAGCTCCCATTCCGTCTTGGGTTGGAAAGCACATTCTTGACGTCGAGTATTTCAGCATTCTTGCTTATTTCCCTTCATAGCATTGTAATTCGTAGCACTCCGCCATATGGTCGCCTCAACTCCATAATGGATTGGGTAGCACATACTTGGTGTTGAGTTTCTTTTCAGTACTTATAGTAGTAGAAGATCCTCTGACCATATGCTCGCCATCATCGGCGCCATTCTTGGTTAGAGTTCCTTCCAGCTCTGTTTTTGCATTCAGATCCTCTGACCAATGCTCACACCTTGCCCTCCTCGGAATCCTGGTGTACATTCTGGTTAGAGTTGCTTCAGTATCGTTTTGGTTTAAGGCTAACCCTAACGACTGTGTATTGCTCTGTTGATTGTAATTGAAAATTTGAAAAAAAATTGGCTCGAAATATTTCATGCAGCCCCTGCCTGTTCCCACCCAAAAATGGGAAAGCATATCCATGGACTTCATCACGGGGCTTCCCATGGTACAAGGTAAGAACTGTAAGTTTGTGGTGGTGGATAGACTCATTAAATATGCACATTTTTTTGCAATTTCAGCCAAGTATACTACACCCATAGTAGCTGATATATTTTTCAGAAAAGTGTTTAAACTTCATGGGCTGCCTAAGAATATTATAAGCGACCGGGACAGCAGGTTTATGAGTTTATTTTGACAAGAACCTTTCCATTTGATGGACATGGGGTTGTCTCCCAACACTAGCTACCACCCACATATCGATGGGCAAACTGAAATAGTAAATAAATGGGTGGAAGCATGCCTATGAAACTACGTTTCAGGGCAGCAAACAACGTGGATCAAGTGATTGTACATCGCTGAGTACTACTACAATACATCATACCACATGTCTATAGGTATGTCACCTTTTTAAGGCATTGTATGGATATGATGCATTTTCCTTTGTGGACTTAATTTTGACAAATAGTATTGTCGGGAGTAATGGATTTGGTACAGCAGAGTCTTGAAATGTTGGAGGTGCTAAAAAAGAACCTTCAACATGCTCAAAACCAGCAGAAATTTTATGCGGAACAACATCAGATAGAAAGGACATTTGAGGTGGGTGACATGGTATTTTTGAGGTTGCATCCCTATAGACAATCTTCCATCAAGCATAGTGGGGCGTAAAAGCTTAAACCCCGCTTTTATGGTCTCTACAAAGTTCTAAGAAGGGTTGGAGAAGTTGCATATGAGATAGATATGCTCGAACATGGTTAGAGCCACAATGTGTTTCATGTTTTGTGCCTCAAAAAGGCATTAGGGCAGCACATCACTCCGGTGGTTGATTTGCTGCCACTAGATGATGAGGGCAAGTTGATTTTGGTCCCGGATTCTATCATAGAGGTTCGGGAAAGGAAACTAAGGAACCGAAGTATCATGGAATATTTGGTTCGTTGGAAATACTTGCCCCTTGAGGATGTCGCTTGGAAAGAGGCAATTATTGTGTAGCATCCGAACTTGCAATTGCTTAAGGACAAGTAATTTCAAGAATGGAGGACTATAATGTCCCCTTCTCAAGATTAGAGTGATTGAAGACCTTTCGCCTATTTTTTTGTTGTTTCACATTGGCTAAGGGAAGGAAGAATCAAGGGAAACATTGGTTCTCTAATCAAGTTGTCAAAAGTATTTTATTGGCAACCTTTTTCTAGTTTTGACTTAAGAAGGGGACCTTTTGGTCATAGGTAAGTTAGCCCTTAAGTGAAATTATAAGGAAATTGTTTTTTGAATATTTAAATTTCCTCTTCAAGTGGAGTGCTCCCCCTTTGGGAAGGTATTTTGGAAGGTAAGGATATAAAAATAAAAAAGAAGGTTCGTTTTGCGGTTCGGGTCATTTAAACAACAAGATATTCAAAGCTTGCGCTGCGTGTTTATGCTTTCAGCCCTAGAGGATGGAAACACTTTTTGGTATTTGGATATTGATGACAAAACCCTTCAATGTTCACCGGGTGACTTCATTCAGAGGTCATATTTGAGCGAAATTGGCAATTTTCAGGTCTAAAGCACCTTTCCAAGTGGAGCGCAACAATTGGGCAGCTTGTGGAGGTGGTACGCAGTGCTAATCAGCCCTTGCAAGGGCAGCAAACCAGTTGGGAGCCCTCTCCTAGGGCAGAGACCACCTTTCAGGGTTTGAAATTATAGTTTTTGAGGAGATTTGAAGGTGATTTTGGTGTTTGATCATACACACCTCAAGCTGGTATTTTTATAATATTTTTCACCTATAAATTTGGTTCAAAAATCCAGATTTTGAGGTCTTTTGTATGGCTGTACTTCTCTTAATTTTTGCAAGGGTTTGTCGCAATAAAATATTGAATTTCGATCTAAAATAAGTATTTCCAGAATTCTGAAATTTTTGGTAGTTAGAGTTTGATTAAAAAATCAAAATTTGTAGTTTATTTCAAGGGTTTGTAGTGATTTCCAGAATTGCTAAATTCTGTCCTAAGTGGGACATTTCAGGTCCTTCAAGGGAATCTTGTTGAGAACTTTGTGATCAATGCACAATAACCATGTGCCATCCTTCTTTGGTGCAAGCATGATGAGGTTGCTGCAAGGCGATGAGCTTGGTTTGATGTGTCCTTTATCCATTAGTTCATGGATCCGGCACTTGATCTCTTCATTCTCAAGAAATGATCTGCAATTTAGAGATGCATTAGATAAAGGTAGCCCTAGAATCAAATCAATAGTATGTTTTACCACACAGCAAATAGGCATTTCTTTAGGTGACTAAAATATATCCTTGTATTCTTCCATTGTTCAACGATTGTAAATGTGCTAAGAGAAATGTGGTACGAGTTTGAGCTGCAAGGATATTCTTATGTTCATGTCTCACCATCAAGAGCACATACTTCTTACTAGAACTGACTCACTTCTTACACTGCTCGGCACTAATGAGTGAATGCTTAGGAACTACTTTTGGTATGCGGTATCTCTTGTCGCCAATATCTATGACAACATTTCTAGGATTTGCTTCATAGATTGCATGTCAATGATAAATATACGGTTTTCCAAATAAAACATCGCATACCTTTAATGGCACTACATTGCAAAGGACATCTTGAAAAGGCTTTATTTTTTACACCAAGTGACATTGTTGAGTGACAAGTTTCTCAGAACCCGAACTAATCCATTCAATGTTGTATGGTTCTGCGTGAGGTGTCAGCGGCAAGTTCATTGTTCCAACTACTTCAGTGGAAATCAAGCATTGCCAATGATGAAGCATATTGGTTGTCCATTGACCCACATTTGAGAATGGAATAGTCTTTTTGCTTCCTTTGAGTCTAAGTTGGAGGAAGAAGTGATGCTTGTGGTACCTCATAGCACCAGGTTTAGAGTCTGTGATTTTTTAACCTTTGTCAAGTGTCACAGTGTTAGTACTCGTTTCTTCAAGTCGTGCAAGTATAGTTTTCCTAGCATGACAATCTTCATTAGAGTGACTACTAGAGTTGTGAACTGTACACCACTTAGCAATTTTGGACTGTTTATCCCAATCATTTGATAGTGTGTTATTTTTCTGAGGATGGCACAAAGGACCATTTCCTTGCTTAGGATTATGCTTGATTCCATACTTGGAATTATTAGTCTGCATCTTGTCCTGACAATTGGAATCATATTTCTTAGACTTTTGCTTAGATTTTGCTTTGAATTTACAACCAAAATTGTAGGCTTCTCCTAGGGAAGAGATATGGATAAAATCCATGTCAGATTGGATATGTGGTCTTAAGCCTAACCTATACTTCTAGATAGGATTTTTTTTAGATTCTTGAACATTCAATTTGGAAACAAAAGCATGAAAGGTGTCTATATTTTTTAACATATCGATCACAACCTTGGCGCAACTATGAAAACTTGATTTTTGATCATCATAGCTCCCAACAAAATAACAGGTAGCTTTTTGTGGTTCTATGAAACCATTCTAGGTTTCTACAAATTTTAAGTCATTATCTTCATGGGCAATGCAATAGTTATTCCACCACCTTTTTACAGATAAAGAAACTTTCAAAAGAGCAAAGGTTATCTTTTCTTTATTGGAGAATTGATTTGCAGAATAGTATAAAAAAACTAGATTCAACCAGTTATCTAGAGAATCTGCAACTATTTTTCCTTGAAACATAGGGATGTCAAGATTTACTTCTACCTTGTACAGAGCTTGACCTCCAAAAGATTGTTGTGAAGGAGATGTGTCTTAAGGAGTATGAACACGCTTAATCAGTTAAGTAGAGTGACTGACAATTTCCACTCAATCACGTGCATGGTGTTCTTCCAAATCTTTTCGTTGCCTTTGTAAAGCATCCTCTATTGTTTTTTGAAACATTTTTGGAGATCATGTCTGAAATTATTTTTTTTGCCATTTAAGGAGGTGAAGGTATGATGAAAGGTCACATGTTTTGAGCCCTAATTTCCTATAATCAAACCTCATATGAGTGGGCATACAAACAAAGGATTCAAATGGAAACTTCAATACCAATAAGATATGATATGAAGTGTGTAGGTTTTGATACCACTGATCTAGGGCCCAGGAGGAACCTAGTTGAAAAACACACTTAATGAGTTAAAGGTGTTGTTGTGGAAGCATATAGGAAATGATAAATGCCAAACGATATAACAATGTTGTGAGACAAAGGGAAAGATGAAGGAACAATAAACACCTTATTAAAACTATAAGTTACAAGATTATATTATGTAACAGTTATGTACAATAATCTGAGAGGTCCGATGTGTTACAGATTGTCTAACCACTAATTTACTTCCTATTATCTCTTTGCTACTACAAAGAATGGAAGAATACATTAATATACAACTAATACATTAATATAAAACTATAGAGGATGAAGTGTCGATCGAACCATTACAAGAATGATGATCAACCGCTTTGTAATTATTCTTAATCACTGGTTTGTCGTTTCATGTGAGTGTTGTTGCACATTTGCACAAAACTGTATTGACACTATCAGAGTTGTGCAACATCAACAAAAAGGAGTTAGTTTTTTGCAGTATGAGCATGCGTGCTTGGGATCATAGTT
The DNA here is from genome assembly GCA_037957365.1 of Torreya grandis. Lineage (NCBI taxonomy): Eukaryota > Viridiplantae > Streptophyta > Pinopsida > Cupressales > Taxaceae > Torreya > Torreya grandis. The sequence continues at coordinate 2,337,683 of JARHVA010000551.1, forward strand.
TGCATAATTGGTTAGGGCAAGTACTCACCAAGGGGCTATTTTCGGTAACCGGCAGTTCTTCGATAGAGCTAGTCGAATAACTAGCAATAACTAAGGCAAACAATACTTAAATTTATCAAAAAAAACATATTTTTTTTAGAAATTGCAAAAACAAAATAGATGAAATGAGTCTATAAAACATGAGGAAAGTGTTTTCTATTAGATTTGAATACAAATAAAGTACGAAATCGCATAATCATGTGAATACAACAGTCACAAACTACAATGATACTTAGTCTTATATAAGAATATACAAGTACAAATTACAATAATCTATAATTCTCTCTTTCCTACTCTCTCAAAAGCTAAAGAAGACTGAGAAACTCTAGTCCTCCCACTCGACTACCCCCCCTCGCTCTATTTAGAAGGTTGCACCTGTCCCTGTGGCTACCCTCTACCTCTACCTCTGCCTCATCTTCAAAGATGTCCTCCAATCCAATCTATCCTCCTTCTGCTTCAGTTGCACCCTCCATAGCTTGCCTCTCGATATTAGCAATCTCATCCTATGTGAACATGGGGGCCTCCTCATGTGCAATCCAATCGCTATAGGAATAAATCTCATTTAGATCAATAGGCTCCTCTGATGCGTTTTCCAACTTCTTTGTGCGAAGTCGAAGGATTTATTACACAAAAAACTAAGTCATTGAGATGTTGGCTCTACTTGTTGCACTTCTTTGTGTGAATGAAGTCAAACAAATTCCAATTGCACTCACATCCAAAAGCGCTACAAGGTTGAGATAAAATCCAGAGGGCTAGCCTTTGAAGATTTGGGGTATTTCCACCCCAATCTTCCCACCATGACCCTGCAAACAAGATATTCAAAAATTTGTAAGGAATTAATAATTGTAAATATGTAACTGGTAAGGTACAAGTAAAGACTTCATTTTGTATTACCTGATGATTGTGTGGCTCTCCCTTGGATAGCTAGTGCTAAAGAAAAGAGCCGTCCCCTTGCCTGCTTGTAGTTCTGCAACTCTGCAATAATGAGGTCTTTCACCTCAACGTTAGGTGTCATACTCTCAATGCATGTTGAGAGCCCCTCCATAACCTATCCACTAGCATCTGTGAAGCCATCGGAGTAGAAAAACTTGCGCTTAAGATAATATCCCGCTGCATAGATGGATTGGTGGAGTTGATTGTTTCACCAATCAATCAACTCCCAAATAGGATCAAATTTGGCACGATCCCCTCTATACTAGTTCTGGACAATCTCTTTGGCCCTGTCCATGACCTCATAAATATAACCCATTGAATTTTTCTCCCCATCCACCAATCGCAAAACCCTCACCAAAGGCTCGGACACCAACAAAGATACAAACAAATTAAAGTTAGTGTTACAAACTTATAGATAAATTAAGTTTAAAAAATTGAAAACAAGAGAAACAACTTGAAATTTAAATTGCAATTTCAAGTTACCTTGACGATCTCTGTAGCTCTCGTTTCAAAGGCCTCACTAAAAACTATCTTCCCAACCTTCACTCCATCAACTTTCTTGGAATATAATGACTCCACCCATGCTTGAGACACAAACATCTGTTTCAAAGGAGTCAACAAACTGCATATACTTTGCAATGTAAGAAAGTTCATTGCAAACCTGGTTACCCCTATTCGAACAAGCTATTTTTTTCTTGGTGTGTTGTCTCATCAAGTTGAGAATCCATGGGTGATTGTAGATATATTTTGTTATTTCTCTAGCCTCTACAACTGATCACACCCAATCAAGTTTGTCTATGTCCTCCAAAAGAAGGTCAAGGCAATGGGCCGCACAAGGTGTCCAAAAGAGAGATGGATGTCTCTCCCTAAGAAGTTTCCCAACCACCACATATGCTACTGCATTGTCTGTGATAATTTGGATAACATTCTCGACGCCCACCTCTAAAACAACCTCCTCTAACATCAATCTCAAAATTTTTACATTTTTTATTTTACTAGATGCATCAACATACTTTAAAAAAAAAACTCACCATTTGAAGTAGCCAAAAAGTTGATGAGGGTGCAGTTATTTCCATTTGTCCATCCATCAAAAAGAATGGTGCATCCGAACTTACACCACAACCTCTTTTGATCTTCAGTAATTACCTTTATCTTCAACTGCATTCATGAGCAACTTCCCACTCAAGTATTTTAGAGAGGGTGCTTTGCACCCTTTTCCTACAACTTTCAATGCTATCACCAAATATTTCCAGTACGGGTTCCTTGCCACGTTGAAGGGAAGGTTGTTGAAATACCAAAAAAATGTGTATGTTTTATCTGCTTCTGCATGCCCCTGCTTGTTCCATCTTGTAGCTTGCAGTGAAAGTTGTGTCCCAAATGTGTTTCTAAGCAAAAAAAATGATTGTATCTAAGTTGAAGTCGATAAAAATGTGTCATGGCGTTTGTGTGGACAACGAGTAGAGCCCACAATTTTTGTCACCATTGTCGCTTCTTCCTCTACCGATGTGGGAGTAATAGTCGTTGTTAGGGTTGCTTGCATCCTTTCCCTCTCTAATTTCTTTTAGTCCAACAATGCAAGCTCCACAATTATCTCTCGTTTTGCCTCTTCGGTGACACTGGGACAAGGTGCGACGTCGTGACAAGGAATGCATGAAAGGTGGTACTTCATGCGATTTATGCCTCTTGACATCCTCTTCAAACAAAAGTTACAAATTGAAATCGTCTGGAACGATCCAACCCGTGTGGCATATTTTCAAGCATTGGTGCGAGCATTAGGGGGAGCCGATTGGTTACCACTGACTGAATCTAACCTTGATGCACTAGCAAATGTCACTGTTTGCTAACGGATAACCTGCAAAGCCCAAACATGTTAAAAACATTAAAAAATTAAAAGAAAATTGCTTCGCTGAATTCTCCTTCCAATCCGCTCTTGAATGCTCCAGATCTTGTGTGAATGAAATGAGAGGGGGTGTGTGACAATTTATAAGACAAAATTCCATGTATTTGTAGTGTTTGGCATCAATTCCGCAATTTTCCTAGGTTCCGCTAGGAATCCCGCATACAAGTAGCGTGGAGATAAAACTGGCGAGTAACCTAACCGATTAAAAAAAATTGTAATTTTTTTTATAGCCACAGTTTTGAGTGGTGGATATTCACCACAAGCATTTTCCAACGAGTTACCGACCAACTGGCGGTTACTCCCCAGTTATGCCATCCATGCTTGGGATAGTCCTCAAGCTGATGGTGGAGACAACACTGGACGCAAAATACCATCGCTTTATCATGAGTCACTCAAAGTCCTATATCCTCCTAGGTAAGATCACTAACAATTTTATAGATTGTTAAAGAGACCATACAAGAAGAAAAGGCATCAACTTGAAACAATAGACTAGCTTAGTAATGAGAAGCAACACAAACAGTCATAATCAAGATTCTACAATAGAGCTGGTGGTGTATAGCTCCAAGTTGGTATTCCAACCTCTCTATTCCCCACTGAATGTTGGCTTTGTTTGTGACTTTGTAGAATACCTGAAGGTTGAACACAGCAATAGGGCAAGTCCTCAACTAGGAGGACACCATATGGATCCGCAATTCTTCAACACATTGCAACCTTAACTAAGAGTTCTTCTGGTAACCACAATCTACAAGTAGGTGAGTTTGTCACTTACCCCTTAAATTTCTCAAAGAACATAATCAATAAACATCTTCACACTGTTAGGGGAAATCGATTAATTCACTTGCAAATTGATCACTCTTGCAAACAATCTTCAATAAGCCTATTACCTTCCTTGATACCTCTTAGTGAGTGACTGCATCAAGATGGGAATCAAAGTGTTCTCCAAACAAATATCAGTTCAATAACTTGCAATTGAAGTACACCTCAGAATCAATATAAACATTGCTTGGATTGATGATTTTGGTGGTTTATCACAGTAAATATTTCCATGACCACTAATGTGTCATATAGACTAGTAAAGGTCATTAGTTTACTGTTGACCATTTTTTGCCCAACAAGTCAAAAATCGGTCCCCTTCTGTCCCTGTTGTTTTGGGCCATTTCATTTTTTGATTTTGCATGAATCTGGCGATTTCTACGGACTTCACAGACTTATACGAACTCTGCAGGAGAGTCTTTTGGCGCATGAAGAACCAGTTGAAGAGTGCAAGGTTTTACAAAGCTTCTTCGGACCCTTGTCTGAAGAAATTCACAAGGAAAGAGAGCTAAAATGGTTCAAAGACACTTTTTCTTAATGTTGGAAGAGTGGTTCAGCGACATAATCTTTCCAAGAGTTAGCATCTTTGAACCGTTGAACCATTGAACTGGTTCAATGCCTTGGTTCAACGCCTTGGTTCAACGCTTTAGTTTAATCGGCAAAGTTCATCGCTTTGGTTCAATGCGTTGGTTCAACGCCTTGGTTCAATGCTCCGGTTCAACACTTTGGTTCAACCGCTGAGGTTCAACGCCTAAGTTCATCGCTTGGTTCAAATCCTAGGTTCAATCGGCGCGGTTCAGCGGCTTTTGGTTCAATCAAAGGGTTCAACGAGCTTGGTTCAACGCTCGGTTCAAAGACTTGGCTCAACAAACGCTTGAACTGTTGAACCGGTTCAATGGATTGGTTCAACGGTTGGTTCAAAGGAGCGGTTCAACGGGAAAAGTTCAAGGGAGCCCCCCGAAGGACAAGTGCCCTTGCGGAGGGCACTTAGTCAACAAAGGCACCCTTCGGAAGGGTCGTTTTCAAGAAGGCCGCAAAGGTAAGTTCTTTCATAAATTTTTCTAAGGCAGTGGACAGAGGCAAGGAAGAAATCCTTCGGACTTTTTGTCCGAAGGAATTCGGAAGGGCCGTGAGCAAGAAACCCGAAAGAAAGGGACTTAAGGCAAAAGCAAAAGACAAGGACGATTTCTTTCGGACTTTTTGTCCAAAGGAATTCCTTCGGACAAAAAGTCCGAAGAAATTCAGGGAGGCCGCAGGAGAGAAAAAAGCCGAGAAAATTCCAAAGAAAAGGACCCGGGGAAAATTCCGAAGAAATCAAAGTGACCGAGACAATTCTCGCGGACTTTTGTCCATGGGAAAATTGTCCGCAAAAAAAGCCCGTGAAGAGGAAAAGCCGAAGCAGGAAGCCGACAGAAAGTCCAAGGGTGACGGGCCCGAGGACATCAAAATTAAACACGACAAACTAGCCGTTGGGTTTTCAAGCGCAGTGACGGGTGCGTGAACATCAAATTTAAGACGGTGAAATAGCCATTTGTTTTTAAATTGCTTGAGCACCAACCATGAAAAGAACCCAAGGAACGCAGCGACCCGCCAGAAGATAGCCCCCGAGGGCTGAAGGAGCAGAAAGAGACAAAACCAGGATGAGACAAAGAAAAGGACAAGGCAGTCCAAGTGGAGAGAAGAGGCGAGTTATTTGCCAGGTGGTCATCAAACGGCGCAAACAGTAAACGGCGCGACCTGCTTTCTCCATTTGGCATTTATGAGGGGGCAAACCGCAGTCTGTTTGCAGGAAAAGAGCAATCTGTTTGCAGAAAAGAGGCGCGGCCATGTTTTCACATTAATGCTGTTAAGCACAAGCTTATACTGAGAGGGGGGGTGAATCAGTATAAGATATTTTTAACTTTCGGCTATTAATCTTAAATTCAAAACCTCAAATTACTCCGCAATTAATATATTCAAAGCAATCAAATGCAAAACCACACAATGCAAATAAACACAGATTTGTGTGGAAACCCTTTCGGGAGAAAACCACGGAGAAATTCTCTTAATATAAATATTCGTAGGCACCAACCTACTGGAGCACCAACCCCAAAAACAATTTTGTAGGCACCAACCTACAGGAGCACCAACCCCTTTCACTGAGCACCAACTCAGCAAGAGACACCAATCTCTTCAAAACGAAGGCACCAACCTTCTCAGAAAAAATCACTCTTCTATCTCAAATTTGTTGTCAAAACAACAGATGATAGAACACTTGCTTTATCTCCTTTAGATTCGATCTACGCTTTAGTGTTTTCGCTGCTATACTCTTTCTTATACTTGCTGATTTTTTCTTTTCAATATTCTCACAAAAATTTGCCTTTAAAAATTCTGCTCTTCTTTTATATATCTTCTACTTTCGAATCTACTCTTTTGCCATTCGTTATGGACTTATTTATAACCCACGGAAAGCCACAAATTAAGGTCGTGACTCTTCAAGTGAAAAGGTCCTTTCGAACGGTCACACCTCCTCCCAATAGGTCGGCCAAGGTTGACAATTCCGTCAACATTTCCGTCGACAATTCCGTTCACTTCCGTCGACATTTCCGTCAACAATTCCGTTCACTTCCGTCGACATTTTCGTTCAATTCCGGCAACAATTCCGTTCACTTCCGTCAACATTTTCGTTCAATTCCGGCAACAATTCCGTTCACTTCCGTCAACAATTCCGTTCACTTCCGGCCATCAATTCTGTTCACTTCTGGCAATCAATTCCGTTCACTTTCAGCAATAGTTCATTTGACATCAATGACAATATTCCAACAATCTCCCCCTTTGTCATTGATGGCAACCACATACTGAAACTGCTCCCCTTTGCTGCACTGTCTCTTCTGTTTGAATCCTCTTTTTTTTTTTTGTTGTAGCTCCCCCTTTCTGTGACATCTTCTTTATGTACTTCTCCCCCTTTGACATCAATGGCAAAGGGTCTATCCAAGAGCTAGTACTTAGCTCCCCCTTAGCTGATGCTTCCCTTTAGTGGCAAGACGCAAAAAAAATTACTCCCAACTTCTGTCGTAGGTACTCAAATGTTTCCTTTGGAAGTGGCTTAGTGAAGATATCTGCCATCTGTTCGGATGTGGAAACATATTCCAATTTTACTTGTTGTTCTGCCACCTGTTCTCTCAAGTAATGATACTGTATAGGGATATGCTTAGTTCTGGAATGCATAACTGGATTCTTTGAAATACTTATCGCACTAGTATTATCGCAGAATATAGAGATTGGATGATTATACTCTACTTTGATATCTTTCAAGGTTTGTTTCATCCATAGAACTTGTGTACAACATAGCACTGCCGCTATGTACTCTGCTTCCGCTGTGGATAGAGATACAGAATTCTGCTTCTTACTCAACCAAGATACTAGGCTATCTCCAAGAAAGAATGCTCCTCCACTTGTACTTTTTCTATCATCTACACAACCTGCCCAATCTGAATCCGTGTACGCTACCAATGTGAAGTCTTTACCTCCTGGGTACCACAACCCATAATCCAAGGTTCTCTTTAAATATCTAAATATACGTTTCACAGCTTGCACATGTGTTTCTTTTGGAGCTGCTTGAAATCGTGCAACCATACCTACTGCTTGCATGATATCTGGCCTAGATGCCGTCACATATAGTAAACTCCCAATCATTGATCTGTAAAGTGTTTGATCAGTATTCGGAGATTCATCATCTTTGCTCAACTTCGTACCTGTAGCCATAGGTGTGCTAACAGGGGCACACTCCTCCATATGGAATTTCTTCAACATCTCCTTCACATACTTGCTTTGGGATATGAATATTCCTTTGTTAGATTGAGAGATTTGTAAACCAAGGAAAAATGACAACTCACCTAACATGGACATCTCAAATTCCTTTTGCATATCTTTGACAAATATCTTAGACATTTCTTTATTGTCTCCTCCAAAGATTATATCATCTACATACACCACAACAATTAACTGGTGATCTCCTTCAGTTTTGATGTAAAGATTACTATCAGCATATCCTCTCTTGAATCCTTGGTCTTGTAGGTATTTATCAAGCCTAGCATACCATGCTCTAGGAGCTTGTTTCAATCCGTATAAAGCCTTCTTCAACTTACACACATAATCCTTGTTTTCTGATAAGAGAAATCCTTCTGGCTGTTCTATGTAAACTTTCTCTTCTAGATTGCCATTTAGAAATGCTGATTTAACATCCATTTGATAAACTTTGAAATTTTTGAATACTGAAAATGCAAGAAATATTCGAATTGCTTCTAATCTAGCAACAGGGGCAAAAGTCTCTTCAAAATCTACACCTTCTACTTGAGCATACCCCTTACATACCAACCTTGCTTTGTTTCGAGTGACTTGGCCATTTTCATTCAATTTGTTTCGAAAAACCCATTTAGTGCCAATTACATTCTGATCCATTGGCCTCGGCACAAGTTCCCAAGTCTCATTCTTCTCAATTTGATCTAATTCTTCTTCCATTGCTTTTACCCAATGTTTATCATGACTAGCTTCAGAAAAATTCTTAGGCTCTACCTTGGATAACAAAGAAAAATTTACATGCTTAGGGATACTTACAATTCTTCTTCTGGTTTGCACCCCAGCATCAATGTTGCCAATGATCTGACTTTCAGCATGATTCTTCTGAACAAAGCGAGATGGTGCTTTGGTGTCTTGCCTTTCAGATTCACTCAATTTTTCTACATTTTCTTCCTCCCCTTCTTCTTCTACAAGATTGGGTATTTCTAGAGGCTCTTCTGAAGGTTCTTTTGCCTTTTGATTCATGATCTCATCTATTCTAACACTAGCACTTTCTACGATAGTTTGTAGCCTTTTGTTATAACATCTATAGGCTTTGCTTTTGATGGAGTAACCAAGAAAAATTCCTTCATCAGCTCTTGAATCAAATTTGCCCAAGTTTTCTTCATTCCTGTTGATAAAACATTTACTTCCAAACACTTTAAAATGTTTGACCGAAGCTGGTCTTCCTTTCCACAATTCGTAAGGAGTTTTGTCATTATTAACTCTGATTTGCCCTCTATTCAAGATATATACTGCTGTATTAACTGCTTCTCTCCAGAATCTATCTGATAGCTTAGATTCATTCAACATAGTTCTAGCCATCTCTTGAACGGTTCGATTTTTCCTTTCCACCACTCCATTTTGTTGTGGAGTCCTTGCAGCTGAGTATTGTCTCTTAATTCCATGATCTTCGCAAAACTCAATGAATTCATTTGAAATAAACTCACCTCCTCGATCTGACCTTAGACATTTTATTTTCAGCTCTTTTTCATTTTCTACTAATGCCTTGAAAGCTTTAAACTTTTCAAATGCTTCTGATTTTTCTTTTAGAAAGGCTACCCATGTCATTCTAGTATAATCATCAATGAGCAACATAAAGTAGCTCTCACCTTGCATGCTTTCAGTTCTGGTAGGACCACAAAGATCCGTATGAATCAGCTCTAGTGGTTTGGTGGTCGAATATTCCTTCGTTCTGAACCTTGTTCTGGTTTGCTTCCCGTGTTGGCATTGCTTGCATAGAGTGCTTGAAGGTTTTGTTATCTTTGGCATATCTCGCACAGCCTGTTTGTTGCTGATTTTCACAAGATTATCAAAATTTATGTGCCCTAACCTTCTATGCCATAGCCAACTTTCTTCAACTTGACTCAGACAACACTTCTCTCCTCTCATTTCTCCAAGCATGTATAGGTTGTTTGTAGTTCTATGAGCATCTGCAATTAGTTCTCCTGTGTCTCTTTTTCTGATCTCACAACCTTCAGAGAAGAACTTGAGCGTGTGTCCTTGATCACACATTTGGCTAACACTTAGAAGATTATGCTTTAACCCTTCCACATATAACACATTTTCTATTTTGGTTTTTCCATTATCGAGACTAAGTGTACCTTTTCCTGTTATTCTGGCTGTAGTGTTGTCTCCAAACTTCACCGTGCCTTCATTGACCTTTTTTAACGAGATGAATTTGCTTTTATCTCCAGTCATGTGTCTCGAACATCCACTATCAATGAATCATTGTTGTCCTTCATCTCTAGCATGGAATGCTGTTTGAACAATCATGGATTCTTCTTGCTTCTTCTTCCAGATCTTTGATGGTTCTCTTTTCTTTATCACTGGAGCTTTGAACTTTTGATCTTGTCTTACAGATTCAAAAACACTTCTACAATAGCGTGCTATATGTCCATAGTTGTTGCACTTGTAACAAACTATAGCTTCATCAAAGTTTGATAAGGGAGCAAATGAATTGTAGTTTCTGTTCGAAGCTCCATAGGTTCCTTTGTTTCTACTCCTGACTTCAATATCCTTGGCTCTCTTTCTACAATCTAATTTCTTATGACCAAAATGATTGCAATAATAACAATATCCATTAAAATAATTACTAAACCTAGTTTTATTTGTATATCTTGGAGCAAATGATCTTTTGAAGTTTTGTTCTCCTTTGCTTTCTTTGTTGATAGAGTTGGTTTTTGTATTCTTGGCTTCTTCCTTCTTGGTCTCCTTTTTCATTGGTTCTTTAAGAGTTTCAACGTAGCTCTTAGCTTTCTCTTTTTCTTTCTCATACCCAATACCTGATTTGTTAGATGGTGATCTTTGACTCTCTAGAATCTTATTCAAAACTTGAGTGCTTTTTTCAGATTTCAATTCACTTGTTATTTTAGAATTCGCCTTTTCTAGGTCCCTTTTTAAAATATCTATTTCAAATTCATACCTTTCACAGTCTTCTCCTTTCTTCTTTAGCTGATCCGTTAGATCTTCTTCAATTTTCTTTGCTTCTTCGATTTGGACTTTTAGATCAGCAATTACCTTGTTTGATTCCTCAAAGACTTGTGATGTCTTCGTTTTGAAGTCTCGATTCTCTTCTTCATATTTTCGGAGTTGTAACTTTAGTTTTTGATTCTTCTTCTTAAATGCTTTTATTTCTTCCAACGCGCAAAGAAGTTCTTCTTCAAGGTTCACTTCACCTTCTTCTTCCATGTCTTCGTCTTCCTCCAAATTATCTTTGCTGGTGGTGGTATTTTCCTCTGTAGCCATGAACAGAATCTCTTCATTATCACTCTCAACATCACTTTCTTTGTTTTCTTCGGATGAGCTGCTATACCTCTTCGAGTATAGGCTTTTCTTTTGTTTCTCAAATCTTTGCTTGTCTTTGCTCGGCGTGAATCCCTTTTTGTACTTTGATTTGTTTCTCTCATCATCGCTATTTCCTTTATTTGGACATTTGGCTGCAAAATGACCAATTTTACCACAATTAAAGCATTTAAATGGTAACTTTCCTTTATATTTGCCCGATCCTTTCTTTAACTTCCGAATGAATAGAGCTTCATTTTCATCTTCTTCACTACTTGAATTTTCACTTGATTCTGGTTCTTTGATCTTCTCTTTTTTCGAGACTTTGAATGATGCTTCCTTCTTCGACTGTCTCTCAGATTCGGTTCTCATTTCGTAGGCCGTAAGAATTCCATGGAGCTCGTCCATTTTCATCATGTCTAAATCCTTCATTTCTTCAATGGCGGAGACCTTCGCATCAAATCTCAATGGTAGGGATCTCAGGACTTTCTGAACGATCACAGATTCTTCAATTTTCTCTCCGAGTCCTCGAATGACATTAACAATTTCATCGACACGAAGAAGATACCCAGCAATGTTTTCATCATTCTTCATTTTTAAACTTTCAAACTGCCTTCGATGGGTTTGGAGTTTTGCTTTTCTAACCTTACTATCACCTTCATAAATAGTGTTGAGTTTATCCCAAATCTCTTTTGCAGATTCACAATGCATAACCTTAACAAACTCATTTTCTGAAAGCCCGCATAAGATTGCATTCATAGCTTTCGCATTGTTCTCACTGGCCTTTTTCCCGGTGGCATCCGTTGGTGCAATTTGTGGCGTTGTGTATCCTATTACCACTGCTTGCCAGATATCAAAACCTAGGGCCATCAAGTAAGTCTTCATTCTTATGCTCCAAAATGCGTAATTCGTTCCATCGAACAAAGGAGCCTTGTTGGTGGAGAAACCATCTAGTGCTTGAGATCCTGCCATATGTGCTTTCCAAGATCTACCTTCTAGCAGTTGTGCTAACACCGAAGGAACCGGCTCTGATACCAATTGTTAAGCACAAGCTTATACTGAGAGGGGGGGGTGAATCAGTATAAGATATTTTTAACTTTCGGCTATTAATCTTAAATTCAAAACCTCAAATTACTCCGCAATTAATATATTCAAAGCAATCAAATGCAAAACCACACAATGCAAATAAACACAGATTTGTGTGGAAACCCTTTCGGGAGAAAACCACGGAGAAATTCTCTTAATATAAATATTCGTAGGCACCAACCTACTGGAGCACCAACCCCAAAAACAATTTTGTAGGCACCAACCTACAGGAGCACCAACCCCTTTCACTGAGCACCAACTCAGCAAGAGACACCAATCTCTTCAAAACGAAGGCACCAACCTTCTCAGAAAAAATCACTCTTCTATCTCAAATTTGTTGTCAAAACAACAGATGATAGAACACTTGCTTTATCTCCTTTAGATTCGATCTACGCTTTAGTGTTTTCGCTGCTATACTCTTTCTTATACTTGCTGATTTTTTCTTTTCAATATTCTCACAAAAATTTGCCTTTAAAAATTCTGCTCTTCTTTTATATATCTTCTACTTTCGAATCTACTCTTTTGCCATTCGTTATGGACTTATTTATAACCCACGGAAAGCCACAAATTAAGGTCGTGACTCTTCAAGTGAAAAGGTCCTTTCGAACGGTCACACCTCCTCCCAATAGGTCGGCCAAGGTTGACAATTCCGTCAACATTTCCGTCGACAATTCCGTTCACTTCCGTCGACATTTCCGTCAACAATTCCGTTCACTTCCGTCGACATTTTCGTTCAATTCCGGCAACAATTCCGTTCACTTCCGTCAACATTTTCGTTCAATTCCGGCAACAATTCCGTTCACTTCCGTCAACAATTCCGTTCACTTCCGGCCATCAATTCTGTTCACTTCTGGCAATCAATTCCGTTCACTTTCAGCAATAGTTCATTTGACATCAATGACAATATTCCAACAAATGCTTGAATGCCAAAGTCAAGATCGGTGATTACACAGCATGGTTCCAGCAGACCTTTTCCAGAAGAATGACATCAGCAACAGTGACTTCCTCTTCCCGATGCTCTCAGCGCACATGGACCAACTTGTCAAGAGCGCCAAAGTCTTTTAAAAAAGAAGCGCCAATTTCTCTTCTCTCTTCTATATATTGTAAAAATTCTCATTTGAAAAGGATCCATCTCTCTTAGCGTTAAGGCAAAACTCTGCCCAAAATCTCTCGGGCTTGTAAGGCAGAGTTCTGCCAGATTTTACCTTGAATCAGGACTTTGCATTTTTACCTATCTGGACTTGCACTTTAAAGTATATGTCTGTGTTCTTTTGTGTTAAGTCATTGTCTTTCATGCTTTTCACAGATCAATTGCAGCATGCCTAGTGCATTGTGAAGTCTCTTTTCTGCAGGTTTGCCAGAAGTGTCTACAGCAGGAATATAGGTGCCTGTGAATAGGCTGCCCAAGTGTGTCGCAGAGGACCTTTGGTAGTTTCCTTCCTCCCTGTATCTCTACAGACCCCTGACTCACTGAAACAAAAGAGTTTCCCACGTCAGATGAAGTGTATGGGCGCTTCTTCTTGGTGAAAAGTGTATGTTCGGGCTGAGTGGGTCAAACATTTTCTGGTGTATCACCTTTTCATTTTTAGGCTTAGGTTCTATTTTCAGCATTTCTCTCTCCCTTTTCATCCCCCCCTTTTTTCATTTTATTTGTTAGCGGTAGGAGAAACCAGGGCCTAAATGATACATTAGAGGGAGCTAGCCCTTATTTAGAGACTCTCCCCTCCAGCATCGCTGGTCCCACAGGGGAGAGGGGAGTTTCCATTTTAACGTGAGGAAGGCAGGAGCTCGGCCTCCTGCCAAGGGTGCAATCTTTTACGTCAACATTTACCACAGTTAGTCTATGTTGACTGTGGATAGTGTATGCAATCAAAGCTTTTAGTATCAACTACGATTAAGCTATTCTAGTCGAGGACTATTTCCAACAACATGATGTGCATGCCAAACATTGGAAATGCATGATGTTGCTTTTAATTTTTTAGGAGTAATGCGGAAATGGCAATGATCACTCTCTAGTAATTATGGCACTCAAGCGCTGCCCTTGTACCCTGCTCAAACCCTTGTGAATGGTTCCCAAAAACATGCCAAAGCACCACAACTGATATTCACACTTGCCAATGCAAGTTGCTTCCCTAGAAGAGAGTCAAATCACTGAATCTGAAATGCAATTACAACACTTGAAAGTAGTGCTGCCCTGGAATAGGAGTGGAGGCTTTCGTCGCCAAACCCTTGTGTCCTTGAAGGTTTTCATTCTCAAGTCACTTGCCAAGCGTTTCGTGCTTTAGCATCCAAAATCCATATCAAAAAGCATAACCTCTCAAATGAAATCCAATCCCCTTTATATATTCACATTTTTAGTTATGAAGGTAGAGTTAGTGGATTATAAGGTCGGCCATCCTTTAGAAACACTTGGCCATCCTTTCGAAACACTTAAAGGCTTTTTAAGGTGTTTAAGTCAAAATGGGCCCTCCTTAATACAAAATTAGAATAACTTAAGTGAAAATCGCTTTTACCTTTTAAGGAGGGGAAATTAGTGTTTCCCATTTTACCTTTCTTCCCTTAGCCTAGAGAAAGCACCAAAAGAACTGGGCTAAAGGTCATGTCTGTGCTTAGGCCAAAAAGGGGGACATGACACAATTTGTCACATTCGCATCAAAATCCCCACAAATTGAAGACGTTGAAGCCCATGGTATTCTACTTTCATTATTTAGCTCTATGTAACCACAGTTAGTTGCAGCTAGCTAATAGATCTTATCTATTTCCAATTGAGTAGGCGATCACATTGATGGTGATTTGTATCCATTATTGACGTGTAGTTGTGATACCTAATGGATCTTTAGCATTTGTTTTTACAACTACACTAGTATGTTTATTACTTACGCACCTTGTGTGGGTTACGAGAAATGAGGAAAAGTCCACTCGTTCACTTGTTTTCTTGGGATCCTTGTCCACTTTGTACCAGCCCTCTGGAATGTGGCAAATGGTGAATTTCATTCCTCTGTTATCAAGTATGACCTACTTTTTACCTTGTTCATATGAATGACAATAATAGTATCATCGGGATGGGCTTCCAATTGATTTCCCACTGTGTTAATGATCATACAACCATCGTAAGCCAATTTCTTACCAATCACTGCAAGATAATGCATTCCATCAGATTTCTTCTCTATGACTTTGAAATCTCCTCGCAAGCTTAAGTCTTCCACTTTGATTTTGACATCTTCCAGCCTTCCAATGGGATCAACTTGATCATAATCTGCAATACTTAGTGTGATTGAGCTATAACTCCACACAAGTTTCGTGACAGCGTCGCATGTGGACCGAGGCATCATATTTACCATGCTCCCAAAGTCAAATACAACATTAGGAACTTCATACCCTATGAGTTCTATGCCCATCTTTGCATCCATATCCCAAGGCTTCTTTGTTTTCACATGCTAAACCATTTTATTTGTCTTGTCCTATCCTTTTATAGCACAATCCAACAGATTGTGGAATAAATTTGTAATGTTTTTGAGATATGTTTTCATTTCATAACACATTTATCAATTTGAGCAAATCTATGAGAGCATTTGCCACACCTTGGTGGAAAATTCGCATGATTTGACCATAGATTTGCACTTCAGTGTTCGCAACATTAGCGACAATCCCATCCCTTTGAGTGACTACAACAGCGCAGTTGCTTCATTCATCAACATCTTCTCCTTGCTAGCATCCAGATATTTTTTCTCTTGTACTTCATGGATTTGTTTATCTATGGGCATTTCCAAGGGACCAAGTCCTTGTTCCTTATGTTGCATCCTTGTCACTACTTGTATGTACGCAGATTCTTTTGGACAAGTGTCACCATATTTACAGTTCACCCATGCTTGTCCTTGTGTTGATTCTCCTCTACGGGATAATCTTTAGTATTGTGTTGACCAGAGCTCTACAATAAGCACAATGTTTCCCTTTGTGGATTTCTGTTGAACACAACTATCTACTAAGAGGGGGGGTGAATCAGTGGATGAGCTAAAATTAGTCCGTTTAAAAGCTTTTACAGAGAATGTAATTTCATGTGCAAATCAAAGAACAAATGCAGAAGTCACACACACATATAGAAGCACATAACATCATATTTTTATGTGGAAAACCCAAAAGGAAAAACCACAGTGAGAATCAGCTGCTAGAATCTATTGTTCTAATCCAGCCTCACAATAAAATGCCTTATTGGCAAACCTCACTAGTTACATTCAAGGACACCAATCCTTAAGAGACACCAATCTCCTTACTGAGCACCAACCTAGTTTGTATGTAGGCACCAACCTACCTGAACTATGGAGCTACAACTCCAGTGTACAAGATAGATTCACAAGTGAATCCAATTCAATGTTCTTTGTTACAAGTCTAATTTGTAACTGCTCATTTTCTTCTCATTATTTGTGTGCTCTATCTTCCTGCTTGCTTAATCTTTGTCTGCATATGTCTTTCACTCTGTATTTGCATACATCTAGTTATGCTTTGTTAAGATACACTTCATTTCCCTTCCTTCTCTACATTTTACTCTATTTGCATATTTCTTTTAATCGACAGCCCTTTTTCTCACTTGAAAATGCAATAGCAACAGCACATTTATGATGTGTTAAGAGTCGTGTTTATACAAGAATTCATTAGAGTTTCTCGACTCGCTTATTGCATTCACATTCTATTTGCACTTAACCCGTTTCAGTTCTGGATTCTCCTTTAATGTGTATTTGACTTTTGCCTTTTTTCACGTCTTGGTTTCTCGAATCGCTTATTGCATTCACATTCTATTTGCACTTAACCAGTTTCAATTCTAGATTCTCTTTTAATGCGTATTTGACTTTTGCATTTTCTCGCGTCTTAGTTCTTGCATCATACAACAATTGTCTATTCTCGTTTCTATCTTTGACAACTGTGGGATTCGGGTCTTTACTGCGTTGCTTCTTGGATCAATCATTTCAATATGATTGGGACAATCAATCTTGAGCCCTGTGCAATCACATGCAGGTTTTACACCAGTTCTGTCTGTTTCTCCATTTGCCCATTAGAACACATTAAATGCGTGCCCTTGATTTCTTTTTTCGTGCCATCTCTAAATATCGAGCCCCTTTTTATGTTTTCCACTATAACTTCTATAGTTGGATCGCTTTCACTCCTTTAGATTATTCTATTGTGCTCGACCTTTACTTTTGTCTATATGTCCTTCGGGACTATTGCAAATGATCTATTTCGGAAGCTTTGTAATGGTGCATTTCATCCAAAGGTATCCTTCGGGAACTATGTTTGGGACTTTTGTTTCGGGCTAGTTTCCTTGGGTTATTTTCTTCGAGACTTTTCTCTTTGGGTTATTTTCCCGACTTAATTCTTTGGGACAATTTCCCCGACAAATTGTCCTTCGGAATCCTTGGAAATGTCCTCATGCCCTTTGGTTTTTCTATAGACTACCCTTCGGCTTTCTTGAACGGTCCACTTGCCCTTCAGACTTTCTGCGAACTAGCCTTCGGCTTTTCTGAATGGTCCACTTGCCCTTCGGACTTCTTGACAAGTGCCCTTTGGCTTTATTGAACGGTCCACATACCCTTCAGCCTTTTGCAAACTACCCTTCGGCTTTTCTAAAAGGGTCCACACACCCTTCGGACTTTCTTGAATGTACCCTTCGGCTTTTCTGAACGGTCCACTTACCCTTTGGCCTTTTGCAAACTACCCTTCGGCTTTTCTGAAAGGGTCAACATACCCTTTGGCTTTTTGAAAAGTACCCTTCGGATTTTTGTTTCGGGACAATTTTCCAAAAAAAACTTGACAATTTTTCCAAAAGAATTCGTCTAAAAGAATTCTTCAAGACCATTTCGGGTTCTTCATTCAGCATGACTTATAGATTTGGAAGAAGTCGTCTTAGAAACCCGACCAACTCTACCAGACCCATTCGGGTTTTCAACTTTGCTTAACTTATTAGAATGAACTAAGTAAAGTTGTTGCAAAACTCCGATCAACTCACCTAGACCCATTCGGGTTTTTCACATTGCTTAACTCATAAACATGAGAGAAGCAAAGTCACTCCGAAATCCCGATTACCTCTTCCTTGACCCATTCGGGTTTTCCACATTGCTTATCTTATAAACATGAAAGAAGTAAAGTGCTTCCGAAACCCCGATCAACTCTTCTAGACTCTTTCGTGTTCTTGAGACAACTTGACTTATAAAAATGAGACAAGTCGTTGCATAAACCCGATTAACATTGCTAAGCCCATTCGGGTTCTTGGGACAACTTAACTTATAAAGTTGAGAAAAGTAAAGTTGTTCTGGAATCCCAATTTGCACTACACGACCCATTCGGGTTCTCAAGACTGCTTTATTTATTTTATAAGTAGAAGCTCTTCATAAATCCGATTTGCACTGTAAGTCTGTGCAATTCAACTTTTAACATTAATGTCTGATAGCACAAGCAGATTGTTGACAATTTGGCCCCCACAGGGCAAATTGTCACCCCTACTATTTGGAACTTTGTTATGGTGCCAAGTTTGTCTTGTGAATCAGTTTTGGGGTTCTTAAATGTGCATTTGCAGCCACCCAAGTGGCCATCTACAGAAGTTTGAAAGGGTTTTCCTCCTTTTCTAAGCATCACATACAGCCAAAAGCCAAGACATACAAGCTGTAAGTTTATTTATTTTGTCTTCCCAAGGATTTTTTCGGGCTATAAGAGGTGGACTATTTCTTCGAACATTTTGTCCAAGAGAAAGAGCTCTCAAAGGATTGTGTAAAGGTCTGAAAAAATGACTAAGTGGCAGTAGTTCAAAGTTTATTTTCTTCGGACTTTTTGTCATAAGGAAAAAGGAAAAGCACAGTTGAAAAGCCCTGAAGGGCACCTGCCCTTCAAGAAGGTCCAACTCAAAAGTCCCGAAGGGTATGTACCCTTCGGGTTGGTTCACTTTATGGTTTTCAAGTCAAGACAAAAGTTCTAAAGGACAATTTCAAAAAGCCCGAGTGCCCTTGAAAAACCCTAGGTACCCTTCAAAAAGCCCAAAGGGTATGTGCCCTTGCGAGGGACACTTCAAGCACGAAGAAGACCTTGGTAAAAGTTCTGAAGGACAAAATCAATTTTTCTGAAAGAGAAGTGCCCTTGCGGAGGGCACTTGGTCGGTGACAAGACCCTTTCAAAAGTTCTGCAAGGCACATGGCGACGAGAGGACCAAATCAAGAAGCCTGAAGGGCATTTTTGGGAAGCAGAAGCCCTTGCGGAGGGCACCTTCATGAAGCAAAGGACAAAAACAAAGTTCCCGAAGGGCACATGCCCTTCGGGTGAAGATAGCCAAAGGAGACGAATTCCTTCGGACTTTTTGTCCAAAGGAATTCCTTCGGACAAAAAGTCCAAAGGAATTCAAAAAAAAAAGAGACCCGACGGAGGATACACCCGAGAAAAGCCCAATAGAAAATAAAAACGAAGGCAAAGAAGGAAATGAGAAAATTTAAGAAAATCCTTCGGAATAATTGTCAAACAGGAAATCCGCAGGGATATGAAGTCAACAAAAGTCCGAAGAAAACCAAAAGGCAAGACATAAGAGCCTAAAAGAATAAATTCGGGAAAATTGGCAAGGGAGAAGTTCGAGGAAATTAAGATGAAGCCAATACAAAAACCCAAGGAAAATAAAAGCCAAGAAAATCCAAAGCTTCGAAAAAATAGTCAACAGAAAACTCTGAGGGAATGGAATGAAAGAAAGGGCCAACAGGGGATAGACCAAGGAAAGAATTAAACCAAAGAAGAATCAACGGAAAAAGTCCGAGGAAAAATACAGCCAACAATATGTCTGAAATAAATTAAAAGGTAGAGATAGCAAAAAGTCCGCAAGGCACAACATAAAATCCGAAGGAGAAGACCAAGGAAATAAGTCTGAATAAAATAATAAGGGCAAGACAAGTAAAATCCGCAGGGGAATGAAAGATCTGAAGGAAATAAGTCAACAATAAAATCCGCAGACATAAAAGCCAAAGGCAGGAATTCCAACGAAATAAGACCAAGGAAAACCTAGCCAAGAGAATTCCGAAAGAATTGTGCAAAGGGGACAAAATAGATAATCCGCAGGAATTTAGAACAAGATAATCTCGAAACTAAATATAGATAAGAAAATCCAAATATAGAATCCCGCCAAAAATAGACAAGACACAAATAGGCAGACCAAAACAAGAGACGGAGTCAACGTGGCAATCTATGCAACCAAAGGCTATTTTCAGTTGACTGCTCAAAGCTTCAGTTCACTAGTTGTTGAAGTCAAGCTCATCTCTTGGTCAAATACATGCTTTCAAACATTCCAACTCAGCTTCTAACGTTTCAATTTGAGTTCTAATTTTAGCATGGCATGGATTTCATGCATGCTCTTGTTTATCTCATGCTTTCAAATGATCAAACAACTCAAGAAGTCCATATTTGGAGGTGGGCGTAGCATTTTTTCATGATAAGAGTTTAGCAGCTCAAAATTAGCCACTGTCCACTTCAACACCAAGGATTCTTCATGCAAGACAGCGAGGTATAAGCCAAGGAAAGACAAATTTGGAAGACTCATGCAATGCAATTTGGACTTGGGCTAATGAAGAGTTAACTTCTTCTCCTATTTCCAACGCCAATCTTTTGGTTTTTTATAATTTTCTATATTAATGGCTTTTCAGCCTTGTAAAATCCATCCCTCTAGTTAAGACCAGACTCTGCCATTGATTCGTTGTGTAACCTCTTTAATCAATAGAAGGACTGTACTTTCAAATTTCAAGTGTTGGCATAGTGTACATTCATTCAGCAATTTGCATACATGGTAGATTTCTCTCCCTTCCCAAATTCTGATTCGTACCTAGTTGCTAGCTTACCATGTTATGCAGGTCATGTTCATTGTTTTATGTCTTTTGCTGAAGCTGTAAGTGGATGTCAGGTGGCTGCAAAGTGTCTTGTATCAGACCTCTCTCCATTGTTTTTGTCATTGGATCGAACCTTCTCATGAAATACTTATGCATAGTGATCAATTGAAATCAAAGGTCTTCCTTTTCCCTTGTTTGATTCAATGTTCAAGGTTCCATGTAGAATGGATCAACATTCTGGTGTATCACCGTCATTAGGTAGAATTTTCCATTCAAGTTTCTTTCTTCCTTTTCCATGGTAGTCCACAACACGGAGTAGAAATCCTCATTGATACATCTTATAGGAACCAACCTTCTCTAGAGGTTTTTCTCACCATTGAGGCACCCACCCTCATGAGAAGATCCCATTGTTTCAATTGGAGAGAGGATTAGCCATTTCAGTATGTTTTCGATTCAGAGTGCAACTCCTGGTCGCCAACAGTTTTTGGTACGTCCGATGGGACCACGAAAATGTTCTTTGCATATCTGAGGAGTTTTCGCAACAGCAGAGGATATTCATCTACATCCAGTTGCAGAGTTCATAGCATCATTCTGGCAATCCGTTCATGCCAAAGGTTACCACAAGATCAGCAAGTAATGGCATTCCTTTTGAATTTGTAACTTATAAAAGAGCAAGGTCTAGAAAGCCAAATCCATATTCTCAAAGAGAATATTTACCTGCCCCCATCTTATCGTTTTAAACACTGCAATCCCCACTATCCAGATGGCCATTAGAAATCAAGTGTTTGCTCCATTCAATAGGGGAAGTCCTCTGAATCTAGCACAGTTTGATGACATCCCTGTATCTGCCCTCAGAAGTATTCCATTCTTCTCAGGAAAAAATCAAACAACCCCTATTGAGCATATCCAAGATGTGGCTAATCTTTGTTTAGTTCATAATGTTGTTGAGGATAATGTTGCTATTAGATTGATCGCTGCTTCTTTCAAAGGAAAAGCATTATAGTGGTATAGAACCCTCCCACGTAGATCCATTTCCACCTGGGATGAATTGGGTGCAACCTTAGTCAAGCAATTTGAAGACAAATCTGATCAGTTATCTTTAGTTGAGCAATTAACTTCCAAACATGGAGCTCCTCATGAGTTCATGTCCGAGTTTAATCTTAGATTCCAGAAGACATGGACCAGAATACTAGTTCTGATTAGGCCATCTCCTGAATATGCATTTTTGTATTTTTTTAAAGCTATTAATTATGACATTAGTATGGTGATACGATCAATGGGTGGTACTACTTTGCTAGATGCTTCTGAAGTTGCAATAAGGGCAGAAAATAGTTTGATACAAGCAGGTAAGCTTTTTGCAAGACCTCCAATGCCCATATTTCCAGAAATAAGTTCTATACCAACCCCTCAAGTTTCTCAAATTTCAACCTTAGCTCCAATTCCAGAACCTCAAGTTCCTATTGCAACCCTTACGAGTCAAGCTAATGAGACAAGAGAGTCGAAAGGTTTGCTACAATTTTTTCAAAATGAAATAGTACAACTCAAAAGGCAGCAATTTCAGTCAAATAGGCCCTATCAACAGTAAAATCAGAACAACTCTCAATCCTTCAAAGATCAAAAGTTTTCTTATCAGGGTTTCAGATAGAATAGACCACCCTATCAAGCACAAAAAGCCATAACTACAGCTAAGCCATATGCTGCTCTTGATCCGAATGCTCCTTCCACTTCGACAGCCATTGTTCTAACCCCACCTCAAAATAATTTGATGCAAGATTCAAGTTGGCAGCCCTCAAATCTCAATGATGCTCAAAACCAAGCCTTGGTATCACAGAACATCACCATGCCACAAATGACACAAGAAAAATTCTATTTTCAAGGAGGTCAATATCGAGATGCAAGTTTTAAATCACAAGGAGAGACTCATCATGTTCAAAGGGAGCCTGATGCTATTAATGTAAATTGATAGTTGAATGATTATGTTGCTTTTACTTAAGATGTTAAAACTAATGATTCAAGTGGTCAAGTTGTAGCTATAACCTATCAGAGAACTAAAATAAGAGTTGTTGATGAAGCCCAGGCAGTAGCAAATACTTCAAGTACTCCTAGTATTGTTGCTAAAAATACAAAAAAGCAGCTTACTGCCCACACAGCGCAGAAAAATCAGAATATAAAGGTTAGTAAAGTGCAGCAAATACCTCTAATCCGTGAGTAGCAAGTGCCTCAGAAAGTGCAATCAAAAGTTAGTGCATCTCAGTTTAGCATTGTAAATCAAATGAAGAAGTCTAACATCAGCATTAACATGTGGGATTCTCTTTCAATTCCAGGGCAAAAAGATAAACTCATTCAAGAACTTTCAGCTTTTGAATTGTCTCCAAAACCCGTTGAGAAAGAAGGTGTTGTCTTGACAAATTCGGATCAGCGAACTAAGCAACAAGTGCAGCAAGGAGATAAGATATCAAAAGTGGACAAAACTAAGGTAAAATCAAAGAAAACTCCTTTTTATCTTTCTTTGATAGTGGGTGATACTTTGATTGATAATTGTATGGTGGATAGTGGAACTAGCAGTACAGTAATGCCCAAACAGATTGCAGACAAGCTTGGCCTTGATTATGAGCCAACTACTAAAAGGTTATTGCAGTTGGATGGTTCACCAGCAAAGACGGTAGGCATTATTAAAGATTTGAAATTGACATTACATGCTTGTCCTAATATTACTATTCAGCAGGATGTTGTAGTGGTGGACTTGCCTCCTTATTTCGCTATGTGCCTTTCAAGGAACTTCACCTCAAAAATTGGAGGATATTTATCATTGGATTGGACCTATTTGTTGTTCAAAACCAAGTATGGTACAAAGGTAACAATTCATTCAGAGCCTATAGCACGTTTTCATATGAAACCTTATAGGCCAAGTGTGGTCAATGCAAATTGTATCATCTCAGATGAAATATTACAAATTGGTGATGTAGAAAAGGACTCGCCTTTGGATGGAGTTCCAGATTTGTTTCTTGATGAGTGAGCTTCAACCTTGCATGAGCATGATCCCTACAAGCTGATTGAAGAGGAAGGTCTTGGTGTGTATTGTCTTCATGAGAACGATGCACTAATTCTAGCCATGGTCAAAGAAGATGAATCTAATGAAGGCTTGTGGCAATTGTACTTTAATGGATCGAGAAATAAGCATAGAATCGGAGCTGCAATGATGTTAATTTCTCCTACAAAACAAAGATATTTCTGTTCTATTGAATTTCAATTTGGCTATTCAAACAATGTTGCTGAATATGAAGCACTCGTTCACGGTTTGCAGTGGGCTAGGAGATGAAAGTCAATTGTTTGCAAGTGTTTGGAGATAGTGAACTTGTAGTCCACCAATTAAGAGGTTCGAATGTATGCAAGAATCTGTTGCTTAAATCTTACAGACAGAGTTTGGGATTTACTTGAAGATTTTCAGGCTTTTAATATTCAGACAATACCAAGAGATAGGAATAAACACGCTGATAGGTTCGTTGTTGTTGGGACACAATTTAACATTCTAGTTGATGTAAAAAATAACAATTTTCAGTTACATATAAAGGTAGTTGTAAGGCCTTCTGTTTTGGATAACCAAGAGAATTGGCAGGAGTTTAAAAATGACATTCAAATTGTGAGATTTTTGCAGGAAGACGCTGAGTGTTCTTCAATAAATTAGTCAAAAAACTTACAGCAATATGGTGATCAGATTGTACAATTGAAAACGAATAGGCTACCCAAGGGATTGGTCACTCTTGAAAATATTTTCAGTGAAGATGATAAGCTAAGGAAAGAGAAATCATCATTGTCAACAAAGGAAGAGCACTATGCCAATGTAGAGATTGCAGCTGGTAAAATTTTGAAATTGGGCAAGGTATGCACTCCACAAAAGAAAGCTTTTATTGATTTATGCACAAAATTTGCTGATATATTCGCATGGCAGTATAGCGATCTCAAAAGTTTTAATCCAAGTTTGGCTCAACACACTATTGAGTTAGAAGAGGAAACTAAACTAGTGAGACAAAGATAAAGGCCAATCAATCCAAAGCTTGAGCCTTTGATGAGAGCTGAGCTTCACAAGCTCATAGAATCAGCTATTATATTTCCAATCAAGCACTCAACTTGGGTGGTGAACCTCGTTCTAGTACGAAAAAAGAATGGTGAGATTCGTTTGTGTGTTGATTTCCGTGATTTAAACAGGGCTTCGCTTAAAGACCACTATCCATTGCCATCAATGGAACAAATTTTACAGCGTGTTGCAGGTTCAAAGAGGTTTTCCTTGTTGGATGGATAGTGGTTACAATCAAATTTTGGTCAAAGAAGAGGACCAATTCAAGACAGCCTTCATGACTAAGTGGGGGACATTTGCATACAGAAAGATGCCATTTGGTTTGTCTAATGCTGGAGCAACCTTTCAGAGAGCCATGGATATGGCCTTCCAAGGCCCCTCTTAACAGGTTTGTGCTTATTTATTTGGATGATATAACAGTGTTTTCAAAATATGCAGGAGATCACATGGTTCATCTCAAGCAAGTTTTTGAAAGGTGTAGGCAATTTGGGATATCTCTAAATCCCAAAAAGTGTGTATTTTTAGTTCAAGAAGGTAAGCTTCTTGGCCATGTTGTTTCAAAGCATAATTTAAACATAGATTCTGAAAGGCTTCAATCCATTCTTGCACACTCCTTGCCTAAGAGTAAAAAAGCTTTGCAAAGTTTCTTTGAAAAAATCAACTTTATAAGGAGATACATTTCAAATTTCGCTACTGTAGCTAAACCACTTACAGTCATGCTAAAGAAAAATCAGAACTTCAGCTGGTCCAAGGAGGGAGTAAAAGGGTTTGAAGATGTTAAGAAAGCCATAGCAAGTGCCCCTATGCCTTTAAATCCAAATTTTACGAAAGATTTTATTCTGTATACATATGCTAATATGGACACCATTTCAGGCATTCTTATGCAACAAAATCATGAAGATTTGGAGCAGCCAATAGCTTTCTATAGCCAAGGCTTGGAGGAGTATGAAACAAAGTATTATTTTGTTGAAAAACATGTCCTTGTTTATTTGGATGATATAACAGTGTTTTCAAAAGATCCAGGGGATCACATGGTTCATCTCAAGCAAGTTTTTGAAAGGTGTAAACAAGTTTTTGAAAGGTGTAGGCAATTTGGGATATCTCTAAATCTCAAAAAGTGTGTATTTTTAGTTCATGAAGGTAAGCTTCTTGGCCATGTTGTTTCAAAGCATGGTTTAAACATAGATTCTGAAAGGCTTCAATCCATTCTTGCACTCTCCTTGCCTAAGAGCAAAAAAGCTTTGCAAAGTTTCTTTGAAAAAATCAACTTTATAAGGAGATACATTTCAAATTTCCCTACTGTAGCTAAACCACTTACAGCCATGCTAAAGAAAAATTAGAACTTCAGCTGGTCCAAGGAGGGAGTAAAAGGGTTTGAAGATGTTAAGAAAGTCATAGCAAGTGCTCATACGCTTTTAAATCCAAATTTTATGAAATATTTCATTCTGTATACATATGCTAATATGGACACCATTTCAGGCATTCTTATGCAATAGAATTATGAAGATTTGGAGCAGCCAATAGCTTTCTACAGCCAAGGCTTGGAGGAGTATGAAACAAGGTATTCTTTTGTTGAAAAACATGTCCTTTCAATTATAAAATCTCTGAAGAAATTTATGCACTTTTTGTCTAATAATAAAATACATCTAATGGTTGCTCATCCAAGCATCAAAGAATTTCTTCTAAACAAAGACATAAATGAGAAGAGTGTTGGTTGGATAACCAAAGTAATGGAATATGACATGAAAATTAAAGTTACAAAGCTGGTTAGAGGCAAAGGACTTTGTGAGCATCTAGCTCAGGGCTTGCAAGAAACTAATAACGTTTTAATGTCAAATGAAGAGACTGTTGATGTTCACACCTCATCTTCCCACTAGTTTCGTGATTTGGTAAGTTATCTACAAGATGGTTTTTACCCTTCTCACCTAAGTGCTTCAAAAAGAAGGTATTTTAGATTGCAATCAATTTCATTCTTGCTCGTTGATGGTGTTTTGTTCAAAAAGGATATTAATGGAATGTTACTAAAGTGTATGGAACCAAGCCAGACTAAAAGATTACTTGAAGAACTCCATGATGGACATGGTGGACACTTTTCAGCAAGAACTACAACACTTAAAATCATGAGAGGTGGGTACTATTGGCCTACTATATTTAGGGATTGCCATACATGGGTTAGGAAGTGCAAACAATGTGCTATGTTTGTAGGAAAAGTTAAACTTGCAGCTCTGCCCCTTCAGCCAATTGCAGTGGATCAACCTTTTGTCCAATGGAGATTGGACTTTATTGGTCTCATTAATCTTCCTTTGAGTTCAAGGCATAAGTGGATTCTAACAACTACAGATTACTTCACACATTGGACGGAAGCAATTGCATTGAAAGAAGCAAACGAAACTAACATTCTTGATTTCTATGAAGGTTTGCTTACTAGGTTTGGAGTTCTTTCAACCATTATTTCTAACAATGCAATGGCTTTTATGGGATCTAGGATCAGCCAATGGGCTGTCCAACACGGAGTTTATCTCAGCACTTCATCGAATTATTATCCACAAGGAAATGGCCTTGGTGAATCTACAAACAAGAACCTCTTAAGAATCATACGGAGGGCTATTGAAGACAATCAAAGGTCTTGGCATCTCAAGTTGAAGTCAGCCCTATGGGCTGATAGGATCACCTACAACAGGTCAATAGCCAACTCTTTATACAAGCTAGTATATGGTAAGGAAGCAAGGTTACCTATTTCTCTTGAGTTTCCAGCTTTAGAACTAATACATCAACTTGAGTTGTTGGAGAATGAGCCTATGGAAATAAGGTATGCAGAGCTTATGGAGTTGGAAGAGACAAGAAGTCAATCCATGATAGCCATGGAAAGTCATCAAGCACAAGTGAAAAGAACGTTTGACAAAGGAGCTTCCTCACGAAGCTTTAATAAAGGAGATTTGGTCCTCAAGTGGGATGAGAATCGAGCCAAACCAAGAAGGCACATGAAGTTTGTTCCCTTTGGAGTGGCCCATACATGATCTCCAACTGCAAATCCCACAATGCCTTCCAACTTGCCAAGATGGACGGCCAAGAGCTTCCAATCCCAGTCAATGGAATACATCTGAAACATTGCCATTGAAGAGCAAAGCTCTATGTACATAGTTGTTTTTGCTTTCCTCCAAGTGTTGTTCAAGCATAGTAGTTTGCTTCAGTTTTGTCCAATAAGTGCTTATTTGCACATTTGCTTCTTAGTTAGTTTTCCTGCTTTCGTGTTTTTCCCTTCCTATTTTGAGGGAAAAAGGTTACTTCAACCAAGGTCAGGAGGAGATTTTCAGTCAGAAATCAGGGTCACCATTTGGGAGTTTGAATAGCATCTATATGGTCTGAGTTCTCTAGCATAGAAGGCATGCTTCCCAGTTGAGTCACCAAAAATGTTGACAATTTTGTCTCCACAGGGCAAATTGTCAACTCTACTATTCGGAACTTTGCTATGGTGCCAAGTTTGTCTTGTGAATCAGTTTTGGGGTTCTTAAATGTGCATTTGCAGCCACCCAAGTGGCCATCTATAGTAGTTTGAAAGGGATTTCCTCCTTTTCTAAGCATCACATACAGCCAAAAGCCAAGACATACAAGCTGTAAGTTTATTTATTGTCTTTCCAAGGATTTTTTCGGGCTATAAAAGGTGGGACTATTTCTTCGGACATTTTTTTCGTGAGAAAGAGCTCTCAAAGGATTGTGTAAAGGTCCGAAAAAATGACTAAGTGGCAGTCGTTCAAAGTTCATTTTCTTCGGACTTTTTGTCATAAGGAAAAGGGAAAAGCACAAATTGAAAAGACTTGAAGGGCACCTACCCTTCGAGAAGGTCCAACTCAAAAGTCCCGACGAGTATGTACCCTTCGGGTTGGTTCACTTTATGGTTTTCAAGTAAAGCAAAAGTTCCGAAGGATAATTTCAAAAAGCCCGAGTGCCCTTCAAAAAGCCCGAGTGCTCTTCAAAAACCCTGGGTCCCCTTCAAAAAGCTCGAAGGGTATGTGCCCTTGCGAGGGACACTTCAAGCACGAAGAAGACCTTGGTAAAAGTTCCGAAGGACAATATCAATTTTTTTGAAAGAGAAGTGCCCTTGCGGAGGGCACTTGGTCGGTTGCAGGACTTTCAAAAGTTTTGAAAGACACTTTTGAGGACGAATAGCCCTTACGAAGGGCACTTGGCGGCGAGAGGACCAAGTCAAGAAGCTCAAGGGGCATTTTTGGGAAGCAGAAGCCCTTGCGGAGGGCACCTTCATGAAGCAAAGGACAAAAACAAAGTTCCCGAAGGGCACATGCCCTTCGAGGAAAGATAGCCAAAGGAGACGAATTCCTTCGGACAAAAAGTCCGATGGAATTCAAAAAAAGAGAGAGACCCGACGGAGGATACACCCGAGGAAAAGCCCGATAGAAAATAAAAACAAAGGCAAAGAAGGAAATGAGAAAATTTAAGGAAATCCTTCGGAATAATTGTCAAATAGAAAATCCGCAGGAATATAAAGTCAACAAAAATCCAAAGAAAACCAAAGGGCAAGACATAAGATCCTAAAAGAATAAATTCGGGAAAATTGACAAGGAAAATGTTCGAGGAAATTAAGATGAAGCCAAGACAGAAACCCAATTAAAATAAAAGCCAAGAAAATCCAAAGCTTCGAAAAAATAGTCAACAGAAAACTCTGAGGGAATGGAATGAAAGGAAGGGTCAACAGGAGATAGACCAAGGAAAAAATTAAACCAAAGAAGAATCAACGGAAAAAGTCCGAGGAAAAATACAGCCAACAATATGTCCGAAAGAAATTAAAAGGTAGAGATAGCAAAAAGTCCGCAAGGCACAACATAAAACCCGAAGGAGAAGACCAAGGAAATAACTCTGAATAAAATAAAAAGGGCAAGACAGGGAAAATCCGCAGGGGAATGAAAGATCCGAAGGAAGTAAGTCAACAATAAAATCCACAGACATAAAAGCCAAAGGCAGGAATTTTGAGGAAATAAGAAGACCATGGAAAACTTAGCGAAGAGAATTCCGAAAGAATTGTGCAAAGGGGACAAAAAATAGATAATCTGCGGGAAGTTAAAACAAGATAATCCCGAGACTAAATATAGATAAGAAAATCCAAATATAGAATCCCGCCAAAAATAGACAAGACACAAACAAGCAGACCAAAACAAGAGACATAGTCAATGTGGAAATCCATGCAAGCAAAGGCTATTTTCGATTGACTGGTCAAAGCTTCAGTTCACTAGTTGTTGAAGTCAAGCTCATCTGTTGGTCAAACTCGTGCTTTCAAACATTCCAACTCAGCTTCCAACGTTTCAATTCGCATTCTAATTTTAGCATGGCGTGGATTTCATGCATGCTCTTGTTTATCTCATGCTTTCAAATGATCAAACAGCTCAAGAAGAAGTCCATATTTGGAGGTGGGCGTAGCATTTTTGCATGATAAGAGTTTAGCATCCCAAAATTAACCACTGTCCACTTCAACGCCAAGGATTCTTCATGCAAGACAGCCAAGTATAAGCCAAGGAAAGACAAATTTGGAAGACTCATGCAATGCAATTTGGACTTGGGCTAATGAAGAGTTAACTTTCTCTCCTATTTTCAACGCCAATCTTTTGGTTTTTTGTAATTTTCTATATTAATGGCTTTTCAGCCTTGTAAAATCCATCCCTCTTGGTAAGACCAGACTCTGTCATTGATTCGTTGTGTAACCTCTTTAATCAATAGGACTGCCCTTTCAAATTTCAAGTGCTAGCATATGTACATTCATTCAGCAATTTGCATACGTGGTAGATTTCTCTCCCTTCTCAAAATCTAATTCGTACCTTGTTGCTAGCTTATCATGTTATGCAGGTCATGTTTAGTGTTTTATGTCTTTTGCTAAAGCTGTAAGTGGATGTTAGGTGGCTGCAAAGTGTCTTGTATCAGACCTCTCTCCATTGTTTTCCCTCACTTTTTTGTCATTGGATCGAACCTTCTCATGAAAACTTATGCATAGTGATCAATTGAAATCAAAGGTCTTCTTTTTCCCTTGTTTGATTTAGTGTTCAAGGTTCCAAGTAGAGTGGATCAATATTCTGGTGTATCATCGTCATTAGGTAGGATTTCTCCTTCAAGTTTCTTTCTCCCTTTTTCATGGTAGTTTGCAACACGGAGTAGAGATCCTCATTGATACATCTTACAAGAACCAGTCTTCTCTGGAGGTTCTTCTCACCATTGAGGCACCCACCCTCGTGAGAAGATCCTATTGTTTCAACTGGAGAGAGGATTCGCCATTTCAGCACGTCTTCGATTCAGGGTGCAACTCCAGGTTGACAACATTGCCTAACATCAATGAAAATATTACAAACATCAGCCAAAATTGCCAACATTTTCTTGGACAATTGTGAGCAATATGATTCATCTTCTTGCACAGATAGCAGACTATTGGTTGCCTTTCTTTCCCTGGTCCCTGTTTGTGAGATTGGTACCCTCCTTGGAATCCACCTTGTCTTTGTGATAGTCCCCATATTTGTTGATTTTGGTATCCTCCATATTGTGTTTGTGGAGAGGGAGGTGCCCAATCATGATGATATTGTGGAGAAGATGGAGTCCATCCTTGTTGATGTTGAGGGGAGAGTGGTGCCCATCCTCCTTGTTGAGGCATCTTTGTATCTTGAGATCCCTAATGTTGATGTTGTGGTGGTTGTTGCACAGTCACTGCAAAGACAATCCTCGTGATATCTTACTTCAGATCTTGTAGAGCTCTACAACTCTTATCATCACAAGTAGTTGATTTTAAAAAATTACAACTCACACTTTGAGGTTGTCACACATAATGTTGTAGCAAGTAATATTTAGACATTGGGTGCTCCCAATTACAACAATCTCGTAAAACTCTTTTCAAACGCAAGGGTATTCATTTTGATGATGGCCTTCCTAGCTACACTCTATACACCACATCGAAAACTATGTCTTTTTCCATTCCTGCATTTTGTCCATTCTTCGCAATACAACATCTATCTTAGCATCTATTTTCACACTTACCAAAGAGCTTACCGTGCATTCGTCAGTCTACTCTTTTCTCATTGTTGATGCAATGGCTTCCACATTGTTTGTGAATTGTGTCTATGCTATTGTAAACTGTATTTGACCTCACAATCCTTCTACAAACTAGGCTGCCTTATCCTTGTCTTCAAATACACAATTCATCTTATTCATGACATCAGCAAATCTTCTGTCTTTTATTTACTTTTTTGTTCTTGTCATTGACATCAGCAAATCTTATTCATGACATCAGCAAAACTAGGTCTTGTATCTGCCCTCTGCGGGCTTTGCAGTCCCATTGACATAGTTTTGTGGTCACTTGTTGGACATTAATATACTTATCTTATGTATCACACTCCAGAATTTGATCCCCCCAATTTTTGTTTGATTTATTTAAAGTTCTCAAATTGTCTGGCACCCATATTAATGTCTTTTAAATTCTGCAATCAATCTACTCTTTACACCACTCAAGTCCAATTTAGTGCCTCCATACTTGTAGATAAAAAGGCTCAGCCAATTAACACACCTATGAGTTTGCACTATCTAGTCTCATCATCTTTCACTCATTTGACCTCCATTTCATTTTGCAAGTTGGGAGGTATTGCATTGGATTAGTAAACCCATCATACGTTTGTAAACTAACAAAAACTCCTATAAGATATGTCATAGTTCTTGCTATTGACGACTGGTTTACTAGGTATTATAATTGCTGCACTATTAATGAATGCAATATTGGTTCTCTGAACTACTTGATTGCTAATATCTACTGTGACAGTCTCCACACTAAATTCTACTCTTCTAGCTAATCTTTCTCTGATTTCTACAAACCACTTCCTGTCTCCTACAATCTTTCTTAAAAACAATAGATTGTTTGATTCTACCTCTCAATTTAATTGGTGATGGCGTGGGGGATGGGTTCCTCAAGGATGAATGAGATGTTCCCATTTCCTGACTAACCTTTCTATATATAGCTTATTAAAAAATGGTTTCTCTTCCTGTTCAATCCAATTTTATGAAGATCAAGCCGCCTCTTAAAACTATTACTACACTACTTTATTTCATCACATATCTCGGCTCCTACAATAATCCGATCACTGTCCCAATCTCATACAAATTGTCCTGGTCAATCGGGCTTACTCTGAGT
Organism: Torreya grandis; assembly: GCA_037957365.1. Taxonomy (NCBI): domain Eukaryota; kingdom Viridiplantae; phylum Streptophyta; class Pinopsida; order Cupressales; family Taxaceae; genus Torreya; species Torreya grandis. Next base: position 2,370,640 of record JARHVA010000551.1, read on the forward strand.
CTTGGAAACTATCACTTCCGATGGAGGTATGCTACCTCATGGTTCCTGCAAACTCCTCCTTACATATCTACTTGCATCTTTCTTTAGACTATCTTATGTTAGCAGAATTCTGTTATCCCCATCTCTTATATTGTCTCAACTCTTGTTGTGGCCCAATTATCTTTTTATCTTCTGCCTCCTTTCCGTTTGTCTTCTCCCTCTTGGTAGGCATCATTTTGTGTCAAGTCACAAGGGTTCACCTACCCTTTACTCACCTTTGTTAAGATCACATCCACATGCCGCCCTACCTAGCTACTTTATGTTCATAGGAATCAGCACCGTAGCCTTTTCTACAACAAACATCTTTACCAGAATAGGGGGATTTTGGATAAATTTGCCTCTTATACCTCTAACAAACAAATCATAAGCAGTATCCAAAAAACATATCCTTGCACAATAAATCTAGATATGTACCCATCAATAGTAGTCTTCACCCAATGATTGATTGCTCACATCCACTTGGTATCCAACCTTCACAACTTTTCCGATTTCTCTTCGCTCCAATCAAAACTCTCCAACTTGTGTGGCCGAAAACAATAGTGCTCCAATCTTGGCAACCATGTCGCTAGCAACTCAATAAAATCACACCAAAACACTTCATATATCTCATCATATATGTGCTTTGTGACTATTTCTTGCGCAAGGATCCCTACTTTAATGGATTCTTCCTCAGAAAAATTGCTTCACCTTCTCGTCTAGCCATCTCTCAATGTTTCTCTAACCAAGCTGAGCAAGTAACCATTTTAGCATCTTGAAAATCCTAGAAACAGAGCCATTGTTAGCAGTAGTCCCTAGAAATCCTTGTCGGGACATGCTAATGTTGTAGTCTATCGCATATGCTTAACTATTCGCAAGACATTAAATACAAAATGGCATTTTTACAAGTTACCTATTCCATTCTTAAAAATTCACAAGGATAGATCATATCCTACATTTATTGCCAGCAAAGAATAAACCAAGGCACTCAAAAGATATATATGCTTGTGTTAAAAAGAATACATATAACAAGGATTTGTGAAGTATCTTCGTATATTCCAAGCAAAGTATACAGGGTAGGGATACATCTTAGTTTTACTAAGTGCTTATATCTTTTAACAACCACTTCTTCATGCAACATATACAATATTTAGAGAGCCCTGTTGGAATATTGTCATTGATGTCAAAGGCATTATAATTAATGTAACGGAATTGTCAACGGAATTGTCAACGGAAATATCAACGGAATTATCAACAGAAATGTCAATGGAATTGTCAACGGAATTGTCAACGGAATTATCAACAAAAATGTCAATGGAATTGTCAACGAAAATGTTGAAATGTCGATGGAAATGTGAACAGAATTGTCGACGGAAATGTCAACAGACACATCTTTTGGTGAAGAGGTGCCTTTTGGATGGGACACCACCTTTGTGAAGAGCCTTTGGAGGCTATATAAGATGGATAGAAGATTGAAAAATATATGAGAAATAATTCTTTCCATCATTCAAGCATAAGCAGATTTTTGTGGAGAAGAGGAGACCGAATTTGCCATCATTCGTTGATGAAGCAACAACAGTAAGGTGGAAGATTATTTCAATGGAGGTCGATGCCTCAAAACGAAGAGATTGGTGTCTCTTGCTAAGTCGGTGCTTAGCAGTGGGGATTGGTGTTTCCAAGTAGGTTGGTGCCTATGAAATTTTGTAAAAAAATTATTATTTTACGGCTGGATTTGGACGGTAGATCCAAGCAGAGCTGCTTTGTGGTTTTTCCTAAGAGAGGGTTTTTCGCATAAATCTTGTGTTGCTTAATTATTAGATCTTATGTGAATCCTTTCTTTGTGAACATTAATTTCTAAAAGTTAAAGTTTTATAATACACTGATTCACCCCCCCTCTCAATGTATCGTGTGCTTAACAATTGGTATCAGAGCGGTTCCTTCAAAACCAGTCTAACCGCTGGATGGTAGATCTCGAGAGCACACATGGCTAGTCATCATGTTCAAGAAGTTTTCTCCACAAACAAGGCTTCATTGTTTGACGGAACAAACTATGCATTCTAGAGCATAAGGATGCGAACATATTTGATGGCCCTTGGCTTTGATATCTGGCAAGCAGTAGTAATTGGATATATAACGCCACAAACTCCACCAACAGATATAGCCAGAAAGAAGGCTAGTGAGAATAATGCCAACGCCATGAATGTTATTTTGTGTGGCTTATCAGAATCAGAGTTTGTCAAGATTATGCGATGCGATTCAACAAAAGAAATGTGGGACAAACTTCAGAACATCTATGAGGGTGACAAAAAAGTGAAGAAGGTAAAACTCTAAACTCATAGGAGACAATTTGAGAGCTTGAAAATGAAAGACGAAGAAAATGTTGCAGCATATCTTCTTCATGTGGATGAGATAGTTTACACCATCAGAGGACTCAGTGAAAAAGTTGAAGAATCCATGATCGTTCAAAAAGTGCTAAGGTCACTTCCCTTTAGACTTGATGCAAAAGTTTGGCTATTGAATAAATAAAGGACTTAGAATCATTAACAATGGATGAGTTGCATGGGATTCGCACGGCGTATGAAATGAGAACTGAAAAGAAAAAGCCATCTAAGAAGGAAGCTGCTTCTAAAGCTTCAAAGAAAACGAAGAATAAAGAACCTGAATCAAGTGATGACACCAGTGATGAACAAGATGAAAAGGAGGCCCTTTGTGTAAGAAAGCTTTTAAAAGATCCGTCAAATACAAAGGTAAGCTACCTTTCAAGTGTTTCAATTGTGGTAAAATAGGACATTTGGTTGTTAAGTGTCCATATAAGGATGATAGCAATGATGAGGAAAATCATAATGAGAAAAGGAATAAGGAAAACAAACCTCAATACAAGAAAAGCTTCAAACAAAACGAATATAAGAAAAAGTTTGGTAAACACAAGAAAAGCCTCTATTTCAAAAAGGATAGTAGTTCAGCTGAGGAAAGCGATGAGAGCATATCAGACAGTGATAGAGAAGAAACTTTGTTCATGGCTATAGAAATAAAAAATGATGCTTCTACAAATGAGGACACCTTGGAAGAGGAAGAAGATGTTGAAGATGAAGGAAAGGTAGATCTTGAAGAACTCATATGTGCTTTAGGTGAGATAAAACTTAAAAGTGATTAACAAAAAGAATCTGAAACAAAGATTACAAGTTCAAAAATATGAAGAAGATTGTGCTTTGAAAACAAGAATGTCAAAAAATGTTGAGGAATCAGAAAAGGTAATCATCGGCCTAAAGATTCAATTAGAAGTAAAAAGGATAGAGGAAGAGGTGAGAGCCCAACTAAAGACAAAGAAAGACAAATGCAGAAAGTTAGAATCTGAAATGGTTGTGTTAAGAATAGAATTAAAGTAGACCACTACCCAGCTGAAAAACAGCTTAAGTTTGATAAGAGCGCCGAAAAATTGGGTGACATCCTAAATTGTCAAAGGTCACCAATCATTAAAACTAGTCTTTGGTATAAAGAGAACCAGAAGGGCACTAAAGAAGGACAGAGTTCAAAAATTATAGAGCCACCAAAGAAAGTATATGTAGAGAAGCCCAAAAGCTATGTGGATGCACTAAAGGGGTTCGTAAATGGTGGAAGAGATAAGAAGAAAGAGCATGTTAAGGAAAAGCATGTTACTCCTCCCAAAGACAACAAAGGTAACAGCATACCCATAGAAAATTTCAGAAGAATATTCCCTCCAAGACAGTATAATATGGTCAAGTACACAAGTTCCTTCTATGGTTATTGTTATTTATGCAATAATTTTGGGCATGGAGCAATGGAGTGTAGGACACATGCAAGAAATAGGTATGCATGGGAAAATGGTAGACGTACTTATGGATTTTCAAGTAGAAACTATAACTCATTTGCCCTGTTATTGAATTACAAAGAGAATAACATTGTCTGTTATAATTGTAATAACTATGGACATATAGCATAGTTCTATAGAAGTGTTGTTGCAGAACTCCCTAGACAGAACAAGAAAGGGAATGCTCCTATTGTAAAGAAAAGAGAACCTACAAAAATCTGAAAACAGAAACAAGAGGAAGTTAATTAGGACAAGGAGAAATCGATGTTTGTGCAAACAATATTTTATGCACAAGATGGAGGGCAACAATGGTATATAGACAGTGGATGCTCAAGTCACATGACTAGAGACGAGCAAATTTCTTTCCTTGAAGGAAATGAGTGAAGCCACAGTAAAATTTGGAGATAATGCCACAACAGGAATAGCTAGAAAAGGTACCCTTAGCCTTGATAATGGAAAAACAAAAACATAATATGTATTGTATTTTGAAGGCTTGAAGCATAACTTTTTAAGTGTCAATCAAATGTGTGATCAAGGACACACTCACATTTTATGCTCAAGGTTGTGAGATCATGAAAACAAACACAGAAAAATTAGTTGCAAATGCAAACATAACAACAAACAACCTATACATACTCAGTGAAGTTAAGGGAAAGAAATGCTACATGAGTCAAATTGATGAAAGTTGGCTATAGCATAGAAGGATGGGCCATATGAACTTCGATAATCTAGTAAAAATCAGCACTAGGCAAGCCGTAAGAGATATGTTGAAGATTACAAAACCGTCAAACATTCTTTGCAAGTAGTGTCAACATGGAAAACAGAGAAGAGTGAGTTTCAAGTCAAAGGAGTACTTAACCACCAACATTGTAACTGATTCATATAAACCTCTACGGGCCTATAAGAACGCAAAGCATACAAGGTGAAAGCTACTCTATGTTGCTCATTGATGATTATTTTAGAATGACATGGGTTGCCTTTCTAAAAAAAATCTGAGGCATTTAAGAACTTTAAAGCTTTAGTTGAAAATTAAACGAATTTAAAGATCAAGTGCTTGAGATCAGAACGAGGAGGTGAGTTCATCTCAAATGAATTCAATGATTTTTGTGAGTAGCATGGAATAAAAAGGCATCTCTTAGTTGCAAGGACTCCACAGCAAAATGGAGTTGTAAAAAGAAAGAATTGAACTGTTCAAGAAATGGCTAGAACGATGTTAAATGAATCTAAGCTATCAAACAGGTTTTGGAGAGAAGCGGTTAACACCGCAGTCTACATTTTGAACAGAGGACAAATCAGAGTAATCAATAGCAAAATCCTTTAAGTTATGGAAGAATAGACCAGCACCAATCAAATATTTCAAAGTGTTGGGGAGCAAATGCTTGATTAAGAGAGATGAAGAAGAATTGGAAAAGTTCAACTCAAGCGCTGATGAAGGTATTTTCTTGGATATTCCTCAAAAAGTAAAGCTTATAGATGTTATAATAAAAGGCTGCAAATAATCGTAGAAAGTGCCAATGTAAAGATGGATAAAACAAGGCCTCAGAAAGTAAATGCACAAACAAATGATTGTTCAGAGAAAAGAGAGTTCAAAGAAGAAGAAGAAATGGAGCAGAAGATACAAAGGCACCATCTCAATTTGTTCAAAAGCATCATTCTGAAAGTCATTATTGGTGATATTAATGTTGGGGTAGAAACTAGAAAAAGATTTGTGAGTACACTTGAGCAAGTAAACTTCTCTTTGTTATCCAAATTAGAGCCCAAAAATTTTGCAGAAGCTAACAATGACAAACATTGAATCGATGCTATGGAAGAAGAATTGAATCAAATTGAAAAGAATGAGACATGGGAACTCATTCCTAGACCAAAAGACAAGAATGCAATTGGTACCAAGTGAGTGTTCATGAATACGCTGAATAAAGATGGCCAAGTAACAAGAAATAAAGCAAGATTGGTTTGCAAGGGGTATGCTCAAGTGTAAGGTATTGATTTTGTAGAAACCTTTGCCCTTGTTGTGAGATTAGAAGCCATTGGAATGTTTTTGGCATATGTTGGTTTTAAGAACTTCAAAATTTATCAAATAGATGTGAAATTTGCTTTTCTAAATGGCAAGTTAGAGGAAGAAGTATATATTGAACAACCAGAAGGTTTCTTTCTATAAAAAATAAGGACTATGTGTGCAGATTGAAGAAGGCACTATATGGGCTAAAGCAAGCCCCTAGAGCCTAGTATTCAAGGCTTGATAAATATCTACAAGAACAAGGTTTTAAAAGGAGAGTTGCTAATAGCAATCTCTATATCAAGACTAAGGCGAGAATCATTTGATTACTTTTTTTTTTTAAGAGACCATCATATTAGAAGAAAATCAAAAGATACATATTCTGTTATGCTAGGCCTGAAAACTGTTGGTCCAAGCTTGAGCAATATACAAGAAAAGAAACATATTAGTACTCATGAGCATAAGTTTAAAGAAATGATATTTGTCATATCTTTTTGTATCTTGGTCGACCACCATGGAGGGAGCATGCCATAACAGAGAATGTTATGGTTGTCTAAAGCCCAATTAGCCAACCCATTTGCCACTTTATTTGACTCTCAAGAAGTGTAAATGAATTGCACTTCCTAAAACCTTTCCTTCAATGTGTTGATATTATCCATTTCTCTATCAATCCTCCAATTACTGCTTGTACCATTTTCCTTATTGGAAAGAAAACTAATAATGACCTTAGAATCTGCCTCAATTTGAATCTTTTGCCATCCAACTTTTAAAGCCTTTGCATCCCCTTCTTTATAGCCTTCATCTATGCTAAATTTTTAGTGGCACATCCCAAATTTTCAGCAAACATAGCGACCTTTCTGTCTGGATTTATGCCAATACCTCTAATGGATGCTAATCCCGGATTACCTCTAGATGCACCATCTGTATTTATTTTACCATATCCCAATGGAGGAGGTTTCCAAATTCCATCTAGTTGATGTTTGAATTTATGCCAAAAACCCGACATAGAAGAAATATGAGGTTGCAGAGGCAATTGTTTGCAAAGATTCTGCCATTCAACTGATTATTGTGGTATATTGGATGATATGCCACAATAATCAATGAATGTCCTAATATTTCGAGGAGATAGTGAACGAATGTCCCAAGCGTTTGCAAAAGATATGCAAAAGGAGTTTGAAATGTCCATGTTGGGTGAGTTGTCATTTTTTCTTGGTTTGCAAGTTTTTCAATCTAAAAAAGGAATATTTATCTCCCAAACCAAGTATATAAAGGAGATGTTGAAGAAGTTCAGAATGGAAGATTGCATATCTGTTAGCACACCTATGGTTTCAAGATGCAAGTTAAGTAAAGATGATGAATCTCCTGAAGCGAATCAGATGCTTTATAGATCCATGATTGGCAACTTGTTATACACCAAGACATCAAAGCCAGACATCATGCAAGTTGTAGGCTTGGTAGCACGTTTTCAAGCAGCCCCAAAAGAAACACGTGCAAGCGGTCAAAAAGATATTCAAATATCTAAAAAGCACTTTGGATTATGGCTTGTGGTGTCCAAGAGGTGAAGATTTCACACTAACATACACAGATGCAGATTGGGCAGAAAGTGTTGATGACAGAAAGAGTACAAGTGAAGGAGCATTCTTTCTTGGCAAAAATCTAGTGTCATGGCTAAGCAAAAAGCAGCCTTCCGTTTCTTTATCTACCGCTGAATCAAAATACATAGTAGCAGTGTCTTGTTTTACACAAGTCCATTGGATGAAGCAGACGTTGAAAGATTTTAAGATAGAATATGAACATCCAATCTCAATACTCGGTGATAACACTAGTGCAATAAACATTTCAAAGAATCCGGTTATGCATTCTAGAGCAAAACACATTCCAATCAAGTATCACTTCTTGAGAGAACAGGTTGCAAATCAACAAGAAAAGATGGAGTGCATTGCCACAAAGAAACAAATAGCAGATATCTTCACGAAGCCCCTCCCAAAAGAAACTTTTGAGTTTCTAAGGCAAAAATTGGGAGTGATTCATTCTTCATCTAGTCATTAAATCCATCAAGAAAAGCATGGATTAAGGGGGAGCTAATCATTGCATTATTCAGCTCCATGGATATTTTGGTGGTATACATTGTGATTGTATTGTATGTCTATTTGTCATTGATGTCAAAGAGGGAGAATTGAAGAAAGGGGGAGCAAAGGAGAACTACAGCAAGGGGGACTTCATGTACTATTTTTCAACAGGATTGCCATCAATGACAATGGGGGAGATTGTTGGAATATTGCCATTGATGTCAAAGGCATTATAATTAATGTAATGAAAGTTAACGAAATTGTCAATGAAAATATCAACGGAATTGTCAATGGAAATGTCCACGGAGGTGTCGAAATGTCGACGAAAATGTCAACGAACACATCTTTTGGTGAAGAGGTGCCTCTTGGATGGGATGCCTCCTTTGTGAAGAGCCTTTGGCGGCTATATGAGGTGAATAGAACATTGAAAAATATATGAGAAATAATTATTTCCATCATTCAAACATAAATAAATTTTTGTGGAGAAGAAGTTGAATTTGCCATCATTCGTTGATGAAGCAACAATAGTAAGGTGGAAAATTGTTTCAGTGGAGGTCGATGCCTCAAAACAAATAGATTGGTGTCTCTTGCAAAGTCGGTGCTTAACGGTGGGGATTGGTTTTTCCAAGAAGGTTGGTGCCTACGAAATTTTGTAAAAGGATTATTATTTTATGGTTGGATTTAGACGATACATCCAAACAACTCTGCTTTGTGGTTTTTCCTGAGAGAGGGTTTTCCACGTAAATCTTGTGTTGCTTAATTATTAGATCTTGTATAAATGCTTTCTTTGTGAACACTAATTTCTGAAATTCAAAGTTTTATTATACACTGATTCACCCCCTCCCCCCTCTAAGTGTATTGTGTGCTTAACAAGTCCTCTTGACTCTTCATCTTTTTGGCTCTTCGTTTCTTCTTTCTCTTAATAGGAGGCATTCAACCTTCCATTTATCTTATGCATTTACAATAACGTATACAAAATATACATATATAGCAACTAAGATATTAAAAAATGTTTTGAGACAACAATCACAATCTCCTAAATTCAGCATATCATGAAGAAAATAAATAACATAGGATGGATAAAGGTTGCACATTATGGTAGAACTGCCACTCATCCTTGGGAAAGCGGTAAGTGTTGGATTACGGTTTCAGAATGGCCTATTCACATTGGGCAAGAGGAAAAAAATATGCTCAATACTATCCTAAAGGAATGTCCTCTGTCCTATTCTAATAAGCCTGACATGTTAGGATGGGGGAATTCATCTACTAGTATTTATGCGTTATCTTTAGGATATGCTTCTTTGACTAAGGGCACACCTCATCCTCTTAAGGACATATTTAGACATATATGGCAGCTTGCTATATGGCCTAAGGTTAGTTTTTTTGTTTGGTTGCTTTTACAAAAACTAGTGATTGTCTTATGAAGCGTGGTTTTCACAAGCCTTTTAGATATGCCTTGGGTTTGGAGAATGAAGAGACCATTTCTCCTATGTTCTTCCAATGTTCGTGGATTATACCTTTATGGCAGCAACTTTCTACATCTTCCTAAAGGCCAAAATTTACTTTCAGTCCTTTGGATTGGCATTTCTCTTCTCCTTTGGAATATCTGGAAAGAAAGAAATAGCAGAATTTTCCAACAGGTTAAGAGAGATACATCCTATGTTTGGAAGAAACCTAAAATACATGTTGCTGAAAGTATTAAACATAAGATTTCTTTACCTCCTATTCTTACCCCTAAATGGGAGCATATTTGTAAACAACTATCCTTGCAACCCGGAGATTCTATTATGTTGGCTTTTCGGAAAAAAAAGACATTTATGAGGATGGTCAATGGATTGCCCCCTCTCTAGGGCATGGAACACTGAATACTGATGGAACTTCCAGGGGTATTCAGGGCCCTGAAGCTATGGGAGGAATTGGTAGAACCTTTGATGGGTCGGTGATGTTCTTTGCCAAAAATTTGAGGATCACAACTAATAACTTAGCGGATATCAAGGCTGTGTAAAAAGGCATGTAGGAGGCTTTGAAAATTGGTTGGCAAAATATTCAAATTGAATCGGATTCCAAAGTGATTTAGATTGCTATCTGATCAAGAAAAAGGTCAAAGTCCAAACTGGAGGATGGCAAGAGAGATTTGGAAAATAAGAAGATTGCAAGAACAGTTTCAACAGAATAGGTGCATTTTATCCATATTCCCCATGAATGAAATAAAGTGCCTGATACGCTGGCTAATTGGGCCCTCAACAACCATAATCTTCTCTGCTATGGTCTGCCACCTATATGGTGGTCCAACAAGATTCAAGGAGACATAAGGAATATTTTAAATTCAGATTTTGTAAAATAAGTACTTCTATTGTTCCTTCCCTGTATACTACTCAAGATTGGACAAATAGGTTTTAGGCTTGGCATAGTAGAATTTGTAAATTTGATTTATATCTAATATAATTGTGGTTTGGTTTTTTTTTTAAAATCTCCTGCTAACAGCTTTGGCCGCTATCAACCAGCCTTGACCCAATAGTGCATCATAGACCTTTTTTGCAATGAGATGACCACAAAATTCAAGAAAAAGGGTTGGGTTCTAATAATTACCTTTTGTCCCATCAATTGATCCTAAATATGGATCTAGTTTACTAGATATCTCATCTAGTTCATTTCCACTATACTCAATTATGGAATTCATGTATGTAAAACACTATGTAAGACATTTCTTCAAGTTTTTTCATGTCAAGTGAAACTTCAATTAAAATGCAATAGCAAAATCAATGTTGGGATGGTCTAGGAATTTTTTGTATTGATGAATTCAGCAGCTTACAACCTTAGAAACTGAGGGTGTTGTCAAGACAAAACCAATACTATTTGCAAGTGGTGGTTGTGTAACCACACCGACGGTTGCATAACAACCAGTATTTGCAAGTGGCGATCACGTACCACCCCAACGGTTTCACCACCAGCCAAAACGTGAGAATGGGAATGGTTGAAAATGTTTCCACTTCTTGGCAACGGTTCATTTGAATTCTTTGGCAGGTTGCAAGGTGGAAGGGCATAAATACAACCTTGTAGAACGTAGAGGACATCAAAAATGTCAGTGAGAAGTCTTGTGTTATGTCCCTCTTTTGATTGGAACATCTTTGAAACCCTTAGCCTTAATCTATTTTCCAGGGGCTAAGGAAAAAGAGAGAAAAAAAGGGGAACAATTGGTTTCTTAAAAAACACTTGTAAAAGGTACTTTATGTTATAAAATGTCACTTAAGTTGGGGCCCTTTAAGGGTCATGAGCGCCAATCCACTTAAGAGGATTTGTAAAAAGTGTTCTTTCTTATATTTTGAAAAGATATTTCCCTCCTTTTTGGGCGTACCCCTTGGGGGTGGTTTATAAAAGCAAAGGAGGGGATAATTTGAAGGGATGCTAATTTTGATATTCAAAACTTAGACTTTGAGCACGAAATGCTTGAGCCATTTACCTTGAAGACGAAAACCTTCAAGAAAAGAGATTGAGAACGCAAACCCTCATTCTTCCGTGGAGCAACTTCACCTAGAAGCTACCATAGATCATCAATTTCAGAAAAAGACAAACAAAAAGGGTTTCTAGTTGGGCAACTTGCTTGTGAAAGTTGATGATTTGATTGGGAAGTGAATTGCTAGTGTGTGAGGGTCATTTCTTACCCTAAAGATATTCTGAATTTTATTGTAATAATTCCCAACTTGGAAGACTTGGAATTAAAGGTGTTTGCTGGGATTTGAGGGCTTTTTCATGCCCAAACCCCAATCTGATTTTTATATGAATATTCCAGCATTTGTTTAAGATTTTTTAAGGTATTTTGGAGGGTCCTAGGGCCTCGATTATATTGAATATTATCATGTAATTTATTCCCTATTTTTGGAGAATTTTGCCAACATTTATTGCTTCATAAATTGTTGGAAAAATAGGCATTAATTTCATATATATATTCAGTAATTTTGAGCTGATTATTTAGTCAGAAATTTGCATAATTTGATGTGAAGAAGCAAGTAATTAATTCTACAATTTTCTTCCATCTTTGGCGTCTAGGTTTTGAAGGGAGACTCGCCTTGCCTTATTTATTCATTGGAAAGTGGTCGAATTATTATTAGGGTTTCAGTTGGATTATTGCAGCCTTGTGGTGATCTTTTGGCACTAGGGTTTGCTGGAAACTAAAAATTGGAATTGACATTTTACCTAGGGTTTTGCAAAAATTCCAGAATTCAGAAAATATCTTATTTTGGGATATATCATCTTAAAACTGGATTCACATTGTAGTTTGCAAGTCAGGGTCCTTGTTCATGTTATCTCATTGTTTCCTAGTTGTTGTTTGGTTGTTCTAATTGTGTTGGATCATTGTGAGGTGTCTGAGAAGTGCAAAGCAATCTTGTGAGAAAGCATTGGATAGTAGATAAGATAGATAAGATAAATAAATATATTAATGTCCAACAAATGACCACAAAAGTAAGTCAAAGGGACAGCAGATTACAAAAGTGTCAGGAACAAGCGGGAAACCCTAGAAATTTCTAAAAACGAAAAGAACAAAGCTGAAAGAAAATAGTACAAAAAAATAGGGCAAAGAGAAAGAACGCTTAGAGCCAAAGAGAAGCAAAAATGAGCAACCCACTAAAACCCCTAAGCATCGGGAAAGCAGGGATGAACAATGAGAAGGAAGAATCAAGAGGGGGTCCATCAAGAGTTGGATCCAACTCTCCTAGCATTCAAGGCCGACATGAAGAAGCACCTGATAGAAAGATGAGCCGAAGAAGATGAAGTAAGATGTTTGGTTTGTTCTCCATGCCGCTGCCTAGGGGGAGAAATCCTTTGCGAAGCTCTGGTGAATCTAGTTTGTCTCTTGGTGTCAGCCCTGAAATGGTTATGTTGGTGAGATATTGGGGATCTGTGGATAGCCTCTCTAGATCTCACTAATCTGGAATGTAAGGCTATACTAGTGTCAACCTGGCGCTTAGTGCCTCTCGAAGGTAGCACCGTGAAAAAGGAAGTGATTCGCTAGGTAGAATCTGGTCTAGTAGGTCTCTGAATAAAATGATCACAAAGCTTAAAAGCTTTTTGTATATAAAAATCTACACATCTTTGGTCCTCATATCTAAAGAAATCAAAAAGAGTTTAAGTCCTCCTAAATAGGCAATAAAACCTCCCCCTGATCTCGTAGTATATGGGACAATGGAAAATGAAGTGTTCCTCGATCTCAATCTCTTGAGTGTTGCATAATTAACAAACCCTGTCTGGCCGATCTATCTGGCGATCTGTCTCAATCCTAAGCCTGTGAGAGCCCACTCTAAACTATCCTAATGGGATGCGAAGAGTGTGCATCCAGTGGCAGAGTGTATACTGCAGGCAGATAATAAGCCCATCTTTCAGCGCCAAAAAGTGCTCTACGTAGAATGACATCTTTGGGCATAGCCCACCATGAAGATTTACCCAAGTAGTATGAATAAATTATCTGTAAATATCTTCTCGAATAATCCAGTTCAGCTCCTGTCTAGTGGGTAGAAGATGAGTTGGTGCATCCAAGGAGTACCTGAATGGAGGGAGGTGGTCCATTCTAATCCCCACGAACCCTAAAAGGTCAAAAACCCCTATATACCAACATCGAACATGGGTCGGGGGAGCCGAGAGGGCAATAGTCTCTGAAGAATAGTAAGCTAAGCATGGATATCTATCACGCCCACTCATTAAATCAACAAAACTCTGAATGCGATGTAAGAAAGAAATCAGATCAAACATAGTCTCCAAGCAGAAGGGTTGGGCTCCAAATTCTGCAAGGATAATGTGTTGGGGAACCGTCTGCTTACACCTGTAATGCAGCGGAGAAGTGTTTGGACCCTCTCAACAGCATCCCAATCACCCTCAAGCAAAGAAGGCCCCCAAACCACAGATCCATAAAGAGCAGTAGGTATGATAAGTGTATTCATGAGGGACATCTTGGATGAGATGTCCTGAAAGTGATGTCGAAAACATTATCACTCAAGAAGGGCTAAAGAACCATATCCCTTATTGATCCTAGGCTGAAGGGCCTACCTCAAGCTGAAACGTGGTCCAGAAAATTGCACTCCCAAATAAGTATAGGAAGTGGTGATCTCAACCTCCTTTTCCCTGAAGAAGAAATGGAGGTGGGAAGTCTTCAACCCGTGAAAAACCATAACCTTGGTTTTTCCCAGGTTAACTGTCAACTGCCAGAGATCACAGAAGAGAGCCAAGGCATCCAACTGCCACGACAAACCCTCAGGAGATGAAGCTAGGAGGACCACATCATCCGCAAACAATAGAATAGAAATCAGAACTTGGTGAAGAAGACACCCACACTAGCCTGAATATGCTCATGAAGAAAGTTCTCTAACTCATCAATGTATATGCCAAATAAGGTTGGGGACAAGGGGCAGCCCTACTTGACCCCAATGGTACTGCTAATAAAATTTGAAATCTCGTGAACAGTATGGAGACAACCAAGGGCAGTCTCGTATAGTCGCATAATGGCTGCCAAGAGAGTCTTGAAAATGCAAATATTCCTAAGCCTTTGGAAAAGGGTCTCTCGCAAAACAAAATCAAATGCTTTCCTAAAGTCTACAAAGCAACACTAGACTTTAGATGACATGCCTCCTCAATAATGGCCTAGAGAGTGAAGATATAATCAATGCTCTGATGGGTTGGTCTCAACCCTTCCTGTCCCATAACCCTGAGATGTCTCTGCTCTAACTCTCTTGAAAGCTACATGTGGAGTAGAGTAGCATACAATTTCGAGAATGTGTGTCCAACCATGTTCGCCTTGTAGTTGTTAGGATCTGAACAAGAACGTGACTTGTGTATCGGGTGAATAATGTGATGTGACCAAGAAGACGATAAACCCAAACAAACCACGTGGTTGAAAAGATCAACCAAGTAACTTCCAAAAGCTCTAAGACCGTGTTTTAAGAACTTGGCTTGGAAACCTTCCTTATCAGCTACCTTGCTACTATTCATCACCTTCACCGCCTCTTTGATGTTCTTGTACGTGAATAAGTGACAAGAAGAGGGTGGAGAAGCAACATGGATTTGAGGTTGACCAGGAATATCATAAAGAGTGGAGGTATGGGAAATCATGGATGTGGGGTTAAGCTCAGTGGGGAGGGGAGAATGCCAGGGAAGGATGGTATGCCAAAAGAGTTTGGGAGAGTGGATGTAGAAAGCATGTAAGACCCGTTTCTTTTGAGAAATAAAGAGGCATTTCTTACATCAGAAAAGATAGCGATAGGATGATTTTAAGGCTACGTATGAGGGATGGGCATGGAGGAAGGCATACCGAAGCTGGCAGTGAAGAGTCCTGCAATCATCATCATACCACTTATTCATGGGGCAAGATCTTTTAGATTGATGGGAAGTATATGTGGATTTGGTATAGCTAGGAAAAGATTTAACGGCAGCTTCCCAAATAATGGAAGAAAGGCAATTGTACTTGGAAGTAACACAATCAAGTGAGAACTGGGGTTCAGGAGGTAGAAGCTGGCAAATGTGGGAGGAAAAGATGTCAGGATCCTCAACATCAAACTAGAAGGTGGTACGTGGTTTACTGAAAAAGGGGATCGTAACAAGGGGGGGAAATCAGCTCGGAGGGAGAAGGAAAGAAGAGCATGGTCTGCAAGAAGAATGGGGGAAATGGAAAATGATGGATAAAAGGCAAAAGGTTCTGACTAGATAGGACTTATCCTACCACACTCATACCTCCACCATGAGGTGTACATGTGAAGGAGTGAGGATCTGGAAAGCAAGGCAGCAAGGTTATGACTAGATAGGATGTAATCTACCACACTCGTACCTCCACCATGAGGTGTACATGTGAAGGAGTGAGAATTTGGAAAGCAAGGCAACTATTAAGGATCAACAAATCATGAGATTCATCCTGTTGTAAGAGGTGTCTACCATCTGTCGTGTAAGGACCTAAAACATCATTTGACATCCTATGCAACCCCACTAACTTGGCATCAATAACCTGTGTGTAGAATATGTCCACTGAGCGGTCATGGAGAGGTGTCTGAAAGTCTCTAGTACGAGCATTGATGTCACCAACAAGGATAACTTCCGCAACAACTGATTATTGAGTGATCCCAGTGTATAAGTCTACAAAATGGTCCCCCTTAGGACCATTGTGAATGCAATATGATGAAGAAGCCGGAGGAAAATAACATATTGCAATGTAGATATCCTTGGGAAGTGGGGAAGCACCAATAATTCAAACCCACATGAATCTGGCAAACTCATCAAAACCCACCACTAAAATTATGCTCCGGAGTGAGTGCTTAAATAGACATGCCACCCCACCCGAACCTTTGACACCACCAGAACTCCTAGTCTCTTGACGACAGACTGAGAACCAATGGTATCTTGTAATATTTGGGAGAGGTAGTACAAGGCTCTCATGGGTCTCAGTGATAAAAAGAATGTCTGACAACCCCAAGAGCGTCATACATTAGACCTGGTGATGATCAAAAAGAGTCATTACCACTCCAACAACTGAAAAAAATGTATAAACCCTGCTTCCTCTCCCAACAAGCCCATCATTTAGAGACCCCAAGTCGGGATTCTCATCCTAGAGGAAAGGAGTCCCTAACCACTGCCTTGAGGTTCCTAATAACTTCCCATTTTCCTGCTTTTCGTGTTGCCATAACCACCTCCCTGGAGCATTTGAGCTCTGCACCCTATGGTTTGGTGAGATCTTCGTCAAGAAAGATCTTACCAAGAAGAGAGAACTTTGTCAAGATAGTGTAGTAATGAAAACTTTGTCCATGAAGGCCATGTTTGGTAGTAACTTGAATAATTGTTAAATTACATAGTTGAAGGGGAGTGAAATCGCCTCACCCATTAGAGTTTTCCCCACTCCAAATTTCTCTAGGTCATATCTTCTGTTCAACTTATGCTTTGTCTCAGTTTATGCTTCTTTCTTAGTTTCAAGTTGTGCTATATTTCATTTCCAGCACTTCTTTATTTTTGTTTTAGCATTGAAATTACTCTAAAACAATCATCAATCAATCATTTGTTAAGCTAAGACTATAGGATCCATGTTGGTGAAACTTAGTGTGGAATATCCACCTAATTTACAGATCATCAATGCACCCAATAAATTAATGCCATGTTGATATGCTCCTAATAGTTGGAATGTCAGAGGCCACATGGTTGGCTTCCCAAGACTTTTCCAAGTCTCCTCTTGGAAAACATTCAAGCTAGAACCACCTTCGACAATAGTATTTGCTATATTCCTACCCAAATTTTCACTATGCACAATTGTCAATTGTCGGGCTAGGTTCATCATCAGGAGCAAAGGATAGATCATTAGGTCATCTAACAAGGAGGGCTCCATTATGGGTTTATACTTCTATCTTTTTCTCTACCCATCACCCAATGTTAAGTGCGCCATTGTATACTCCAAGTTCAAGCTAATGTCTTGTATGGTAAAAAATAGAGCATTCTTGAGTTCTAGAATGCTTTTCAATAAGTGACTTATCTTTGCAAGTATAGTGGTCTACAAGACATGTCATGCGCTAGCTTTGTTTGACTCTAATCTATTTGTCACTGTGCTTGTATGTTCACTCGACTAACGTCGCTCTTCAATCATGGCCCTCTCGACTTCCACCCTTGGTTCGGCCAACCTTCCATCTCCATACATGGGTTGGGGTAAATGGCTTCCTTCACTTGTGTTCTAGTAATTGCCATATTTTCCTTGCCCTCGGTTTCATCCATCATATTGACATTGGCTTGCTTTGGACAACTACCATCATTATGATCCCCTAGCCCACACTATCTACAAAGAAGTCCAATGTCATTTTGGTTAGGGCAATCTCTTGCAAAATGGTCCCACTCATTACACTCCTAACATTTTACAATTGGCTATCTCATGTTTCGCAAATTATATGGTCAATCATTGACTGAATACCCTATAACTTCACAAATCTCGCTTAAAAGATCCTTGCCTTCATTCTTATTGTCTCCCTTTATGTAAAGACCGCCACTGAATTGGCCTTTAATTTTCTGTTTTGGGCACTTAGTAATTTCGTCGAACACTTTGCTTGTAAACTTGTTCTTGGCTGGTAAGTGTTTTCAGTTTGACTTTCACCTTGAATGATGATGATGAAATGCTTATAATGTCTTTAACTAACAATACACAATGTCTCTAAGTGGAATGAGAGTGTTATGCAAGATATACTTTGATTTGTCAATGCAATAAGATCGCTGATATGCATCTACAGCTAATAGACATTTAGTCAAACATTTGGCATGCATCCTAACTATGCAAAGGAACACCTACAGCAAGTAATCATTTCGACAAACACTTTGTGTGCAAACTCCTTATGCAAATGAGAAGCGACAGCCATGAGTCATTTCGGCAAACACTTCTCATGCAACCTATCAAGCTTTAATGATATTATTCAATCTAATTTCTGAGACAATAAAACTAGACAATTAGACAAACATTTGCCATGCGGTCTCCTATCTTCATTATGACTGAAGTTCATGAAGCTACTGCCATGAGGAATTATGCCAAACACTTAGCATGCAAACTCCCTATGCAAATAAACACCTACAGCAATATGGCATTAAGACAACTAGTTGCCATGCATACTCCAAACTCTATCATGACTGAAACTTGAGCAAATAGGAAGCTACAGTAGAAAGGTATATTGACAAACATGTATCATGCAAACTCCCTTCAATTTGATATGCTGATGTAACATATACTGAGTACAAATCAGATTACAATGCTCAACAAAATGACTGATTTTTCACTATATTCATGCCTACAAAAATGGCATAAAGTCTACAACTTAATTTCAGACTTGTACTCAGACTTTACAATGCAAGAATAGCAATGAAAAACCTGGTATGAATGCTGATATGAACTGCAGATGGAGTGGCAGCAACCTCAGATTTTTATTAGCATTTTTGGAGCCCGCCAAACATAGAATCAACCCCCCTCTAGGAGTGCCACCCCTACTCTAGGTCTGAGAATGCATTAATAAATAGATGCAGTCCTTTGCCTCTTCCAATTTGTCCTTGAAATGATTGCCAAGACCAAAGAAGTTGATCCCTCCAATACCCACAATGAGATGATGCTTCAAATAAGAGTAAACAACAAATGTATGCTCCTCACCAAGGCTGGTCGACCCCCATGAATGTCTGAAACAAAAGCAGAAAATGATATAGAATGCAATCAACTCACAATGGAATCTTCTCCAAATTGTTCCAAGATGGAATCTCCAATCTTCTCAAATGAATTGATAGTTGCAACAATACATCAGCTGTTGCAAACTTGCAAACCCTCAGTAATATGCAATAATAAATCAGCTATTGCATAAATAAAAACCCTTATTCAGAATTGCAATAATACAACTATTGCAATGAATCAGAAAACACTTATTCAAGAGAGCAATAATACATCAGCTATTGCTCCAATCCACAATCTTTAATAAAGCACAATATAAAAAGCCTAGATGGATTCCTCTACAATTTTCAGCTAGGGTTGATCTTTCACAACCGAAACCGGTACCCTAGAGTCTTCAAACCCTCGGGTAATGCAAGCCTCAACTCTTACCACGCAGGTATGGAAAATAGAATAACTCAAGACATGATCTAAATGACTTGCATTGAGCTCCTTATAAAGAATTCCCATCCCACTTCAAGAAGTTTATAGAAATAATATTATTTTATTCATTTAAGTGACTTTATGATTTATTATTTTATTTACTTTATTAAATCAATTATAAATAAATTCATCCTTTTGATATTAATTTATTGGAATAACTTTATAAATAATCAATTTAATAACTCCACTTTATTTTAATTAAAATAATCTATTAAGCTATCCTTTTGAAATAACATTAATTTGGACAACTCAATTAATTAAATTAATTAAATCATGATACCTCCAATTTGGGGACATGACACTTTATTTATTTCATCATTTGGAGCATATCATTTCTCAAGGCTCACACTAATCTAGGTTCACTGTCATCGCTATAGTTAGGCTCCTCTTCTTCAGGTCCTCTCCATCACGAGGAAGTCTTTTTCTCGCTTTCAATGTACATGGCTCAGTTGTATGCATCTTTCATAAGATGAGGGTGTTTCAACCTTCACTATCCTCCACAATGACAATACCAACCCTTCAATGAACCATCGCATACTCAAGTCATCGGTAGCTTCTTTTTCTTATATTATAGGCATGCGCATTCTCATGTTTACCTTGTTGGGTTTAATATATTTCCGCAACAATCTCATTGTCGTCCATGAGGAGTTTGAATACTTTCTCCAAGGCTTGCTAGAGTGCTTTCTGTGTTTTTTCCGAGCTTGATGCATCTGCGTACCACTCAATAGCCATTCCCCAAAGGGTGGTTGGGAAACATCTTAACGACATACATTAATTTGTATGCCCATTGGTAGTCCAAACAATAATGAACATTTTGTAGAGTCATATGGGATCCTACGATCTGTCACCAATGAACTTTAGTAACTTCTAATTTTCTAGAGATAGAATTGACGGGATAACCATGGCAGCGGCATGGTTTTTCAAATACGTGTCTCCCCCTTACGAAGGTCTATGTTGGACATTTCTCTGCTCTCTTAGCACTATCGGACATGCCCTATGCTCGTCCCTTTCTTTGGTAGGGATTCGTACACTATCTTGCACATTGTCAAATCCCATTTTCGTTTGACTCCTCCAACTTGTCGTTTGGGTTGCCATAGACTTTTCACGTGATTCGCTTGCAACACCCTCTGACCTAGTTGGTAAGGTCTACACTTCCTCCCAAAGGGGCTATGGCATTTTCTACCCACTCTTTACTCACAAGTGGTATAAAGTTCAGCAGTTCTGGTTGAACCCATGCTTGGTTACAGCTCTGTCTATGACTTTTAACACTTTGGGCCTTGGTTTTCACTTCGGCTTCTACTTTGTACTTCATACTTTGCTTGATGGATGTTTAGAAATGGCTGCAGGTAGCAGCATTTATCTTCATCGGTGTTGCTCCACCAATAGAGTAGACCATTTAACTTCTTGGTCCCCTCCCTCACTGTGTTGCCCTCTTTTCTGCCTTTGTTTGAAGTCAATAGCATGAATTGTTCCTCGAATGTGTCAGTCTCCCTCTTCTTGAACTCTTTGTACCATTGTAATATATTTTTCCATTGTGTTTCAAAGTTATGTTCGGCACACAAATCTTATAAGATAATGGGGTGCCTCGTCACACTTCACTTGAACCAACTATATCTTGACCCAACATTTTTCAAAAGGCACAGCACCCGAATGTAAAATGGTTATAGAGATACTAGACTACCACTAACAGCATATACATAATATTAATTGCAGAACATACCATGGTAGAGCAGAGTATCCGAACAATGGCAGATTTGTATTCATAGAAGATAAGTCTCTATACAATCTGTACAGTACAAGGAGGACCCAATATCAGCGTCTCTACCCCTTTGGCAACATGATATTTGAATTCCAAAATGTGGCGGTTGGTAGTTACCCCAACTGCTTAACCAAACATTGAAGTTTGGTACTACCTAATGCCAACTGTTCGGTACTACCTAATGCCGAATGGTAATAACATAACAAGTTCGAACAACAACTACTTTATTGAGAAAGACTGCGTACAACTCCACTCAAACCCTTTAATGCAGATAATCCTAGAGAATGTTAGCGATATTGGCATACTTAATAATCTACTTTTTCTCAAAAACAAGATAAGAGAGAGAAAGTATCCTTTAGGAGAGCACAAGAATGGCTTCCATGAGGAAGAAAAAACACACCGGTTTCTGAGGCAGCAAGCACATAATCTATTGCCTGAATGCAAGAACAATGCTCTAGTGGGATCCCTCAAGGTATGTACATCAAACACACTTTACCTCTCCTTGGGGATTGATTTTAAATTTTCTTCTCATGTGAATTCCAAGAAATATAACATTTACTCAATATATCAATTCCTTTTTCTGGCAACATTAGAACAGTTCTGTTACAGTAGATGATGGACTAGCCTAACAAATTCACTAAATACATCCTCGTGGGTGACTTAAGACCATCAAATCTCTTGGTGAAAAAGGAGGGCAAGGCTTCAATTACAGAACAGCTTTTTGTTTAATACAGCTGATCATGAATGCATCTTTGATAGATTTTGACTTCTCCCAAGCGCTGTTTACCGGTCAAATAGAAGGAAATGAAGAAGTTATATGGCTACAAAATTAGACAGGATAATGATTCTAAAAACTGGATTTAAACTCAGATTCAGATCAGTACAAAAGTTAGTGATACCATCCTTTTGGACCACTAGCCAATACATCTAAAAATATTTAAAATGCCTCCAAACACAGAAGAATCAGTTCAGATTTGAAAGCATGTGGCTAACTCACCCAGAATTCTCTGAAAATATCGCTAAGTGGTGGAATGAAGTAAAGCACATTCAGGGATATGAAATGCAAAACGCTTCAAAACGCACATTCAGGGCCAAATTAAAAGGCCTCAAATTCCAAATAAAGAACTACAACATGCAGGAATTTGGAAATATCTTCAAGCAATTTGCATATTGTTCTGAACACTCACAAATCTTCAGAAAAAGATAAGAGAGGAGGAATTTACAAATGAGATGGTTGTCAGAGAACAACAGATTATTCCAGAGTTCAGATTATTCAAGAGTTGGCTGTCATACAGCAAAGGGAAGAAAACTATTGGAGACAACGATCTATAGAATCCTGGATCAGGAATGGCCATGCTAACATAACGCACTTCAACAAATTTATTTTAAATAAGAAAAACATAAAAATAGTGCAGAAAACTAAAATAGACACCAACACCTACATCATAGCAAAGCCTGAAATATTGTCCTATGCTGTTGATTTTCTTGACGACTTGCTCATGGAAGATCAGCCCAGCATACAAAAGAATAGAGCTCAAAAAGGATCAACAAATAACATAACAAAGATGGTTGCAGAGGCTGAAAATACCAACAAAATGAAACCAGCCTCTGAAGAGGGAATAAAGAACATTGTTTTTTCCTTCCAAAAAGACAGAAACTGGATCGGAAGGGATCTCTGCTGTCTTCGATCAACTTCTTAGGACATAATAAAAAACATCCTAATGGCAGTTACAGAGGAATCAAGAAGGAACAAGAAAATGTTGAAAAATATGACTGCCACCAAGTTAGTGCTTATTCTCAAGGTGGCCCAAGCTAAACGAATGGATCAGTATCACCTAATTTCCTTATGCAGCAAGGTATACAAAATCCTCTAAAAGGTGATTGCAAGCAGGTTGAAACCTTTCCTTTCAAAACTCATCTCTGACACTCAATCAACCTTTGTGCCTGGTAGGTAAATCACCGATAACATTACAGCAACCCAAGAAATCATACACTCCCTTCGAACACAGAGCATGCCAGATGTTCTCCTAAAACAAGTCATGTCAAAAGTATTTGAGAGGTGCAGCTGGAGTCTCATAGAACAAACATTGACATCATTTGGGTTCAACATACAGGTGGTCAAATAGATAAACAATTGCAACTACTCCCACTTATGTGGTTTCTCTGAATGGTAGCATAGGGGATTTATTTGATTTTGCAATGGGGCTGCAACAGGGGGGGCGCTTTGAGCCTGTAACTGTTCATTATTATAAGAGAACCCTCCATTGGCTAATTTCCAAGGCTAAATCTAGTGAGAAAATCCATGGCTTTCCCGTTAGTGAAAGGGACCAAAGATATATGGGCTCCTAATTTTCCAATGACACCCTATTGTTCTCCACTCTTATTCTAAGAGAAATCAGGCAAGTACAGAAGCTCCTGTGCAGTTACCAGCTGGCCCGAGGGCAGAAAATCAACAAAAATAAATCCAATGTAGTAGGTGCCAATATACAACCCCAAAGAAAAAAATAAATACTCAAAATTCTGGGCTAACGCAGGAAAACCCCCCTTGACCCATCTTCGCTTTTGGCTCCATTGGAAGCCTAAAAGAAGACATCTGCACACCCACTATAAACAAAGTGAAACTTGGACTAACAAGTGGACCCATTGATGGCTCACTTTTGCAGGAAGAGTCCAGTTCATCCAATCAATTTAAGAGGCCATCCCTATCTATCTTCTCTCCTTGGTCACAAATCCAAGTCAAGTTGAAAATGAGCTCACTAATATAGATAGAAAATTCTTGTAGAAATGAGACGATGTAGTTTTGGTCATAATTGGCATCAATGGAACCTACAAAATTGTTCATAGAGGCACTATTAAGATTAGAAGTTTGTTTGAGATTTTTCTTCAAGAAGAGCATGATATTGGAATTTTTTGAATAGAGTGTTCACTAGATATTCTATCTTTAATATTTATAACTGAATGGGTTGGAAGTTGATTGCACCGTTCTAACACATCTCCATGTAAGGTTTTAGCTAGAAGACTAGTAGAAGACTAGTAGTTGAGAGGTTCGTAGAGGTTTCCAAATGCTATAAAGATGTAAGGTAGGATCAGCAGTCCCATCATATGAAATGGTTGAAGAGACGCCTTCAATGTCCATAGAAACAATATAGGGAGCTAAACATTCCTTTTGGAGTGTTTGAATCATTTTGTTGCAAATAGGAGGTTGGGGAATGGGATTCCTGTTAGCACCCGTAAGTGGAGGGAGCAAGGGTTTGAATTAGGTTGACCTCAAATAACTTGTTTTCGTTGATTAACCATTTGCAAAAGATGGTTTTGCATTTGGACCATGTGATTGTTTTTGGTAGCTTGCATAGGGCCATTTGGTCTAGCACCTCAGCAAAGACTTGTGTGCTATCAAGAGAAGGATTTTGATTAGAAGTATTGCTAGGAGGAAGGTTGTTAGAGTTGTTGAGAGGAGGATTGTTAGAATTGTTGAGAGTGGGAATGTAAGTTGATGCTCTAGCTGCTGATTTGAATTAGGTTGACCCCAAATAACTTGTTTTGGTTCATTAGCCATTTGCAAAAGATGGTTTTGCATTTGGACCATGTGATTGTTGTTGGTAGCTTGCATAAGGGCCATTTGTTCTAGAACCTCAACAAAGACTTGTGTGCTATCAAGAGAAGGATTTTGATTAGAGGTATTGCTAGGAGGAAGGTTGCTAGAGTTGTTGAGAGGTGGATTGTTAGAATTCTTGAGAGTGGGAATGTAAGTTGATGCTCTAGTTACTAATGTAGAGCTGATTATGTCTCTAAGGTTGCCATCCTTGGAAGGAGTATAAATAGCACTTGAATCAAGATCCTTGATTTGCTTATGAGGATATTATTGATCACCATCTGTAATGTCCCCTTCCAAGGCATGAACCAGGAGGAGGTTAATTAGCCTAGTTATTCCCGTGGGCTAATTACGAAGTAAAAGAGAATAATTTAATTTAATTATTTAATATTATCCATCCCACAACATTATAAGGATAATGTTATTTAATTAAATTAATAAAGTATTTAAAAGTGACTTTTTGGTGCCATGTTCAATTAAGTTAATAAAGTCACTTAATTTCCGGAGGTTCAATTTAAATTAAAAAGTGCGAGAATTTGAAAGGTTGCCTGGGGTTGTTTATAAATGAGCACTTCAGGGTTTATTCTATTCATGCATATTTTATATTTTCTCATTGAGATTTTGGAGAGCTTTGAGCTACAAACCCTTGGACGGAAACCTAAGGAAATCCTAGTTTTGGTAGTGCAATATTCCACCCTAGCTAGTTGCTGAAGGAATCAATCAGATTTCTTGCCTGCGGAGGAACGATTACTTGAAGAATTCGTAAAGTCTTGTGCCAAGACGAATCCCAGTTTATTGAAGGACAAATTGACATGATTTGTACCAAATTGTCAATTTGATATGATGGAGATTGAATGAGAATGGATTGCAAGTCATTTTTTAAGGACTTGGCATTGATATTACATGTTTTTATGGTGGAATCGATAGGGTTTTGAAGGCAAATCTAAATCATACCATTGCTAGCCGCTAGGGTATTTTAAGCCATTGATATCATTGAAGACAACTTGCAGATCTGGGCACTTTGACAAATCATGGAGTTTTTGAAAGAATAATGTCACTTTTCCTCATTGCCTAGGGTTTGGATTGGTTGGAGGAGCTAGTGCTACCATTGGAGGGTTTGTTAACATTTTTGCAATCTAATTTTATAGCAGACCTCTGCAGTCATTTTCAGATTGGTGGATCAGGGGTTTAATAGCATTTACATCATCTTGTCACTGATTATCATCCAAATATTGGCGGCTACCCTTGGAGTTGATCGCTTCACCATTGTGGGAGATTCGTGGCCTTTAAAGAGCTCATTTTCAGTCATTATCAGATCAGAAATTGTAATCAGATTTGTCCTACATCAAAAGTGTATTTTAGCTCATATCATTGTATGATTGGCATCATAGCATCCTAATATCAATCGGGCATGTTGTAATGAAATACTTTTCAAATCTTTAATTTGAAATAAAATACTCTGTTGTTCCAATTTATATCAGACATCTGATGGTGTTTTCAATTCATCTATTTGTTATTATTTCATATTTATCAAATAGTTTTATATTGGCATCATAACATGGCAAATGCATTCCCACATTGAAAATTCATAAAAACCATTGAAAACAAACAAGAAACAAAATCAAGAAACTCAGAAAGTTGGATCAGTTTTAGCAAGGGTTCTTAAAGTGGTATCAAAGCCAGGGTATCCTGCCAGCTAGTGGGAGTTGTGCAAGTTTATGATAGCAGAATTTGTCTATCCAGCCAGAAGGATCCCACAGATACTATTTTACAAGGAGGCC
Source organism: Torreya grandis (assembly GCA_037957365.1). Classification (NCBI taxonomy): domain Eukaryota; kingdom Viridiplantae; phylum Streptophyta; class Pinopsida; order Cupressales; family Taxaceae; genus Torreya; species Torreya grandis. The sequence goes on from JARHVA010000551.1 coordinate 2,397,310, forward strand.
AAACGATCCACCAAAACAACTAGAGATTGAAGAAGTTGCTACTATAGAATTGTTCGGTGAGAGAGTTGTAGGGAACATGGATGATAGACAGGGACAACCAGACCCTAGTGTTTTGGCTAAGGGGCAAAAATAGTTGGTTCAAACATTAACTCAAATGATGCAAACCATGAATGCAAACAATAGAAATAATAAGGAAGATCATGAGAACAATGATAATAATAATGGCAATAATGAACACAATGGCTACCAAGGTGAAGGTAGTAACACTAATGCTCCTATAAACACCTCCAAGACAACAAGTAGAGTCACTCCTAGACCTCTAATAATTGAGTCTTTGGTTGATCAGCCTAGAGAACAAGCAGGACAGCAAGGAGGTGAAGGATAGGGCGATTATTTGAGAGAATACCAATCTTTGGGTTATGAGTTCCATGCATCTATGTCCTTGGCAGAATTTTGTAATATAAAATACAGAAACAAGCCTAGAGGGGAAACAGGGCAAGGAAATAACAAAGATGTGCAGCGCAAAATGGGTAAGCTAACCATTCCCAGCTATGACGGATTGAGTAAGTGTACTGCTTGTACTTGGGTGCAAAAATTAGACACCTACTTTCAGCTTAACCGTATGACAAAGTTGGAGGCAATCGAATATGTCACCCTTCATTTAGATGGAGAAGCTCACGAGTGGTGGTACCATGGTCTAGGGACATTGGGTCATGATAGTATAACCTCCTATGCAGACTTCACTCAGAGGTTGATAGATCGGTTTGACAAGAGGGATCCTGAATTGCATTTTATGGAGTTGGAACAGCTGAAACGGGTGGGTTCAATTGAAGCTTATATTTCAAAGTTTCAGAAGTTGTCCGTGATGATTACCGATATATCAGAACACAATTTGATAATGTTGTTTGTGGAGGGATTAGCAGAGCCAATTCGTGGTTGGATCAAAGCATTTGATCTTAACACCTTACCGGATGCTATCAAGAGGGCTAGGAATATGGAGAGTGCAGCCCCAAAGAACATACTACAACCTAAACCCTCCCTGTACAATAAAGACTTCAAGAAACCCTTTCCAAAAGAAGAGCCTAGAAAGCTCCGCATGGATGACGAGGTTCGAAATGAATTACGTAGGAAAAAGTTATGTTTCAGCTGCAAAGAACCTTGGGAGCCCGGACATAGGTGTTTGGCAAAAGGCAAGATACACTATATTGAAGTAGTTTCAGATGACGAAGAGGAAGGACATGAGAAACAACTTCTTAGCAGCGAACACAATGACTCTAATAGTGAGCATGGTGAGGACGAGGGACAACCACCTACGAAGACTACGGGTGGACCTATTGCTACTCTTTCAGGTACCCCTAGGTTTAACTCTTTATGAGTTCGTGGAGTTTTGCAAGGGCAGCAGGTGAACAGTTTTAGTGGATAGCGGGGCAACCCACAATTTCATAGATTCTACCTTGGTGGCAAAGAGGGGTATTCAGGTACAGGTGTTTGAGGGGTTTAATGTTATGGTGGCGGATGGGTTTAATATGGCTTGCACCCAACAGGTTCCACAGTTGAGTATCACGTTGGACAACTACATTGTCACTGATGATTTTTATGTTGTGGACTTAGGAGACACTAATGCTATTCTGGGCATCCAATGGCTCCATTCCTTAGGGAAGTATTCTCAGAACTTCCAGACTATGGAGCTGAAGTTCAAAGCAAATGGCAGGAAGGTTGTATTGAGGGGTATGTCTAATGGTGCTCCCAAGATCGTGTCTGCAAAAAGAACGGAAAGTATTTTTAGACATGATGATGTGGCATGGGCAGCACAGTGTTTGATTTTGTCTAAGGCCTCTATTGATGATAGTGCTCCATATCATATTGATATTCAGCTAGTGTTGGACAAGCACAATTTGGTTTTCGGTGAGATTCCTCTAGGGAGACCTCCTAATAGAGGATTTGAACATGTCATTGAGTTGGAGGGTGGTTCCAAACCCGTCATCACTACTCCTTATAGGCACCCTAAGAAGTTCAAGGAGGAGATAGAAAAAGCTATCAAGGAGTTGTTGGATATGGGGCACATCAGACCCAGTTCGAGTCCCTGTGCTTCTTCGATTGTATTGGTGAACGACGGGACCATGCGGATGTGTATAGATTACCATGCCCTCAACAAGAAGACTATAAAAAATAGATACCTTATTCCCAAGATCGATGAGTTGTTGGATGAGTTGCATGGGGTGGTGTACTTCTCGAAGATTGATCTTCGATCAGGGTATCATCAAATCAGGGTGAGGGAGCAGGACATTCATAACACTGCTTTCAGATGTCACTATGGGCATTACAAGTTTCTAGTTATGCCCTTCGGGTTGACTAATGCACCCGCCACCTTTCAGTCCTGTATGAACCATATCTTTAATAAGCAGTTGAAGAAGTCTCTCTTGGTGTTCTTCGATGACATACTCATATACAACAAGACTTGGTAGGAACATTTGAGACATCTTGATGAGGTGCTGGGCATAATAGAGACATAGTCTTTGTACGCTAAGGCATCCAAGTGCGAGCTTGGAATGACAAAAATCCTCTATTTGGGACACGTGATCAGTGCTCAGGGTGTTCAAGTTCATCAAGAAAAGATACAGGCAATTTTAGATTGGCCACCACCTAAATCATTGATAGAGTTGCGGGGTTTCTTTGGTTTATGCAGTTATTACAGAAGGTTTGTGAAGGGTTTTTCACAATTGGGAGCACCCTTGACTGACCTCACTAAGAAGGAAGCATTCAGTTGGTCAGCAGAGGCACACTGAGTATTTGACAAGTTGAAAGAGGTGATGAGCTCTTGTCCAGTGTTAGCACTGCCAGATTTCACGCAGCCCTTTGTCCTTGAATGTGATGCCTCAGGAGAAGGCATTGGAGCAGTTTTAATCAAGAACAGGCACCCTATAGCTTTTGAGAGCAGGAAGCTAGGGGGTAATGAGAGGTTGTATTCCATCTACAACAAGGAGATGCTCGCAATAATGCACGCTTTGGCAAAATTCTGGCAGTATCTAGTAGGTGGCAAATTTGTGGTGAGAACAGATCACAGTAGTTTGAGGTACTTCTTAGAGCAGGACCTTAATGAATGGCAACAAAAATGGGTCAACAAGGTGCAAGCATATGACTTCGACATCGAGTATGTCAAGGGCAAGAAAAATGTAGTCGCTGATGCTCTTTCTAGGAGACCCACTATATGCTCTCTAGCGGGGATCTCATTTGATTGGAAGGCTCACCTCTTGGTGGAGTATTCCAAAAATACTATGGCTTGCAAGATTCTAGATGGGAAGACACAGGATGATCGATACAAGGTGGTGGATGATGTCATCTACTACAAGGGATAAATTTTAAGGACAAGATTCTCAGAGCGATACATAATACACCATTGGTAGGACATCTGGATATTTTAAGACTTACAGGCAAGTTAGGGAGAGGTCTCTTCGAAGGGCCTCAAGGAGGATGTTTTGCGACATGTGAGGGAATGCATGAATTGTCAACAAAACAAGTCTAAGCACACTCATCCTGCTAGGCTACTGCAGCCCTTACCCATTCCAGAGCAGAAATGGGAGAGTGTCTATGGATTTTATCACTGGTCTATCAAAGGTACAGAGGAGAGAAGCTATTCAGGTTGACTGGCACAGAGTTGACTCCCAGCACAAGTTATCACCCTCAGACTGATGGCCAAATTGAGATAGTGAACGAATGGGATGAGGGTTACCTTCGTAACTATGTGTCGGGACAACAGTGAGCATGGATCAGGGGGTTACAGTTGGCGGAGCACTGTTATAACACCACCTACCATATGGCTATTGGGATGACCCCCTTTCGATCTCTCTACGGTTATGACGCTCCATCATTTTTGGATCTAGCATTCGATAACAGCAGAGCTCCTAGAGCCAAGGATTGGATCCAGGAGAGCCAAGATATCCTTAAGTCACTTGACGATAACCTCTAGAGTGCCTAGAACCAGTAGAAGTTATATGCAGATCGGCACCAAGCAGAGAGGAGTTTTGAGGTGGGAGACTTAGTTTTCTTGCGCCTGCAACCCTACAGGGAGTCTTCTTTGAAGAAGAGTGGTGCAGAGAAGCTTAAGCCCCACTTTTATGGCCCTTACAGAGTTGTTCGCAGAGTGGGAGAGGTAGCTTATGAGTTAGAGTTGCCAGAGAGCAACAAGATACACAATGTTTTTCATGTTTCGTGCTTCAAGAAGGCACTCGGGTAGCATCTTACTTATTCACCAGAGCTTCCACCCTTGGACGAGGAGGGCAGATTGGTCTTGGTTCCTGAGGAGATAGTAGACAACAAAGAGAGGAGCCTAAGGAACAGGGTGATCAAAGAATATCTCGTCAGATGGAGGGATTTGTCAGCTGAGGACGCCACCTAGGAAGGAGAGCAAATACTTCAAAATCATGATCTGCAATTGTTTGTGGGCAAGCAATTTCGGGAAGGGGGGACTATAATGTCCGTTTCCGAGGCATGAGCCAGGAAGAGGTTAATTAGCCTAATTATTCTCATGGGTTAATTACGAAGTAAAAGGGAATAATTTAATTTAATTATTTAATATTATCCATCCCAACACATTATAAGGATAATGTTATTTAATTAAATTAATAAAGTATTTAAAAGTGATTTTTTGGTGCAATGTTCAATTAAGTTAATAAAATAACTTAATTTCCAAAGGTTTAATTTAAATTAAAAAGTGCGGGAATTCTAAAGGTTACCTAGGGTTGATTATAAAAGAGCACTTGGAGGTTCATTCTATTCATGCCTATTTTATATTTTCTCATTGATATTTTGGAGAGCTTTAAGCTACAAACCCTTGGATGGAACCTAAGGGAATCCTAGTTTCGGTAGTGCAATATTCTATCCTAGCTAGTTGCTGAAGGAATCAATCAGATTTCTTGCCTGCGGAGGAACGATTAATTGAAGAATACATGAAGTCTTGTGCCATGACGAATTTCAGTTTATTGAAGGACAAATTGACATGATTTGTACCAAATTGTCAATTTGATATGATGGAGATTGAATGAGAATGGATTGTAGGTCGTTTTTTAAGGATTTGGCATTGATATTACATGATTCTATGACAGAATCGATAGGGTTTTGAAGGCAGATCTGAATCATATCATTGCTGACCGCTAGGGTTTTTTAAGCCATTGATATCATTGAAAACAACTTGAAGATCTGAGCACTTTCTTTGGCAGATCGTGGAGTTTTTGAAAGAATAATGTCACTTTTCCTCATCACCTAGGGTCTGGATTGGTTGGAAGAGCTAGCGCTACCATTAGAGGGTTTGTTGTCAACATTTTTACAATCTGATTTTATAGCAGACCTCTGCAGCCATTTTCATCATCTTTTGTCACTAATTATCATCCAAATATTGGCGGCTACCCTTGGAGTTGATCGCTTCACCATTGTGCGAGATTCATAGACTTTGAAGAGCTCATTTTTAGTCATTATTAGATCAGAAATTGTAATCAGATTTGTCCTACATCAAAAGTGTATTTCAGCTCATATCATTGTATTATTGGCATCATAGCATCCTAATATCAATCAAGTATGTTGTAATGAAATACTTTTCAAATCTTTAATTTGAAATAAAATACCATGTTGTTCCAATATATATCAGACATCTGATGGTGTTTTCAGTTCATCTATTTGTTATTATTTCATGTATCAAATAGTTCTATATTAGCTCATAACATGGCAAATGCATTCCCACATTGAAAACTCATAAAAACAATTGAAAACAAACAAGAAACAAAATCAAAAAAATTAGAAAGTTGGATCAGTTTTAGCAATGGTTCTTACACCATCCAAGGAGATTGAAACCATGTTGCAAGGATAGATTGAGATTGAGGCTGAGATTAAGGAGATTTGTACCATGACGAATTGATTTCAATGGAGGGCATCGGAGGGATAAAGAAGCTACCATTTAGAATCTAAATGGGTTGAAACTTGCTAGAAAAACCTTAAGATGAGACATAATTGAGAGTGATGGAAAAAGCTAGAGGCCAAGAAAAAGGAGATTTGGCAAGCAAAGGATGCTTGACAAACTGACAATGCTAAGAAGCTAGGAAAAAACAAATGAAAATGACCCAACACAACGGTGGAGTAAGATTCACATCAGGTTCACTAGATTGTATGTAGGGAAAATATGATTAACAATATAAATATCTTTTAATATAGGAAAAGGTAGAAGATCATACTAAATCCAACATACATACAATTTTGGCATGCCACAAAGTGGGACTAGGCTATATGCAAAAGTTGTTTGTACTTGTCCTCAAAAACAGCTTTCTCATTTCTGGGACAACATATGAACTATTTTGGTCCTGAAAAACCAAAATTTCTCTCTTCCCTTCTCAAAATTTGTTCTGAGCTTACAAATTCCTCATTTTTCCAAGCCTTTTTAGTAAAGGGATTAGCAGGTTCAACAGGGTCAAAGGCTTCTGCAGGCAAGTCCAATCAAAAGAACCAGTTTCCCTCGGATAAATTGTCCGAAGGAATTTCTTCGAACATTTTGTCCTAAGGAAATAAAAGAGACAACAGTCTTCCGAAAGAATCAAAGCCCGAAGGCCACCCGGATAATCCCGGAGGGTAGGTACCCTTGCGGGGGGACGCTCGACACTCAGAAATGGACCCTATTCAAGACCCCGAAGGGCAAGTTCCCTTCAGAAGGGGCCGAGCTTCAAAGGGCAGCGGAAGCTGCCAAGTGTCACAAGCCAAGACACAGTCTCTACCAACATCAAAGCCGCGGATGCTGCCACGTGTCCTCACCCGCGTCACGGCAAAATGACAGGCCCGCAAACGTCAAACTTAGGGCGATTGGCTAGCCGTTAACCTTCAAAAGAGGAAAGACCCGCGAACATCAAATTCGCTGCAATGAAGTGTTTTTTTATCTTTGCAGGCTTAAAACGTGGACTCGAATGCATTCAAAGACCCTAAGGCCAGGGCCAAAAGAAAAAAGAGACAAGGGAAACTCAGCAGGAGTTAATTCCAATAGGTGAAGCAGTTCGCCGGGTAGATATTTGGGGCCTATAAACATTGAAAGCGCACCCTGTTTGTCCCCTTTGGAATAAAGGCTGAGTAGACAGTTGCGCGGCTAGCAGGTGATGGAATGAGTGATTCCGGCTCGGGAGTAGACAATAGAGATGAATAAACACGCCACAGTTAAGGCAGTCGCCCTGCTCCAGCGTGGCTCTCCCTGACAGAATCAAAAATACATCCGAGGCATTAATTGCATAGTATAGGTCGCTCCATGGGACAAAGTGCCAAGTCTCTTCTGGCCTCTATATAATGTAACCTCTCATTCGATGCAAAAGAGATCTTCCCGTTACCAGAAGCAAAACTCTGCCCAAATTGAAAGGCATTACTGAGACTTTGAGCTCAGATTGTTCATATTATTTTATCCGAATGAGAAAGCAAGTTGTTTGTAGACTTTGTGCTGTCATATCTTGTATCATTTTAGGAGATTGTTCTTATGTCTGTCTTCTGAATGTGTTCTTGTTTATTTAATCTAACAAGCAGAATTAGTGGAAGTGATAAGTAAAGTGTCCTGAAGCCAGCTACTTTCAGACTGTGCTGTCATAGCTGTCTTCAGTGTGTGTTTATTTTTCGTTTCTGTGTAAAGGACCTTGGGACGACTTTGTGCCCCCATTGTTCTTCGTATTTCACTCTTGGGCAGTCGAGGTGGAGACTTTGCGCTACATCTCAAGCTGTTGGTTACTCTGCACCTTTGGTTACCAGTTACTTATCCTACCTGAAAGATCCCTATTGTTTGCAAGAACAAGCACTTCTAAAAGAAGAGAAGTGCCTTTTGTCATTTCACCAGGATTTCTTCTATCCAGGAAGGGATTTGGCGCTTGGCGAAATGTTACTTCTGAAAAAAGAAAAGTACCTTCACCAATCACCCAGGATTTCTCCTTTGATCTATGAGCATCATCTCTGAAAGAAGAGAGATGGATGATTCATCCTACCCCTGTGTGTTATTTTTTGCTTATATATATAGTATATAGCTCTTGCATATTTATAGGGAACCTCCCCTTGATGAGAGGAGAGATTTGTCCCCTGTTGATGTAGTAAACCTGCACTCCTGGCCGACCAATCTCCCTATGCTGTGGTTGAAGAGACCTATTTTTTTCACCAGTTAGTTGGTCGACAAAATATTCACCCAACATTTTTTGGCGACTCCGCTGGGGATGAACATGCAGTTTGAAGCCTCAAATTTCAGATTGAAGCAGTCCCTACCCTTATCCATTATAGACTCTGGCAACTCCATTCCGTGTCTTACCCATTATCATTATAGTCTTACCATCTTCCTCCATCTCTATTATATTATCTGGTCTGCAAAACCAGAGCCTCTAGGAAGAGCGTGCAGTTTGAAGTCTCAAGGTCCTACTCTTTTCTATTTTTGTTCTGCAATCTGGCAACTCCACGTTATACCAGAAGCCAGAAATCTCAAGGTGTTGTTGACCCTGCGATTGAGTTGGTGCAGCAGAGTAATTTTGATTTGTTTCCTCCACAACCTCACCTTCAATGAACTAGGAGTCTTCCTCCTATCAGGTCACCAACACAAGGCAGAGCTTCATTTTCTGCTATTAGCAGAGCTTTGCCTATACACATGCCGCCCAGATTTGTTATCCCCCTTTTCCATAATCCAATCATGGCTCAAGGCCCCTGGGGTAACTCATTTGGCCCATTAAATCTTACTCCACCTCTACATGAACTTTCACGCAGCTCAAGAAAGAACTTTCCCAAATTCTTTGGTGATGGGAGAGTTCACCCCGATGAACACATTGTAGCCTTCAGCATAGCCTGCGGTGTGATAGGGATGGAATTTGAAGATGTAGCAGTCAGGTTTTTCGTGAAAACACTACAAATTGCTGCTGCAGACTGGTTCTACCATCTGCAGGCTCGGTCAGTAACTGACTGGGACACATTCAAAGATAAATTTGAAACCAGGTTCAAACCTGCAGAAGATGCACATGCCTTTTTGGCCCAGCTCACACAGATGAAGGAACCCCATGAACCTATGAGAGACTTCATTGCCAGGTTCGACAAACTGAGGCACAGGATTCCCATAATCGCCCAGCCGACACCTCAGAATCTCAAGTGTTTCTTCATCAACTCACAGCTGCTTGAAGTGAGTTTTTTGCTGAGACGAGCTAGACACATAGACCTTGTTGCTGCTCAAGACTTGGCTACTGAGGTAGAAGATGACCTTATCTTGGCAGAAAAGATAAGGAGAGACCCTAACAGAGGTAAACCCTCTTCATCTTCTGAATACTCACCTACAGGCACCACTGATCAAATGGTGCAGAAGCTAGCAAATGAATTGCTAGTCCTCAGAAAACAAATGGCCCATGTCTGCTCCTAATTGGGATATGCCAAGGAGGACATTCCCGAATCAGACATATCAAAGCAATGCTGCCAGGAATCAAGGGCAACCAAATCGTCTTCCTCCCCCACAAAGGAACCTTTTCCTTAAAGCACCTCCAACCAACTCAGCAGTTGGATATCTGGAAACAGAACATGATTTCTCTTTCCAATTTGAGTTTGAGCAAGAAAATGACGCTTATCTCTTCACGGAGGGTCAAGAAGAGTCAGCTGGGGACTCCCACATTGGTTTCCTGAATTATCAGGATGAACCCAGAGGTGAAGGTAATGCAGCTGAGGGGTCATATGCTGTATTCACCCGATCCAAGAATCAATCAGCTCAACAAGCTGATAAAGAGAAAGCAGAGGAGCGACCTCAACCAACAGTTTCAATTGCTAAACGGGGATCCACTCTTCCTTTCCAGCTAAAGGACCCAGTGACTGCTAGAAAGGTAAGTACCCCAAACATTTATGCACCTTCAACTTCAAATTCGCAGTCCAGTTCTCCCCCTCCCAAAACTCAAAAGGATGAACTCCCATCCTCTATGCCTGGTTCATTTCCAACATTTGATATCATTGACCATGCAAAGAAAACCAAAATTCAAATGTCTGAATTTGAATTTCTACAGTCCCATCCTGAGCAATTAGACAAACTGGTTCAAATGTGTTAAAAACCAAAACGTCTTTGTTGAACAAGCAATTCTCAAAGTGACACATGATCCACCCAAGAATGCACCCACCAGAAACAATCTTGTCATTACCCCTCCTGCTACTCCTGGTAAGACTAAACCTTTCTATGTCTCATTGCTAATAAATGGACGTCAGCTGAACAATTGCATCATTGATTCTGGAGCTTTAGACAATGTCATGCCTGCTAAAGTGGCTAAATCCCTTGACCTCACACCAACCAAGACTTTTGGTAGATGCTTCTCCATGGAGAACAAGCAAGTACCTCTGCTGGGACAAATTAAAGATGCCCAATTTACGTTTGCAGCGTTCCCAGACAAAAGAATCAAGATTACTGTCTTGGTAGCTGACGTCCCAGCATCATATAGCATCCTTCTTGGGCGAAATTTCTGCAGGGATGGTGGTGAATTGAGTATGGACTTATCCGAGGCAAGGATTTCAATCAAAGGTGTTATGAAGAGGCTGCTCCCTGAGAAGGAAGCGAAATACGTGGTTACCCGAACCTCGGCACCTGAAGCTCAAATTCTGTTTGAGTCTTCAGGCATGGGTAACTACTTTCTGTCCACGGATGAAGTTCATGAGGCATCTGATGAAGCCCATGCAAGTGACAACCTGGAAATGCGTTCAGCTGAAACAACAGCAGAATTGGCAGAGCGCAATGCAAGTGTAGAGGAATCTCCTCCTCTGAATGAAGAAGAATTCAAAGAAAAATCAGTATCAAATGAGGTATGGATTCTTGAATTTGATGGCAGCTGCTCCTCCACCAGTTCAGGGGCCGGGGTTGTGTTGATATCTCCTCAAGGAGATATTTTTATTTCATCTTATAAGTTGCAGTTCAGCAACACTAATAATACAGCTGAGTATGAATCTCTGTTGCTAGGATTAAAAGCTGCTAGGGACAAAGGCATCAAACTCCTTCATGCTAAAAGAGATGTTGAATTGGTGGTTTGTCAGGTGAGGAACCTGTATCAAACCAAGAATGAAAGATTGCGCCAATACCGTAATCTAGTTTGGGACCAAATTGAAAACTCTGATGCTTTCAGCATCTCTGTAGTTCCCAGAGAATTCAATGACCGGGCTGATGCACTGGCTGTTTCAGCTACTCTCTTGGTCCTCCACCCAGACTTCAAAAGAGAGGTACACCATTGAGCTGGTCTTTAGGCCAAGTGTACCTGATAATGCCAATCATTAGCAAGTGTTCAACAATGACAATCAAATCATTGCCTTTCTGGAGCAAAGGGACAGCTTTGAACGGCTGCATTTCGAAGGCAATGAACCTCAAAAGTGTGAATCAGCTCCTGAATCAAGTTCAAGCACAGGTGAAGAGTTCTTGCAACTGAAAGAGAATAAGATTCTCAAAGGCCTGGTTTCCCTTGAGACGCTGTTTGATAAGCATGATAGATTCATCAAACAGCAGCAAACGGATTTAACCTCCTCTCAGGAGTTTGATCAAGTAAATCTGGGAACCAAAGAAGACCCCAAGATGGTGAACATTGGGAAATGCTGTACTCCTGAAGAACGTTTCAAGTTCACCACTTTGCTCAACCAGTACATGAACGTCCTAGCATACTCCTTCATGACCTGAAGTCACTCCGGCCTGATAAAATTTGACATGACATTCATCTCAAGGCTGATTCGACACCTTACAGGGAAAAGTCTAAGCATTATAATCCGAAAATATCAGGTACTATTCTCTCTGAAATACATAAAATGCTAAATGCCAGGATAATCTTTCCAATCCATCATTCCAAATGGATTGCCAATATAATGCCTGTAAAGAAGAATGGTGAAATTCGTCTTTGTGTAGATTTTAGAAATTTGAATCCGGCATCTTTGAAGGATAATTATCATTTGCCAATCATGGATCAAGTGCTTCAGACAGTGACGGGCTCGAAGATGTTATCAATGCTAGATGGTTTCTCAGGATATAATCAAGTCGAAGTTAGTAAAGCAAACCAGCATAAGATTGCTTTCACCACACTTTGGGGCACGTTTGCATATAAAAAGATGCCTTTTGGCTTGATAAATGCTAGCACCACCTTCCAACGAGCAATGGACCTTGCCTTCAAAGATGAGATGGGTAAGTTCATTGTAGTTTATCTTGATGACTTGACCGTCTTCTCTAAGCATCGCCCAGATCATGTGCATCATTTGCAACAAGTGCTGGAACGCTGCCGCCAGAATGGCATTTCCTTATACCCCAAGAAGTCAGTCTTTGGAGTAACAGAGAGGAAACTTCTCGGACACATGGTGTCAAAAGGGGGCATAAATATTGACTCAGACAGAGTCAAGTCTATCCAACAACTTACCTTGCCCACAAGTAAGACTGTTGTACACTCCTTCGAAAAGGTGAATTTCTTACGGAGGTTCATCCCCAAGTTTGCTGAGAAGACTAGGCACATTGAAAACATGATGAAGGGAAAGGCCACCTTCAACTGGACTGAAGAAGGCAAGTCGGCATTTGAGGATATCAAGACTGCCATTGCCCATGCTCCAATTCTGGCTTGTCCAAACTATAACAAAGAGTTCACCATTTACAGCTATGCTTCAGAACATACGCTTTCAGCAATTTTGATTCAACAAAATAAAGAAGGTATGGAATCTCCCATTTTCTTCATGAGCTGTCCTCTCAAAGCTCATGAGCTGAAGTACTCGAACATAGAGAAGCATGCTTATGCAATGGTGAAGGCAGTAAAGCATTTCCGCTTCTACATTTTGAATTCACGAGTTACTGCCCTAGTTCCTGATACCACGGTCAAATCCATACTGACTCAGCAAGAGTTTGAGACGAAAAGAGGCAATTAGGTTGCAAAGATCCAGAAGTTCGATCTGGTCATCAAACCAACAAAGCTGGTGCGTGGAAAGGGGCTATGCCAATTAATTGCTGATAACAAGCCAGAAGGAACAGAGCATGAAGAATCAAAGGTGGAAGACACACCAACAGTCCTCTTTGTCTCCACCACGAATGAATGGTATTCAAGTATTGCTCATTTCCTTACTTATGGTGGTGTCTTGCTCACCTATCTTATAAATAAAGGAGAACCATCACGCTGAAAGCTGCAAATTTTGTCTTCTGGGACAACGGCCTATACAAGAGGAGCCTTGATGGAGTTTTCCTTTGTTGTGTGGACAAGGAGCAACAAAGCCAACTTCCGAAGTCCTTCCACAATTCAACCTGTGGGGGACATTTTTCTGCCCCTGTGACTGCCCATAAGATCCTGCGAGCTAGGTACTACTGGCCAACTCTCTTTCAAAATGCATACAAGTGGGTTAGGGAGTGTGAACTATGCCAACAGTTTGTCAGAAGACCCAAGTTAGCTACCCTGCCTCTCAAGCCAGTGGTCATAGAGGAGCCATTCCAGCAATGGGGAATTGACTTTATTGGCGCTGTAAACCCATCTTCAAGTGCTGGACATGACTATGTCCTCACGACAACAGACTACTTCACCAAATGGGTGGAAGTTGTTCCAACCAAACATGCTACTTCAGAAGTAGCATGCAATTTCCTCAAAGAGAACATCATATCCAGGTTTGGAGTCCCAACCAAGATTGTCACTGACAATGCAGTTTGTTTCACTTCCCAGGGGATTACTCATTTCTGTTTCTACTATGGGATTACACTCTCCCACTCTTCTGATTACTTTCCACAAGCGAATGGACACGCTAAATCAAGCAATAAGAACCTGGTGACTATCATCAAAAAGCTGGTGGATGACAACCAAAAGACATGGCATAAAGCATTGGTTGATGCTCTATGGGCAGACAGAATTACACCAAAGAGAGCAATCGGTATGTCTCTTTTCCAACTTCTTTATGGTGTCAATGCTGAGATACCAATCACCTTGGAATTGCCAGCATTGAAACTAGCTAAGGCAATTGAAGACCAAACATATGAAGGCTCCCTTGATAACAGGATCATGTGTCTTACTGAGTTGGACGAGCAGAGAACTACAGTGGTGGACCAAATTGTTTCCCATCAAAGTCTGGTGAAGAAGCTCTTCGACCAGAAAACAAAGAACTGTGATTTCCAAATTGGAGATCAAGTCCTGTTGTCGGACAAGAGAAGAGAACCAAAGGGGATGCATGGAAAGTTTGATTCCCTATGGAAGGGCGCTTTTACTATTCATCAGCTCAACGGTGAAAACAGTTTCCTGTTGAAGTATCAAGATGGCACTCTTTTCTCTACCTCACAATGGGCAGCATCTGAAGCACTTCAACTCTTGAAGTATCGGACGAGTTCCCCTGTACATATGTATATTTGTGTAGTCTTTTGTTTCTGTTTTGTGCTTTTCGTTTTCGTTTTTTGGAACCTTTCTTTTTGGGTAGCACGACTCCATAGCCCAATGGCATACTTCAAGGCACTGGAGATTCTGGTTTCTACTCCTCTCAGCTGTTTCGAGTTTTCATCTGACGGAAGTTCCCCAACTGGAGCCAACTGTTGTCCTCAAAAACAGCTTTCTCATTTCTGGGACAACATATGAACTATTTTGGTCCTAAAAGACCAAAATTTCTCTCTTCCCTTCTCATAATTTGTTCTGAGCTTACAAATTCCTCATTTTTCCAAGCTTTTTCAGTAAAGGGATTAGCAGGTTCAACAGGGTCAAAGGCTTCTGCAGGTGAGTCCAATCAAAAGAACCAGTTTCCAACACTTCGTCATTTTCAGGATTAGTTCAGCGCCTTGGTTCGATCAAAAATGTCCATCGGCGAGCATCTAAGCAAGGATTGAACCATTGAACCGTTGAACCTTGAACCATTTTTGGTTCAACGGGTTCAAATGTTCGACGTCATCAGCAAGAGTTAAGCGCATTTGTCAAAGGTTCAAAGTTCAACCATTCCGAGGTTCCACGGCTCCGAACACTCAACGAGTTTCAAAGGCTTGAACCGTTGAACCTTGAACCATTTTGGTTCAACGGGTTCAACGTTCAAACGGTTCAACGCGCTTGGTTCAAAGATATCAAAGAGACTTGACTAAATCAAAAGAATGAACCGACCAAACCATTGAACCTTGAACCGCTTCATAGGTTCAATGAGTTCACGGGTTCAAAGGTTCAAAGGCAGCCTCAGTCAAGAAAAGGAGCGAGCAAAAGAAAAGCCCAAGAGCGGAAAGCGCCAAGTGTCGACGGCAGAAGGTTTCAATACGATGCAACGGAAGACGCCACGTGTCCTTGATGAGGATCGACGGAAACCGACAAGTGTCATCGTCCACGTGATTGCCAAAAATGAGCCTCGACTATTTCTGTGAGTGTTTCTAGAGTTCGGCGAAAGCCGCCACGTGTCTTCTTCCGCCAGACTCTCAAAGGTTTCTAAGGGCCCCTATGAATTAGGCGGATGCTTCCACGTGTCCTCGCCTGTTCCGGCGGAAGATGCCACATACCACTTGCTAAATGCAGTGGAAGGTGCCACGTGTCAAAGACAGAGAACCCTCAAACGCAGAGACACAGAGCCAAGAAAAGGTTTCCTTCGGACAAATTGTCCGAAGGAATTTCTTCGGACATTTTGTCTAAAGGAAATAAAAGAGACAACAGTCTTCCGAAAGAATCAAAGCCCGAAGGCCACCCGGATGATCCCGGAGGGTAGGTAACCTTGCGGGGGGACGCTCGACACTCAGAAATGGACCCTGTTCAAGACCCCGAAGGGCAAGTTCCCTTCAGGAGGGGCCGAGCTTCAAAGGGCAGCGGAAGCTGCCAAGTGTCACAAGCCGAGACACAGTGTCTACCAACATCAAAGCCGCGGATGCCGCCACGTGTCCTCACCTGCGTCACAGCAAATGACAGGCCCGCAAACGTCAAACTTAGGGCGATTGGCTAGCCATTAACCTTCAAAAGAAGAAAGACCCGCGAACGTCAAATTTGTTGCAATGAAGTGTCTGTTGATCTTTGCAGGCTTAAAACGTGGACCCGAATGCATTCAAAGACCCTAAGGCCAGGGCCAAAAGAAAAAAGAGACAAGGGAAACTCAGCAAGAGTTAATTCCAATAGGTGAAGCAGTTCGCCGGGTAGATATTTGGGGCCTATAAACATTGAAAGCGCAACCTGTTTGTCCCCTTCAGAATAAACGTTGAGTAGACAGTTGCGCGGCTAGCAGGTGATGGAATGAGTGATTCAAGCTCAAGAGTAGACAATAGAGATGAATAAACACGCCACAGTTAAGGCAGCCGCCTTGCTCTAGCGTGGCTCTCCCTGACAGAATCAAAAATGCATCCGAGGCATTAATTGCACAGTATAGGTCGCTCCATGGGACAAAGTGCCAAGTCTCTTCTGGCCTCTATATAATGTAATCTCTCATTCGATGCAAAAGAGATCTTCCCGTTACCAGAAGCAAAACTTTGCCCAAATTGAAAGGCATTACTGAGACTTTGAGCTCAGATTGTTGTTCATATTATTTTTATCTGAATGAGAAAGCAAGTTGTTTGCAGACTTTGTGTTGTCATATCTTGTATCATTTTAGGAGATTGTTCTTATGTCTGTCTTCTGAATGTGTTCTTGTTTATTTAATCTAACAAGCAGAATTAGTGGAAGTGATAAGGAAGGTGTCCTGAAGACAGCGACTTTCAGAGTTTGTGCTGTCATAGCTGTCTTCAGTGTGTATTTTTTGTTTCTGTATAAAGGACCTTGGGACGACTTTGTGCCCCCATTGTTCTTCGTATTTCACTCTTGGGCAGTCGAGGTGGAGACTTTGCGCTACATTTCAGGCTACTAGTTACTCTGCACCTTTGGTTACTAGTTATTTATCCTACCTGAAAGATTCATGTTGTTTGCAAGAACAAGCACTTCTGAAAGAAGAGAAGTGCCTTTTGTCATTTCACCAGGATTTCTACTATCCAAGAAGGGATATGGCGCTTGGCTGAATGTTACTTCTGAAAGAAGAGAAGTACCTTCACCAATCACCCAAGATTTCTCCTTTGATCTGTGAGCATCATCTCTGAAAGAAAAGAGATAGATGATTCATCCTACCCCTGTGTGTTATTTTCTGCTTATATATATAGTATATAGCTCCTGCATATTTATAGGGAACCTCCCCTTGATGAGAGGAGAGATTTGTCCCATGTTGATGTAGTAAACCTGCACACCTGGCCGACCAATCTCCCTATGATGTGGTTGAAGAGACCTATTTTGCTCACCAGTTAGTTGGTCGACAAAATATTTACCCAACAGTACTAAGGGTATTAAGGATATAATTAAGAAGTCTATGCAAGGAACTGACGAATAAATACCAACCTAGATCCAATATATAAAAGAGATAAGCGAAATAGATATAAATGCCATTAGGCAATAACCAATAGATATCTAATCTAAAAGGTTGTAACTAGAAAGTATTAAAACAAAGCATGCAAAGATAGCATACACTAACAAACATATACTAATCTAAGCATGGAAGTCCAAAACATGCCAATATAGCACATGAATGCACATGCACACACACACACACACACAAGTAAATAAAGAAAGAGTATAAGGCTAGGGATACTTTTCTTGGGTTGACTCATCAACGCATCAATCTTCCCCTTAGCTCAAGTGGCACTTTGTGAGAGATGTTGAGGTGAAGCTCAAGATGGAAAGAAGATCGAAGTATCCTTAGTTGGAGACTCCAAAGACTAGGTGTACCTTGTTGGTTCAGCTTCTCTTCTTGAATCTTCAAAGATGTCCAAACTAGTCTTCCAAAAGTTTGAGCTCCTAAGCCCTAATTCCTCTTCTTCTTACTATGGTATATTTGTATGCGGGAGCAAAGCTGATTGGATATCCTACTTATGACAAATGGCAATCGGGAACCCTATAAACATACATCCAAATCTTAAAAGTCGCCTATCATACTTAGTTGACAACTTCGGCCCGGTCGAAGAAGTCAACCAAGGGGTCACTGCAAGATGCCTTTGACAGGGCCAAATAAGTTAGGGAGAGGCACGCAAATAGGAAGAAGAGGGGTGAAGAGGGAGAGCGAGAACAAATGAAAGCGAAATTGAGCAAATGATGATGGATGAGGGCATATATAACAAAGATCATCAGGGGAATATCTCATAAAGTGTAATGTCCCCTTTTCATATAATTTTAATAATTAATAAAATTTCCTGAATAGTGATTTTAGTAATTCGAAAATATAAGGCAATTTAATTAATTATTAAAATAGAACCATTTTGGATAATTATTTGAATTATCGGAAAAATGGTTTTAACCATTTGAAAAATTAAAGTAATTTTAATGATTATTCTAAGGGGTTTTATAATTAATAAATTGTTTGAAAAGTGATTTTTATCACTTTAATTATTAGAACAATTTAATTAATTATTTAAGCAATGACCTAATATAAAATAGTTATTTAATTTACAAAAAAATAATTTTAATTACTAATTTATTAAGGCAAGTTATTTAATTAATTCAAAAAGACCTAAAATGAAATTAAAAGGAATTTCGGCTTGGGAGCTAAAGCAAAAAAAGGAAAAGATATCCTAAAAGTTGGCAAGAGAGGGTTATGAGATATTTTACCTCCCCAAGGTGAATCGCCCCCTTTTGAAAGGTACAAATTTACGGTGAAGATCACAATTGAAAACATGCTAAAAATTGATATTGTTTCTTCATACTTGAAGAAGATATTGAGATGTATGCCCAATAAGTGTTTGCAGATTTGGAGCTGATTATTCTACAAAATGTGTCTTTTGACGCCACCTATTGCTAAGGTAGATTTGTTACTTGCCCTAAAGTGAGACGATTTACTTTGTGAGTTTATTGAGAGGGTTTGGTGGATTATTTGAGGTCCACTTGATCATAATAAATCTAATTATTATTTGCATTAATTTTCTTAAGTGTGGCGACTTGTTTGGGATTGAGGGTTTCATGTTTGAAGAGGTAAATTCTAAAAACTAAAATTTTGAAAATTTTGGAGCAAGTTTTGATGACCTTTCCATGGAAAAAAAATTCTGAAATTATTTTTATTTGATAGTCATTATTTTTGTGATCAGTTTGAGCTCTTATTTGCATCATAATTCCAAATATTGAGAGTTATGAATTTTTTAAGTTTTCAGCTGTTCGTAGGAAATAATACTTGTTGAGGGCAGATTTGCAAGGGTTTCGTTCTGATTTAATTATTGCAGTAATTTTCTGAATATTGGCGATTGGATTGGACTAGAGTTTGATCACTTTGGAACCCTAACCGTTGATGATTCATGGATGATATGACTGTTGTGATTTTTGTATGATTTTGTCTACAATTTGTGAAAGCTTGAAGGGATTAGAGTGGGAAAGGACATCAATTCAGCTAATGTGACACTAAGGTTTGGAGGAATGAAACATTCATTTCAAGCTCTTTCTTCTTTGCAAAAAGAGCCATTGGTGGCCAACATCACAAGGCATTTATTTGTCATTTATTTCAAAGTGAATTGAAGTTAATTTTCAATTGGGATGTACAATTACAAGAGCTAGAGTTTGTTGATTTTACTAAATTCGGAATTCAAAAATTGTGGATTTTAGGGGAAACCCCTTTTTGGTTCAATCGTCCCATTTTGGAAGATTACATAAAGCACAAAGCACCACAAACAAAACCACCCCAATTTCGGTGCACTCCTTAGGATATGCACTCAGGGAGATTGATGCAACAACGAGTCCTACAAAATTAATTGTTAGTAAATGAAAAATATAAGTGTATACAAGAATTATAACACTATGCCATACTCAAACTCAGAGTATGCAAGTACCAACAATAGGCTAGTACCACATATGCACATTTCCATCTCTAAATATCCAACAGACCCTATTGTGTCATGTGATGCAAGTATATTTTCTTGTATTGGTGCATCTTTCATGTCCTTTGTTAGTAAGAGTTATGTTTAAATTTTAAAATTGATGGGTTTTTTTCGATTTCATGAACACATTTTGTTTTATATTCTTTCATGTGATGTAAGTATATTTTTTATATGTGCCTATCAATTAGGAATTGTTCATATAACCTCACTAACATTGAGACTTAAATGAAATAATTATTCTAGTTAAAAGAGCTTGAAACCCTATGCCCATCCCATCCATTGAGCTGCAATTTTTCACCAACACCCTTACAGATCGACTTTAACCCCTGACTTGATCTATCAAGCCTTTTCACTTCCCCACTAAGGAGGCCATGGCATCATATTGAGTCCTGATTTCAAGCATACTGTATCAAATGATGTTGTCTCATTCTATAGATAAAATTTGAAAATGTTCCTCTAGTATCTGTTGACAATTCTTCCACAGGTCAGATTGTCTCTTGCCATTCAGAAAGTTCACGTCTCTAGCCAAGGAAGAAATAATACATTGGGTAGATGTCAACCAATTGAAATACTCATTTGCAAAGGCCTTGGCTACAACAGGATTTCCTTCGGACAAAGAAGGCTTGATTTCACATAGCTTCGGAAAAGTTCGAAGGACCGTTGCAAAATTTTGAAGGGACACTCAAGAAATCTGAAGCGTATGTTATCCTTAGGGAATATAAAAAGTTCTCTGCAAGAAGTCCGAAAGAATGAGCTTTGAAATAAGTCCACGGGAAATTAGCCAAGAGTAAGAAGACAACAGATATCCTTCGGACTTTTTGTCCGAAGGAATACTTTGGAGGGTTTGTAAACAAAGAACCTGCAGCCTCCCAAAAAGTCCGCCAAAGAATAAATCCCAAGGAATAATTCCTTCGGACTTTTTGTCCGAAGGAATTCCTTCGGACAAAAGTCTGAAGAAATCCAAGAAGTCAGAAAATCCAAAAGTTCAAAGGAATAAGGACACCTACAAAAAACCTGGGTGCCCTGCAAAAAACTCGAGTGCCCTACAAAAAACCCGGGTGTCCTACAATTTTTTCGAAAAGCCATTTCTGAGAGACACAAGCCCTTGCGGAGGGCACTTGGTCAGTGACAGGACCTTTGCGACTTTCCCGAAGGGCACAGAGGAAAGACACAAGCACTTGCGGAGGGCACTTGGTTGGTGACAGGGCCTTTGCATTTTTTCCGAAGGGTATTAAGCCGATGGTAAAGACAAAGACAACGGACTAATTCCTTCGGATTTTTTGTCCAAAGGAATTCGGGACAAAGAAAAACCCGTGGAAAAAAGTCCGAAAGTAAAAGAGAAAAAACAAAGGAAGTATATCCTTTGGAAAAAAGTCGAAGGAATTCCTTCAAACTTTTTGTCCGAAGGATTAATTCAGGAAAAGTGCAAATGGAAAAAGCCCGCAGAAAAAAGACCGTAGAAATTCAAAGGATACAAAGCCCGTGGGAAAAGTAAGGACATAAAGCTAAGGGAAATAAAGACGAAGGAAAAGAAAGGCCCAGGAAGGATAAAATCTCGGACTTTTTGTCCGAAGAGCAAAATCCGAAGGCAGAGAAGGTTAAGTTCGAGAAAATCAAAGGGAGATAAAACCAAGGGGAAAACAATAAAGCCGAGGGAAATAAAGCAAAAGGGAAAGTCCGTGGAAAGGCAAATACAGACAGAGGTCAAGAAGAAGATTCTAGATTTAGCCAAGAGAAATCACGGACAGTTGGGCCGAGAGAAATCCATGCACAAACAAAAGACAGAGTCAACGTGGAATTCCATGCAAGCAAAAGCTAATTACGGTTGACTAGTCAAGGCTTCAGTTGACTGGTTGTTGAAGTCAAGTTTATCTTCAAACGTTCCAACTCAGCCTTTCAAACGTTCCAACTCAGCCTTTCAAACGTTCCAACTCGGCTTCCAACGGATCAAGTCAAAGTTCTAAAATTGACATTGGTGTTGAATTTCATGCATACTATTGTCATCTCATACTTCCAAACGTTCCAGCAGCTCATGAAGAAGCTAAAATTGACATTGGCATGGATTTCCATGCAAAGAGAGGTGGGCGTATCAATATGCAAAGACAAGTCCACTTCCTTTAACGCCAAGGAGCTTCATGCAAAGACAAGTCCACTTCCTCTAACGCCAAGGAGCTTCATGCAAAGACAAGTCCACTTCCTCTAGTGCCAAGGAGCTTCATGCAAAGACAAAGGGAAAACATATTTTATCGAAAGGCAAAGTCAGTCTTGAGTTAATCTAAATTGATCTTCCTATTCTATTTTTCAACACTAATCTTTTGGCTTTTGTAATTCTCTATATTAATGGCTTTTCAGCCTTAGATTTTTTTTCATCCCTCTCTTGGCAAGAGCAGACTCTATCATTGGTGAGTTGTGTAACCTCTTCAATCAATAGAAGAATTATACTTTCAGATTTCACGTGCTGGCATAGTGTATATTCATTCAGCAATTTGCATGTGGTAGATTTCTCTCCCTTCCCAAATTTTGATTCATACCTAGTTGCTAGCTTATCGTCTTATGCAAGTCATGTTAAGTGTTTTTTATGTCTTTTGTTGAAGCTGTAAGTGGATGTTAGGTAGCTGCAAAGTGTCTTGTATCAAACCTCTCTCCATCGTTTTCCCTCATGTTTTGGTCATTGAATCGAACCTTCTCATGAAATACTTATGCATAGTGATCAATTGAAATCGAAGGTCTTTCTTTTCCCTTGTTTGTTCAGTGTTCAAGTTTCCAAGTAGTGGATCAACGTTTTGGTGTATCACTGTTATTAGGTAGGATTTCCCTTTCGAGTTTCCTTCTCCCTTTTCCATCGTAGTCCACAGCAAAGAGAAGAGATTCTCATTGATACATTTTATAGGAACCAGCCTTCTCTGGAGGTTCTTCTCACCTTTGAGGCACCCACCCTCGTGAGAAGATCCCATTGTTTCAACCGGATAGAGGATTGGTCATTTCATGCACGTCTTCGATTTAGGGTGCAGCTCCAGGTTGACAATAGTATCATGCTAAGGCACAAGCATCCTTGGTGTAATAGTAATCTTGCATCACCAAAAAAATATACTCATTTTTATTCCAGATTTCATTTCGTTGAAGACGACAAGGTATATTTTGATTAGCTCTGGCTTTCACAATTTATATGAGGTCTCAAATCCTTAAGTTCACTTGCCTTACTCGAGTTTATGATTTCTTTGGTTTTAATGGTGTATTGGGTACCTCAGATTTCCATTTGGTTGCACTAAATATTGAGCTTAGTTGGATTTCTTGTTATTCCCATGTTTTTGCTTAATACTCCAGTTTTCCTCTAATTTCCTTCAAGCCACGACGGCACAACAGGGGGTTCACTCTCACAGGCTCTTTATCAAGTTTTATCTTTGTTTTGCTTCATTTTGCTCTATGATAGAATATTTTGACAAGTATCACTCACTCGTGAAATTTGCTCAGGCTTAGTTTTTGTTACCTCCGGATTCAACAGTGTCCATATTACAACATGCTGCCAATTGTCACCTTCTCATGAGATCTTGTTTGGTTTAGCTTTTTCTTTCACCTTTGGTTTCCATTATGCTCCATGTTACGATATCCTGCCACTTGTCATCTATAACTAAGATCTTGCTCGAGCTTTGTTTTATCTTTTACCTCTAAGTTTCATTTTGCTTCGTGCAATGAGAGCTCAACAAGAGTCAAGTGCTCATGGAAGCTTGTTAGGGGACCTCACATTTTGCTTTGTATTGTTACCCTCGTTTTCCTTTACTCTCTCTATAATGATATTGAGACATGGTCATCATCCCGTGGAATCAACACACAGAGGGTGCTCACCATTGAGCCTAACTTTTAACATTTTCCAAATGCTTCGTGAAACGGTGTTGTGACAAGTGTCACATTCACGGAGACCCTGTTTGGAAGCGTTTATCTCAGGCTTAGAACTCAAACATGCCCCATGAAATAAGATATTGACATGTGCCAAGATCTTGTGAACCCATCTCACAAAGGGTTGTAAACTCTGTTGTTTACCTTGGTTCCAATTTTCAGTTGGCATTGTGCAACAAGATGCTAACACATGGCCCCATCTCGAAGTTTTCTTTGTTATTTGTCTATTTGTGGTTTTACTCTGACAAAACACTCTCACCAATATTAACTCTAATATGCTCCATGAAATGATATTTTGACGTGTCGAGATCTCGTGAGCTTGCCTCACAGAAGACTTTTTCCCCTTGGTTGCACTTGGTGTTTGGCTTTATGCATTGAGATGTTGACACGTGGAGCAATCTCGTGTGTTCTTCTCTATTCTATGTTTTCATTGTGTTTCAACTCTCATGAACACAAGGTCTCTGAAAAACAGATTTGAATGTTAATCAAGAGGAAATCAGACTATTCTAGCAATTCAAACTATTTGATGTTACAAGCACAAGGGGAAAATTGGTGATTACTTATGTGACATCAATTACCTTTGGGGATCATGATTGAAAAACATTCATCAAAGAGATGATACATTAAAAATGAAACCAATCTTTAATTGGTTTCATTAGTTCTTGCTTGGGATCATTTTTCCATCCTTTTTTCCTTAGTTATCCTACACCAGAAAAACGATAAATCACGAAACGGGAAAATTAATCACACTTGAGATTTGAGACCGTGTCCCTGGTATATAGAGCTGCAAAGAGAGAAAACAAGGCATCTTGGTCATGTGAAGGTTACATTTTTTGAGAGAGCCCCAGATAAGCCAAAGATCAAATTTTAGCTGGGGTTTTAACCCAGATGGTGAATCAATCAAGGTTTGGAACTATCATGAAGCATGCCAAGGGAACTTGATGCTCAAATATTCATCCAAGTGTTTGTCAAAATACTAGTAAGCTTATTTTTGTTGTATTAGTCAATAAATAGATAGCTCATATTAATCGAATCCTATTTTGAATCTCTGTTTCTTGGAGAGCATCATAAAGTGATGTAAACTCATAATCAGTAACTTGTGTCACTTTGAGAAATAAACAATCTCAGTTCTCTTCTATATCGGATCTAGCATGATTAGAGGTGAATTTAGTTCACTTAAATGGTAAGTTTAATTAGTAAGTTTAATGCTCAAAGATTCATCCGAGTGTTTGTCAAAATCCCAATAAGCCTTTTTTTTTTGTATTCGTCAACAAATAGATAGCTCATGTTATTTGAATCCTATTTTGAATCTTTGTTTCTTGGAGAGCAGCATAAAGTGATGTTAACTCAAAATCAGTAACTTGTGTCATTTTGAGAAATAAACAATCTCAGTTCTCTTCTATATTGGATCTAGCATGATTAGGGGTGAATTTAGTTTACTTGCTGCAAGGAAAAGGTGATTGTTCAATCGACACCCTATCCTTGACTACATCATATGGTATCAGAGCTAGTTTAAATCCAATTTGTGAATCATAGACATTGCCTACCTAGGATTGCAACTTGGAAGATTGCAGCAGTAGGTTTTGATTGACCAAAAGAGTCAAGATGCTTCTCAGAAGTATGGCGGGTATAGGTGGCGCAGTAGCTACCAACGTGGCAGGAAGATTTGATGAGGTTGCAGAATTGCTGAGAGCTATGCAAGTATGATTACATTATGTTGAGGCAGACCCAAAAAGGGGTTTTGTACCAAGAGGTGATGTGATGTTGAAGAAGTGAAAGGAGCAAAAGAAGACAAACATGAGCAAGGAGATGAGCATAGACTCATTAAAGATTTCTCAAGAATTGGAAGAGAAACAAGGATGGAAGTTCCAAGCTTTTCAGGATCTCTAAATCCTGAAGAATTGAAAGATTGGCTTATAAAAATTGAAGAATGCTTTGAGTTTGATGATGTACGTGATCCAAGAAGAGTGAAATTGGCTCAAACCAAGCTGAAAGGTCATGCAACCCTATGGTGGAAAGATCAATTTATTTTTATTGTGGCTGCCTATCATATAAATCACTAAGTGTATGCCACGCCTCCAAACTATTATTTGATAAGTCAATATGTACTTGTGTCTCTAATGTGCAGGAATATTGAATAATTGTTGATTTTTTAAATCAAAAGTGGCTTTTTCATTTACATCAATGGTAATTGTTGGTCCGTTTTTATTCTCTATTAACCCCTACAAATCATTAAAAACGAGTGTTCCCTTTACTAGTCTCTTCCATTTGATGTAATTTGTGCCATTTAGCCTATCCAATCAAGTGAAATTTTTTAAAATCTTAGACATCATGGAACTTAGGAGTGTGTGTGCAAATTTGTGCCAAAATTCAAAAAATCAAACTATTATTCTCACCCTCAAAATCACTCAGAAACTAGTTAGCCCTCCAATTTTGTTTGCAAAATAAAAAGCCTTGTAACACCTTACTATCAAAATTCATAAAACAATTTTTTTTTCAACCCCTTATTACTTCAAAGTCACCTCTTTCTAACTTTCAATTACAAAAATAAATCCTTTCCAAACATTTTATCATCCAACAAAACAAACACAAGGAAGAAGGTTTAATAAATCCCTGAAATGCATTGTATCCCACCCTTTTGATTGGACAGTTTGGCTTTTATACTCCATGTTTCATGCTACTTGAGAAACAGTCTGTTGTGCACCTCACACAGCCTGCAAATAAATAGACAGCAGCTCTCATTTGAGGGGACAGTTTCAACACCCACAACTTACAGCAACGACCAGCTCAAAACTTGTCTGTGAACTTCCTTCAAGCACGACCTACTATGTCCTACAAAAGGAACGGCTTCGAATACCGGATGAACACCACTGCAAACAAAGGGGACAACAACACTGCAATGGTTCAATAGGGAATGGCTCTGATATCTCAAACAGCTCCACAACATCTGAAACAGCTCCACATATGGACAGCTAAGCTGCCACAGCCTCCTTTTTTTTTACTACTCTTTGCCACAAATTTGAATGCACAAGGGACAACTTTGATCATGCTCTCAGTCTGCTTCTTTTACAGACTCGAAACAATTCTCCAAACAATTTTTTTACTACAGCAGCCCTCTTAAACCAGAGATTCATACTCACAAAATCAAGCAACAAATCTTTGCAAAAGCAAATAAAAAAACCCAAAGACCAAATTACCTCTAAGCTTTATTCATCCTTGCTCTGATACCATATGATAAAATGAAGGTATCTCCGAACCCAAGTTGGCAGAGACTATTTTATTAATAACAACAAAATGGTGCAAATCTTGTGATGGGTGTCCGTAGGTTGTTATCCATAAAGCAATTTGCTCAAGGGTAGAAAGAAAGCTACAGAAGTGGAAGAGCTTGTTGCTTCACATTCCTGCTCTACTAAAATATCTAAATGATTTATTATATATTTACATAAATCAAAATGAGGATGACTTGTCAGCTTCATTCCTCATATACACAAAAAAGTAATTAAATTTTCATTTTAAATAAATAAACTACCCTACACAACTAGTCTAAATTCTAAATCATTTACTTTGGATCAATATTTGTAACGAACATCTTCCAAAAGGCTGAACTCTCCAAATTACAGCTACAAACACTCCAAAAGGAGATAGGGGAGAATTAATTCTCAGCAGAAAAGGCCCACCAAGAACAAGCTCTCGCCCATAATTTGAGTAAAACTCAAAAACAAGTTGAAAAGTACTGGCAAGTGGCAACACTCAAGAAAACTGGATAAAATTTGGGGATTCCAACACAAAAATACTTCATAAATCAGCTCAGAACAGACAATGTATCAACATTGTCCAGCAAATGCAGCTCATGGATGATGCTTGCATCATAGGTCATCGGCAGATCTAACAAGAAGTCACAAAACATTTTCAACAAATTTTGACAGAAGAAGCTAATGGAACAGAGAAACTTCATGATCAACAATAACTCCAGCAACACAATCCACAAAGTATCACGAATAAAGATAATCAATGCCTTGTAAAACCTATTGAAGAATAAGAACTCAAAACAATAGTTTTTTCTTTCCACCCGGATAAAGCTCCTGGATTTGACAGTTTTCCAACATTTATTTATCAAGATTTTTAACATATAATAAAAGCAAACCTGTTAGCCATGACTGAAGATTCCCAAACCAGCCACAATATTATCAATGCCACAAAACTGATTCTCATACCCAAGAAATTTCATGTTGACCATCTAGACCAATACAAACCCATAGCTTTTTGTAATATGGCCTATAAAATTCTCTCAAAAGTGAGTCTCAAGGCTCAAACCTCTGCTGCAAAAAATCATTTCCCCTTCATAATCAATATTTGTTCCCAGTAGGCTAATAGAGGATGATATAATTTCAACGCAACAAATTTTGCACTTGCCTCATATGTAATGTCCCCTTTTTGGGCTAAAAGACCAAATAAGAGTTTTCCCTAAAATCTCAATATTATGCAAATAAATTTTAAATTCTGAAATTTGAAAAATGAAGCTTCAACACACACCCAATCTCACCAAACCCTTGGCACAAAAGTACAAGGGATAAAGAGACAATTTCCAGCAATTGATTCAACCTTAACTCACCCCGAAACATGCAAATATGATCAACAACTGAAAATTAATGAAAATGTACCTTTTTCTACTTGAATGAAGATAAATTTTTGAATTATACTTGCTGGAAAATATCTTATTTTTCTCCAAAAAAAGCAGCTGTTCTCTCTCCAAAATCTTCCTCAAACCCTTGCAATCACCATAGAAAAAATGCCAAAATATCTAAATAATTCCAACTCCCTTCTATGGCACCCAAAGTGACCAAACAACCTCCCAAGTGAAGTCACCCCAAGTCAAAAGGCTACAATAAAATCAAAATTAAATATTCTTCACAAACTAGGGTCTAGGGCACCCTCAAGGACCTTCCAAGCTTGCCTAACCAAATCGCCATAGTTAGAAAAAATCATAAATTATTTATTAAGCCAAATCATCATTTCATGAAGTCAAATTCACCATAAAATTGTCAAATAAATAAATAATAATTCAAAAAATTATTATTTATTTTTCCAATCAAATAACCCTTGAGAACTTTGCCAATCATCCAACAAAACCCAACGCCACACCTCAGAAAATTAACAATAAATTTCAGCAACTAGTTTTGAGCAATTGGACACCCAATTTGTTCTCAAAACCCTCTCCAACGATGACCAAGGCAAATTGCTCCACTCCTAGGACAAGCAACAAAACATTTTTTTATAAAGTGGTGTTAAAAAACACCTTTTTATTGATAAATCAGCTCAAAACCACGGGAGCAATTATTGGGCATACATCCCAATCATTCTTCAAGCATGAAGATTCACAAAATAATATTCAGCATAACAAGAATAAGATCTCCACCTTGTATTTGTACCCTTCAAAGAAAGGCGAACTGCCTTGGAGGGGTAAAATACCTCATAACACCTCCTTGTCGACTTTTTAAAATATCTTTTCTTTTTTTTATTCATCTCCAAGCCGGCATTCTTATTTTTCCAAAAATAATATTAAGTTAATTGCCTTAATAACAAATAGTGATTAAAATTACCTTTAGGCAATAATCCAATAATTATTTTATATTAGGTCCTTGCTTCAATAATTAATTAAATTTCTCTAATAATCGAAGTGATAAAAATCACTTTTCAAGTAATTTATTAATTTTAAAACCCCTTAGAATAATTCTTAAAATTACCTTAATTTTTCAAATGGTTAAAACCACTTTTCCGGTAACTCGAATAATTATCCAAGATAGTTCTATTTTAATAATTAATTAAATTGTCTTATATTTTCGAATAATTAAAATCACTATTCGAGCAATTTTATTAATTACTAAAATTATATGAAAAGGGGTCATTACATCATACACATTGAAGGTCATGCATTCTTCTCAAATTATGTATCTCAAAAGCCTTTGACAGATGTAATAAGGAAATTTTAGATCAAATGCTTTTCACCTTTGGTATCAGCATCCAAGTCAGAGAATGGATCAAAAGTTGCATTCGTACCCCCAGTTTACAATTGTCATCAACAGAGGTTTGGCTTTGCCATTTGAATCCACTAGAGGACTCTGACAAACGAACACTTGAGCCCATGTTTATTCATTATTATGGGTTAAAAACTATGTAGAGCAACTGAGCATGCTAAGCAACTAGTATCATTCATGGTCTACAGGTCATTGACAGAGGAACCAAATATACAAACTTCCATTTCGCAGATGACACCCCACTCCTTTCAACAATCATTCTCAAGGAAATTTAAACATGACACCAACTATTATAGAAATTCCAACTAGCTTTGGGACAAGAAGTTAATCAATAGAAGTCCCATGTTATTGTTGTCAATGTTTGCAAGGCCAAAAAGAGGACACTCCTCAGAATCCTACAATTCCAGAAGGTACCCTTCCTTTAAAGCAACTAGGATTTCCTCTTCATCTGAAAATGAAAATGGGATAAAGGGAAGGAACTAACAAACAAATGCAAAGTAAATTAAATCATTAGACCCATAGATGGCTCTCCTTTGTTGGAAAAATACTTCTAAAAGCTGTCCTACAAGCTTTCCCAGAGTATCTCCTCAAACTTTTGCCTCTCCATAGCGAAATTGTTGACTCGTTATTGTCTCTTCAGCGTAATTTCCTATGGCAGGGAGTGGACAGCAAGTACAAATGCCCATTGGTATCCTAGGAAAAAAATTATAAGACTAAATGTCAAGGTAGCCTAAACATCAGGAACCTCTCAATATTCAACCAAGTTCGTGGGATGAGAACTAGATGGACATTTGGGCAAGATCTGTCATCCATACGGGGTGCAATAGTACCAAAAAAAACAAGCTCAACAATAGGGAACATTTTCTACACTCCCATTGGCCCCCTAATATTTTTGGACCAGCAAAACATCTCCAACAGGAATTGATGGCAAAACGTGCTCACCTTTTGTAATGTCTCCAAATTATTTGTAAAATCTCTAAGGACCCTTCATGTTGGTTCCTGTTGACACTTCTTCCACAGGTCAAAAAATTGTCAACCTTACTATTCGGAAGACGGTCTTATGGGTACCAGTTTGTCTTGTGAATCAGTTTCGGGTACTAAATAATGAAAAGGAAAAGGTTTTTCAAAGTTCAATCAAGCCTAAATGCAAACCTACAGCTACCCAAGGAGCCATCTACAGCAAGGTATCAGTCAAGGAAAGAGCCTACAACCCTGTAGGTTCGTTTATGAATGAAGGCGAGTGTTTTCTTTCGGACACCTATGGAATACAGGTTTGTTTTTCAGACTTACAACGACTACTCCCAAGTGTTTTCTTTCCAAAGTGTTGTCTTCTCAAAATTTTGTCAGGCTAAGAGATGGAAAATTTCCTCGGACTTTTTGTCCAAGGGAAAAGATTTTTCAAAGGACTTGGGAGAAGTCCGAGAGAATTCCAAAGGGACAAATTTACAAAGTATTCAATTCCTTCGGACTTTTTGTCCGAAGGAATTAAGGAGACAAAAAACCCGGGTTCCCTACAAAAAGCCTAGGTGCCCTACAAAAAGCCCGGGTGCCCTACAAAAAACTCAAGTGTCCTTAAATTCTTCCGAAAAGCCAGTTCTGGAGAGACACAAGCCCTTGTGGAGGGCACTTGGTCAGTGATAGGACCTTTCCAACTTTCCCGAAGGGCACAGAGGAAGGACACAAGCCCTTGCGGAGGGCACTTGGTCGGTGGCAAGACCTTTGCATTTTTCTCGAAGGAGCTTCATGAAAAGACAAAGGAGACTAATTCCTTCGGACAAAAAGTCTGAAGAAATTCAAGACAAAGGAAAACCCGATGGAAAATGCACAAAGGCAAAAGAGAAAACAAAATTGGAGGAAGAATATCCTTCGGACAAAAGTCCGAAGGAATTCCTTCGGACTTTTTGTCCAAAGGATTAATTCGAAAAAATGCAAATAGATAAAGTCTGCAGAAATCCAAAGGACACAAAGCCCGCGGGAAAGTGAGAAGACAAAAATCCGAAGGGCACAAAAGCCCGCGGGAAAGTGAGAAAACATAAGTCTGAAGGAAATGCAGCCAAGAATAAATTTGGGAAAATTGGCAAGGAAAAAGTCCAAGGAAATCAAGACGAAGCCAAGACAAAAATCCGACGGAAATTAAAGCCAGGGGCAAACAATTTTTCCCTAGGAAATTCGTAGATAACAAGAAGCCCAAGAGAATATAGCCCGAGGAAACACAACCAAGGTAAGGCGAAGAAAATCCAAAAAGTCTGCAGAAAAACAAATGTCCGCAGAAAATAAAAGAGCAAGGTGAAGTCAACGAAAAGCCAAGAAATAGAAAAACCACAAACAGGCAAGAGAAATGCATGCACAGGAAATAAGGAAACCAAGAACGGAAAGTTGGTGAACGATTCAGTCTAAATATGTGAAACCATTTTTCGATATAGGATATCATTGGCGATTCCATTTGGAGAGGCGGGAAACCATTTTTAGTATAGGATATCATTTTATTATATTCTAATTTAAATCTATTATTTTTCCAAAGAAGGTAAGCTGATTTACAAGGGTTTGAAGACAATTTTGTTGGATAAATTCAGTGATATTATTTTAGAATTTATTTCTATATTTTTCTTGAGGAAGAACGATTTAGGTGAGGGTTTGATCAAGTGTTGTGGAGCTGGAAATTAGCCTTGCAAATGGTGGTCACCATTGAGGGTTTTTGGTCTCTTGTGAAGAAGGATCTTGAATTAATTTCCAGAACTGAACCTGCTGTACCTGCGCTTCTATAATAAAAAATTCATCACCTATTTTCAGCAAGTTACATCCACCATTTTGCCCACAAAAAAGGTACACAAGTCAACTATTCATTTGATTAAGTATTATTGCATTTCTAGAGCCATTTGGTAAGGGTTTGGGCAAGATCTCTTGGCTGTGTTTTCTGAGTTTTTGGGGCAGCAACCAGCTGATCTCATTTGTGTGGCTTAAGAGCTTATTTGGGGCTCTTACAGTGGTATCAGAGCCATTTCTGGCTACTCTTGTGGGTGTTAGGGTTTGATTTTATGAGTGGTGATAAGCAATATTTAGTTTATTCAAAGAAAAATAAAGCTCCAAGGATTGAACCAGCTATGGGTGACATGCATCATCCGGAGACAGATAGAGAAAGGAAGGATAGAATGGAAGAAGAGAGAAGACGGAGGTATGATCAAAATCAGGAAGGATAACTTTAGTCTTGGAAGGTCTCCTACGCACTCTTGGTGATAAGAGTGATTCAACGACATCTCATGGTGATAATGGGGCTTCAGGTAGCAAGACAAGTATGGGAGATGGACTACCTTATCTTAGACCCACTTTTCCTACTTTCATTCAGAAAGAGGAAACCGTACATAGAAAAGAAGGATCATCTAATCCAGGTGAAGAACTAAACAAAGAAATAAATGAGTATGCAGCCTTGGATAATGCAATAAGACAAGCCATGACCTTTTCTGAGTATTCAACTTGGAAGAGGGGATACAATGGTCCCAGGATCAGACAAAGATTCAGAGGCACTCAGGGGGATCTCCAATATGCTTTGGGAAAAATATCCCTTTCTACGTTTGATGGGTCACATAAGAGTTTAGCAAGGGCTTGGATACAGAAGGTAGACACCTTTTCACTTCGCCCTAGGGCAGAAGATGAGGCTATTCAGTTCGTGACACTACATTTAGAGGGGGGAGCCCATGATTGGTGGTACCACGGATTGGTCACACAAGGGCATCAGCATATCCATTCTTATGAAGAGTTCAGTAAGAGGTTGATAGAGAGATTTGATAGAGCGGATCCCAAAATTCACTTTCAAATTTAGCTCAATTAAGGCAAAGGGCCTCGGTTGATGAGTATGTTTCAGAGTTTCAAAGACTTGCAGTCATGGTTACAGACATTTCAGATAGAAGACTTGTGGTTTTATTCACTTAGGGCTTGATTGAATCTTTGAAGGGATTGGTTAAGGCATTCGATCCTCCATTATTGAAAGAGGCTATCCAAAAAGCCTATGACTTAAGAGTTATCTACATCTAGAAGCAAGTTCTCACCCTTGGGGCAGCCAAAGGGGCAGTTTGTGCCATCTTCCGAACAGCCTAGAGGTGGCAGTTTTGGGCAGCCTAAGAGTCCATATGCAGGGCCTCCTAAGGCCAATCTTGAGGGTCCTTTTACTAAACCAAATCCTTTAGATTTGGGGCAGCCAAGGAGACAATTAAGAAAGAAGGGACTTTGCTTTGATTGCAGGAATCCTTGAGTAAGAAGCCACAATTGTCGTGGCAAAGGACAGATTCATTATATAGAGATAATTTCAAAAGAAGAAGATGAGGAAGAAGTTGGTGGAACAGCCACCTATGAGGAGGAAGATTTTGATATTGAAGGCGAAGAAGAACTAAGTGGCACCTTGGCATTACTTTCAGGGACTCCTAGATGCCATCCATTTAGAGTAAGGGGATCTTTGAAGGTCAAGCCAGTTACCATACTCATTGATAGTGGGGCAACTCACAACTTTATTGATAGAGGGCTTGCAAATTCTCTTGGTCTACAACCCATTGAGATCAAGGGGTTTAGAGTCATAGTGGTGGATGGGTTTACTATTCCTTGCACTACCAACATTCCTAAGCTTTGCATCAATTTGGAAGGACACATAGTAGAAGATGACTTTTATATAGTTGGCATTGGGGAAACCAATGTGGTCCTTGGCATCCAATGGCTACATTCACTTAGTGAGTATACTCAGAATTATCAATCCATGGAATTAAAATGCCAGATAGGGAATAATGAGATTGTCCTACATGGGTTAAGTGAAAAAGAGACACCTCCTCCCTCATCAAATCGTGTGATGAATGGATGTCTTATGAGTATGAGAGGGATTGGAAAAGAAGACAAAGATAGGGCTGTTCCTAGTCACTATGGGCAGCCATCCACTTGCCACAAAGAAGAGGTAAGACAGCAAGAGACATACACAAGTGATTCTGATTTTTATTTTTCAATTATTGATTGGGTAGGTGAATGTGGTTATTCACTAAGGCAGGCCCAAAACCATGGTCAAAGACACTTGATTCCTAAATGCCCAGGCAGCATAAGGACCGATTTAAAAGATGCTGAGTTGAAGGACAAAGCACAGCGATATGTTGGAGATTGGAATTCGGATTTTGATAACATAAAAATTTCTAGATTCCCATGGACAATTCAGCCATACAGTCAAGGCAATAATTCTGATTTCTCAGTAACAAACTCTGAGTTCTATGATGAAGGGCAGCAATCTAAC
The DNA here is from genome assembly GCA_037957365.1 of Torreya grandis. NCBI lineage: Eukaryota > Viridiplantae > Streptophyta > Pinopsida > Cupressales > Taxaceae > Torreya > Torreya grandis. The sequence goes on from JARHVA010000551.1 coordinate 2,432,309, forward strand.
AGAGGTAAGGATACTAATAATTATTGCATGAAAAATTCCAGAATCACAAGGTGCAGCTGCATTTTAAAGGTATGAATTATGAATTCCAGCCTGTATTACATTATGAAGTTAGTAGTTTTGGAAAACATAGCATCAAAGGAGACTTGAAGAATGTACATGATGAAGTCATGGCCCTTTAAATGATCAAAAAAAGGGAGAGTATGACAGTGAACAGCCTGCTGTATGGTAAGAATTTAATTTTGTTTGACAGTCCTCACTCCTTCCTTGCTAATCAGGGATGATGGGATGATGTTTTGAGGAATATGAAGTGGAAAGAACCACTTAGGGGCAGCCTAATGTTTGAAAGATCGAAGATATGGGGTAAAGGCATGACTGAACTTCCTTACTACAGCCCATCTAAACACACATTCTGACTTGCAACGAAAGGTACAGCCATTGGGAAAGCAAATTCAGTGAGTATAAAGCATAAGGGCCTTCATGACGCATGGCATGGATCTTTGAAAAAGACATGGAGTCAAATAAAAGCATTTCCTTTTTGGGAAACTGTCCCAAGGAATGAAGATGCAATAGAAGAGGTTGGAATGGCCCCATGGCTGCTACAATTGCTTGAGGACAGGCAATTTTGGGCAAGGAGGGCTGTAATGTCCCCATATTATCTCTACAATCTCAAAGGACCTTTGGTTCATGTTAGTTCCCATTACTAAGGGTAAAAGAAGAATAGGGGACTCATTAACCCTTTGTGAATGAATGATTTAAAAAGTAAGGTACTTTATGATTCTAATTTTAAGTTATGTTGTGAAGGAGTACTTTATGTTATTTCACTTAAGTAGGGGACATTATGAGTCTTAACCAATCAAGACTTCAGCTGTTTTTTGAAATTAACCCTCTCTTTCTCATGTGGAGCACTTCACTTGGAGAGGCTATTTAAGGAGCATGAGGGCTCAATTGAAGATTATGTGTGCATATGCTATTTTGGAGAGAAGTCAAGTATGTCAAGCTTGATCATCTTTGGCATAGTTTCTTGGAGAATGTTACCCTCCAAGAGCTATGAGGCTCTACAAAACGGTGTTTATCGACACCATCTATTGAAGGGAATCTTGTTAATCTAGTTTGAAGAATCAATTGAATTTTTTTAGCTAATATTGCAGCTATAGTGAATCAATTTGGATTACAAAAATAAAGCAAAAAGGAAGGGGTTCATAGTCTCCAAGAGTGGTGAATGAGAGTGAGATCAAGGAGGGCTGCCTATGCATAGAGCGAACCACTCAAGAGCTGGAAAAGTCTACGGTTTGGAGGATTTGGTGGATTAAAACCCTCTCTTAGGGTTTTAGTATTTTTATCTAATTTTCCAGGTAGAGTGATCCATTGGGAGTGATTGATCCTTGTGTTTTGAGAGTAAATAGTGCTGGAAAATTATTTATATATTTTTCCTAGGGTGGCGAACCAGCTGAAGTAGTTTTTATGATATTTGAGGAATTCTTGGAGGGTCTCAGATTTAAAGAAAAAATTCCTCTTATCTCTTGGCATTGGCGATTCCATTTGGAGAGGGGAAACCATTTTTGGTATAGGATATCATTTTATTATATTCTAATTTAAATCCATTATTTTTCCAAAGAAGGTAAGCTGAACCACAATGGTTTGAAGACATTTTTGTTGGATAAATTCAGTGATATTATTTTAGAATTTATTTCTATATTTTTCTTGAGGAAGAACGATTTAGGTGAGGATTTGATCAAGTGTTGTGGAGCTGGAAATTAGCCTTGCAAAGGGTGGTCACCTTTGAGGGTTTTTGGCCTCTTGTGAAGAAGGATCTTGAATTAATTTCCAGAACTGAACCTGCTGTACCCGCACTTCTATAATCAGAAATTCGTCACCTATTTCCAGCAAGTTACATCCACCAATTGGCCCACAAAAAAGGTACACAAGTCAGCTATTCATTTGATTAAGTATTATTGCATTTCTGGAGCTATTTGGTAAGGGTTTGGGCAAGATCTCTTGGCTGTGTTTTCTGAATTTTTGGGGCTGCAACCAGCTAATCTCATTTGTGTGGCTTAAGAGCTTATTTGGGGCTCCTCCTCTCTTTGCAAGTGGGAAATGTCATCCACATCAAAATGTGGGAAGACGGATGGGAAGGGAAACCACCTTTCACCCAATAAGGATTGCAAATGTTAAAAGACAAGCTACAAGCTCAAGGGCATATTTATATCCAAGACTATTGTCACTCCTCTGGGAACACATCTCAGCTCCATTGGGTTATTGAAAAAATCAACTCAGCAAACACAGGCTCTTTCCAACTTCATCAAAATCAACTTATACCTTACGAACTGAAAATTGGATTCTCTTTGAAAGCAATAAAACTGTTTTAGCCTCATACTCAAGAAGTAAATATGCACAGTTAAGTTGTCTTGTCAAGTCTTACCCAATGATCAGTGGACAGAAAATATACAGTGAGTTGGGCATTGGTTTCTCAATACCTAGCCTAAGATAAAAGGTTTTCTATAGCTTTTACTCCACAATGATGTCCTCACTTCGGACAATCTTCAAAGGAAAGGCTGGATCAGCCCAACACAATGCACAAATTGTCAAGTAAATGGTGAGTCAGTTAATCATTTTTTCTTTGAGGACCCCTTTCCTCAACAAATTTGGGATAGTTTAACACTACTCTTTGGGTTCAACAACATAGATATGCAACTTCTTATTACTTCCCACTTCAAATGGAGAACTCCCCTTCAACCATGAAGTTTTCACATTATCTCTTAAAGGAAGCTCATAGTGTTTCTCTAGAATATATGGAAAGGACGCGACTCTAGAATATTTTCCAACCAACAACAGACATTCACTCAAATAGAAAACCTGGTAAAAAATCAGCTCAAAAATACAAGCATGATTCTTTATAAAGTTAAGCAAGAGTTTTACTACTCCAAAAATATGTTAGACTGTCATATAGCATGCATGTGCGGCATTCCATTCCACGCTAAATATAGTTTCTTCAAAATTATACCAAAAAACAAGTGGGACGCACCTCCTCCCCCATCCCACCTGGTATTTATAAATTAAATTTTGAGGGAGCTGTAATGTCCCTTTTTGGCGCTTAGCCAATTTGTGCACAATTAGCCAGTTTCCAAGTCTTCTGGAGGCTAATTGGTTAGATAAGAACTCCAACGTTCTTGGAGAAGCTTTGGGTCAGTCTTGCAGAGCGTTTGTTCATGGTTTTGAGCTCAGATGGTTTGATGGATCCCTTTGATGTTTCAAAATCGATTTCCGACCTTTTGGGTGCTCTCCAAACTTCTTGGAGGCGCAAGCTATTTTTAGAAAGTCCCCTGGCTGCCTCCAATCATCATCCTAAGTCTTCAATATCACTTTGGTATGATCAAAATTGCAAAATTATATCATTTGAGTGCTTTCCGCAACTTGGGTATATTATTGAGCTATTTAATTAATATCTCACTTAAGTTGTCTAATGTTGGAAATATTAAAAGGGGCAACTTAGTGAAATAGCTCATTTTAAAGTTGTTGAACTATTATTTCATGTGGACATCTTGAAAAAGGACTTTATGCATAAGAAAATATTACTATTCCTCAAAAGGGTGAAAAGCACTCCATAAAGTTAATTATTTATTTTATAAAAGGAGCTTTGGAGCAAATAAGGGAAAAGTAATATTTTATTGCTTCAAAAAGTTATAAAAGGAGGTTGAAGACTCATTGTGAAGGATGCTTGTTATTTTTCTCTATTGTGAAGTTTGAGCTCTAAGCTTGAGCAAACCTTAGGACGAAATCCCTAAGGGTATCAGTGTCGGTAGTGAAACATCTGCCCTAGCTGATTACAGGTGGAATCATACAGGGTTCACACCAATGTTTATATTGCTACGAATTTTGGATTCTCAGTGTGCGAAGAGATCAATTTTTTTGAGGAAAAGTAAGAGAAGATCAGTTGGAAGAGTGCCATATTGAGGAGTATTTGTTCAGCCACTACCTTGGATTATTTGTTGCAATTTTCTGTTGGGCGTAGCATCCTTAGTGGCCACTATTCCAAGTCATACCTCATAAAGAAGGATGGCAGCTCTTGTGTTGGAAGGTTCGTGGGGTTTAAGGAGATTATAAGGGTGTTTGGAGGAGCTGTCCACTTATCTTATGAGTTGGTTGTTCATGAAGGCGTCTGAATACACATGCAGATTTGATGATATTGAAACGCTGAATGTATAGAACCGATTCCCAATATTGTATCAAGACCTTCAACATTTACATTGGTATCAATCGCAGATTAGATATTGAGCATCTGATGGTTGTATATTTCTGGTTTATATCTACATGTGATGGATCCATCATATTCCATTACATTGGTAATGATACATCAACAACTATTTGATTAAATGCTTCTTTCTACTCCTGTGTTCTGGTCATGCAATCTTGAATGATTTTTGGTACCAATCTACTAATAAATTGTTTTAAACATTTACATTGAACCATCCATGATTATGATAAGAAGCCAAAGTGTTTTACGAAATGTCTGCACATTAATAAACCAAAAAAATTGTGAAAATTTGGTGAAAAATCTTAGAGGGAATCTTATAGTGGTATCAGAGCCCAGAACTTCTTGCCAACATATTGGGTTATTTGCATGTCAGTGATCTACACTTGCATGTTGGTTTTAAGCCTTGCATGTTTGTGATAGACACTTGCATGTTGTTTTTGAGCATTGCATGTCAATGGACTTGCATGTAAATTTGTATAAAAGTGGGAATTGTGTGGGTCTATGATAGCAGTCCGAAGAAGGTAATACCAGATATTATTTGAGAAGACACGATGATCCACTAGAAGTCCCTGAGGAGCTTGATCCTTTTGCTGGAGTTGAGAGGGTAGAAGTGAACATGGGTGATAGAGATCATGAGGATCCTGGCACTAGGGATATTCTCAATGATATGGCTAGAGGGCAACGAGAGATGGTACAGCGTTTGACCCAATTGATGCAGCAAAATGTGGTAAATAACAATGTCAATCAGAATAATAATGGTGGAAACAATGGGAAGAATGGTGAAACGAGTAACTTGGGCAACAATGTACACGCTCATATTCACACTAGAACCACTCAGGCTTCCACAGTTAGGCCTCTTATGCCTAATTTCTTAGATCAGCAGGGTGGCGGATAGCGGGTTGCAGGAGAATTTCGCAAATTATATGCGTGAGTGGTAGTCTTTAGGTGATGAGTTTCAGGCTGCCATGTCATTTACAGGATTTATGTCAGTTGAAATACATGAATAGGCCTAGAGGAGACAGAGGGCACACCCAGGAGTTACAACAGAAGTTGGGTAAGGTGTCTCTTTCACCTTTTGATGGTTAAGGTAATGGCATTGCACGTGCATGGATACAAAAGTTAGATGACTATCTCAGTTTGTACCCCATGTTGGAGAGGGAGCCATCCAGTTTGTTGCTTTGCACTTGGAGGGTGATGCACATGATTGGTGGCACCGTGGGATGGTCACGCAGGGTCATAGCCTTGTCACTTCGTATGCTGATTTTACTCAGAGGTTGACAGACCGATTTGACAAAGCAAATCCCGAGTAATATTTCAGAGCGTTAGACCAACTCAAACAGACGAATTCAGTAGATGCCTATATTTTTGATTTTCAAAGGCTTGTTGTCTTGTTCCCGAATGTTTCAGAGGATAGATTGTCATATCTATTCATTGAGGGCTTACAGGAGCCACTTCGAGGTTGGGTGAAAGCATTAGACCCACCTTTGCAGGATGCCATAAAAAGAGCTAGAAACATGGAGTCTTCAGCACCTCCCAAAAACAAATTTCAGAACAAATCATTTTCTTCCTCTAAGAAATACAATAAGAAAAACTTCCAGAAAGATTGGCCTAAGAGGACAGATTTGGATACAGAGGCAAAAAATGAACTGAGGAAGAAATTGTGTTTTTCATGCAAAGAACCTTGAGACCTTGGACACATGCCTTGTAAAAGGCAAGGTTCATTATATCGAGGTCACCTCTAACTGTGAGGAGGAGGTAAAGCTCGGATAGTGATCAGGAGGCGACTGCAGAGCATGAGGACAGGACTACAGGAGAACCTATGGGAGGTACTATTGCTTCTCTTTCAAGTACCCCTAGATATCACCCTTTCAGGGGTGAGAGGAATCTTATAGGGACAACATGTGACGGTTTTGATTGATAGTGGGGCAACCCACAATTTCATAGATGAAGGCCTAGTGATGAAAAGAAGTCTTTAGGTAGAGGATTTTCCAAGATTTAATGTTATGGTTGCTGATGGATTCACTATGAGTTGCAAGAAGAAGATTTTGCAGGTGAGCATTACCTTGGGTGACCATCAGGTGACGATGATTTTTATGTTGTCAGAATTGGGGAGACTGACATGGTTTTTGGCATTCAGTGGTTGCATTCCCTTGAAGAACATTCACAGAACTTTCAGACCCTTGAGCTTAAATTCAGACATGAGGGCAAAAAGGTTGTTCTTCGAGCAGTGTCAAATGGAGTACATAGTGTGGTTACTACGAAGAGGATGGAGGCACTATTCTGACATGGAGAGGTGGCTTGGGCAGCCCAATGTTTGATCTCTTCTGAAACCCCCTCTGGTGGAGATGGTCAGTATCATGTGGATATCCAATCCGTATTGGATAAGCATAGTGTGGTTTTCAGTGAGATTCCTCTTGGAAGACCACCTGACAAGGGTTTTGAGCATGTGATAGAGCAAGAGAATGAACAAAGAGATAAAGAAATCAAGCAACTATTTGATGAGCTTGATTGTCTTCAATAGGAATTTGACTTAGAGGGTTCCCCAAAGAAATCAGAAGTTGCATGTGCAGATTTGAATCAACAAGATGGGATTGAGCAAGAGCAAAGGATATGGGATCCGGGAGAAGTTTCAAAACATGAGGTAGAGTGTGGTTTTCAGCCTATTGAAGATTGGGAAACATATCATGAGGATGTGCCAAGCCTTGTGGTTGGTAATCCTCAAGGCAGACCACCAGATAAAGATTGTGTTAATGAGATAGAAGATGACGTCTCTACATGGAATGTGTTGAAACATGGAGACTTCAACATTCCTAACATTGAAAAGTTTCCAAAAAGTGATTTTGTGCTTGCTGGAATTTTCAGATCAGCAGCAGATAATGCAAGTTCAAAACTTAATTTGCATCAAGAATTGGTAAGTCATGGGTCTAATCATGATTTCCAATTATTTGACAATCCACTCTTTGGATTGGGAGCTGATTTGACATATGCTAATCCTTCTTTGAAATGGAATACGGACACACCAATTGCTCCTAGACCCTTAGTTGGTGATGCTTTCATGGTTGAGTTGCAAGAAGTCAAAGATGTCACAATCTTCACTGTAAAGCAGGAGGATGAGTTCAAGATGGATGTAAAATTATATGATGGTTACAAAAACCCTAGTGCCTTGGAGGTGCAGTTTGTTGATGGCACTTGGATGATTTGCATGAGAGGCATTCTTTTTGGATAAGATGCCTTTAGTTTCACTAGGAGGTCTTCTAATGAAGCACACATGAATAGCAGAGTTGCACAACACAAGCATGGTGGAGTTAATTCCTTCGAACTCATAATAGAGGTCACCAACAAAGTATGTTGGAAGGTTACAATGACTAGAGAGATGTTCCTTGGCCAAGGATTGTTCAAAATTTCAGTTTTGACTTTGTTGTTTTGTTGCAGATCAGCAACCTCATACTTTTGTTTGCACACATCCATGAAGGTCGGTAAAATATTTCAGTCAAGGAATGGAAGAATTTTCAGTTGGAGGTTGTTTGGGAATCTTTTCCAGCCACTTCCAAGTTGATTTTGGGAAATTCAATGCTCATTTCTCATGTTCATGCGTGGAGACCTCATTTTTGCAGCTGCTGTCCTACTTCTTGAGCACGGATTTTGATAAAATCAGGTTATGATCTGCTGTTATTTACCTTGGACAGCCACATGTTGATTGGAGTTGGGACTCTAATACCTTGGTTGGATGATGGAGATAGGTTTCAGATGTGGGAGAGTAATATTTCAGCCTTCCTAGCTTCAAAATTGGGCATGGAAATTTCGGTGGGGTGTCCTGAAACATTCCAAGTGTTTGCCTACTATGTTTATGGGGAGGTAACACATGTTGGCAATTTGATGAGAAGGTGCGCATGGTGGAATTGTGTGGTGATGTTAGGTCATCCTGACTTGCAAGTGCTTGAGGACAAGAAAATTTGGGAAGAGAGGATTGTAATGTCCCTTTTAAGCGCTTAGCCAATTTGTGCACAATTACCCAATTTCCAAGTCTTCCGAAGGTTAATTGGTTAGATAGAAAGAAATCCAACATTCTTGGAGAAGCTTTGGATCAATCTTGCAGAGCATTTGTTTATGGTTTTGAGCTCAGATGGTTTGATGGAGCCCTTTCATGCTTTTCGAATCAATTTCCAACCATACGGGTGCTCTCCAATCTTCTTGGAGGCACAAGCAATTTTTAGAAGTCACCCGGTTGCCTCCGATCATCGTCCTAAGTCTTCAATATCACTTTGGTATGGTCAGAATTGCAAAATTATATCATTTGGGTGCTTTCTGCAACTTGGGTATATTATTGAGCTATTTAATTAATATTTCACTTAAATTGTCTAATGTTGGAAATATTAAAAGAGACAACTTAGTGTAATAGCTCATTTTAAAGGTGTTGAAATATTATTTCATGTGGACATCTTGAAAAAGGACTTTATTCATAAGAAAATATTACTATTCCTCAAAAGGGTGAAAAGAGCTCCATAAAGTTAATTATTTATTTCTAAAAGAAGTTTTGGAGCAAATAAGGAAAAAGTAATATTTTATTGCTTCAAAAAGTTATAAAAGGAGGTTGAAGACTCATTGTGGAGGATGCTTATTATTTTTCTCTATTGTGAAGTTTGAGCTCTGAACTTGAGCAAACCTTAGGACGAAATCCCTAAGGGTATCAGTTTCAGTAGTGAAACATCTACCCTAGCTGATCACAGGTGGAATCATACAAGGTTCACACCAGTGTTTATATTGCTACGAATTTTGGATTCTCAGTGTGTGAAGAGATCAAATTTTTTGAGGAAAAGTAAGAGAAGATCAGTTGGAAAAGTGCCATATTGAGGAGTATTTGTTCAACCACTACCTTGGATTATTTGCTGCAATTTTCTGTTAGGCATAGCATCCTTAGTGGCCACTATTCCAAGTCATACCTCCTAAAGAAGGATGGCAGCTCTTGTGTTGGAAGGTTCATGGGGTTCAAGGAGATTATAAGGGTGTTTGGAGGAGCCGTCCACTTATCTTATGAGCGGGTTGTTTATGAAGGCAACTGGATACACATACAGATTTGATGATATTGAAACGCTGAATGTATAGAACCAATTCCCAATATTGTATCAGCGCCTTCAACACTTTACATTGGTATTAATTGCAGGTTGGATCTTGAGTATCTGATGGTTATATATTTCTGATTTATATCTGCATGTGATGGATCCATCATATTTTGTTACATTGGTAATGATACATCAGCAACTATTTGATTAAATGCTTCTTTCTACTCCTATGTTCTGGGCATGCAATCTTGAATGATTTTTGGTACCAATCTACTGATGAATTGTTTTAAACATTTACATTGAACCATCCATGATTATGATAAGAAGATAAAGTAGTGTTGTAGGGAGACACGTCCCCTACCCACTGAGACACATCTCCCCGTACCCACATACCCATCTCCCTGTACCCCCATGCCCCCATCAGTAGTACTATATTTTTTCGGTTTTTATTATTTTCATGTAATAATAAATATATATAATTATAATAATAAAATATTAATATATTTAAATGATATATATAGTCGTCTCCCCGTACCCCCGTCTCTTGTTTTATTTAAAAGCCGTATTTGTACTCGTACCCGTACCCATCTCCTAGCAACTATGAGACAGTGTTTGACGAAATGCCTACACATTAATAAACCAGAAAAATTGTGAAAATTTGGTGAAAAATCCTAGAGGGACTGTATCAAAACCCAAAACTTCTTGCCAACATGTTGGGTTATTTGCTTCATTCCTTCAAACTCATGATAGAGGTCACCAACAAAGTATGTTGGAAGGTTACGGTGACCAGAGAGATGTTCCTTGGCCAAGGATTGTTCAAAATTTCAGTTTTGACTTTGTTGTTTTGTTGCAGATCAGCCACCTCATACTTTTGTTTGCACACATCCATGAAGGTCGGCAAAATATTTCAGTCAAGGAACGGAAAAAATTTCAGTTGGAGGTTGTTTGGGAATCTTTTTCAGCCACTTCCAAGTTGATTTTGGGCAATTCAATGCTCATCTCTCATGTTCATGCGTGGAGACCTCATTTTTGAAACTGCTGTCCTACTTCTAGAGCACAGATTTTGATAAAATCAGGTTATGATCTGCTGTTATTTACCTTGGACAGCCACATGTTGATTCGAGTTGGGGCTCTTAAACGTTGGTTGGATGATGGAGAAAGGTTTTAGATGTGGGAGAGTAATATTTCAGCCTTCCTAGATTCAAAATTGGGCATGGAAATTTCAATGGGGTGTCCTAAAACATTCCAAGTGTTTGCCTACTATGTTTATGGGGAGGTAACACATGTTGGCAATTTGATGAGAAGGTGTGCATGGTGGAATTGTGTGGTGATGTTAGGTCATCCTGACTTTCAATTGCTTGAGGACAAGCAATTTTGGGAAGGAAGGATTGTAATGTCCCTTTTTGACATTTAGCCAATTTGTGCACAATTAGCCAGTTTCCAAGTCTTCCAGAGGCTAATTTCTTAGATAGGGAGAACTCCAAAATTCTTGGAGAAGCTTTGGGTCAGTCTTGCAGAGCATTTGTTCATGGTTTTGATCTCAGATGGTTTGATGGAGCCATTTGATGCTTTCAGGACAGATTTTTGACCCTTCGGGTGCTCTCCAAACTTCTTGGAGGCACAAGCTAATTTTATAAAGTCACCTGGTTGCCTCTAATCATTGTCCTAAGTCGTCAATATCACTTTGGTATGATCAAAATTGCAAAATTATATCACTTGGGTGCTTTCCGCAACTTGGGTATATTATTGAGCTATTTAATTAATATCTCACTTAAGTTGTCTAATGTTGGAAATATTACAAGGGACAACTTAGTAAAATAGCTCATTTTAAAGGTGCTGAAATATTATTTCATGTGGACATCTTGAAAAGGGACTTTATTCATGGGAAAATATTACTATTCCTCAAAAGGGTGAAAAGCGCTCCATAAAGTTAATTATTTATTTTATAAAAGGAGTTTTGGAGAAAATAAGGAAAAAGTAATATTTTATTGCTTCAAAAAGTTATAAAAGGAGTTGAGGACTCATTGTGGAGGATGCTTGTTATTTTTCTCTATTGTGAAGTTTGAGCTCTGAGCTTGAGCAAACCCTAGGACGAAATCCCTAAGGGTATCAGTTTCGGTAGTGAAACAACTGCCTTAACTGATGATAGGTGGAATCATACAAGTTTCACACCAGTGTTTATATTGCTACAAATTTTGGATTCTCAGTGTGCGAAGAGATATCAATTTTTTTGAGGAAAAGTAAGAGAAGCTCAGTTGGAAGAGTGCCATATTGAGGAGTATTTGTTCAGACATTGCCTTGGATTATCTGCTGCAATTTTCTGTTGGGTGTAGCATCCTTAGTGGCCATTATTCCAAGTCATACCTCCTAAAGAAGGATGGCAGCTCTTGTGTTGGAAGGTTCGTGGGATTTAAGGAGATTATAAGAGCTGGCTGTTTATGAAGGCGTCTGGATACACATGTAGATTTGATGATATTGAAAGGCTGAATGTATAGAACCGATTCCCAATATTGTATCAGCATCTTCAACATTTGCATTGGTATTAATCGCACGTTAGATCTTGAGCATCTAATGGTTGTATATTTTTGATTTATATCTACATGTGATGGATCCATCATATTCTATTACATTGGAAATGATACATCAGCAACTATTTGATTAAATGCTTATTTCTGCTCCTATGTTCTGGGCATGCAATCTTGAATGATTTTTGGTACCAATATACTGATGAATTGTTTTAAACATTTACATTGAACCATCCCTGATTATGATAAGAAGCCAAAGTGTTTGACGAAATGTCTGCACATTAATAAACCAGAAAAATTGTGAAATTTTGGTGAAAAATCTTAGAGGGAATCTTATAGGAGCATCCAAGAAAAATACAAGTAAAGCAAGCATTTGGGGTCTCATAAGATCGTCTGAAGGGATTCTTGTTCTTGGTTACTCACAACAAATTGGAACCCATAAGGGGTCTCATAAGATCATCGAAATAATGGCATCATCCTCGGGAGAAGTGCAGTAGGTCTCCCACCATTTCTTCACAAACAAGGAAACTCTTAAAAGAAAAATGTCATCTTTTCTCGATCATAAAATTGATTGACTACGTAGTATGAACCAATGAGATTAAGCCAATTGTCGAGTGAATTTGCATCTATTTTTACTTCAAACATAGTGATATCCAAATTCACGTGTACCTTATACATAGTTTGTCCATGAAAGGGTTGATTCGCTAAACAAGTCGTAAGGAGAGGATTGAACTCACCGAAGATGTTGAGCGAAGTTGTAATGTACCCTTTTCAGGTAATTTATGAATTTTGGAATTTACTGTGATACCCTTGCCAAAACTGGATATAATTCAAACACTAAAATAGCACATGCAACATTTAATACTAAAAACCCAATTGCATTCTTTATTTCAATCAACTGATTACACATATAATAATACTGAAGACAATGCCAATTGAATAATAATTGCAAACAACAAACTCTTACTTCAAAGATGACTTCCAAACGCTGATGCACAGCAACAATAGATCCGAACAATAAATACCCACAGTGAAATATTCACTTCATGGCAGCCCCAATGGGTCCTCAATAGGCTAATAACCAGCTATTTTAGAGTTATTAGGTGGAATGTCAACTGGGAGATGGTTCATATCCACTTCCAAGGATGGCGAATACCAAAAACTATGCACAGTTGTTCCACAATGGTCAGTGTTGAGAAATTTATGTGGAACGGCTGCTTTGAAGAATCAACATAGCTGCTTAGAGAGGTTATGGTCATCCCAGCTATCACCAATCAGCACTGGAAACTGTATGGCAGCAAGTGAATAGTAAGGACAAAAGGGTGTTATGGGTGTCGCCCGCTTCCAAGTCGAATTGATATTTATGATGGTATGGAAGCCCAAAAGTAGCAACAATAAACCCCTATAAATTCTTCTGTAATCCCTCAAATTCTGAAACTAATAATAATCCACAACCACCCTGAAACTAGTACTTAATCCTGACCTGTTAGCGCAACTGTAATCCTTGGATGGAATCACCATGAAGGAAAGAAGGGTTTTCATCCTCAAACCCTGTACACTTGGAGGATTTTCGTCCTTAGATAGAGAAGTTGAATCAAAAGCACAAGCTCTGGAATAGGGTTTTGATTGTCAAAGATAAATAATGAATAATGACTCTTTTGAGCCTAGCGCCTCCTTTTATAACTTTCCCTTTTCCAATTTATCCTAAAAATATTTTAAAAATATTTTTAAATAAATATTCTTTTTGGCCCACTTAATGAATATTACTTTTTGGCCCACTTAATGAATATTACTTTTGGCCCACATGATTATAACAATAAATGTCCCTTTTCCATGTTATGAAATAAATTAACTTAGACGACTTAAAATATTATTATTAATTATTTCCATAATTAAATATTTCGAAATGGGGACATGACAAAAGCGATCAATATTGCTCTAAATCATTTTGTTGCCTTTGCTAAGCATCTTTTATCATCTTCTGAAACATTTTTGAATTCAACATCTTTGAAGTCATTATGTTTGCCATCTGTTGAGATCATGAAGGTATGAAGAAAGATCACAAGATTTAGAGACCAAGCTTCCTGTAATCAGACCTCGTCTAAGTGGGCATACAAAATGCGGCAGACTCAAATAGAAACTTCAACACAAAAAATCTTGGTACAAAACGTAGAGCTCCGATACCTCTGATCCAAGGCCAAGGAAGAGACCCAAAAGACAACACACAAACGGATTTAAGTATGTTATAAATTGCAGAAAACATATGAGAAATGACATAAGGCTAGAAATATTATAGTGCACTAGCAACAAAGAAGCAAAAGAGCAATAAGACACCATACTAGAACTGCAAATGCAAGATTGTACTATGCAAAGTTCTATACAATGATTCAAGAGTTGGATGTGTGCCATTGGGGTCTATTTCCTACTTGTTATTCTTGATTCTTACAAAGAATGGGTAAAATACATTATTATACAAGTGTGGAAGATGAAGAGACATGGCATTACAAGAAGTGCAACTGCCCATCATGTGACCGTTCAGATTCTCAATTTTGTCATTTTCTTAGAACGTTATAATACAGCTGCACATAACAGGGTTGACACTATCACAGTTGTGTGGCATGATTAGAGAAGAGTTGAGATTTCGCAGTATGACCATGTCTGTTTGAAAGTGTCATGAAGTTGATGCTGTAGTTAGATCATGGTGCAAAGTGGCACCATTATAACACAAAACAACCAAGGAGCCAAATCCTCCTAGATCAGACTGATTGCAATAACCTCCTAGTATATAATAGTCATCAGATGTAGAAGTGGATTAGAACAATTAAATTGTACCTTTTTTCATACAAGCAAATATCTCTACAATTACCGTTAGGACAAGCTAGGGAACTCAGTCAGCAGAAAAAAATTCTATAAAACATTCTTGGATGAAGTCACCCCAAGAATAACATACTCGATATCAAATTGCTAACCTTGGAAGCAACAGAAACATGATCTTTAACTCCTGATCGTCCTCCCATAACTACATAATCACCCAATCTGCAAATTCATGACAAGAAAAAATGGAAATCAATGAGAAGTTAAAGTTTACAAGATTATACACTTTGAGGATCTGTCCCTGACGTCACTAGTGTCGACATTTGCCAATAGCAAGACAGTTCATACTCGTTCTCAAATGGCAAAGTGCAAAGTAAATATCAAAAGCAATCAAGAAAAGTTGCATACGTTGCAGAGCCTGCAATACCAGCTTGCCCACAAATCATGCAACAATGCCCGATGACCACATTATGTCCAATCTGTAAATCCAACGACCTACCATTCAGAACATTGGTACAGAAGCATTCTGAGTGTTAATCATATACAATGCAAAACAGAGTGTTATCAAAAATTTAAAAACTCTGTATCGGCATTTCAACAATCAAATTCAAGTACCTGAACTAGATTATCAATCTTTGTGTGATCACCTATTACTGTATCTCGCCAGCTGCAAACAGTGATAGAATCAGCCACTCCGTGTTCTTTTGTTACCATAGTTTTCCCATGACCACATTTACAATACATGCATAAGAAATATCTTGTTTCATATAATATTAGGGACAGCATTGATTAATAATAAAACATATTAGTATCAGATAAATAATTAATCACAAGTCTGTCCTACACAGAAAGGAGGTGAGTGGGAATAGTATAATTGGCTGAACTGATAAATTAGGAGCACTTCACCTGCCTCTGTCAATGCATGTATTGGCTCCTATTTCCACATGGTTTCCAATTTTAGCATACATTAACTGCATTAAATAGCCAAAAAAAATTCAAACAATATGGCAAATAAGGAATGAAATGAACACACGCTGAGACTGATCAAGTTGAATATTCCTAACCTGGGGTTTCTTCACCATCACACCCTGCTCATCCACAAAATGACCAAATCCTGCCCATCGATACACACTTTCATTATCAATATATTTTATGCTCTAAGGACATGCAGGAGAAACCCTACAATAAAAATGCAACATTGTCCAAATTTAATGGGATTAACTCCAGTTACCTATGACAATCTACTTTTTTCTCAGGTTTGTGAACTAAGCAATGATGTGTGCAATTATCGAGGAAGGATTTGAAGAGGAAAGCCCATGTAGATCATCCTACTTGCTTCGAATACCAGGTTGGCCTCCAACATAGGAAAGCAAATTATTATCAGGTTTACAGATTAGAACTAGTATTAAAGGTTTCGATTTTTTGTTTGACAACTAGTACTTGGCAAGGGGAGCTCTTGTCAACCATTCGTGATGAGGAAGAAGGTGGTGCCATTTGTACTAATGCTCCCTAGTCAATCTCTCAAATAATTAATAAGGAAGCAAAAAATAGATGTTGTCGTGAAACAATATTGACAGCTAGTACTCACTACATTTTCTGTTAGGTATATGCACCTTATGACTCAGTTGAACAAATGTAGTTATGGAATTGGATGCCCCACTCTCTTCCTGCAGCAAAATGGCTTCCTGAAGATGACTTCAACATGTTTAAATGAGAAGGAGACAGGTGGAAACAAGTTAGATGTTCTAGGTCCTATGGAACAACAAACAGGGGGTGAATTCAAGAGATCTTTCAAGGTGCATGACATTAATCGGGAACAAAACAATTGGGGTACTAGTGGCTTGTGTTCTTGGTCAAAGAAACAAGGTCAGAATAGAGTTCTAGACAAGCCAATTAAATCCTATGCCCCATCAATTCTGCCATTATGGTGCTAGGAAGGTCACATTAGCACATGTGGATGATACTATTGCAAGCTCAGATAATCATCCCATATCCACCTGCATTGTCTTAGGCAGTGGGCCAAGATTGAACAATTGGTTTCCATATAGAATTATTGTTTCTTCTTGTAGACAGAAGAATGTTTAAAAGTAGTTATTAAAGTATGAAATTTGGTTCCAAGACTGGTAGGTGATTCTGGTCAGATGTAAAGCTGCCATTCATCAATGATCCAACCACATAAATTTCACAAGGATGGCACAGAAAATGCAGCTAGAGCTAGAAGGGAAAATCAAATAAGAATAAGAAATCAATTCAGGCCAAAAAGGAGCTGAAATGTGATATCTATAATATAAATAGATATAAGAGCACTCGCAAGATGTTGGATCACTGGAAGGTTTTAAAAATAAAAATCCTGGGGAACCAGATTTAGAGCTTGGATCAACTGGTATGCCAATAGAGATGCATGTACCAGTTTTCTTTTAGTGTGTGAGAGGAAATATGATGAAATATTTTCTTGCCAGTAAGGACTTACAATGAGGACTGTTTGATGATGAGCCTTATGTTAGATGTCATGTCCCTCTTTTGATATGGACATCATTGAAAACCCTTAGCCTTAACCAATTCCCGGCGGCTAAGGGACAAGTAAGAAGGGAAAGAGAATTAAGTGATTCTGATTGAATATATGTAAAAGGTACTTTTTAAAGTTACTTTATGTTTTAAGAATCACTTAAGTTGGGCCCTTAAGGGTCATGAGCATTTTAAAAAGGTAATCTCCTTATGATTTGAATTTGTATTTCGCTCCCAATCGAGCATGCCCCTTGGGGAAAGTGGTATAAAAAAGGAGGATTTCAATTGAAAGTATGTTATTATTGATATTCAAATATTGGTCAATAAGCATGAAACGTTTGAGCCATTGCCTTGAAGACAAAAACCTTCAAGCAAGAAAAGAGTAGGGATGCCAATCCTCATTTTTCAACATGGGCAACTTCACCTTGAGGTTGTATTTGCGCCTAATATTCAGAAAATATAACAATATTGCATTGGGAGTGGGGTGACTAGGGTTTGGAACCTTGGGAGCTAATTGAAAGGGACGAAGACCCCTCATTGGAGGGTTGTGTGGATTGTGGTGCTGGAATTGATTATTTCCAGCTAGGGCGAATTGACTTGAGAGCTGGTTTGTAGGATTTGTGAGGATTTTGAGACCTATTTCGGGTCAAAACATATTTGTTACTCCCTCATTTAAATCATTCATCACCACTGGAGGGTAATGCACTGCCAATGTTTACATATCAAATGTAAATTTATGATTGTCATGTGTATCAGGTTCTATTGAAACCTTAATCTGACTTTGTTCATCTTCTACTGTTGCAAAGAAAATTTGTAGAGGAAACACCACTTTCTGTCCCTTTGTATGTCTCCATTCAAAACCTTGTTCTGTAGGGTTTACATTCAAATACATTTTACCTTGTACAGTTAATCCTTCACATGTCTTATTATTGTTGAAGCATACAGATTCGTTCAAGCTTTCGAAAACACCCTTATTATCATCATGGAGTAACTGCCTATGCAGCATTAGTTCTAGCTCTCCATCAAAAACACCTGAGCCTCCAACAACATGGTCAACAAGTAAAGAAAATTCAGTCACATTGTCTTTCAAATATATGCCTAGATTCAAAGAGTAATAATTTCCAGCAATCACTTCGTGTACACTTAAATTCCAGTCCACCCTGTAGTTCCTTACTCTCTTTAATAAATCACGTCCACTGGAATCTATGTAGAACTCTTTATTTGACACCATATTTGTTGTAAATTGGCTTACCACCTCCTTCCCCAAGTCATCTTTAATTGGAATTGGTCCAACCAAGAAATCAATTTCAACATCCCTTGCATTCTTGTACAAAAGAACTACCAGTGACAACCATGGAGAAAACTGTTGATATATTTCACTCAAAACATCTCCTTTTGTAATGGACTGTATGACTTGCTTCTTAGAATCCTCAACAGGAAAGCATCTTGAATTTTTGGGACAAAAAACATAAGCACCAGAAGTCTCATGCATTCCCTTCATGGTGTTGCCATCACTTGCATTGTACCAACAAAGTGACTGAAGTATAGGGAAGACAGCTTTATGATCATGATTTATGATCTCCTCCAACAACCCTATAGTGTTGGACAATGCAATCTGAATTGTTGTCGAATCCAAAGTTATTTCTCCATCAATATGTTCTGGCTTCATTGACAAAGTTCCTGCAGAAGAAACTCCACTCTTTGCAGCTTTAAGGAAATATATAGTATAACCAAGAGCAGGAACAGAAGCTTCAAAGTAAAGATTGAACAGGGGCCCAGCCTAAACTGAAATGTCCTATGTGTAGAAATTGCGTACTCTTTCGGGTTATTGGATCAACCGGTACAATCTGAAACTGAAGTTTGTTTCCATCTGAATCCAAAATTTCCCATGCTGAATTTGTTAACTCCACACTTGTACTAGTTTCTGTACTTTGAGACTGATTCTCCTCACACTGTTCAAGTTCATATCCCATCACAGGTGTCCTATATGTTAATTTCATTGTATAACGTACTTGGGCAATTGGTGCCAAAAACTTTGACGAATCCAATGCAGCATTAGTAATCAAATATTCACAGACCTGCTGAAGCATCTTGACTGCCTCATAGGCATTTACAGTTGACTTACAGTCTGCTTGAAGACATCTCAGCTTCACAAATCTCCTGAATAAATAGAAATCCACCATTTCTGTTCTTGAAGTGCCCTCAATTGCTGCCATATACTGATTCATGTATCCTTCTAATTTAGCTGCTCCATTGTCACTTGCCTCGAGAGCACTATCAGATGTGAGGTGACATGCCTTTGTACCTTGCATTTGACTCATGAGTCTTGTTGGCCATTTTTGGCCCACATACCAAAATTTTGACCAAGTGTGAGAAGGTGGACATTCAAGCAAAAGTGGCAGGTTCAAACAACCTCGAGTTCTCCAAAGAAGAAGTCTTTGGGCTTTTGAAGTTGCAAGACTTCAGTTTTCTGAAGACAGTGCAAATCGGGTTTCCAGCGGTGCTTGACTTCTAAATATTTTATAAGTAGAAATAATTCGGGTTTACGAACCCGAATTACTCATGGACAGTGTATTTCGGGTTCTCCAAAGAGCACTACTTAATTACTTCATAAGTTGTGAGCAGTCAGAAGCTCGAAATAAGTAAAGGGGCTTGACAAAACCGATTTGGTCTCAAAAAATAGTGTTTCTCGGGTTCTTCAAGGGACAAGTCTTCTCCAAAGAACACTCCAAGGATCATTGACAAATCCGAAGGGCATTACCTTCTCCAAGTGGACAGTTGCAAGTTTTCCGAAGGCTCTTTTGAGCTTCAGGAGGACCATTTCAAATTTTCCGAAGGGTATATTTCCCTTCGAAAAAGACCATTTGTAGAAGCCCGAAGGGTCCCTTACCCTTAGGGAGAGCCCTTACAAAAGCCCGCGGAAAATAATTTCAAAGGAACAAAAAAACAAAAGTCCAAAGGGTATGTTACCCTTCGGAGGGACCATTTTCAAAGGCCGAAGGGCACTTTTCTCGGCAAGAGGATCATTTGCGGAAGTCCGAAGGGACATACAGGAAGCCCAAAGGGTCTCTCACCCTTCAGGAAAGTCCATTTTGAAAAATCCGAAAGGCATATTCCGAACGAAGAGAGCAAGAAAGAAGCTTCGGACAAATTGTCCCAAGGAATTCCTTCAGAAGATTTGCTCGAGACTAATAGATCCTGAAGAACAAAGGAGCCCACAGACAGAGCCCGAAGTTGGAGAGATCAGAAAACCCGAGTTACTCTGCCTAGTGTAAATTAGGATTCTTCAATGACTTAGCTTGAAAAGCTTTAAAGTCAAGTAGCTTTGAAAACCCGAATTACACATCAAAGAATAGATTGGGTTTCCAATGTTGTTTGACCTAATAAGCTTGGTCCAATGGCATTTTATAAGGATCAACAGTGCACGAGAGTTGTGATTGGACAAATGAAAGGTTGCCAAGTGGCACAAAGGCATCCACGACACAGGGCAAGGATCCAAGGCAGCTTCCAACGACCAATCAACGCAAAGGAGAGTCCAAGCGGCTGGTAGCTAGGAATTTATGAAGTTCTCATCCTTCAATATGGCTCACTCCCGACAAATGACCATCTAGCATAAAAGCGGTATGGTTCGGCCAATTTTTTCAACACATGGAGACCTGTGTCCCTTTTCAACAGGACACGTACAGGGGAAGGTTGTCATGCCATCTTTAATACAAAGATCAATACAGTCGTGCCAAGAAGCGACGTTCTAGCTGCCCATGACATGGCTTCTCAAAATCTACCAAGGAGGATGACGGTGGTGGTTGCAAGAATTTATGGTTTCCATTCCCAGTTTCTCATGCATTCCCGTCTTCTCTTCCCCCTTTTATGTTATAAATAGAGGCCTTGGAGCCAAGAAATTATCTCTGGACTGGCGATAAAGTTACTCTGACAAAATCTCTTTGTAATAGACCTTTTGAAGCAATAAAGATTAATTTTTATCTATCTCTTTGTCTGAAAATTGTGTTAAGCAAGCTTGTGCACAATGGCATTGTGAAGAAATGTCCTTCCAAGCTCATTGTCCTCTTTTCTTGCCTATTTTTAGGTGTTTTTCAATTAGTTGCAGGTCTGGACTTGAGCTCTTTCCGCCATTAATGGACGCTTGGTGTGGATTTCGAAATCCCTCTTTGCTTCATGTATGGTTCAGTGAGCCTAGTTTATGAAATACTTATGCAAATTAACTAGTTTTGAAGTTGTGTAAGCAAAATTCATCTTATGCTGAATGAGTGTCATTCCCCAAACTAAGTGGATCATTTCTTTTGGTGCATCACCTCCCTTAGCTTAGATTTCCTTTCATGTTATCCTCCTATCCCTTTTCCCTAGCCAACAGTAGATTTTAATGTGGGAATCAAGAGCTGAAGTGAAGCACCTGAAGAACTAGCTTCATTAAAAAGCCTAGAGGTTCAACCTCACTACAGGATACCCACAGCTTGAGATTGTCCCCATGCTTATAGCTGGAAGTGAGACAGTCTGAAGAAATCTCTTACAAGGGTGCAATTTCTAGCTATAACAAGTCTCAAGGCCTCTTCATTATAATTATTCTGAGCATATCTTGTAATCCATGCATTCCATGATACTCCATCTTTGCAAGTAGATAAATTGAATGCTCCCTTTGGTTCCTCCAATAGGCACACATGTATTTGTGGACCAATTAGGAATTTGATTTCTAGTCAATCCCATTAGCACAGTTTTCTCTGGTCCTTTGGGATAGGGATAGAATAAAGGATCAACCAAACTTGCAAAACAACTAATTGTTCTGGCATACCTTTTTGTGACTCCCATGCATGAACCATACCTTGTTGATACTAAAGGCTTTGTTGTTGTAGTTGTTGATCTGTGGCTTGCATATGAGATATTTAACCCCTTTGTGACTTGTTAACTATTATGAACTCTGAGTTTCTGTCAAATAGTTTATGCCTCTTTGCTTGGGAGCATAATGGGGTTTCACTGATCTAGAGGGATGTTTCGTGGATACCCTTAGAAATTATTGGATCATCTATTACAATTTTGCATTCAATAAGCGATGTTTGTTCTTCCTTGACTTCATTAAGACAAACTTTTTGCTGACAATCAATTTTAGAAGTCAATAAAATATATTTTTATGATAAAAGATCCTTACCTTCAACCTGCATGGCGTATTCCTCTGTCTTTCTCGACACTTTTATGTATTCATACAAACCTCTTTTATTCGGATATCTCACTTCAAGTAACTCCAAGTACTCATCAAAGGAAACTCAAGATTTAAAACTATCAGGTATAGTAGAAAAACTCGGCAACCACAGTTACTCGACAGCCAAAAATTGTGACCCGTACTCGGGACTCAACAATTACCCGACAATTACTCGGCATTTTTATCGCTACTTTAAAAATATATTAATTCATAAAATAAACTAAAATACATAAGAAAATGAAATTAATGTAAAGAAATAATTGTAGAGAATCAGAGAACACATAACTCAGAATCATAAACATATTAGTTTTTAAGCAAATAACACTTCTGTTAAATTATTTAGCTTGCCAATTTTTGGCCGGGTAAACCGAGGTTTTCAAAGGGTAACCGCTCCAAGAAAACCACAGTTTTTGCCCTGGTAACCAGCCAGCAGTTACCCGGCCATCTACCCATTTTGCAAAAAAAATCAAGTTTTCCATGGGTACCTGAAGGGTACCCGCATTTTTTAATACTATGCTATCAGCCATACCTTGATACTAGTCAAGGATTCAGGGGGCCTCGAGTTTATATCTTTCCTTGTACTTTTGTAGCCTTTGTGTAGGCTTGTTCTGATTTATATTTTGCAAGGCTTGTATCATCTTTGTCATGGTTTCTTTCACAATCCTCTGGATTGCCCTTGTCAAATCTCTCTAACTTTGATTAATGGCTTCATGCAAGGACTTCATTTCCTCTGTAGGTAATCCCATGATTTCCCCATTTGATTCACAAGATGGTAAGATCAAAGCTCTAATACCACTGTAATGTTCCATTTTGGTAATTATAAGAATTCTAAAGTTTTTGTGAATTCCTTTCAATACTAAAGCATCAATTGAATTCTAAAAAATAACATGCAACACTGAAATACAAAACCCAATTGGAATCTTTATTGCAATAAACTGAATGCCTACAAAACACAGATGATGATACTACTGAATATCAATTGAATAACAAAGATAAAACGCAGGAAGCTCGAAATTTGCCAAATAAAATCACCTTATAATGACTTGAATATCAAGTGTTTAATGAAGTCAAAACCCTCAACCAACACGCTGGAAAAATATCAAAAAATTTCACAAATATTAAGGATAATATTGCTTAATGATTTAGGTCTTACAAGCACCCCAAACCCTTGCAACTTCCCCTCCAAGTGAATCGCCCAACTTCTGATTTTAATTGCTAAAATTTTCAGAATTAATACATTTATTTTAACTCTTCAAAACCTTGTGATTTTTATCCCAAATAATATTAGAATTTTACCTTTACGAATTAGAGTCCAAAAGCCCTCCAACAAGTTCACTTCCTTCCCAAATCAATTCACCACATCTCAGAAATAATTATAAAATAAATCAGAATATTTTGTCTCACCAAATGACCTCTTATGATGCCCTAGGCAAGTCGTCCAAGTGGAATAATTTCACCAATAAATCTTCAAACCCTCAAAGGGGTCTCTGTGTAGCGCAACCCTCTCAAGAGGGGTCTTCTTCTTGACCCAATCAATTTGCCACACAAGGGAATGGCTCCAAACCATACAATCAACCTCCCAATGCAAGTCACCAATCTCCAAGACCTGCAATTTATCTAAAAACCAGCTCTCTATAGGATTTGCAACAATCTTTAATGAAGGTGGTGTCCAAAAACACCCTTGTAGATCCACTTGCATGCAATCATGCGAATTTGAAACACAACTACAACCCTTGAATAGAGTTGCCCTGAAAGTAGGTCCCCAAACCCTTAACACACTTAAAATTTTTCATCCTCAAGATGTGATGAACAAGCTTGACATACTTGATCAATGAATCAATATCCAAAATAAACATAATCTTCCAAATGACTCTTTAATTGCTTTTTATAATCATCCTCCAAGGGTGGCGCCCAAGTTGGAAGGATGTGTCTATTGAATCATAAGCAACTTTACCTTTTTAAAATTCATTTTTGAGGGTTTAGACTCTCATGACCCTTAAAGTCCCCTACTTAAGTGAAAATTACATAAAAAGCAATTTTTGTATAACTCAACTGAAAATTAGAATATTTAATTACTTTTCACCTTTTTGCTTTTGAATGGCCCCCTCAAAGTTCCCTTCTCTTCCTTTCCCTTAGCTTTGTGGGAACAAAACCAAGCTAAGGGTCCATAAGCAAGTTATGCCAAAAAGAGGTACATTATACAAAGTAAACGCTGAAGAGGCTCAGTGCGGGAGGGTATCCCTGTTTTACCCCAATGGTACTCTTCACAAAACTAGAAAGACCATAAGAAGTATGAAAATGCCTGACAACTATCTGATAAAGCCTCCAAGTAGAAATAATGAGACAATCTAGAAATCCGATACCACGCAACTTCTGGAAAAGCAGATGTCTCAAAACCAAGTCAAAGGCCTTCTAGTAGTCTATAAAACAACAAAAGACTTTGGAAGACTAATGACAAGTCTTCTCAATAACAGCCCGTAGTGTAAATATGTGGCCAATAGTCTAGTATTCCCTGATGAAGCCAACTTGTCCCTCACTCCAAGATTACTTCTCTCAAAGTGCTCTAAAAGCTACATGTATAACATGGCATAATTTTTGGCAAATGCATGCCCAATCAGAATGGTCTTGTAGTTTCTAGGGTTGGAGCTATCCCTGAACTTATGAATGGGATGGATTATGTGTTGAGACCAAGCAAAAGGAAAATCCAAGCAACCAACCACATTAAAGAGCTTTGCCAATGGGGAGGAAAGGAAATCCATGACATATTTGAGGAAATCAGCTTGGAGGCCATTGCAGCCCACTGCTTTTCTGGTACACAACTTTTATATAGCCCTCCTAATTATACTTTCAGAGAAAACAGCAAATGGTGGTAGAGTGGAGACAATGACAATAGGTTTATTTGGGATGTCTTAAATAGAACTAGCATAGGAAACCAAGGCCTGGGGATCAATGTCAAAATCTGGGGTTTTCCTCTGGAGATAGAGTATGAGTGGCTTATAAGTAGCATTGAGTGGCCACCACCTATATAATATTTGATAGATGGATATTGGAGAGGACCATGGTTTGAAAGAAAGCTTTTTTAATGGTCTCCAAATCGTTGTCACCAATGGACATGCAATAAGATGACGGTCCACTATCTCTTCAATTGTTTCACAATTCATACATCTCAAAGGGCCCATCCATCCTTTTCATTTTAGATTCCCCTAGGTTAGAATTTATGTGAATGGGTCCATATAAATGCTCACACCTTCAGCCATACATGAAGAGAACACAAATGAACCACAATTTTGGACTATGAGTGGGGACCCAAAGCAAGCTACAATATGCAATGTTGGCTCGACAACTACCATTCTTACCCAAATCTTGATAGCTTATAATGGAACCCTAGTCATAATGAAGAACTCTCTTTTGTAGCAAATCAGCAATATGGGTAGATGTAGAAAGAGTGGAATAGAGACTAGTAATGTAGTCCAATCCCATGGGCATTGCATTTGATTGAGATGTGGGGAACAATAATTTGCAACTCTATTTCAACCTTTAACAATGACATAGCTATGTGAGTTGGATTGGAACATGTTCTGAGGGTAGCCACTTGAACTATTCAAGCGTCATTCTTAATTTTCTAATGCAAGCTTGGTTGTATTAGAGATAATCTTGAACAAATGTGTCTCCATATAACAAACCCTTGTCATTGTCATTTATTAATGAAGCGAATACGAGACCCCCCATTTTTTCAGTTGTGTTACTTTCCCCCACAAGACAATAAATATTAAAGATGATCTGAGATTTCTCTCCACAAGAATCAATGTTGAATACAAGTAATTGCATTTTCAACTTATTTAGGTTTAGGAAAGAGTATTAAAAGAAAAACCTTGGCATGACTTGAAGCACTAATGAAATAAGCTGAATTCACCTGCAAAACAGTCATTGTCGATCAATTAGTGGACCCTAGAGGGTTTTCGATTGTAGTCACAAATGTAGTGGGAACTCCAAATACACTAATGGAAACTAAGCCTCCTTGAATGCTAAATATTCTTGTAATACATACTTCCTAGTAAAGTGTGTATTCAAAAATAAAATTGAGTTTTACTTGCATTTATGCACTGACACTTAGCTTGTTGATAGAACTCCAGCATATGTTTGAAGTGTTTTATTTCGTTGATGTTGAGTGTCAACAATAACAATGTCATATATAAATGGAAATTTACATGTTTGTGTCTACTTGAAACCTATAATGTCCCATTTTCTAGATTAAAATAATTAATAATATTATTTAAGTTGGGCCCGATCATTTCTAATCTTTTGGGCAACTTAATAATATTATTATTAAAATAAAGTAAGTTTGGAGTTGGAGTGGAAAAGGTATAAAAGAAGATGGAGGGGTTCATTTGGAGTATCTATCATTCATCTACTATTTGATATTTTATAAGTTGAGCAGTTTGCTTCTACTTTCAGTCATTGAGGACGAAAACTCTCATGAGTAATCCAATCTTGGGACAAAAACCATTCAACTTATGCATGGTGGCTTCATTCGGGGGTCACATTAGGTGTGAAGGATTGTTGGATAAGGCACAAGTGTCTGATTTATGCATGGTGTGGCAGTTAGGGCATCCATTTGAGGTTGAGGCAGCAGCTAGGGCATCAATTGGAGGTGGACACAACAACTAAGAAGACAATTGGAGGTGGGCGACCTGCCTAGAGGAGTCCTTCACATGCTTTACCAACCTTGGGAGGGCTACTATCACCCTAGGAGGGAAGATTCGAAGGTTGTTCTGCTTTGGCTTCATTCGGTTGGTTGATAATTGCTGAATTTGCATTTGTATAATCAGCTGTAAATTATTTAATTTACAAGCCTAGAATTTATATTAAAAAATCCGATTTGATAATGTAAAGATTCTACCATGAAATAAATTGAATTCCCTTAATTTTTTAAGGGTTTCTATGTGGATTATATTCTTCCTATCATGTTTTGTGGATCATTTTCAGAATTATGTACTTTCATGTTAGGGTTTCAGTGAAATTCCAGAATTGTATAAATCTGCCCTAGAAGGGACATTACAAAGCCATGGATAATCCATATGTTGTTTGAATGTAACATTTTTGAAGCTGGAAAACTAATTGGACAATAAGGCCATGGTCCCCTCTAGGAAGCCTATAGGTTTTGATATTGTTGCTAGATCTATCCTCAAAGTATGAGAGGCAATAGAGACACTGGATAGTAGTAGTACGTGTGGTTGAGAGGATTTTTAAGCATCACTAAAATCCCGATGTAGTTAGTCTTCAATGGAAAACATCACTCAATAAGGCCCATTCTAGGGACCAACCTTCTAAATATTTCATCTTTGTTTGAACCCCTTGTTTCTACATCAATAACTATCATGGCATCCCCTCTAGTTGAAAAAACATCACTACCTACATTCTTCACAAAGCCCTTCTGTAGCCTCTATCCATTTCTTTGCATCTAGGTCCTTTGATCATTAACTTGAGAAGACTCAAGTTGAGTAAAGAGCTATTCGAAATTTTGAGAGAAGCTAGCAATACTTCTTTCTAATTAACTAGTGCATTGGAAAAACCAAGGGCCCTGGTGTTTCTAACAAATATGTGAAGGAGAGTGTGGATCAGTTTGCCAAGGTCATTATGAATACCCAAGGTTTGGTAGATCATTCTGTCATGTCCCTCTGTTGAACACAACTATCTACTGAGAGGGGGATTGAATCAGTAGATGAGCTAAAACTAGTTGATTAAAACTTTTAGAGGAGATATCAAATCATATGCATATCAAAGAACAAATGTAGAGAGCACACACACACAAAAGCACAGTACACCAGATTTATACGTGGAAAACCCAAAGGTAAAAACCACCGTGAGAATAGCTGCTAGAATCTACTGTTCTAATCCAGTCTCACAGTTAGATCACCTCATTGGCAAAACCACACTAGTTACATTCAAGGACACCTATCCTTAGGAGACACCAATCCCCTAATTGAGCACCAACTCAGTTTTTCTGAAGGCACCTACCAATCAGAACTATGGAGCTACAACTCCAGTGTATAAGACAGATTCACAAATGAATCCAATTCAGTTTTTTTGTTAAAGTCTAGTCTGTAACTACTCACTCTTGGCTTATTCTGTGTATGCCTATTCTCCTTCTCTACTCAAAATCTGCACATTCTTTGTGTGCCCTTTTCTGTCTACTCAATCTTTGTTCCTCTGACTTTTACTCTGTGTCTGCATACATCTAGATATATTCTGTTCAGACAAACTTCACTCTCTTTTTTTGCCTTTTACTCTGTCTGTATTCGTCTGGATAAACAACCTTTTCTTTTCTGCCTTACTAGTTCTATGTCGTTATATCTTCTATTTGACACAGTCCATTTACACCAGCCGCTTCGGCCTCTATTCCTTTGTATCTTTTATATATTCTTTGTTTGACACATCAACATCCTCTTCTTGCCTCTAAACCTCTCTCTATGCTATCATGGTCTATGTCTGTATACTCTATTCGACACACTTCGTATTGCTCACATGCTTAGGTTCAATGATAGTCTGAGCAATCGCAAAATGATAGCCTTTGACTCTCTCTTAAAATTGCAACGACAGCAGCAGCAGTGGCAAAAAGCAAATTACAATGTTCAAGATATCATATATGTATAGACAATGAAGCTTAGGGTTTTCTATCTCCAATTGCGTTCACACTTCAGCTACAATTAATCGGTTCTCATTAAAAACGATTTTGACTCATGCTCTTTCCCGTGTCTTGGTTCATGCATCACATTGCAATGGTCAAGTCTCTTTACTATTTGGCAACTGCTGGATTTATCTCATAAATGCACAACCTCCTTAATCGATGATTGATTAGTTGGATCAATCAATCTCAAAATCCGTGTAGACTTTTCGAGCTCACCATTTATCTGGTCATGTCTTTAAACGAAGATTATTCATCTTGTTATTGGCGTCATTCACTATCTATCTTGCACCGTCAGATATTTCCATTTTTTAAAACAAAACCGTCAATCTCTCTTGTATTAACCATCGAGCTATTTCATGCATCTCGATATTTTCTATATGATTGGTTCGCTTTCGCTCCTTTCGATTGTATTTGATATGCTCGATCTTTAATCTCGCCTTGATCCTTTGGCAATAATGCAAGTGTCTTATACTTCAACCGAGATATCCTTCAGAACCTTTTTAAATGTCCACTTGCCCTAGATTCTTTCAGAAACAATCCAAGTGATCCTTGGGAAGCTTTGAATGGTCCTTGTGTCCTCCGCAATTGTCCTTCGGCACTTGTGGAAGTGCCCTATGTCTTTTGGCAAATGCTAAAGTGTCCTTTCCCTCCATTTGAACTACCCCTTCGAACAAATTGTTGTGGACTTTTTGTCCGAGTCCCCTTCAAGACAATTTCCACTGACTTTTTGTCCGAGTCCCTTTCGAGACAATTTCCGCGGACTTTTTGTCCGAGTCCCCTTTCGGCACTTTTGTGTAGGACACATACCCTTCGAGGCTTTGCAAATGTACCTTTCGTCTTTTTTGTAAAGGTCCACATACCCTTTGGCCTTTTTGCAACGACCCCTTCAGCATTTTTTGGACAGTCCACTACCCTTCGGCATTCTCAAAAAGTACCTTTCAAAAGTTTTGCACAGGATCATTTCCTTCGAGACAAATTTCCGAAAGAATTGCCTATACCAATATTTCCGAAAGAATAGACCAAGTCGAAAATTGGCTAAGTGTGAAGACCAAAACAAATGTTCTTGACAATAGCATACTTCGGGTTCTTCGCATTGCTTTACTTATAAGATTGAAAGAAGTAAAGTTACTTGGTAAACCCGATTTACTCTTGAGGCAAAGACCCATTCGGGTTTCTCGACTTGCTTGACTTCACTAGACCAATTCGGGTTCTCTGCATGACTTTACTTATAAAGTTCATAAGTAAAGTAGTGAAAGCACTTGACAATCCCAATTTACTCCACTAGACCCATTTGGGTTCTTGAGACTACTTAGCTTATAAAAATGAACGCAGCTAAGTCGTTCCGAAAACCCGATTAACTCACCCAGACCCATTCGGATTCTTGACATTGCTTTACTTACTTTATAAGTAAAAGCACTTCACAAGCCCGATTCACTCTACAGACCAAGTCAGGTTCTCAACATTGCTTTACTTATTTTATAAGTAGAAGCACTTCACAAACCCGATTTACTCCACAAGTCTGTTCAACTCAACCTTTGACATTAATGCATGATAGCACATGCTGCCTTTGACATCAATGACAATTCTTCAAACCTCAATGACTATGTCCAACACCCTCTTTTGTTAGGGACATCCTCGAAGACCCTTAGCCTTAACCCATTTCCCAAGGGCTAAGGGAAAAGAAGAAAAGAAACGGAAATAAGTGGTTTCAAATGAATATATGTAAAAGGTTTTTTAAAAGGTACTTTATGTTATAAGAAGCCACTTACGTTGGGGCCCTTTAAGAGTCATGAGCGCCACTTGACTTAAGAAAGAGTTTTAAAAACAATCTTCCTTATAATTTGAATGTGTTTCCCTCCCTGTTGGGTGTGCCCCTTTGAGGAAGTTGTATAAAAGCAAAGGTTTCATTTGAAGGGATGCTAATTTAGATATGGAATCTTATGTTCAAATATGTCAAGCTTGAACAAGTAACTTGAGGATGAAACCCTTCAAGTGCACAAAAGAGTTTGGGTATGAAAACCTCCATTCTTCCACATAGGGCAGCTCTATTCAAGGGTTGTATTTGTGCTTCAAATTTGTGGATTGTAGATTTGCTCCTTCCTAGGATGGTGACTTGCTTTGGCAAGTGTGGTTGTGTGTTGAAGTTGTATGGCTTGTTATAGGAAGCCATTTACAGGTTTTCGGGGAACTCTAGAGGGTGGTGACTTGGCCACTTGTGTTGAAGACCCCGTTAAGGGCTACGCTGCAAGGGAATAACCCTCTCCTAGGGTTTGTGAATTTATTGTCAAATTATTCCAGCTAGGGCAAATTGGTTTGGAGCTGAATTTTTAGGGTTTGGAGGTCTATTTTGTGAATAAATAATATTCTCAATTTTTTATATTGTTCCTAAATTTATTTCTTATTTTTGTGAGGGTTTTGGAGGAAATTTGGACCTCGAATATATTCAGAAAAATTACAATAAATTCTGCATATTTATTTAGTCATTTTGGTGCAATTTATGACGGTGAGATATTATAGCAATTGACATCAAAAGGCTGTCATAAATTACATTGAAATTTTGTACCTAGGCGCCAAGGGTTTGAAGGTTTATCTCACTTTTCCAAGGGATAATTTGCATGATTAGATTGTCTACTTGGTGTGTTGAGCTTAGCATATTTTTATACTAATTTTGGGAGTGTTACTACAGCTAGGGTTTGCTGTTACAAAAATCAAAATTTTACATTTTGGCTAGGTTATTCAAATAAAAATCCAAAATTCAGAAAATTGTCCTATTTGGGGTCATTACACAATCAACCTACATTCCTACACACACCAACATAATGCAAACAACTCACTTTATTCACTTATCTATCTACATGAAATTCTTTATCTTTAGTAATCAAAATATGTAGGGTCTAGTGCAAAGGAAGACCATTACCAAATCAATCTAAAGATGGGCATGTTGTGATGTTCATCACTAATAAGGCATCATTAACTCCAGGGTTCAAGCAAACCGTCTCCACCAACCCAAAACCAATAACAATATACATTGGGGACTTGGGGACTCCACTCAAACAATGCATCAAAAGGACCAACAGATTTAATGAAAGCAATGCCTCATGGAATTCAAGGACTTCCCTGTTTTAATGGCTTAAGGGTCCAAGGATATCACTTATCAATGCCTCCTAAAGCTTGAGGACTTTACAAATATCAATGCCACTTGGGGTTCAATCATAGAATCAAGATTCGGCGAGTCCTAGTGACGACTCGCCCATCTAAATCCAAGTCAAGGTTCCCGAGGAATCGTGTAGTATTTTAGGGACTCATCATGTCTGGTGAGTCTAGTCAGACTCACAAGTCATGTGCCTGGACTCGCTGAGTCTGGGGTGTTTTACAATTTTTTTAAACACAAAAAAATAAAAAATAAATATGATAAAGTAAAAAAAATACACAAACCTAAACCTAAAAGCTACTGCAACACACTCATTCAAACCTTATTTTCATGAGCACATTCAATATTTCACTTTTGCACACCATTGTGATTGAATCAATCTGATTTTTTGTTTTTGCTTCAAATTTGTTGATTGTTAGTGTGCAAAGTTTGGATTCAACTTGGATAAGAGGTGATTAGCAACAAGTTTGTGCATTGTGATTGAATCATCTAAATCCATATTTTGTATACAAGGAAATAAATTTATGAATATAAAACTAACTCTTATTTTATATTCTCTCTCAAGTTTCAAGTTCAATTGTTCAACTTCAAACATTCAATATCACATTATTTACTTAGTTCTTTGCGTATACATGTGTATGTTAGATGTAATCAACTAGTTTTGGGTGTATTTTTGTCATATCCCCCAAGATGCCAACGCTGAAACCATGTCTATCCATGGATGAGTTGGGTGGTTGTACACATACTTGATGTTGCTGACCAGTTGTTTGTTAAGAGGTTGCATGAATGGACCTTGAATTGGTGAGAGGAAATGCTTTGAAGCATTGCCCAAACAGTAGGAAGGGTTGCCATTGTACTTCTTGTGCTTGTTTGTTCGCCACAAGAACAACGGGATGAGAGCTTCTTTTTGTTGAACGACACCACACCTTAAATCTTAATCATGACTCACTTGTATCGTGCATAAGTGAACTTTGTCAGAAGGACATGAAAAGCATTAGGTGTGCTAATGTCTTGTTTAAAAACTTGTATGCATGTTTAAATAAGTTCTTAAGCCTTTGACAAGGCATAAATCATAAAATGCAAAGATGATGATAAGTGTTTAAGGCACTAGCTATACCACGCATTGACTTTTATGTTTCTTGACATTAGTCTGGTATGTTTTATTGGTTTTGGCATATGTTTTTATTATTATTCTTTTGACTTGGTTAAAACTTTGACTAACGCCTGGAAAATGTTTGGTAAAGGTTGTTTGAAAACCACTGAGGAAAACTTTGAATAGTACCTTAGATTTGGGTCCAAGTCAAGCAATTACTTGTTGATCATTTTGATTAAGACCTTGTTTAAGGTCATGGGTTAATCATTTTGGTTTAACATGAGATTTAGACTAGGATTAGGTCAAAGTACATGCTCTTTTGATTCTTTTTTGTTACCATGCAAAGCTTATTTGAGTTGTTGACCTTAGCTTAGAGGCAAGGAGGAGAGTTTGGGGATTGATGAGCATCATGGAGGAAGTGGAAGAGTAAACTACGGGTAACATAACTGCGTTTTTTGTGAGCTTCATTAAGTAGGTATTATGATTCCCTACTTCTAGGCACCAACGATGCCAGCATTAAGAGATGTTAATCACACAATACACTGAGAGGGGGGTGAATCAGTGTATAATAAAACTTTAACTTTCAGAAATTAATGTTCACAAACAAAGCATTCACACAAGATCTAAGAATTAAGCAACACAAGATTTACATGGAAAACCCTCTCTCGGGAAAAACAACAAAGCACAATTGCTTAGATCTACCATTCAAATCCAGCCATAAAAAAATAATCCTTTTACAAAATTTCGTAAGCACCAACCTACTTGGAGATACCAATCCCCACCGCTAAGCACCGACTTAGCAAGAGACACCAATCTCTTTGTTCTGAGGCACCGACCTCCACTGAAACAATCTTCCACCTTACTATTGTTGCTTCATCAATGAATGACGGCAAATTCAATCTCCTCTTCTTTTTCTCCACAAAAATCTACTTATTCTTGAATGATGGAAAGAATTATTGCTCGTGTGTTTTTCAATCTTCTATCCACCTTATATAACCTCCGAAGGCTCTCCACAAAGGAGGTGTCCCATCAAAGAGGCACCCTTTCATCAAAAGATGTGCATTTAATTAAATTTTAATTAATTCACTAAGTGGGGCGATTTCCCTAAGGAAGCCATATATAAAGTGGGTCGACCCGTCGCCCAACAATGATAGACTTCATACATGTCTTAAGAGGGGCAATTCTTAAACAATCTTCCTTGAGTGTGTATTTAAAACTTCTTTAATGTTGGTCCCTTCATCATGAAGCATTGCTGCAAATTAAATATAATTTTGTTGCATTGATGACATTTCCGTTGACAATTCCACTTACTTCCGTTACATTCATTATAATGCCTTTGACATCAATGACAATATTCCAACAATTCCAACAATCTCCCCCTTTGTCATTGATGGCAATCCTGTAGAAAAATAGTTCATGAACTCCCACTTGTTATAGTTCTCCTCCTTTGCTCCCCTTTTCTTTAATTCTACCCCTTTGACATCAATGGCAAAGAGACATACAACACAATCACAATGTATATCACCAAAACATCCATGGCGCTGAATAATGCAAAGATTAGCTCCCCCTTAATCCATGCTTCTCTTCATGGATTTAATGACTAGATGAAGAATGGATCACTCCCAATTTCTGCCTTAGAAACTCAAAAGTTTCTTTTGGAAGGGGCTTCGTGAAGATATCTACTATTTGTTCCTTTGTGGCAACATACTCCATCTTTATTTGTTGATCTGCAACCTGATCTCTTAAGAAGTGATACTTGATTGGAATGTGTTTTGTTCTAGAGTGCGTAATCGGATTCTTCGAAATGTTTATTGCACTAGTGTTATCACAGAGTATTGAGATCGGATGTTCATATTCTATCTTAAAATCTTTCAACGCCTGCTTCATCCAAAGGACTTGTGTACAACAAGAAACTGTTGCTATGTATTATGCTTCAACCGTAGATAAAGAAACGAAAGGTTGCTTTTTGCTTAGCCATGACACTAGATTTTTGTCAAGAAAGAATGCTCCTCCACATACACTTTCTATCATCGACACTTCCTACCAAATCTGCATCTGTGTATGTTAGTACGAAATCTTAACCTCTTGGATACCACAAGCCATAATCCAAAGTGTTTTTTAGATATTTGAATATCCTTTTGACCGCTTGCACATGTGTTTCTTTTGGGGCTGCTTGAAAACATGCTACCAAGCCTACAACTTGCATGATGTCTAACCTTGATGCCGTGGTGTATAACAAGTTGCCAATCATGGATCTATAAAGCATCTAATTCACTTTAAGAGATTCATCATCTTTACTTAACTTGCATCATGTAACCAT
This sequence comes from Torreya grandis, assembly GCA_037957365.1. Taxonomy (NCBI): domain Eukaryota; kingdom Viridiplantae; phylum Streptophyta; class Pinopsida; order Cupressales; family Taxaceae; genus Torreya; species Torreya grandis. The sequence continues at coordinate 2,467,926 of JARHVA010000551.1, forward strand.
GGGTGTGCTAACAGGTGTGCAATCTTCCATTCTGAACTTCAACATCTCCTCTATATATTTGGTTTGGGAGATAAATATTCCTTTGTTAGATTAAGAAATTTGCAAACCAAGAAAACATGACAACTCACCCAACATGGACATTTCAACCTCCTTTTGCATATCTTTTGCAAACACTTGGGACATTCGTTCACTATCTCCTCCAAAAATGATATCATCCACATATACCACAACAATCAATTGATTCTCACCTTCAGTCTTGATATAGAGATTACTATCAGCAACTTCCCTTTTAAAACCTTGTTATTGTAGATATTTATCAAGCCTTGAATACCAGGGTCTGGGGGCTTGCTTTAACCCATATAGTGCCTTCTTCAATCTATACACATAGTCCTTGTTTTCTGATAGAAGGAAACCTTTTGGTTGTTCAATATATACTTCTTCCTCTAACTTGCGATTTCGAAACGCAGATTTCACATCCATTTGATAAACTTTGAAGTTCTTAAAACCAACATATGCCAAAAACATTCTAATGGCTTCTAATCCCGCAAAAGGGGCAACGGTTTATTCAAAATCAATACCTTCCACTTGATCATACCCCTTGCAAACCAACCTTGCTTTATTTCTTGTTACTTGGCCATCTTCATTTAGCTTATTCCTGAACACCCACTTGGTACCAATAGTTAAGCACACGATACACTGAGGAGGGGTGAATCAGTGTATAATAAAACGTTAACTTTCAAAAATTAATGTTCACAAAGAAAGCATTCACACAAGATCTAATAATTAAGCAACACAAGATTTACGTGAAAAACCCTCTCTCGGGAAAAACCAAAAAGCAGAGCTGCTTGGATCTACCGTCCAAATCCAACCATAAAAAAATAATCCTTTTACAAAATTTCGTAGGCACCAACCTACTTGGAGACACCAACTACATTCTTGTCTTTTGGTCTAGGAATGAGTTCCCATGTCTCATTCTTTTCAATTTGATTCAATTCTTCTTCCATAGCATCGATCCAATGCTTGTCATTGCTAGCTTCTACAAAAAATCTGGGCTCTATTTTGGATAACAAGGAGAAGTTTACTTGTTCAAGTGTACTCACAAATCTTCTTCTAGTTTGTACACTAGCATCAATATCACCAATAATTTGACTTTTAGAATGATGCTTTTGAACAAATCAAGATGGTGCCTTTGTATCTTCCCGCTCCATTTCTTCTTGTTTTTCTACTTCTTTGAAGTCTAGTTCCTCTGAACGATCATTTGTTTGTGCATTTACTTTTTGAGGCCTTGTTTCATCCATCATTACACTGGCACTTTCTACGAAAGTTTGCAGCCTTTTATTATAACATCTATAAGCTTTACTTTTTGAGGATTATCTAAGAAAAATACCTTCATCAGCTCTTGACTCAGACTTTCTCAAGTCTTCTTCATCTCTCTTAATGAAGCATTTGCTCCTGAACACTTTGAAATATTTGACTGATGTTGGTCTACTCCTCTGTAACTCATAAGGGGTTTTGCTATTGTTTACTCTGATTTGTCCTCTGTTCAAAATGTAGACTGCGGTGTTAACCGCTTCTCTCCAAAACCTGTCTGATAGCTTAGATTCATTTAACATCGTTCTAGCCATTTCTTGAACAGTTCGATTCTTTCTTTCTACAACTCCATTTTGTTGTGGAGTCCTTGCAACTGAGAAATGGTTTTTTATTCCATGCTGCTCACAAAAATCATTGATATCATTTGAGATGAACTCACCTCCTCGATCTGATCTCAAGCACTTGATTTTTAAATTTGTTTCATTTTCAACTAAAGCTTTAAAAGCTTAAAACTTTTCGAACGCCTTAGATTTTTCTTTTAGAAAATCAAACCATGTCATTCTAGAATACTTGTCAATGAGCAACATAAAGTAGCTCTCACCTTGTATGCTTTGCGTTCTTGTAGGCTGGTAGAGGTTTGTATGAATCAGGTCCAATGGCTTGGTGGTTGAGTACTCATTTGACCTGAACCTCACTCTTGTTTGTTTTCCATGCTGACACTGCTTGCAAAGAATGTTTGACGGTTTTGTAATTTTCGGCAAATCTTTTACAGTTCTCTTAGTGTTGATTTTCACTAGATTATCGAAGTTCATATGTCCCATCCTTCTATGCCATAGCCAGCGTTCATCAACTGGACTCATGTAGCATTTCTCTCCCTTAACTTCACTAAGTACAGGTTTGTTGTTTTGTTTGCATCTACAACTAATTTTCCTGTGTCTGTTTTCCTGATCTCACAACCATAAGCATAAAACGTGAGAGTGTGTCCTTGATCACACATTTGACTGACACTTAGAAGGTTATGATTCAAGCCTTCAACATACAATACATTTTCAGTTCTTTTTTCCATTATCAACGCTATGAGTACCTTTTCCAACTATTCTTGTTGTGGCATTATCTCCAAATTTTACCGTGCCTTCACTCATTTCCTTCAAGGAGAGAAATTTGCTCTAGTCCCCAGTCATGTGACTTGAGCATCCACTGTCAATATACCATTGTTGCCATTCATTTTGCGCATGAAAAGTTGTTTGCACAAGCATAGACTTATCCTTGTCCTGATTAACTTCCTCTTGCTTCTGCTTCCATATTTTTGTAGGTTCTCTTTTCTTTACCATAGGAGCATTCACTTTCTTGTTTTGTCTAGGGGGTTTCTATAACAACACTTCTACAGATTCGTGCTATATGTCCATAGCTATTAAAATTATAGCATACAATGTTATTCTCTTTGTAATTGGATAACGGGGCAAATGAGTTATAGTTTCTACTTGAAACTCGATAAGTACTTCTGTCATTGTCCCATGCATACCTATTTCTTGCATGTGTCCTACACTCCATTGCTTTATGCCCAAAATGATTACATGAAAAGCAATAACCAAAGAAAGAATATTGGAACCTGGTCATGTGTCCTTGCCTTGGAGAAAAGAACTTTCTGAATTTGTCCTTGTTATCTTTTGGAAGAGTGCTTGTTTTCTGTGGGACTTGATTCTCTTTCTTCTTGCTGATAGGACTTTTGAGAACATCTGCATAGCTTTTTTGTCTTTTTTTCATTTACCTTCTTTGGTGGCTCTTTGTGATCTTCTTTGTTGGCCATCTAATTTTCTTTATATCTAAGACCAGTTTTTATAAATGGTGATCTCTACCAATTTATGATATCATCTAAGACCTTGGTACTCTTCAAATTTGAGGCTTTTGTTCGGCTTGGTGGTTGTGTTCTCTAGTTCCTTACTCAAGGAGACAATCTCAGATTCTAACCTCTCACAATTTTCTTCCTTTTTGCTTAATTGGATTCACACCTCCTCTTCAATCCTTTTTGCTTCTTCAAGTTGAATCTTGAAGTTGATGCTAATTGTTTCCGATTCCTCAAGGTCTTGGGACATTTTTGCCCTTGAATCACAATCCTCTTTTTCATATTTCTGCAGCTACAATTTTTGCTTCAAATTTATTTTTTTAAGCTGCTTGATCTTGCTTAAGGCACAAATGAGTTCTTCAAGATCTACCTCTCCATCTTCGACATCTTCTTCCTCTTCCAAGATGTCTTCACTTGTAGAGGCATCATTTTTTATTTCTATAGCCATGAATAGAGTTTCTTCTCTATCATTGTTTGATATGATCTCATCGCTCTCCTCAGCTAAGCTACTATTTGTTTTGGAATAGAGGCTTGTCTTGTGCTTACCGAATATTTTCTTGTATTCATTTTATTTGAAGCTTTTCTTGTATTGAGGTTTGTTTTCCTTCTTATTCCTTTCCTCATTATGATTTTCCTTATCGTGGTCACCCTTATGTGGACGCTTAACAGCAAAATGTCCTATTTTGCCATAATGAAAACATTTAAAAGGTAGCTTACCTTTGTATTTCCCTGATCCCTTCTTAAGCTTTCTTACAAAAAGGGCCTCCTTTTCATCTTGTTCATCACTGGTGTCATCGCTTGATTCAGGTTCTTTATTATTCACTTTCTTTGAAGCTTTAAAAGTTGTTTCCTTCTTATATGGCTTTCCCTTGTCAGTTCTCATTTCATACACTATGAGAATCCCATGCAACTCATCCATTGTTAATGAGTCTAAGTCCTTTATTTCTTCAATAGTCGAAACTTTTGCATCAAATCTCAAGAGAAGTGACCTTAGCATTTTTTGAAAGATCATGGATTCTTCAACCTTTTCATCGAGTCCTCTGATGGTGTTAACAATCTCATCCACACGAAAAAGATATGCCGCAACATTTTCTTCATCTTTCATATTCAAGCTCTCGAATTGTCTCCTATGAGTTTGGAGTTTTGCCTTCTTCACTTTCTTGTCACCCTCATAGATGTTCTGAAGTTTGTCTCACATTTTTTTTGTTGAATCGCATTGCATAATCTTGACAAACTCTGATTCCAATAAGCCACACAAAATAGTGTTCATGTCTTTGGCATTATTCTCACTAGCCTTCTTTCCAGCTGGATCTGTTGGTGGAGTTGTTGGCATAACATATCCATTCACCACTATTTGCCAAATATCAAAACCAAGGGCCCTTAAATAAATACGCATCCTTATACTCCAGAATGCATAGTTTGTTCCATCGAATAGTGGAGCCTTGTTTGTGGAGAAACCTTCCTGTACATGATGACTAACCATGTGTACTTGCGGGATCTACCTTCCAGTGATTGGACTGATTCTAAAGGAACCGCTCTGATACCAATTGTTAAGCACACGATACACTAAGAGGGGGGTGAATCAGTGTATAATAAAACTTTAACTTTCAAAAATTAATGTTCACAAAGAAAGCATTCACACAAGATCTAATAATTAAGCAACACAAGATTTACGTGGAAAACCCTCTCTCGAAAAAAACCACAAAACAGAGTTGCTTGGATCTACCATCCAAATCCAACCGTAAAAAATAATCCTTTTACAAAATTTCGTAGGCACCAACCTACTTGGAGACACTAATCCCCACCGCTAAGCACCGACTTAGCAAGAGACACCAACTCTTTGTTTTGAGGCACTGACCTCCACTGAAACAATCTTCCACCTTACTATTATTGCTTCATCAACGAATGATGGCAAATTCAATCTCCTCTTCGTCTTCTCCACAAAAGTCTACTTATGCTTGAATGATGGAAAGAATCATTTCTCGTGTATTTTTCAATCTTCTATCCACCTTATATAACCTCCAAAGGCTCTCCACAAAGGAGGCATCCCATCAAAGAGGCACCCTTTTATCAAAAGAAGTAAATTTTATTAAATTTTAATTAATTCACTAAGTGGGGCGATTTCCCCAAGGCAGCCATATATCAAGTGGATCGGCCCAACATTGATAGGCTTCAATACATCTTAAGAAAGGCGATTTTAGCCTTAAACAATCTTCCTAGAGCACGTATTTAAAACTTCTTTAATGCTGGTCCCTTCATCATGAAGCGCTGTTGCAAATTAAATATAATTCCATTGCATTAATGACATTTCCGTTGGTAATTCCGTTGACTTCCATTACATTCATTATAATGCCTTTGACATCAATGACAATATTCCAACAAGAGACTCGTTGAAGGCATCTTTCTCTGGTTTTTAAGGGGATTTTTGTGTAAAAGCAAAGACACACAGAAGGGAAACAAGAAGTAGAGAGAGAGAAGAAGCAAGGGATGAGGTGGAGCCATTGTTGTCCTAGGCAAGTATCCTCTTATAAACTCTAACCCACTGTTCTAAGAGTGTTGTTTTACTTTGGAACCTTGCTAGTTATTATTCTTTTCGAGTTTTAGTATACGTGTATACACATGCAAGTGGTATTCGTATACAGATTTATACATTGAAGATGCCTGTCAAGGGTTACCATCCTTGCTTTATCTGACCTAATAGTTTTTGTGCAAATTTGATAATAGATTGAAAAGGGTTTATGGTTAAAAATGCCCTTGAAATCCTCTGTTTGCGTTCTGCCTCGAACAGAATTATGGGCATTCAATGATTAACTTACCAGAGTTCCTTTGTGTCACCAGAACCCCAATAATTTATATGAAACCTTATATAAGGTGAAACAAAAGAATTCATACAAGTATTCTAATGATTTTTAGTTGGTATTTTGAAGGGTAGTCCTCATAACATGAGGTAATAAACCCTAGAGGGTTGCCTGTGATTATCTCACTTTGCTCTACGTTGTGTATTTCTTGATGGAAGGCCATACTTAATCTTGAAAAGGGTTCTTGTTCTTCTTAGGAAGGTTTCAGGTCCATTGAATATAAAGACCCTAACCAGCTGAACAAATATTAATAAACCTTGTGTCATTACACTTGCAATAAGGGTGTTAAGAGGAACATGCTATGAGTAGAAGGCCTCTTAGCTGGTAAAATTAATCTTGACTGCATTATTAAGTTTGTTCGATTACGGGTTGTATAAATATGATGATTTATCCATTCCATGGTACTGTGTTGGTTGTTTTCACTCTCATAGTTTGTTAATATAAAGCAAATGGAAGTGCGCAGGGATTAAAAAAAACAAAATTAATTCCTTGCGAGTTTTCTAAGGTTCCTATTGGATAATAAATGGTAAAAAGTTATGATTTGAGTTTCATTATACAGTTGTTCGAAGTATCTTCAAGATAGTGAACATTCTTTGATGAGTTATAGTGATTTTTGTATTATGTTCCTGAATTGTATCTCTCATGTTTGACTTATTTAGGTTGGATAAATGGTGTGGATGTTGTACGAAACATGCGAGTTAAGGAAGATGTTTGGCAGCATGTTATAACTTACCATATGGTTACATGTGATAAATGTCTATGGTATAAATCAATTTGAGTTGTTACTCTTAGATAATTGTAGTAGGTTTTAGAAGAAGGTACTTGCCAGTTTATACCGCCTGAATTCAATTTGGTTTTTCTTGTGATAAGAATAGGATGAAGTATTATCAGAAATTCTGAGCGTTGTAGAGTTACTCATTGTCATGCGACCATTCTTATAATGCTTAGTTGATTGAGAAATTACCCTTAGATGAAATAAAATATTAGAGGCATCTGATCTTGTTATCTTGATTTTGTGTAACAAGAATGCTTGCAATATGATCATTTAGCCTGATTGTATTATCTTAGGCATAGATGCCTTGAATGCTTGTGATTGGAATTCTTTAATTAAATGAATTATTCCAGCCTATAAAGATTTTTTTTTGGTATAGCAGCTAGCTATTGAAATTGTTAAATTTTATCTGACTGTGCTTAAAGAACATGCTGAGTCTGTTTTTCATATCTATTGAGTCACCTTGTGATGGATTGTTCATGCGTTTATTCTGCTGTAAGTATCATGAGTGCTCTTCCCTTTGGGCCAGACTGAGTACAATGCTAGAATAACGGCAGTAACCAGTCCTTGTTAATACTTTTGCTTTAAGAAAAAAAGAATAACCTCTATTCTGAGAACAGAGGTGGTTTGATTGCTTGGCCATATAATAGATTATCAATCTTGGTTTGTACTACTCTGCCTATAAATCTTCTCATCAATTTTTGTTAATGCATATCGTAATGGCATGATAACTGGGATTGTGTTTATTTTGTGTTTGATGATAAGATTGGATCTTTACTTATATCCCTCTTGTGAATATCTACTTTTGATTTGATCTTGGTATAACCATACTCGGGAATGTTCTATGTCGTGTTTGAATTCTAAGCAGAGACTGATTTTGAAAACCTATTGAACTCAGTGACCTCTGGATACTTGGCCCTGTTTTCTGAGTATATCAGCCCTGCATGACTTCTTGCGGGACCTTGCTAAATTCTTCCTTGAGTTGGGTAGAATACCAGTGTGCATTATAATGTGGTTAGCTTAACTCATTCTTGCTCCATAGAGGAATAGACCACCATGTTCTCCATATTTGCCTGATAATCAGGTTTGCTTGAATGTTACAGTATACTATATAGGTTTGACTGATGTCATGTATGGAACCTCATGAAAATTTATAACCCTTTGTGTTTATTTTCTTGAAATAAGGCATTTAGCCGACTGGATACCTGTCATAAAGGTATCAGCACAGGGCATTGAAATCGAGTCCTGTTGGAACTTGCCTTAAGCTCTTCTGCATGTAAAGAAAGAACACCTGGTTATATCTTGCAATGCTAGTTAGGATCCTTTGTATTATTTTTTGAAGTTTTAAACTGTTAGGGCAGGGTTCTATTGAAGCCTGTCTATGCTTGGTTGGTTGCTTTGCACAAAAAAGGAATTGTTCCTTCTTGTAACTTTAACTATATACTGATTATTAACTCTTCATTTGAGAAGGGAAATCGCTCAACATGCATTGTACGTGATGAACCTTCCTTTAATCATCTAATCTGTAGTGTCGAACGCAGTCACAATGAAATCAGTAACTCTAATATTTGGTTGTTGACTAACTATAGCCTTGTTTGTTTGACCATGTTTGCTTAAAGCCTGGTCTCATCTTGCAGTATATGATAGGAGGTTTGGGAATCCCAAATTATACTAATCTGATAGTTTTATGTTTGCTTATAATCATAATAGTTGCAAAAGTTGATGACTCAACTAAAAGTTTGAAGTAACCCGAGATTCATTTTGAGTTGGACTGGTTATAACCATTCTCTCTTTAAATAATGGTTGCTTGCTAGTGTTTCGGCTTAAATTAGAACCTCATAAATGAGTTATTTTATTGTTTATTTAGATTGTTTAAAATTAGTTATTGACTTTTCATGCATGGTTTAGTGAGTTCTTTTCCTTTTGCCCATAAATTGGCATGAAGGATAATGACTTATCTAACTAGGAATAAAGAACTCCAAATCCGTTATGCTCGGCAAATACATAAGTGAAAAGTATTGCATTCTAAACCTTTTTGTACGCTAATGATGGCCTTCTTGGAGTTCCTTTTTAGTTTTAAACTTAGCATAGAGTATCTGCCCTATTTAGGGGTACTATGTAAATTTTTGTTTAGTTTGAACTTGTATACCTATGGGTGATCATTATAGAATACATGTCATCTTATTACCATCACGTTAGAAGGTAATGGCTATTATGTTTTATTCTGTTTGAGTCTTTGATTGAATTACGAAATGATATGCTCAACATATTACCTAATTTATTTAACTCTGAGGACTGTGGGGTTTGGTTGATTTGATATAACCCTTATCTTGGGTATTTGTTATTTGTCGAAACTAAATTGATCCTCTCCTTAAGTATGATCGATGCATAGATTTGTCTAAGAGATTACATTTCATGTTGTTTTGATTTGAAGGAAGCAAGTTCCCAGCCTTCTGATTTAATTTGTGCATAAGTTGAAAGTCTTGGGGAATCAAGTAGGATTAATTCATGTTATAACATAAGGCTAATGCACCTTTGGAAACCTATGTAGCATTTAAGAAATACGTGAGAGCCATTAATGATCATGGTATATGGTCAATTTAAAAGTATTAATAGGGATTCTCTGCTCATATAACTGATGAACAGGAGTAAACTTTAAACCCTAATTGGCTGATATCCAGGGGTAGTCCAATGGCAAGTAGCTGACTTGTTATATAAATTAAAGTGTTGGGTACATACGATGGAGCCCTTGTTGAAATTAAATCAATGGTTAAATAATATTATTGCTTATCTCATTGCTTTATAATATGGCATTTTTTGATTAATTTAAAGATCTTAGCTTGACCTTTGCTTAAGAAAAGGGAATATGTGCATAACATGAATATTAGTTCCTTAAGGATGTCAACCGTGGTCACAGTACCTTGATGTTCTGGATTGAGATCCCAAGGGAATTCCGGAAGAGTGCATGCGAGAAAACATGTACCAATGATAAGGTATATGGCAAATTTTTAAGGGGCAGCATAATGACATGCGAGATAAATTACATCTTGAATGGAACAGCAAGGATATGACTGTCTGCTACAATATACCTATCATTAATCATCTTCTGTAAACAATAAAGGATGAACCACCATGGTTTTCATACTAAATTTCCTTTCATAGACTGATGGTATTTTCATAGGATTTTGATGTAGAAGGAAACACTTACCATGCACAAACTATTTTCTCTAAATAATAACACACTAAATAGATTGTAGTATAACATACCACATCAAATAGAACATAAAAAAGAGAAATAATCACTCGCAACAAAATGTCAAAATGTACTACTAATATCTTCATCATATTGATATAAATTTGAGTATAATAACTTCACATAGGTACAATCTTCATACTCTACTCATAACATATGATGTCCTATAATGATAGCACAATAACATCTCATAGCATGACCATGCCTGGCTAGGAGAAATACTCATTATATATTAGTCTAGGAAGAGTGAGCAAGTATGGATGCAATGGTTGGAACCATAGTTCGCATACTCGGACTCAGCAAACAAAAATAAAAAATTGACTTGGCAAATACTCCACCATCCTCGGCAAGACATAAATTTTATACAAATTATAGTTACAAAATGTATCAAATGAGTCTATAAAACATTGGGGAAGTGTTTTATATTAGATTTGAATACAAATATAGTACGAAATCGCATCATAATTTCTTTCAGCACTTCCTTTATTCTTTCGTGTTGATATGTATCTTTCCGAAAGCACCAGCCCGTGTTACACTATTGTGATACATGATGAGCTTCAGGTGGGGCATATGTGTACGCCAATATTTTTCAGATTTATCATTTACAGACACTCTCTTGCAGGGCCTTGCCGGCACATCAAATCTCCCTAACTGCATGCCTTAAAGGGTGCACCGGAAATGGGGTGGGATTAGCTCATGGCACTTTGCAAGAGATGTTCTCGTGATATTTTATCATACCTACATCCCTTCAAGCATCCTTCATACCTTATATGATGTCTCTCTGAAAACTTGAAACCTTGAAATATGGCTAAGTTTGAAATCCTAAAACCCTGAAATCTGACTAAATCTGAAATATGATAGAATCCTTCAAAGCTTAGAATTTGCATTATAGCTCCTTGAGGTCCGAAACCAATCTTAGACATCCTAAAAGTATATGTATAAAATATAACTTAAAATAAATTAGATGTCCATATTAAATGTAACTTTAAACATTTATTTTATAGATATACTATTGCATCAAATGTTGTGTGATGAGAGTGTGGGGACGTGTGGGCTTAAAAAGGAGAAAAAAAATGTGTTTTTTCCACATTTTCTCCAAGGTTGTTCCATGTTAACTATGTTTTTCACTGCACAGCAAGTCTATGCTCAATACTCACAAGTACTCTTAACGAGTACAGAGAAAAAACTTGTCGAAACTCATCTCCCCCAAACCCGTGAGTATAAGTGGAAAAACACACGGCGCAAAAAAAATTCGAGTACTTGCATACTAGCCGAGTATGCAAACTATGGTTGGAACCACCTGTACACCAAAAATTAAAATAATCCCTCCTAGCTAATACAACTCGTAGACACAAACTCATTGCTCCACAACAATACAAAATAAATCTTTCGAATCCAAAGTACCTCTATTTATTTAATCTCAAATACTATACACAATGTGAGTAACTACATATATACCCTTAAATAAAAGAAGGTTGTCCTCCCTAACAACTAGAAGCTATATTGTTTGGGTTCGGGTACGAGTATGCCATTTTTCAAAAACCTTCATTGGGATACGTCATGGGTACGTCTGTAGATATATGCATTATTTATATATATATATATATATATATATATATATAATGCATATTACTCATTTTTTTAGTAAAACACTTGAAAATACATAGTATGAAAATATTTGTCTATAAAAGATAAAACACTTAAAAATATAGAGTATTCAGTCATTCATTACTTCAAATACAAAATTTACATTCAAATCGAGAATAAATCATCTAGATTGCCCTCAAAATCATGAATGCCACTACCATTATTATTCAACTTTATCATTTACTAACTCTTTCTCTTGCAGGGGCTCACCGATTCATTGAATCTCCTAGAGTGTATGCCTTAAGGGGTGCACAAGGAATGGAGTGGGATCGGCTTGGGGCACTTTGCAAGAGATGTTCTCATACTATTCTATCATACCTACATCCCTTCATGCAGCCTTGATACCTCCTATGATGTCTCCTTGAAATATTGAAACCCTGAAATATGGCTAAGTCTGAAACACTGGAATCTGACTAAGTCTGAAATATGATAGGATCCTCCAAAACCTAGAATTTGCATTATAGTTCCTAGAGGTCTGAAACCACTCTCAAACATCCTCAAAGTATATAAATAAAATATAACTTAAAGTATCTTAAATGTTTATTTTATTTATATACAGTTTGGTTTGGGTTGGGTTTACATTTTTTTAAATTTTTTGTTGACTTCCACTATTTTTCCCTTCCAGAAACATCTCGGCACGCCCGGAAACACCTTGGAAACGCTTGAGTACCTCCTGAAACATCCAAAAACATGTGATGTTTTCAATACCTTTCCGGGATGTACTAGTACCAAAGGCGTACCCAGGTTGGATTCGGGAGGGGGGACGATTCCTACAACACAAACTAGAAGGGGTAGAACTCAACTCATCCGGATTCTAGTTCTAGAGGTGTGCTAAAGTTGGAGTAGTGGTGAATGATGGGGTCATTGGAGTGGAATTTGGCAGCCCTCATTATGCCTGTGAGGAAGAGGAGGTGTTCCTTCCTCCAAACTTCATCTCCTTTTGCAACTTAAGAGCTTGAGCCATCACCATGTTGGCATTGCCATATGTCATGGCATACTTGGCTTGCCACTCTTCATCCTTTTCCTTCATCCATTTCTCCCACTTCAAATCCTACATTTTTTACTTTTCCAACTCAACTTTGAGCATGAAGACTTTGAAAGAGACCTCTCAAAATATCTATTGGCCCTCTCTACCTATTCCATGCAAATCTGCAACTCCAAATCTCAATTCTGAAGTTGGCTATCATTTCTACTATAGCCTGCTTCAACTCCAAGATTTAACTATGCAACATTTTTTTTCCACCTTTTCGCTCAGGCATGTCTCCTTTGCTCGTTTGTGAATCATTGCAGCCAAACATTATTGATGCCTAATGGTCTGCAACTTAGACTCCAACTTTGAAAACAGCTGCTCGAATTTATGTGCCATGACCATACGACAATCAACATGCTTGGTCACTTAAGCCATCTAGTCTAAGATCAGTTGGAGGTATACCTACGGACACCTCTTTGTGTCAGCGCAGCTAACTACACATCGTGTCACAAGGAAGTGCGCTCCTTCTAGAGGCATACTCTCTCATATTGATGCTTCTTGGGCTTGACCTCATTGTAGACCTCTAAAATTCGGACACCATAATGCCCAAACCTCGCCTCCCATTGGTCATGTTTGAAATTGAAGGTGTTTAGTTCATTCAACATCCATGTATGAAGTTTGATCGGCTTCTTCAATGAGGCCTGCCCAAAGATATAAGATATCTCTTCTTTAACTCGATGCAAGGCTCTACCTCCTCCTTAGACTCCTTCGAATCATACTCATCATCATCATGCCCCTTGTGGTACTCACCATTGTCGTCCTCATCATCCTCAGACCTCTCCTCATAGGTCCCCTCCTCGTGATACGATTCATCATCAAATCACCTACCTCATACTCCCCCAGCAACATGTCAATCTCTACATACTCAACTTGCGAGTTAGGATCAGTGACTGAGCACTTCCACTCAAGTCCCTTCCCCTATAGACCATTCTAAGTCTTAGATATATCTTTCAGGACCTCGGATTATTTGATCTTGTTCGTTTTGTAGGTCCCATCCTTAGACGACATGTTCTCATCCTTTGAGGTTGTCTTTACTTCCCGCAAATGGACAAACCCTCAAATTTCAATGGTGTCTGCCTTGCTTGTACATCCCTCAATTCCTTTCAATTTTCACTCGACGGACCCATTGTGGCTTTCCTCTATTGTTTGGTCCTCGACGGACTCTTTCACTTCATTGACTTTTCCACCGACTAATGTCTTTTCTTCAATGGATCTTCTTTCTTTGATAGCTCCCCCTTCTAGGCCTTGCACAATTTTATTAATTTTCTTTTTCAAATTACGCTGCAAGGGATTCAAGTAATAATTATAACGAGTTAGGATGGGTAAATGGCTAGGGGGTTAATTTGGGTTAGGCATATAACAAGATATGGGGACAAGGGAAGAAAGTTATACATTGCGAGATAGGGTAATTTTATTTGACCAATGTGTCAATTTACTAACCTTGGAGCATTGGGACATCGGTTACTTGACTTTGACCTTGCAATTTTTAACTCTTTTCTGCAACTTCGATGACTAATAATTATTCTTTGTCTTCCACTTTGACCAAGTTTCCTCACTAGGCATTACTCAGCGCTGCTCCATTTTCGATTCCATCTATGGCCCCTTGTGTCGTTCCACATCACCTTGGCCCCAATTTCTATTTTTTTTAATGTTTCTAATTTTAGTAATTTTTTATTTTCCTAAATGATATTTGGAACTTCTCCCTTCTTCAGCTATTTGCTTCCCCTTCCCTTTCCATGCCTGATAATTAACCAATGTGTGTCCCTTATCCTTGCACATCGCATATGCACTCTTCCTAATCATTGTTGTGTTGAATGCCTCCATAAAAAATAATTTAATGCCATTCCCCTCGCTATTACTTGACTTCTATCAAAATGTGTTCCATAACCACCCTTGTGTCACCATCCCTTACTTTATACAACTTCAATTTAGGCTCATTAACCACATCCTCAACCCCTTGACCATTGAGATCCTCTAAGAAAACTGCTTCATTGTCTCATGCTTTGTTTAGTCGGTATGGCTCTAACCACATCATTTTAAATTTACCAAGCTTAGTCTCTCTTTGACCAATAAACTTTAATATTAACATTTTCGATTTTAAATTTAATTGTCTTAAAAGTGTTTTTTGTGTCAGTACTTCCTCCATCGTCATGCAATCTTGATGAGCCATTGTGTGTTTAACCTTAGTTCAACCAACTTAATTCAAATAATCTTGCAGTTAAGATCTCCTTGTTACTGGATCGATTCTCTAAGTAAATCCTTCGACTCGAAGCCATAAATTCCATCGAGGCCACTACATTTTGACCATACATGAGTTGGAATGGGTTATGTCCCATCATAACCTTGTAGCTCATCTTGCAGGATCATAATACTGTTGGTAGTTGCTCCTCCCAAATGCAAGCGTTTTAGACCAAGTTTTTGATGCATTAGAAGACCTCAAATAAGGAAAGGAAAGTTGTAGGTAATGAGGATGTTACAAGGCAGCGATGTTCACAACTAGGATTGGGTTGTTGGACACCCAATTGTGAGAAGCAATTCAAAGATGGGAGAATGATTTCTAGCATGTGTGGGAGCAAGTGCCTAAGTTGCGACGATTCATCAAAGATAAGTCAATGACATAGTAAGTTCAACAGCGACCATTTTGTCAAAAAAAATCATATGGTGTTCACCTCTAGGGGACTAATAATCCCTGAGGAATGCAACCGAATAGCCCTAAGCAAACTCTAGGGGGGATACACCAAATTTTATAGCAAGGCCTAGTTTTGGTAGTGAAATTTCAAAGGCCTTGTCTCACGTGAGATACAAGCAAGTAGGTCCATAGAAGATGTTTATAGGTATTTTGGCAATCAGTTTTTAAAAATAGCTAAAATCCATATCTTGGTTAGTTGCGTGTTGGGCGTCATAGGCACCAATGTAGAACAATGATTTGAGTTGAGAGATGCAACAATAAGAATGTGATGGGTTTTCCTAACCATATTAGTTTCAATGTGCATTGGTGTGTTCAACTTCCAAGAACATTCACATGCAATGTAAAATACATTGTCTGCAACTATTACCAGGATTAGTATTAACATCAATGTCAAGCATTCTAGGAAGTTGAAATTGTTTCTTCTGACATCGGCCACCTTTCAACATTGGGCTACAATAGTCTTGGTAGTGGAAACAGTTACTGAATCATTATATATAATAAAGCTTGAAAGTAATGACTTCTTATGTAACAGTATGAGTATTTCATTATGAGTGTCCAAATTACCAGTTGTAGTTGCTTTTAATGTCACTGACGTAGTCTTACTATAGATACTACAAAATCTATAGATGTTTCTCTTTTGTTCACCTTATGAATGCATAGAGTGAATGTTAAAAGTGCTTCTATTTGAACTTCACCATGCACATTGGGGCATGGATCAATGTAATGGAAGATGTTACTCAATTTTCTTTCATGTGATTTGTCTATAACATTTAATAGATGGATTATTTCTCGTGTGTATGGCAGACATAAAATAAGCAATACAACACCTGAACCAATTTTCACATGAGATGTGCTAGAGCTGTCAAAATCTTGCCAAACTCAGTGGCATACAAACCTAGTGAGATAAAGAAAAACAAAGATAGGACACAAAACTAAGGAAAGGAAGAGAGAACGGTTTGTTGTATTCTTCATTGAAATTAGAAATGAAATGTGTAAATACATAAATTGAAAGAGATAACCAACTGAATGTCAATCCACCTTTAATTACAATGTTAATTAATGCACCCTCCCTTATTGCCAAATTTTTCTGAGCACAATGTTATATTTTCATATCATGCATTTATTTCTTATCTCAAGGTACTTCTATCATATAAGCACTTGAATTACATTTAGGTCCATTATATTAAATATTCTATCACCTTTCCTACATGGTAATATATGAAAACATGGAAAGTTGATCCATCAATTCAATAAATTTTTCAATATAGAGGTTTGTAAACACATCTGAAGTTGGACAATATATCAGCTCAATAAGTCCTTTCTCACCAGCAAACTAATAAAATAATAAACTTCTATGAGCCTGGTACATGCATGGAAAATCACATTTATGATCACTATGATCACACCCTGAATATTGCAAAATATACATGCAGGCTGCTCCCAATGTAATTGTAAATAAAGCCAAGATGCTCTTCACCCAAGTTGCCTTACATCCAACCAAAACAACAGTGTTTTGCTTCTTGCTTAAGATATTGCACTTGTTCCAAGACTGGAGATCTATTGCATTGTTGACTTTTTATAATCAACCAATCCAGCCTAACCTGAATCTGCAAACCCAACTAGCTGAAATTCATCAGAAACACAATACCAAAATCCAAAATCTAATATGCCTTTGACTTACCTCAATATCCTCTTTGGTGCACTCCAATGATAACCATTGGGCCTACTAAAAATTTGCTAATGTAGCTAACATCAAAGGAAATTTCAATCGTAGTGGACGAAAGAAACATTTGGCTTCTCACTAGTTTTTGATAGAGTGATTTGTCGACCTACTGAATACAATCACTTGAGGCTGCCAATTTCAAGCCAGCCTCCATAAGGTCATCATTGGCTTAAAATCCACCATTTTGAATCTCTCAAGAAGTCATCTTGCATACTTTTGCTTAACAATTATCACGCCTCTTTGTTTACAACTACTCAGCACCTAAACAATAGTGTATGAGATCTAAGTCTGTTATGTCAAAAGTAGAGCAAAGGTCTAATTTTACTTTGTTTATGATGATGGTCTCGCTTTCTGTGATAATTAAACCATCCACATAAACAATGAGAATGACTATATCATCCACGGAAAATATTGGGATCAAAAGGAACCTTCTTGAACTTTGGATTAATAAAAAACTGATCAATTTTGGTGTGCTTGGCACTTACTTCATCCCATAGTGTGCTTTCACCAACCTACACACAAGTTTTGTCCTTTCCAACAAGCACAAAACTTCTGGGCAAGTAATGTACACCTCCATTGAATCACCGTTCAAAAAGGCACTTTTAATAACCATTTATAGTGCTTTCCAACAAAACTAAGAAGCAATGGCAATCAGCAACCTGATTATTTTCATCTTCATTGTAGGGAAAATGTCTCCTCATATTCTATCCGCTCTTGCCGAGCGAACCCTTCACTACAAGCCTCGCTTTACGTTTGTCCAGCGAACCATCCACCTTCAATTGGGTTTTATAAACTCATTTACAGCCAATTGCCCTTTTATCTAATGGCAAATCAGCAAGCACCCAAACTTTTGTTCCACATCAAAGCATCATAGTCAACCTTCATGGATGCCACTCAAACTGACTTTCCTTGTGATTCCTTATAAAAATAAGGTTCCCTCACACTATTAGCAACAAAAGCGGAATCACCACCAACATCAAATGTAAAGAGTCATATACCTTATTGACATTTCTCTTTGGTCTTGAAGCAGCATTCAACATGTTCAACTCATCTGACTTTAAATCCTTTAAATTAGTACGACACCACTTTGGTCTATTTATTGGTACAACCTACTCAATTGAATCAGGTCTCATCGAATCTAAATCAGCATCATTAGCAACCTGCCCTAAATCAGCATCATTACAAACCTGTCCACGAGGCAAATCGACCTCTAAAGTAGGCATTTCAACCCCTATCTCAGTGCCCAAAAGATCTTGAACCTCTTGCATATTTTGATTAATATACGAAGTCATATCATTAGGACTCAAAATACATGGGGAATCTGATTTTACTGCTGGTTTTGACTGAAAATCAGAACTGAAAAGACTATCACCCTCATAAAATCAACATCTCTAATGATAATTTCCTTTCTAGAAGACGTTTCCATGACTTTTTGTATGCTTTTGACTACTCACTATAGCCAGCAAAAGAAAAATTCTTGGACTTCTTATCCAATCATTGTAAACCTGATCTCGAACATGAATATGTGCATTAGTAATACAACCAAAGATTTACAATAAATGTACCTTTTTTCTTTCCTGACCAAAGCCTCCTATGGTGCGATCCCCTACAATGCCTTGAATAGAATCCTATTAAAAATATAGACAGTTGTGTTTATCACTCCTATGCAAAACTCCACAGGCATACTCTTATCCCTTAAGCATAGATCGAGTCATTTGCATCACCACTCAATTCCTCTTCTACAAAACTCAATTTTTTTGTTGTGTATAATGGGCAGAAAATTGTCTTTGAGCTCCTTTTGCACAAAAAATAACAAACACTTTGCTACAAAACTCATCACCATTATCAAAATGTAGAAACTTAATTTTAAAACTAGATTCAACCTCTACAACAGCTTTACACTGCTTCAATTTCTAAAGCACATCTGAGGAAATACACCCACATCCTTCTCCTGTAATCATCAACAAAAAGTAGGAAGTATAAAACACCGGGTTTTTTTACTTGCATTGAACTACTAGATGCTTTTACCTTTGTTGGACTGCAAACATTTGCATGCACCAATTTGAGGCAACAAGTGGCCCTTGTTGCCATTTCCTTTAAGATTTTCCTAATTTGTTTCTCCTCTAGACAGATTGAACATACTTGTTTATCGATTTGAAATGAATGCAAACCAACAACCATACCTTTGGTGCCACACTCCAAACTCCAAATTGGATGCAGCCAAAATATAAACCCCTAATGTGATAGCAACCTCAAATCTATAAATACATCTCTCTAACTCCATTGGCAAGGATTTTACTATTACTCTTCTCCTTAACCAAACACCTATCATCCAAAAATACAACCTTCAAATGCCCACAACTAGTAATTTGACTAATTACCAAAAAAAATCATAGTCTGATGGATCGGTTGCTTTCTTCTTTGCGGAAAAATTAGGATATGCAACGAATAATCTTGCTAAGGTTAAGGCTGTAGTTAAAGGCCTCCAAGAAGATTTGAAATAATGTTGGAAAAGGATTTATGTGGAATCAGATTCCAAGCTAACTATCCACCTTATTTCTTCTTCCTCATTGGCAAATGTGAAAAATTGGCAGATTTTAAGGGAATTGGAAACCATTCAAAGGCTCATGTGGAATTTTGAGGAGTGTTGTTTTAGGCATGTTCCTCGACATCAAAATAGAGTGGTTGATGTGTTGGCCAATTGGGCCCTAGACAACAGTGATCTTATATGTTATGGCCTTCCACCACATTGGTGGTCGAATATAGTTCAAGAGAAACTTAGTCACATTTTAGAGATGGATTAGACTTACTTTCTCTAATGAGTTAGTTATGAAAATATTGGTTTCTACTACCCAGGTTTGGAGTAATAGTTACCGTACCTGGCATAGTAAAGTTTGTACATGTATGATTTCTCTTTATAATATATATATATATCACACCAATCAGTCATATGACAAGTAACCCCTGGATCAAAGAACCAAATATTCCTTCCTGAATGATTGCATCAGAACATCATTAAGGTACACTTCTCTTCATCAACCAAATCAGCATGTCTTACTTTCCTCTTTTTCTCTATACTTTCCTCTTTTTCTCTAACCATGCCAATCTCTTCTTACAATCTTTCTTTGTATGACCCTTATTTCCACATAAATAACACGTAGTATTAAAACTATAGGTATTATAACCTAAAGTGGCTGAAGATTTTGAAGAAAATTGTTGATTGCGTTTCTTTTATAGTTACCAAATCAGCCCAGATCAGGATTTTTTGGCCGGCACTGTTTTTTTTTTTTAATTAATTTTTTTTATTTTTAAGGTTTTCTGCTGGAAAAAATGCCCAAAAACCATAGATATTATAAAATATTAACATTTTATATTACTTTATTAATGTTTTTCATTATATTTGTCAATTTTGCATATTTATAAAGCTATGCTCATATATATATATATATATGCACTCCGGATCAGATTTTTTCAAACTTTTTCAAGAATTCTGGAGTTTCAGATGTTTTTGCCCTTCCTAACAGATGCAAATTTCTGAACTTGGTAAAAATGGTTTCTTTCCATTTGAATTTGCCAACAAATCACTCTCTGATGTTGACTCCTTCCAAAACCAAACTGCCTATGCGACTTGTCCTTATGCAATAGTTTGCTTAAAAAGTTATCAAAATTCATATCATCTTCCATAAAAATTTAATTGAAAATTTCAATAAATGTACTAAATGGAGGTGGAAGAGTTGGGAAAAAAATTATCATATTTTCATCATCTACTTTTCAGCTGATGGCTGGCTAGTTGATGTTTTAAGTCTCTAATTTGCAACAAATGTTGTTAAAAGAGACTCCCTTTCCTGCATCTTGAGTGATAACATCAAATTCTTCAAGTAACATGCCCTTGAAATATAAAAAATCTCATCTTTTTCAGTTTCTTCCACACCTCTACAACATATGTGAAACCTAATACTTCAGCCAACATTTCATTAGTAATAGATAAAGTGAACAACATCAAAGCCTCTCTCTTCTTTTGAACAAAGTCCTTATCTTCATTTAACACGGTCTCTTCTACTTGATTGCTAAGCAATTCCTTAGAGATAGCCCCATCCAAATCCCTATCCGCAAATATGCTCAACATTCCTTTTTTCCAAATGGTGAGATTTTTTATCATTAAATCTTTGGGAGTCTAACACCACAAGGTTATACAAATTTTCCATTGCCATAACCCAAATAACTACTAAACACCAAGATAAATCAGGACTTGCTGAATATCAATGACTTATGCCTTTATATTTTAAATATTTACCAAATTCGAAAAAAACTATGTGAAATAAAGCTCACCAACAAATGTAGAAATTTATTGTTGGTTTGTACAGCCAGGAATTGCTCAAAAATGCTTCAAAATTTGTGCCAGACCCCAAAATAAAAAAACTGCAAAAAAACTCCGAAACCTGAAGTTTGAAAAATTCCACTTCTTTGAATTTTTTTGTTTGTGCAGTCTATACAATTCCATGTGATGCCATGCAAATTTTCCCTCAGGAACCATGTCATCAATACTACAGTCAAAAACTCATAATTGTCCCTCCAAAGCCCATGAAAATGCCTTGAAATTCGTGTTAGTTTCTCCTTTATCAGGATTATAGGGTTTTAGTCTTTAGATATGAATTGCCAATTCATTCCTTGAGAATTTGCCCCAAAAACTTCACACCTACAGCTCTAATAACATTAGAGAAAGGCAAACAAAGGAGAAAAACTCAAAAATTGGAGAAAGAAAGATTTGCTATGTTGTTCTTCATTCAAATTATGACAAGAAGATCAAAAGGATGGGTGGGGAGTGGTCCTCTGCCTACATGGTTGTGGCCCAAGTCCTTCTGCTTCCCATGAATGACCATTTCAAAATCCGTTAGATCCGGGGATCCTTGACATAACCCATAACAAATGATCCTCCCATTCGAAAGAACATTCCCCTGACTACACAACTCAACATCACGACTAGACCCAAAGTGGGTTCTTGCACCCCTCTGTAACCAAGTTTGTTGGACCTCCCCTCTAGAAATTTCAATCCACTCAACCATGATGGTGGTTGACTAGACTTGAGACAGGGTATCCCTAGGGACCTTCTATCCACACGGAGCATTTCTTACTCCATAATCCACCTTCACCACCCTCGTAA
The DNA here is from genome assembly GCA_037957365.1 of Torreya grandis. NCBI lineage: Eukaryota > Viridiplantae > Streptophyta > Pinopsida > Cupressales > Taxaceae > Torreya > Torreya grandis. Next base: position 2,490,213 of record JARHVA010000551.1, read on the forward strand.
GCACACCATCCTTTCCATCTCACCAACTTGGAAAGCACAACATCCGTAAACCCCAATTTGGCATTGATGACGTCTAGCGTAGCAGTACCATTGCGAATAAGAACAAAATCGTTCAAGGAGGGCATCTTTTCCCTTTTTTTTTTAAAAAAAAAGAAAAATTATATTAATTCAAAGAGTAATTCAAATATACAAATTCTACCATGCCAGGCATGAAAACTATTAGTGCAGACCTTGGCACAGGAAACATATCTATTCGCATCAACCATATAAAGGAAGTTAATCTAGATCTGGAATATGTTGGATATCTTCTTGGAGCTTAGTGGGCCACCATATAGGTGGTGGACCATAGCAGACAATGTTATGATTATCCAAAGCCCAATTTGTTAAAGCATCAGCTATTTTATTCCATTGTCAAGGAACATGGGTGAAATATATCTCTTGAAAAGTAACTTTCAACTAGTGAATTTTGTCCAGCTCTCTAGCTATTTGCCAATTTTTGCCCTTCTGCAATGTCAAATTGAATAACAGGTTAATAATTGTCTGGGAATCAAATTCCACTTGAGTCTTTTTCCACCCAACTTTCATTGCTTCTTGTAAACCTCTAAAAACTGCCTTAATTTCAGCCAAATTATTTGATGCACAACCCAGTCTTTCAGAAAAGAGAAAAATCATTGAGCCATTCGATAATCTGCTTATTCCACCCATGCTCGCTTGACCTGGATTTCCTCTAGATGCCCCATCAGTATTCAGCTTCCCAAAGCCACATGGAGGGGTTGACCATTTACCTTCACCTTTGGTTTAAATTCACCCATTTGATGATTGTCCAGATTAATAGATAAACTTGTCGTAAGATTAACCCATTGTGCACACAAGTTCTGAGGGATTTTGATTTTGTACTTGATTGATTCAATAATATTTCTCTTTATCATTTCCCAAACAAAAGAGATAGCCCTAATTTCCTACTGAAAAATTATTTTATTTCGTTCCTTCCACACATTCCAAAGAAGAAGAGTAATCCCATTCCATAGGACTGATTCCAAATTTTGGCCATTCGTTAATTGCTTCACCCATTCCCTAAAAGGTTGTTCTAAGGCTTGAATTCCATTCCAAGGAATCTGAAATAAGGAAGCCAAACTTTGCCACATTTGTTGCACAAAGAGACATTGTATAAATAAATGGATAATAGTTTCCTCATCATCCAAGCACATTGCACATCTATAGGGTCCATTATATCCTCTTTTCATTAACCTATCCCCTATTAGGATTCTTCTTCTCAATAAGAGCCAAACAAAGAAGCTGACTTTTTGCCAAAGTTCCTGCTGCCATAAATTTTTAAGTATATCCTGTAAAGGATGAGGATTTATATTAGATAGAGAAGCATATCCGTTTGAAACAAAATAACTCCCTGTAGAATTGGTACCCCAGGGTATTACATATAATCCTTTAGAGCATGTTGAAGATCTTACATGTAATATAGAATCTACTATCCTCTTTTGATCTGTGTTCAATAAAACTGGCCATTCCTCAGACGAAATCCATCGATTTCCAACCTCCCAATGATACTTACACGGTTGACTGTAATGAGCAATCTTATCCCATCTTTTACTATGAATATTTTCCATTAGAGATTTCAGATTAGGGAACTAGGTGATAATAGGTGGGTGACCATCCCAAAAATCAGTCCAAAAATTGGTTGATTGACCATCTCTAACAATCCAGAAAAAATATCTCTTTATTATTGCTTCGCCTATCCTCAAAACTGCCAAAATTGGAGAGCCTATTGAAGGAAGAGCCAATCTGATTATTCTCTTAGGAGCATTATTTTGCGCATATGTGGCTTTGAGAAGGCATCTTCTCCCTTGAGTCCCTATTCTTCAATATACATTCCAAAACAATCTTCCCTATAGAATTACTAGGAATAAACTTCTTTGATTGCTCTACAAAATTCTCGACCACAGCCTTCATGGCATTTAAATTAGATGTGAGGAAAAAAAATTCAATAAGGACCCTTCTTAATACACAAATGACTCTAAAACAAGTTATGTCAAAGTTTTCCCTAATTTAAAGATTAGTAACTACAATGCTCAATCTTTTCATCACCAAACCTAGCAGTGCCTCTTTTGCATTTGTGACTGCAACCTCAACCCCCAACACGGCCTCAACCGCCTATTCCTCAACCCAAACCACCAATTTCTTCATGCCCATTACCACCACTTTTGCACTCACTTTGAATTTTCAAGGTCTATCATTGTCAACATAGAGAGCACAAAGAAATGATAGTGAGAGGAGTAAAGAATGGCAAGATAGAGGCGAAATAATAGCAATAAAAGGCTTGTCAAGATCTTAAATTTTCATCACCACCATGAGCTCTTTGCACGCTTCAATGTCCTTATGAAAAGACAAATAATCATGGCATCGTCGTTGCCTCTATCTTGAGGTTTTTAAGAATGCCTCAATGCATTCCTCATGTATCTAATTAAGGTTCAAGTAGATCCCAAGGGAAACATGTTCCCCTTTAGGAATCCACCCCACACCCTCACTGCATATTCCTCGAATTCATAACAGTGCACTTCTACGAGGTTGGAAGGAAGTTTGAGCCAAATTTTCCCATAACGTTTGTTGCTTTGTTAGCCTCACAATAATAGTGGGCAAAATTTATGTTGGCAAACCAATGTACCAATGAGAAGGCTTTGCAAAGGATACTTTTAAGGGGCCAACAAGATATCTTGGACAACATGGCCCTTATTATGATCTTGAAGTCACTCCCCAACGTAATTGTCTTGAATTTCCTTCACAAAGCATATCAACAACCCAATATTAAGGTCATTGCTCCACATTTGTTGTCTCTTTGTAATCCCAAAGAGTAGGCCATGAGACGGGATGCATCACTTATCTAGAAGATCCCCCCCACTCCTTTGGTGCCTCGATTCCCTCGAGTTGCACCATCAAAATTTAAATTGACCTATCATGGGCTTGGGGCAGCCCGTCTATTTTTCCTTGTATTATTCTCACTACTCGAAACCCATTTTCAGTGGTGTTCTTTGAATGGTGTTAAGCAGACTAGAAAATCTTATACTATGATGATCTATTATGAATTAATGACAGATCAGAACTAGGATTCTTGGAGGAGCTTGGTTGTACGGAAATATGTTCCTTGAATGAATGTGCACCTTCATCCACCTTGTGATGTGCATCAATGAGCCAATACTTGTATCCTTATGACCTAGGTTATTAAATGTTGCAACTTAACAACAAAAATCAATTCTCTCCTTGTATGATATAGCCAAGAAAAAATGTTTCTTAAATGATTATTATTACTCACTTATAGAGGGGAAGGAAAAATAGAGAGATCACCATCTTGCCCAATGCAGACACCATTATGGATAAGGCAGAAATCACCAACAGAACAATTCTGGAGTGAAACATTGTACCTGCATTTGACATGTTTACAATAAGAATACTTTCAATTTATAGATTATTACAAGAATACACGTAAATATGAAACTCATAAACCACCTCAATACAATCTATGGAGTCAACAATATCTAACAATCCAGTAAATCTCGATTAACATCTAAAATATAGTTTGCTAAATGTTTAATAAAAAAAATGGTATTTCTTATTTTGTGATAGACATAAGTCAGGCTATCATGGCTATTGAGATCACCACATTGGTAAGTAACTTTACAGTTCTTCAAACCAAAAAAAAACTTATGAGATCACAAAATTGGTATGTGACTTTACAATTCATGCTCCAAACAAACAAAAATTACTGGGATCCCAATAGATTCGTAACTTTAGAACTCTGACTTCAAACAAACAAAATGGTCTTACTACCCTAGAAACACCACAGCAAGGCAATCGAAGATAACTACCACTTTCCAGTTTTGATATTTATATCATAACACACTACCTGTATGCCCAAGTGCATATTGCACTCATTCCTAGGAACAGAAATAGGGAGGGTTGCATGCCTATTCTAGGAAATATTTTAGCCAATATGATTGAGGTTCTTCTATGCACCTTTTTTCAAAAGGTTGTATTTAACAAAAGCGGATATTTCTTCTAGCTTGAGCAAGGTTCAATTTTTTACTCGCCTCACCTGAATGAGAAAGGATGTTTAGAAATTTAAACCCTACATTTATCCAAGAAGAATCTTAACAAGGAGATTGAACAAATTTCCAAAATATCTCGCCCCTGTATATTCTTCGGGGTCCGTCCAAGTGAAGGAACCCTACATGCATGGATCACTAAGAACTCAAAGTCAAGGGTGAGATCGAGATTTGATTTGCCCCAACAAGTTATTACCTCATGATTTTCCTCTTTAAAGAGGACCCATAACTCGAACTTTGAAGGGGGCACATGGTTCTTTCGTGAAGCTGACCTAATCATGAGGTAATGAAAAAAGGACCTTTGACTACTCCCAAGATAAGCCAATGAATGCTGCAATTAGGGTAAAATTGTATGGTCTTCCTTGAGAAAATTGAGATGATTATGCTCTCAGTACGAATGGAAACTTTAAAGATTGAGTATAGCCATTTATATTTTATGTTCATGTTCGTTGTACTTTTTGTTAGTTAAACAAAGTTTCTTGTAAAAATATTATCATCCCACATGCAAAATACAAAAGAGCATGAGTGTTGTATTAGCTATGTTAGAACAAATAATAATGTCCTTGGATCATCTACTTAACCCTTTCCAAGTTTATTGAGACAAGATCCACAACTGCTCTACTCCATTAGCATGTCATAGCATTAAATGTGTAAGCATCTACAATATCATGCAATGAATGTCTATATAGAGAGAGAGAAACAAGATATGATGGTACGAAAAGTGTGTCAATTATCAGTACAGCACATGGATAATGAATGATGAATAGGGCAGAACCCCCATCTATTTATACAATATGAATGCCTACTTTAGGTTGACTTTGTCTCACATAAACCCCCTTATTATACACAACATGCATGAGGTTCAATGTATTAACACCATAAGGTAGGAGCTATAATTGTGAAACCCAAGATACATAAAGGGTGTACCTAAACTAAGTCCACTAACAAGTTACCCAAGGACCACCACATAAAGTTGTGCCTCAAGAGGATAACAAATCCAAGCCTAGAATCAAAGAACCCTACAAGGAAACATTACAGTAGAATAAAAATTATGCACCAACAAAATATAAATAGAATCTTTGGTGTTAGAATTAGAATTTGTCCAGAAGAATGCTTTATACAACAATTTGTGGGAGATCTCTTGGTGGCTGAGTGCAACATCCTGTTACCCTTGGATATTTAAGGTTGGCTTGAGTTGGTGTTTGTTGTTACCAACACGCCCAAATTTTGAAAATTCGGGGCCACTACCTTTTAAAATTTTAAATGAAATGAATGAGTTGGCATGAATAATGAGCTTTTGAGGTGCTTTCTGACTATTTCATTAGTTTCTCTTATTTGAGCTTATTGTCAGTCTTCATCAAGTTATGGTCTAAGTTCCATTCTCAATCCTTTGTTCTCATCTCTAAAGGGCTTTTGTATTTCATTTATCCTATGTGTTACCCTTGATTCCCCTTTGGTTTCTCTTTCTTTCTTCTACTCCATGGGTTGCTTTTCTAGAACAGAAACGGTGTATTCCCCCTTTGTTGTAGGCTCTAAGTGCTAAGTCCCGAATAGGGGAAAGCTTTGCAAATGTGAAAAGCTTCGCAAAGTGGGAAAGAAAGAGAGAGCTTCACAAAACTCTGAAAGATTCACAAAATTGTGAGAGCTTCCTGTTAGACATTCCATTTGGGTAGCCAATCTTGTCCCCATTAAAAATAAGAACAGAGAGATAAGGCTTTGTGTTGAATTTAGGAATTTGAATAATCCTCAAAGAAAGACAACTACCTAGTGTCCTTTATCGACAAAGGCTTGCAAAAGGTAATTGGGTTAGAAATGTGATCCTTGTCATTTGAAATGATGTAAGTCATTTCAAATGACTTACATCATGGAAATCTACATAATTTGATCCTTGTTAATTGCGATTTCTGGTTACAATTAGGTAATTCTTGATTAATAGGAAATGCTTAAAACTACTTTTACAACAAAATGGGGTACTTTTGCCTATAAACATGTGACTTTTGATCTAATTAATTATAACGTCCCCAAATTGGGACAAAGATGATAAAAGAGGGTTTCCCATCAAAACCCTTAATCAACTCCAAACAACCGAATTCTGAAAATTAAAATCAGCAAACCCTAGCTGAAATATAGATGCTCAAAACACCACAATTATAATAAACCCTAGGCGCTTGTTGGTTCCCAGTTGTACACCTCTCGCATTCAGTCTTACACGATTTAGAAAATGGCAAACGAAGATGAAAAGCCCACAAATATGTCATTATAGCTGAGGAAGGGTTTGGCATCAGGATGGACTAAACACAGACAATGACTGGAAGACACCGACAGAGGGTATGGTTAGTTCCCTGCTACTTCTGGCTCTGCCTGAACCCTAAGGGGTAGCTTGCTCACATGGAGGGATACTGCAATTCAATCTCCGTGGGGATTATTGGCACACAAGAACACAAATCTAACCAGGGCATAACCATATTTGCACACTCCACCCAGGAAGGGTTGTCACACGGAATGAACAAATGCACTAGGGCAGACACAAGCTACTAAAGACAGATAGGGATATGATTGCAACCTTCATTTCAAAAGAAATTTTCAACAACAGAAGACCAAATGGAAGATTGTAATGCTAGGCTTTAAAGCACAATATACAGACACATTTTAAGTAAGCAAGATTTATGCATTTGCAGGCAAATAACACTTATAATATGCAATAGTTGTATTATTTGTAGGGTAGAACAGGGTAGGACGAGTTAGATATTTAAAAGAGTCGTGTGGTGGTGTGATTTTTCAAACAACGAGATCTCCTTCAACAGGCATGACATCATTCATTTGCAAAGATGAAAAAGACTAAAATACAAGCTATGAAAACTATCAAGAATGATTTGCATCCATTAGTGCCAATACAATGGAAATATTCAAATGATTCTTGAAACCCTAAAGCATACACTGCAACTAGAAATTCAAACACTCTCTTATCAAATCCATAAACCTTGAGTGCCCTTAAGAGGTTATCAACAACATATTTCCAAATCACAATGCAGAAAGGGGTTTATAACCTAGATCTATACCCAAAATGACAACCATTATCTTACATAAACTAGATATTCAATCAACAGAGCATGTAAAACATATTGCACTTCATTAACAGGAAAAAGTAAAAATCACAGTTATTTTCCATTATCTTGAAAAGAAATCTTACATACATCATTGTTTCAGAATGCGACCATGGGGAAAAACATGGTGAGTTTGCTCTTTTGACAAGGGGGACATATACAATGCTCTCATAGCTTCCTAATGGCTGTACAATTGCAACCACATTAGCAAGAGAGACAAAACGCACACACAAGTATCTCGAAATTTGAAAGAGCCTAAGATCTAGAAAGAACAACCTTTGAAAAGAGGACAAGCCCTCTTTTTATACAACTCTTTCAACCAAAATATTTTGCGAATATGCTTTAGCTGAAAGATGCCCTTGATCACATCAAGAAGCTCATGCCTTGCAAAAAAATCATTATGGTAATTGCCTATCCTTGTCATGATGAAGATTTGAAAACAAACCCTTGATCCTCTTGGCTGGAAATGCGCTACACTTGGGCTTGAGGGAGAATATTCCCTTGGGAGCAAAACAAACTCCTTGTCTTCTTGTGTAACCGCTTGGCCATGCTCTCCCGTTGATCATTTGCAAAACTAAAAACTTCTGGACAGTTGCCCTTCCTCTTGTGCATGCCAAAGAAAGCCCATTGCCTTGTGATGATTGTATTGGAACACTCTCGCTGTGATAGAAGCAAAGGATCCATGGCCGTTTGGAAAATATGCTTGGAATGGCCCACCTTGGCCTTATAAACCCTGCAAGATATTTTGCCTCCAAGGAGGTCTTTGACACAAGCAAAATATTAAAAATGGCAATACTTAGCTTATTTTACCTTTTTGCCTTAATGCCAAACTTTCTCGTGCCTTCCACATTTCTATTTTACCTTTGACCTTTTAGGGTTGCCACCAAACTTTATAATGTTTAAGTGCATTATTTTACCCTTTTAAAAGCTTGGCTTTGTCGTTTGACCCTCCACATGGATTATATTACTAATGTAACTCTCTTCCATTTAAAAGCTCATGCTTTGAAAAAAATTAACTTCCACTTGGACAGGTCATACATTTTCGAATGAGCAGAAATACTGACGTGGCATCTTGAATACTTTCATGGCTTTACTTGTTTTTCCACATCAACCTCTGATTTCCCGTGAAATTTCGTTGCTTTCTTTTAGACCATTTCTCTTTTGACTGCATGTTGACTGGTGGATGGAAGACATTGGCTTGAATCAAAGGCTTCGACCACAAGAAGTCCGAACAAAAAATCAAACACAAGAAGTCCGAACAAAAAGTCCGACAAATAAATCCTTTGAAGCAAGAGAAACTCAAAACAAAATGTCTGACCAAAATTTCCGAATAAAAAGTCCAAACAAAATGTTCAACACAAGAGGTCCGACAACCAAATCCTTTGAAGCAAGGGAAACTCATAACAAAATGTCCGACACAAGAGGTCTGAACAAAAAGTCCAACAACCGAATCCTTTGAAGAAAGGAATACTCGGAACAAAATGTCTGACCAAAATTTTCGAACAAAATATCCGACCACAAATTCCGAACAAAATGTTCGACCACAAAGTCTGAACTTAAGAATTTTCTAAAAAGCTTAAGAATTTGAAAAGTCAAACTTGCGATTTTTTGCAACTTGTTTTTGCGCCATATATTCCCGCAAACCTTTTCACACCAACTGCAATTTGCAATATTGCAAACTTGCAATCAGCCTTGATAATTCTACCACTTCAAAGTCTTTTCGAAGATGGAAAACATCATACTTCAAAGCTTGATTTTCATCACAGACCTTGCAATCTTATTAAAACACGAAAACATTAAGCATTAGCTGGAATTGGGATTATACAGAGTTTTCACAAGCCAAAAAATGAATTTTTAACTCAAGTGAACACTTGCAAATAGGAGGCAACAGTTACATATGCACTAATATTTCGAAAAAGGGCACAAATTGTTAAGTGCAAGTTTGGGCACTAACAGCGCCAATGTTGCACAATTAATTCGAAAGCCTATGAAGCATATATCCACTGAATTTTCACCTTAAATCCACAAACATGTCATGCATAAACCCTGAATTTGCTCCTATAATAAACCCTTACTTACGTGGGAGAGAAGGTGGGTGTACCTTGGGAAAATACCCTTGCAATATTCTGATTTTTCTCCTGAAAGTACAACTACGTTTTCCCTTGGTAATTCAACCAACCCTTGCAAAATTCATCAAAAATTACAATAAAATATAGAAATATTTCAAAATGAAATATTTCCAATTTAGCCCTCCAAAGCCTCCAAAAAAACCCTCAAGGCAAGTCGCTCATGTGCAGAAATTTATTGTGTTAAATAAATCAGAATTCTCATTTGAATTCACTCACAAATGATGTCAAAAGACCTTGAAAAATATGTCAAAAATACTCAAATAATTCTAATTTGTCCACTTTTTAGGGCCTAATAGCACCCTATAAATCTCAAAAATGCTCCAAAAGTGATTAGCTCCACTCATAAAATAATGGTACAATTTTTGGGATGAAACCCTAGTATTTCCCTTCCAAAATCCTTTCAAACCCTTTTGATAATTTGCCACAAAAATCAAAAAATAAATAACTTGTACCTTGCCAAACGGAGTCAAAAAACCCTCTGATATGCTCAATTCTTCTCCCCAACTGGTTCGCCCTACCTCAAAATTAATAAATAAAATTTATAATATTCTACTCACCCAAAATCCTTTCGAATAGCCTCCAAAGGTCTCCTAGGGCAAGTCGACCAAACTGAAAAAGTAGTATAAAATATTAGCAATATTTTATACACCTCAAAGCACTCATAATCAACCTCAAACCCTCGAAATCCGCTCTCCAATCAAGTTGCCTTAGCTGGAAAATTCCATGAAAGCAAGTGCAACCCTCTTTGGCCTCCAATGACCCCTCCAAGTGGTTTGCCTAGCTCCCTAGGCAAGTCGCCACCCCTTGGGAAGGTCTTCCGCAATTCGAGCAAGCTCCCAAAATGATTCGCTCCTCTTCAAACCTGTGAAATTACCCAAAAACCTGTTTTCGATAGAAGTTGCAATATTTCCTCAATGAAGGTGGTGTCTAAAAACACCTTTGTATGATCCACTTGCATGAACACATGCAATTTGAAGCTCACAACTCTTGAATAGAGTTGCCGAAGTAGAAGGAATGGAGGTTTTCGTCCCCAAACCTATGACACTTCTTGAAAGTTTTCGTCCTCAAGAGGTGGAAACCAAGCTTGATATACTTAATTCAATTTTCCAAAACAATATTCAACATGCCCTTTCCAAAAGAGCCTCTCTTCTTTTTTATATTCTTCCTCCAATTGTGGTGCCCAAAATAGAGAGGGAGAGTTACTTTTCCTTTTAATAAAAAGATATATAACAAGCTTCTTTATAAAAGAACTTTTAAAATGGCCCTTAAAAAGGCTTCAAATTTAGATAATAAAGTGTTTTATCAATATAACCTTGAAGCTTACTAATGTTCCCATTTTTGCCTTTAAATCCTTAGCCCTAGGAAACGCTCAAGCTAAGGGTTTCATCCAAGGATTAGTTCACAAAGGGGGACATTGCAATCCTCCCTACCCAAAATTGCTTGTCCTCAAGCAATTGCAAAAGCCAAAGAGCTGTCCCTATCTCCTTCGTAATACTTCTTTTCATTGAAATGATTTTCCATTGCAAAGAATCTCCCGTTTGTACTCCTTGTTTGCAAAACACATACCTTGTGGGCTGCCCCCATACATTTAAGAGGTTAAATTCATCTTCCAAGAACCTTTCATAACCCCCAAAGGCATGCCATACTTGATTGCTTTTGATGTAGTATCCCAAAGTGTATGATGTGTCCTCAAGGAAAATATCCACCATTCTGAAATTAATTAATAAGGCCTCTTTATACCACATACCTTGAATGATGACCATGCCCATGCACAACTTTTATTGTGTGAATCTTCTACCACTCCCTTTATACATAGGAAAGATGTAGTTTGGACAAAACAAAAGCCTATGCCAATCCTCATCATGGAATTGCATTTGTCCAAATGTACTAAACCAAAAGTATGCTTCCTTATGCATAATTCCAGATTGTATCCTTGGCTGTATTTTACCAAAAAATCAGATTTTTGGCTTCCTATGTACTGCTGTAATTGATCATTAGAATCGGATTTCACCTTGTGATCATTTTCAGAATACACCTTGGTACCAAATCTTCCCAATGTAGGCTGAAAATTGACAATAAATCGCCACTTTTTCCCTTCTTTATGTATCCGAATTTGATTTACTAACTCAAGGAATTGAAAATAAGAAATCTCAGACCTCTTACCACCTTTTCCAATTCTTTCTATTGGCTGCTATGTGGAAGATAAATGGGATTTGATGTTTCCAATGCTCCATAGGTGATTCCCTCCAAAAAATTTCTTCCTTTGCAATAAAAAGAATTTTCCTTTTTTGCCATTTGGATTCTTTGTGCAGCTGCTAATCACTCTCCTTCTTTCAATATTTATGGGGTGTCCTCTTTTCCTCAATGCCTCACTATTTCCCCTTGTGCAAGAGGGAGTAGGGCGCTGCCCTAATCATGTTTTGGGTTGCCCTTGGCAATCCATTCTCTTCTCATCTCTTTCAAATAAATTATGACAATAATGACAATTTGCAATGCTTACCAAATGCTTTTGAGAAGGCTCAAAATTTAGATAAGGGGGCTGCGTTTTATGTTTAGGGTCAGCCTTCTTTTCCACTCTCTTCATGCTCATGATACATCCTCCTAACAATTTATTGACTTTGAAAGTGGAGGCCTCTCCATCACTTAAACCATGCAAAACAACCTCTTTACTTGCTATCTTGAATTTGAGCACCATAGTTTGGTAATTTTGTGTATATTCTCCAAGTGAATGTAACCATTGAATAGCAAGGACCATATTGGTCTCCCCTATGACCACCATATAAAAATCATCCTCAACCACATGTTTTTCCAAAGTGAGGCTAAGCTTTGGAATCTTGGTTGTGCAAGGGATGGTGAATCCATCCACTACTGTAACTCTAAAACCCTTGAACTCCATTGATTGTAATCCACATGATGTTATGAATCCCCTATCAATGAAATTGTGAGTTGCCCCACTATTAATAAGTATAGTAATAAGTGTACCTTACAATGAGCCCTTAACTCTGAATAGGTAATATCTAGGAGCCCCAGAAAGTGATGCCAAAGTGCCACTTAATTCCTCCTCTCCTTCTATTTCTAAAGTATGCTCCTCATAGTTGGCTGCCCCAACTTCTTCCTCCTCATTTTCCTCATCGAAAAGAACCTCGATGTAGTGAACCTGTCCCTTGCCAAGGCAATTGTGACCTTTCTCCCAAGGGTCCTTGCATGTGAAGCAAAGACCTTTTCTTCTTAGCTCATTCTTCACATCAAAGCTACTACGTGGTAGCTCCTCCTACTGCCCCAAACCTGGTTGGATTGGTCTAATCAAAGGGCCCATATGATTGGCCTTAGGTGGTCTTGAAAAGTTTCCCTTGGGCTGCCCCAAACCACCACGTCTCTGCTGCCCAATAGGTAGATAAAAAGTACTCTTTGGCTGTACCAAAGGTGAAAATCTGCCCCTCGAAGTAGAAGACTCCAAATCGTAGGCCTTCTGAATGGTCTCCCTCAATGTAGTTGGATCAAAAGCCTTGATCAATCCCCTTAGGGAGTCAATCAAGCCCTCTACGAATAGTACCACCAATCTCCTCTCTGAAATACCAATCACCATGACTGAAAGTCTCTGAAACTCTATGACGTAATCGTCTATTTAAGTCCTCTGCCTCAATTGAGCTAAATCATGAATTGAAGCTCAGGAAACGCTCTATCGAACCTCTCAATCAATCGCCTACTGAACTCCTCATAGGAGTGTATGTGTTGATGTCCCTGTGTGATCAAACCATGATACCACCAATCATGGGTTGCTCCCTCTAAATGTAAGGTGGCAAACCGGTTGGCCTCTCCCTCTGCCATCGATCAAAGTGAAAAGAAGGTATCCACCTTCTGAATCCAAGCCCTAGCCGAACTCCTCTATGACCCATCAAAAGTAGAAAGAAATAACTTCCCAATGCATGTTAGAGATCTCCCTCGCTGCCTCTCTGCCTCTGACCGATCCTAGGCCCAACCTGTCCCCGTTTCCAAGTTGAAAACTCAGAAAATGTCATAGCCCCCCTAACCGTCTTAGACAAGGTAACATACTCATCCATATCTCTCTCTAACTCCTTGCGTGGGTTGAATAACCCCTCCCTCGTTGGTGCGGGCTCCTCCCTTTGAACAAAAGTAAGTTGTGTGGGCCTATGTGTGGATGCCCCATTTGTAGAAACCCCTGTTTCCCTGATTTCTGAAACTGAATGTTTTTTTAACTGTTTTTGTGTATTTTGATTTTTTTTGGTGTTTTTGCATGAAATAAAGAAGAATGAGAATTTGCAAGATAAATTCGTATAAATTCAAATAAATAAATATTGAAGCAGTAAACCCTTTTCCTGGCTAAACTATATTCTTATTATTCTTTCCAAATGATTACAATATAATTCCTCTATCATGCATATAAAAATAATATAAAATATTGTTCGAAACTTGATTTTTCTGCAATCTGAAAAATAAACCCTAGATCTGGTATGGCTGGTACGGTAGCAATAAATAAGCTTTTCTCTGGTTGCCGTTTCAAAAACACAGTCGCCGACGTCGGTTATACTGTCGCGGTCGGTCGGATAATACTGCCGATGTCGGTTTACTCTATGGATGTCGGTATGTGAGTCGGCCGATGTCGGTCTTTGCGCTGCCGATGTCGGTATACTCTGCCGATGTCGGTATTGAGTCGGCCGATGTCGGTCTCTACGCTCCCTGCTGGCTACGACTGCTGCATGCTTCTGCTAACTGCGCACTTCTCCAATCTGCGCTTTGGCTGGGTATCGGCAAACTGGTCAAAAAGGAGGCGCTTTGCCCTAGAAGAGAAAAACACGCCCCTGCTGGTACTGTACGGCTTGGTAAAGCGCCGTACGGATTCCGTACAGTAGCTGTAAAAATAGTACGACTTTCTGATGTGACGCCATATATTAATAAGAGGAGCACCAATATTGTAAATCTCCTGCTGGACAGTTTGCAGATCAAAACCCTGATGAAATAAATCCCTGTGAAGCTCTATGATAACCTCTGAATAAAGTTATCTCTCTGGCAATAGATCCGCTGATATCTCACAACTTTTGAATTGCACACACTGAAGATTGCACGTTCTCCAATGCAAATCGAATACTGGAAACCCTTGGCTCAGTCTTCTTAGAAAATACTTAGCAAAAATTTGTCTTCAACATGAATATGGCACCCTTACCAATGAGAAACCCTTATATCCTTGAAAAAGTGCGCTTACCCTAATTAGGGTTTCATAATTAAAAATTAGGGTTTGTTTTTCTTTTAATTTTTCCATAGTCTAAGACAATTTTAATTATAAAATATAATTAAAACGGCCCCCTTCATAATGAGCGCCCCCTTGGGTCAAAACGCCCTAGTCATTAATTACGCCAAATAATTAATATTTAATTAAATCAATTAAATATTAATATCTCCCTCAAAAAGTATCCGATTCTCGAACCGTCTGAAGCTGGTGAACCAGGGAGTGATTCCGCACGTGACCATACCATAACAGGGGTGCTCCGTTGAGTGTCAAAAATCCCTAAAAAATAGGAACTCAAGCAAACGGTGTCCGAAAGAGCCCAAACGAAAGCCAACTGGAAAAATTCTGATAGTCGAAGCCAAGCCAAGCTCCATCATGACCCTCTATCCATCCTATCAGCCTACGAGGGTCGCATAATAGGCTAATCATCAGCTCTCAGAGATGTCAACTGGAAAGGGGACATGACACCATTCCCCGAAGGAGGTGTATGTGCATCTGGCCTACTCCCTGAGGCACCGCTATCTCCATTGAGTGGCTTTAAGCCACCCATCTCACTGAGGGAACGAAGCAACCCCTCAATCACAGCGGTCATCTTCTCCTGAGTTTGAGAATACTTTTCAAACCTCTCCTCTGCCAACCTATCTCTCCTCTCACCCTCTGTCTCCTGATGCTCCATGTCACTCATAGCTCGATCCTGCTCAGGTGAACCAACTGGTGAAAGCCCTGCTTCCCTCCTGCTACTCCTCAAATAATACTTAACCTCTTTGTTGCTGTTGACAATTATTCCACGGGTCAAATTATCTCTTGCCATTCGGAAAGTTCATGTCTCTAGCCAAGGAATGGTTCATCAAAGAAAAGTTTTTTACATAGCTTCGAAAAGGTTTGAAGGAAAAACAAAGACAGTTTAACAAGAAGACAGGCCATTTTTCAAATAGCCCGAAGGCATTTCAAGGAAAAGAACACTTACAGCAAATCCGGAGGGACCAGTTCACATATTAAACGGACTATTTTCAAGGCCGAATGACACACAACAAAATTCCTTCGAAAAAGATCATTTAAAGGAAAAGGGTCACATTCACAAGTCCCGAAGGGCACCTGCCCTTCGAGAAAGTTCAAAGGATGAATTCCGAAGGGCTTGTCCTTTGGAAAAGTTCTTTGCAAAAATCCGAGGGGCTTGACAATTTTTCTGCAGAAAAGGACAAATCAAAAAAAAAACCCCGAAGGGCAAGGTACCCTTCGAAAGGGTCATTGACAAAAAACCCGAAGGGTAGTTACTCTTTGAGAAGGCTCATTTCAAGATCGGGAAAGTCATTTACAAGAAACCCGAAGGGCATGTGCCCTTCGGGAAGGTCCATCTCGTGAGTTTAAGGGATTTACAAAAAGCCCGAACGGCACCTGCCCTTCGAGAAAAGACCATTACAGAAAGCCCGAAGGGCTGTTCTTTGGAAGGCCAAGGGACAATTCCCACGGACTTTTTGTCCACGGGAAGTTGAAAGCAAAGCCCAAGAGAATAGAATACAAAGCAAATAAGGAAATTTGAGGAAGATATCCTTCGGACTTTTTCCTTCGGAAAAATTGGCAGACAAGAAATCTGAGACCAAGGGGAAGACAAGAAATCCGAGACCAAGGGGAAAACAATAAATCTGAGGGAAATAAAACCGAAGGAAAAGAAAGGCCCAGGAAGGATTAAGTCTCGGACTTTTTGTCCGAAGAGCGAAGTCCAAACGCAGAGGACAAATTGTCCGCAGGAAAGTGGACTAAGAAAAGTCCAAAGGAAATAGATTTGGATAAGGAAATAAGCCCGCAGAAAAGTCCAAACGAGAACATAAGCCCGAGTCAAATACAACCAGAGAAGAGTCCGCGGGAATAGACAAAAACAGAGTGGCCCAAACAGAAATAGATGTGTCTAAGGCACGCGTGAACATGCCAAAAAACAATTAAGAATATTGTTTTTATCTATAGTTGACCTATAGTAAAAAACTGTCGTAAAAGGCATGAAAAATGATAAACACGGGAGTCAAGCTCATCTCCGAATTAGAACTCATGCTTTCAAACGTTCCAACTCAACTTCCAACGTTTCAAATTGGAGTTCTAATTTTAGCATGGCGTGGATTTCATGCATGCTCTTGTTTATATCATGCTTTCAAACGTTCCAACTCAGCTTCCAACATTTCAAATTGGAGTTCTAATTTTAGCATGACGTGGATTTCATGCATACTCTTGTTCATGTCATGCTTTCAAACATTCAAACAGCGCAAGAGGAAGTCCATATTTGGAGGTGGGCATAGCATTTTTGCATGATAAGAGTTGGACTTGTCAAAATTACCCTACCATCCATATTCCAAAACGTTCCATGCATGATGCCTAAATAAAGAACAGCCTAAGCTTAGCCACCGTTCATTTCAACGCCAAGGAGCTCCATGCACGACAAAGACAAGAAAAGACAAAAGAGGAAGGCTCATGAAACGCAAGTTTGACTTAGGCTAATGAATGAGTTTACCTCTTCTTCTATTTTCAATGCCATCTCTTGGCTGCTGTAATTTTTCTATAAGTTGGCTTTCAGCCTTGTTTAAAAAAGATCCTCTCTTTTGGCAAGACAATCTTCTGCCAAAGTTTGTGCTGTAATCTTTTTCAGATTAATAAAAAGATGACTGTTTTCAATTTTCAGCAAGCTGGTATACTGTATTTTGTCTTTGATTTGCACAAGTGATAGAGTTTTCTTCCTTGCCAATTCTTGATCCTTACCTAATTATTAGCTGATCATGTTATGCAGGTCATGTTCTGTGTTTAAACGTCTTTGAGTCTACAGTGGAAGTTAGTGGCTGTTAAGTGCCTTCAATCAAGCCTATTTTACCATTTCCCTCAAGCTTAGATCACAAGATAGAACATTTTCGTGAAATACTTATGCATATTGATCAATTGAAGTTGAAAGTCTAGCCCTTTTTCTTGTCTGGATCATTGTTTTTAAAAGCTTAAATTGAGTGGATCAATCTACATTCAGGGGTATCAACCCTATTAGATAGAATTTCTCATTCAGTTTCCTTCTCCCTTTCATCCCTCCAAAACCAAAAAATCCCAAAAAATAGTTCATATCTAATTGATACATCTTACAGGAACCAGCCTTCTCTAGAGGTTCTTCTCATCATTGAGGCACCCACCCTCGTGAGAAGATCCCATTGTTTCAACTGGAACGAGGATTAGCCATTTCAGCATGTCTTCGATCAGGGTGCAACTCCAATTGACAACAGTTCCCACTCATGTATCAAAACCTCGCCCCATAGAATAGCCAAGGTATGGCTCTTATACCACTGTAATGTCCCCAAATTGAGACAAAGATGATAAAAGAGGGTTTCCCAACAAAACCCTTAATCAACTCCAAACAACTGAATTTTGAAAATTAAAATCAAAAAACCCTAGCTGAAATATAGATGCTCAAAACACCATAAGTAGAACAAACCCTAGGCGCCAATGTTGCACAATTAATTTCAAAGTCTATGAAACATATATCCACTGAATTTTCACCTTAAATCTACAAACATGTCATGCATAAACCCTGAATTTGTTGTAATAAATACTTGCTTGTGTGGGAGAGAAGGCGGGTGTATCTTGGGAAAAAAACCCTTGCAATATTCTGATTTTTCTCCTAAAAGTACAGTTGTGTTTTTCCTTGATAATTCCGCCCTCAACCCTTGAAAAACTCTACCAAAAATAAAAATAAAATATAGAAATATTTTGGAATGAGATATTTTCAATGTTAGCCCTCCAAAGACTCCAAAAAATAACTCAAGGAAACTTGCCCATGTGTAGAAATTTACTATGTTAAATAAATCAGAATTCTCCTTTGAATTTACTCACAAATGATGTCAAAAGACCTTGAAAAATATGCTAAAAATACTCAAATAATTCTAATATTATTTGTCCACTTTTAAGGGCCTAATAGCACCCTATAAATCTTAGAAAATGCTCCCAAAATGAATCGCCCCACTCATAAAATAATGGCAGAATTTTTAAGATGAAACCCTAGTATTTTCCTTCCAAATTCCTTTCAAACCCTTATGATAATTTGCCACAAAAATCAAAAAATAAAGAACTTATACATTGCCAAATGGAGTCTATAAACCCTCCAATATGCTCCATTCTTCTACCCAACTAGTTCGCCCTACTTCAGAAAATTAAGGAATAAAATTCAGAATATTCTACTCACCCAAAATTCTTCCGAATAGCCTCCAAAGGTCTCCTAGGGCAAGTTGCCCAAGCTGAAAAAATAGTATAAAATATTAACAATATTTTATACACCGCAAAGCACTCCCAATCAACCTCAAACCCTCAAAATCCGCTCTCCAATCAAGTCAGCTTAGCTGAAAATTTTCATGAAAGCAAGTGCAACTTTGGCCTCCAATGACCCCTCCAAGTGGTTCGCCTAGCTCCCTAGTCGCCACCCCTTGGGAAGGTCTTCCGCAATTTGAACAAGGTCCCAAAATGATTCGCTCCTCTTCAAACCTATGAAATTACCCAAAAACACGTTTTCGATAAAAGTTGCAATATATCTTCAATGAAGATGGTGTCTAAAAACACCTTTGTATGATCCACTTGCATGAACACATGCAATTTGAAGCTCACTTACAACTCTTGAATAAAGTTGCCCAAGTAGAAAGAATGGAAGTTTTCGTCCCCAAACCTATGACACTTCTTAAAGGTTTTCGTCCTCAAAAGGTGGAAGCCAAACTTGACATACTTGATTCAATTTTCTAAAACAATATTCAACATGCCCTTTCCAAAAAAGCCTCTCTTCTTTTTTATATTCTTCCTCTAATTATGGCACCCAAAATAGAAAGGGAGAGTTACTTTTCCTTTTAATGAAAAGATATATAACAAGCTTCCTTATAAAAGCACGTTTAAAATGGCCCTTAAAAAAGCCCTAAATTTAGATAATAAAGTGCTTTATCAATATAACCTTGAAGCTTACTAATGTTCCCCTTTTTGTCTTTAAATCCTTAGCCCTAGGGAATGCTCAAGCTAAGGGTTTCGTCCAAGGATTAGCTCAAAAAGGGGGACATTACATTAATGTTGTTGCCACACCCAATGCACACACCAGATAATCAACAAAAGTAAATCTGAGCCCCTGACACCACTGATCCATGTGTCAAATTTTTCAAGGCATGCAGAAAAAGCAATCAGCAGGGTAGAACTTGATAAGTAACTTTTTAAAGTGTTACTGTTGTTTTTAAGAGCGGTAAATTGCTCCTCTAATTACTCTGTAGCTAGTAGTATGCTAGTCATGTTGTATTCTGACTTAGTCTTTTTGTTGATTATTTCTCGTTTGTAGTGCTAGAGATCAGTATGCTGTAAGTTTCACCCAGCAGTAAGACCTGCAACTGATTACCCAGTCTCTCTGACTACTGTGCTATGTATATTGTTTAAATATTTCCATAAAAATATTTTTGCATATCATAAAGAAAGTCTAGAAAACTTGAGCATATATCTCCGAGGAAGATTGTTTTGTCATATTCCCTTCTAGTAGTATATAGGAAGTCATCATTCTAGAAATAAATTAACATATGATGCAAAAAAAGATTAAATGGTGTAGAATTTGCCAACGAAAGAAAAACACATCCGTAAAATTTTCTGCATAATGTGTATGATCCTCACTTGAACTGAAGCTTGATGATTTTTCTGCTGTATTATACATGCACT
This sequence comes from Torreya grandis, assembly GCA_037957365.1. Classification (NCBI taxonomy): domain Eukaryota; kingdom Viridiplantae; phylum Streptophyta; class Pinopsida; order Cupressales; family Taxaceae; genus Torreya; species Torreya grandis. Next base: position 2,510,497 of record JARHVA010000551.1, read on the forward strand.
CGGTGGAAATTTTCTGTACAAAGCCAATTGAAAAGCAGAACTTAAACAAAGTATACCCAATTCTCGTAGAGGAACCAATGCTGACAGAAGGCCCCACAACTGTGCCTGAACCAAGATGGACATTTGGACCTACTTTGGCATGTGCATGAACTATTGCTCCAGATTCTATGAATGCAGTTAGATCTATGTCTGCAGATGCATGGAACAGACCGCCGCCTCTTTTCCAGCTTTTGAGTTCTGTGGAGTCATCATATGTAAGCCTTCTTTCAGATGATGGGCTCACCACTGCCCCTGTTATTCCCAATGAAAAGAAGAAGAAATTACATAAGCAACATAACGAACATTGCTGCATCACTCTCTGCCTGAATAAAGATAGAAAACAAAACATAAATAACAGAAACCAGTCATCTCGCAATCACAATCACTAGAAAGCCAAGGATGGGATGACTTCAAGAAGTTCCTGCTATGCTCAAACTACGTTTGTCCAGATAAAAAAGGATGAACATAAAATCCATAGCAGATTTTGAATTATTAAACAAAACTAATTGATGTAATAAACCAAGTTAATGTGTCTTCCCAATTCATAGCATAAAAGACATTAATTATAAGCAGGCTATGACTACTTAAAATGGAATAGAGATCTATGTATCTCAAAGGATAAGTTTTTAGGTGGCATTGGCAATTTAGTCATTGTTGATCGCACTGTATTTTATATTGGGATGTTGTAGTCCATCTTGTTATCATTGAGTATTGTCATCACCAGATTAAGAAATTACATGTTTTCATAGCCAACTTTGTTATGTTGTTAATGATTGTATTGTCAACTTTGGTCCTGTATGTATTAGTCATATTAAGTTACAAATGGTTGGGGTCGACAGTTGTGTCTCAACTGACGACCATTTGCTCTTAAATAGTAAACCAAATGTCGGAAGAAAGACACTTACGTGATAGGTCTTCCATGTACCAAGCAATGTACTTCACACTACCTATGCAATAAAGATATTGTTCTCTCCTATTATGTTGTGTTATGTTCATGGTATGTATTTATGATTCTGCAAATAGTATTCTTTGGTAGTGTAGCTTTATGTAGCAAACATTTATGGCATTGTTGCCTTTGTGAAGATGGGTCAGGATGAAGTCAGGTAGAAGTGAAATTCGGTCAACTACAACTGTTGACAATTTTGACCCTACAGGGCAAATTGTCACCCCTACTATTCGAAGCTTTTTATGTCCTTACAATGGAAGGATCCAAACAGGTTTTCCAAGGTGTTCAGAGCAATTGCAAGGCAAAAGAAGCTGAACGTTTTAAGTGCTTTACTTGCTTAGTGCAAATCAGGTTTTGGGAAGTGCTTTACTGGCTTAGTGCAAATCGGGTTTCTCAACTGACTTTAATTATTAAATTTCAACAAGCGGAAGCAAGTCAGGACCAAAACACCGGTTTACTCCTAGTGCAAATTGGGTTCTCCAAGTCACTTATGAAGTTTCATCAGCAGAAGTAATGCGGGTTCCCAAACCCGATTTACTCTTCTCAATGCATTTTGGGTTTTCGGCATCACATTGCTTACTTCGGGTTTTCGGCACCCAAAGTCTTCCACTGTGAAGAACCTGAAGCCGTTACCTCTTGAAAGTCCGAATAACACTGCCCAAGACCTTCTCGGGTTTCTCTTGCCTCATTACTGGTTCAGGTTTTCTACTTCGGGGTTTTGCTATTTAATTGCTTGCATCCAAAAAATCTAAAGTCTTACCTGGTCAAAAGCCCGAAGGACTTTTTCAAGCAATGGAAGGACCTTTTTCATAATCCCTAAGGGTCTCTTCGAAACTTTCCGAAGGGACAAATACAAAAATCCAGAAGGGTAAGTGCCCTTCGGGAAAGTTCAAAGGACAAGTCTGGAGGGTCACTTTGAAAGTTCAAAGGACAAGTCTGGAGGGTCACTTCGAAGGTTCAAAGGACACTTCCATTTTTCCCGAAAGGTAGAAAAGCCAAGTCAAAAAATTCGAGGGGCTTCTTTTCAAAGGAACGGTCCATTACAATTTTTCCAAAGGGTATGTGCCCTTCGATAAAGTACACTTTCAAAAAATTCGAAGGGCATGTACCCTTCAGAAGGGTCATTGACAAAAATCCCGAAGGGCACCTGCCCTCCGGGAAGGCTCACTTCAAGATTGGAAGGGACGTTTGCAAGAAACCCGAAGGGCATATGCCCTTCAGGAAGGTTCATCTCATGAGTCTAAGGACTTTTACAAAAGCCCGAAGGGCATGTGCCCTTCAAAAAGGTACATTTACAACATTCCCGAAGGGTATGTACCCTTCGGGAAAGTTACTCTACAATGTTGTCGAAAGAACAAGTCAGAAGGAAAGAGGAAATGAACAAGCAAATGGTTCGGACAAAAAGTCTGAAAGAATTCCTTCAGAAAAGGTAAGACAAGGAAGAGTCTTAGATATATCCCGCGAACTTTTTGTCTGCGGGAAATTGGCTGTGCAAAAATGCCCATTAAACACCTGACTTCATATTGAAATAAACAAAAAAAATCCACAGGAAGATCACCAAGGGAATAGACACAGAAAGTCACAAACTTTTTGTCCTAGTAAATCAAGGAACAAATAGAGCCGGAAAAGCCATGAACAGATCAAGCCAAGAGACACGCATGCACAGGGTCAAAGAAACCAAGAATAGAAAACCGGGAAATAGATTCAATTTGAATACATCTCTCGTTTATCAAGATCCTTATCCATGCAAGCGTGTGCTATTTTTAGTGGACTGGTCAAAGCTTCTATTGACTGTTTGGCCGAAATCATGCTTCTCCTTGGTGTTCATGCAATCCAAAGCTTTCAAACGTTCCAGCAGTTCAAATGAAATTCTAAATCTGGCATTAGTGTGGATCTCATGCATGTGAAAGATTCGTCCAAGCTTGAGCCCACCGTCTATTTTCAACGCAAGAGGTTTTCAATGCAAGACAAAGGACAAGAAAAGACTTTGTTATATGTAAAAGTTGATCTTCCTCTTCTATTTTCAACGCCACCTCTTGGCTGAAGTATTCTTTTCTATATAAGTTGGCTTTTCAGCTTTGAAATGTATCCCTCTTTTGGCAAGACAACTTCTGCCAAAGATTGTGATGTAACCTTTTTCGGAATTAATAAGAGGACTGTTTTCAATTTCCAGGAGTTGGTTTAGTGTATCTTTGTCGTTGATGTGCACACTTGATAGAATATTTTTTCCTTGTCAAATCTTGATCCTTACCTAGTTACTATCTGGTCATCTTATGCAGATCATGTTATGTGTTTAAACGTCTTTTGGCTGAATTTACAGTGGATCTTAGTGGCTGTTAATGTCTTCAATCAGGGCTATTTTACCATTTCTCTCAAGCTTAGATCATTAGACAGAACTTTTTCGCGAAATACTTATGCATATTGATCAATTGGAGTTGAAGTTCAGCGTTTTCCTTGTCTGAATCAGTGTTTTAGGAGCTCTAATTGAGTGGATCAACCAATCATTCAGGTGTATCACCATCATTAAGTAAGATTTTCTTTCAAGTTTCTTTTTCCATTTTTCCAGGCAGTTTGTAGCGTAGAGCAGTAAGATCCTAATTGATATATCAAAGGGAGCTAGCCCTTAGAATCTAAAGACTCAATCCACTGATTAGGTCACCCACAACATAGGATTGTTTCCGTGTTTCAACAAACTATGAAGGCCTAAAACTACCTTCACAAGGGTGCAGGTCTGATTGACAACAATAACCATTGATGGCAATGCCCTACATTATCATGTAATATCTTTGCGCAAAATGCAACCATGAAAGACGAAGACAAAATATCTTACAACAATACAAAGAGAGGCATCGTCAAGAAGAAGAAATATCTGATGACCAACATCGTACGAGAAATAATTAATGCTAATGAGCTTGAACAAAGGCAATTGAAGAAGACAATGCATTCATTGGTGGAACAAAAAGAAAGATGACAAATGCTGCGAGAGGCAAACAATTCTGAAATTTCATCAAGAGAAGTTTGGAGCAGAAGCAGAAATTGAAATGAAACCCTCTCATGTCCCCTTTTTTGGGCCAAAATAATTAATAATATTATCTAAGTTGGGCCTAGCCATTGTAACCTTTGGGCAACTTAACAATATTATTCTTAAAATAAAAAGTATTTTTAAATACTTTAAGTCAATTTCCTAATTCACTAAAGTCGGCCAAAAGTGACTTTATATTATTTTTGGGCAACAAGAGGGTTATAAAAGAGATGGAAGGGATCATTTGAAGGGGTTATGTTATGTTGGTGAAATCATTTTATAAGTTGAAGCATGAAATCGGTTAGCTTATCACCTTGGGGACGAAAACCTCCATTGGACTGAAGTAAGGACAGAAACCCTTACATTCAGCTAGGGCATCCTTGTTCAGGGGTTTGCACAGCACTTCATTGGTCTGATTTAGCAGAATATTCATTATCCGTGGCAAGGGCAGCAAGAAACGTCATTATAGGACGGTGGCAAGTTCATCCTAGGGCATCGCCTAGGGTTGGAAGATCATGTTTGAAGGCAGCAAGCTATGTTATAAGGATTGCTAGGGCAGTGACCTGTTGGAAGGTAGGATTTCGGGTATCTAGGGCAGCATTGGGTGGAAAACACGGAAGTCTCCTTAATGCCAGTTGGGCGACTCCCTCGGGAGTCTAATTTGCTGTTTTATATGACTATTTGAAGCCAAAATTCTGTTTGAACATTCAGTAAATATTCTCATATTTTTTATATAATTTCCAATTATTATTTGTGGTGAAAAGAGCAGATAAAAGAGATCATTTCTGATTTTGATTTCCTGGATTTATTGACAAATATATGGAATAAAATATTGTTGAAACTTATGACAGCAGTTTGCCCTATTTGCAACTGGGCGACCCTCTCCTAGGGTTTGATCTCAAGGATTATTGGGTTAGCTAACCCCAAACTGCAGTGTAGAAATTTGAGTATTATTTCCTTAATTTTCATGATATTTTACAGCCCCGATCGATCCAAAATTCAGAATTTCGAGATTTCAGTGTTTGTCCCGATTTGGAGACATTACAGTGGTATCAAAGCCAAAATCTTGGCTAGCTGTGGGGTTTGAGTTGTCCATAGGTCAAACAATGACAAAGGGATAAGATAAGATGGCTTTCAGGGTCCTTGATGGAGCTAGGTTGGAGAAATACTCTCAAGCCCAAGAGCGGATGACAGAAATGATGGTTGAATTCATTCAAATAATGAAAAACAGGAGTGGAAACAAGCCACATAATAGGGAGGAGCGGCCTTCTTTTCAGGATAATATGGTGGCAGATTATGAGGATTAAATGTCCTATCCACCCCTATTCAGAAAGGGAATGAGCTTTAATGATTTTGTGCAATGGAAGAGAGGCAAGGGTGGTTATACGGTTAGTCACAAACCAAAGAGCAGCCAAGGGGATTTCCAAAATGTTGTGAGAAAGGAAGAAGAGAAAAAATCCCAAGTTGTAAGGGTAAATAATGAAGAAAAGATTGAGTTGCAAGTAATTTTGAAGGAGAAAGATGAAGGGTCAAACCTCATGAGGATTCCAAGGAAGGAATCAAAAAACAAGAGAATTCAGATTCGAAAGAGGCTAGTGAACAGCTCATGGAGGCATCCGCCATGCAAAAGGATAGTGGGAGAAATGTTCCAGCTCAAGAGGAAGTGTTATACGCTGATTTCCCTAAGAGTCCAGTAGAAAAGAATGTTGGTAATTTGAGCAAGGAGACAGTTGACAGCATGGAATTGTCATTGATGTCATTGAAATTGAAACTGATCATACATTAATGCCAAAGGTTGAGTTGAGCAAAACTGTGAAGTAAATCGCGTTTGTGAAGTGCTTTTACTCAGAAAAGGCAATCGGGTTAAGTCTAGAAGACTTGAGTTGAGCAGATTTGATTGAGGGAATTCTTTCGGAAATATTGGTAAAGACCTTTTTCTCGAACAAACTGCAAGCAGCTAATAAGGGAAGTCTTTCGGGAAAATGTTAAAGGCAATTCTTTCAGGAAAATGTTAAAGGCAATTATTTCGAGAAAATTGACTAAGTCATTGTCGGACAAATTGTCCGCAACAAAGCTTCCGAAAGAAATGAGCGCCACTTGAAATTCTTTCGAAGAAAGTGTCTTGGAGAATTCATTTGGAGAAATTGTCCCGAACAAAAGTTCCAAAGGGATCTTTTCAAAAAGTCCGAAGGGTATGAGGACCGTTGCAAAAGTTTTGAAGGATAAGTGGACCGTTCAAAGCTTCCGAAGGGATCTTTTCAAAATGTCGAAGGGTAAGTGGACCGTTCAAAGCTTCCGAAGGGATATTTTCAAAAATGCCAAAGGGTATGTGGACCGTTGCAAAAGTTCTGAAGGACAAATGGACCTTTTCAAAAAGTCCAAAGGGCAAATGAAGCATTGCAAAAAGTTTGAAGGGTATCTTTTGAACGTTGCAAAGGACATGTGGACACTTGCAGAAAAGTCGAAGGGTAGATTGCAAGAAGTCTGAAGGGTATCTTTTGAACGTTGCAAAGGGCATGTGGACACTTGCAGAAAAGCCGAAAAGCAGCTTATGGACAAAAAATCCGAAGAAATACCTAGGGACAAAAAGCCCGAAGAGAAGCCTTGCGGACAAAAAGTCCGAAGAAATGACGCGGAAAAAAAGTCCGAAAAAAAACCTCGCTGACAAAAAGTCCGAAGAAATGACGTGGACAAAAAGTCTGAAGAAAAGCCTTGTGGACAAAAAGTCATAAGAAAAGCCTTGCGGACAAAAAGTCTGAATAAATGCCTTGCGGACAAAAAGTCTGCAGAAATTGTCTCGAAAGGCTCTTGACAAAAAGCCCGCAACAAATTGCCCGAAGAGAGGTCACTTGCAACTTTGCCGAAGATAAAGTGTGGAAGTCTTATAGGGCATTCTCAAAGGGACAAGGCATGTTAAAGATCGAGCAAGTCTACAAGAATCAACGGTGCAAAAGCATTACAAAGATGCCAAAGAAAATGAGATCACATCAACATGTTGAAGTTTAACACTAAAAACAAAGGATAAAGATCGAGCACATCGAGGATAATATAAAGGAGCGGAAGCGAACCCAAGGTATAGAAAGTAGCGAGATGTAAAAAGGGAAGAAAAGGAGCTCAATGGTTAATGGGATAGTAAACTCAGATGATCCTCCGAGAGCACGCGCATTTGACAAGTGTCAACAAGTCATAAGAAAAGATCCGACAAGGAAAAGAACGTGAACTTGGCACGACAAAGGAATTTGAAAAAGCCCGCAATCAATGTCTTCCAACTGTCTGTATAGGAACAACTGGAACTGATATTGAACTCAATATATCTTCACGGAGATCGAGATATTTCAATCGAAGTGATCGAGGAAATGGCGCAATTAAGTATAAGTGAAGATGCCTATGATAGAAAAGGAATTTGAACGTTGCCGTTTGAAGCATGAATCGAGACATGAAGTCAGAGTCACATTAAATGCAGACCAGAAGTGATCAAGGAAGCGGCATAGTTAAGTGCAGTAGAATTGCAGATGCCTACGATAGTAATGGCATTTGAACGTTGCCGTTTGAAGCATGAATCGAGACATGAAGTCAGAGTCACATTAAATGCAGACCAGAAGTGATCAAGGAAGCGGCGCAGTTAGGTGCAATAGAAGTGTAGATGCCAAACACAGTAAAGAAATTTGAATATTGTCGTTTGAAGCATGAATCGAGACACAAAGTCAAAGTTGCATTGAATAAATATCAAAAGCTTGAACCGGTTAAGTTGAAGTGTGAACACTTCATAGAGAGACAACCCTAAGATACATCTGTCTATATATGCTACGAACAGATCATTTGAAGGGAGTTGTCTTTCTATTGCTGCTGCAAAAATAATTAGAGTGTTAACTCAAAATTGTCAAGAAAGGACATATGTAGACAACGCAAAAGGGGCAAAGAAAATAAGGTGTCAAAGTAGAAGATATCTAGACACAAAGAGATAAAGGCAGAGAAGCCGAGAAGACACAGTTAAGGCACAGTTACAGACTATACTTGTAACAAAAAAGTGTACAAGATTCATTCTGAATCTCTTCTATAATTTTTGAAGTTGTAGCTTCATTTCTCTGATAAGTTGGTGCCATCAAAAAAACTGAGTTGGTGCTCAGTTAGGAAGTTGACGCTTCCTTAGAGTGGGTGCTCTTGAATGTAACCAATGATGTTTGTCTATGAGACATTTTTCTATGAGGCTGGATTAAAACAGTAGCTTCTAGCAGCTTTTCTCACCGTGGTTTTTCCCTCTAGGTTTCCACGTTAAAATCTGGTGTTGAGCATTCTTGTGTATGTGTGTGATCTTTGCTTTGTTCTTTACTTTGCATATACTTTGAGTATCTTGTTTAAAAGTTCTAAGAACTAGGTTTTAGCTAATCTGTTGATTCACCTCCCCCTCTCAGTAGATTGTGTGTTCAACAAAGAAGGGCAAAAATCACACATATGAAGTAGAACTTCATATTCTGCTATCTACAACAAAAGTGGATCCTAGGGTTTGGAGGAACCCAACTATCTTACAAGCCAACACTGAAGATGTGATTAGGACCCAAAAGAAGTGTGATGGTTGGCTTAGGAGAGCGAAAGATGCGAAATCGGCAGGTATGCAAGCAAAACAACACCTAAAAGAGTTCAAAGAGAAAGGTAAGTGTTGTCAACCTAGAGTTGCACCCTGAATCGAAGACGTGCTGAAATGGCTAATCCTCTCTCCAGTTGAAACAATGGGATCCTCTCACAAGGGTGGGTGCCTCAATGGTGAGAAGAAACTCCAGAGAATGCTGGTTCCTGTAAGATGTATCAATGAGGATCTCTACTCTATGTTGCGGACTACCATGGAAAAAAGAGAAAGAAACTTGAAGGGGAAATCCTACTTAATGACGATGATACCCCAGAATGTTGATCCACTCTACTTGGAACCTTGAACACTGAATCAAACAAGGAAAAAGAAAGACCTTTGATTTCAATTGATCACTATGCATAAATATTTTATGAGAAGGTTCGATCTAATGACAAAAATGTGAGAGAAAACGATGGAGAGAGGTTTGATACAAAACACTTTGCAACCACCTAACATCCACTTACAGCTTCAGCAAAAGACATATAAAACACTGAACATGACCTACATAACATGATAAGCTAGCAACTAGGTACGAATCAGAATTTGGGAAGGAAGAGAAATCTACCACGTATGCAAATTGTTGAATGAATGTACACTATGCCAGCACTTGAAATCTGAAAGTACAGTCCTTCTATTGATTAAAGAGGTTACACAACTCACTAATGGCAGAGTCTGGTCTTACCAAGAGAGGGATGGATTTTACAAGGCTAAAAAGCCATTAATATAAAAAATTACAAAAAGCCAAGAGATTGACGTTGAAAAACAGAGGGAGTAAACTCAAACCAACTCAACCTTTACAAAAGTCTATTTTGTCTTGCATAAAAATTCTTTGCGTTGGAAAAGAAAAAGACAAGCTTTGGATGCATGAAATCTACAAATAGATGACTTGAAAACCAGTCAACTCCAAAACAAGAGTAGTCAAATCCACTCGAACTACTAGAACTTTTGAAAGTCTCCCCTTTGCATGAAATCAATGCAAATGTCAAATTAAGAATTACGATTGAACCGCCGGAACATTTCAAGTTTTGAGACAAACGAGAGTGCATGCATGGAATTTCTGGCTATTTGAAACGTTCAACACTTTGCCCGTTCATCATGTAAGACAACTCTATTTTCAGAACTGAAGCATGCTTGTTTTCTTAAATGTGTTCACTTCGTTAGAGTCACTCACGTTAGTCTGTGCATGATCTTTGTTCATCCTGCCTTTGTCTTTATTCTGCGTTTGTTTTATTCACTGTTCATGCTATTGATCATGCTCAATTCACTTCGTGTTTTCTCCGGCTTTTCTTGTGTTCTGCTTTAATTCAGGATTCGAGCTTTATTTTGGTTTTCGTCCTTCGGACAAAATGTCCGAAGGACTCTCTGTCTCTTCTCTTTCCCAAGCTTGGCATTTTCTTTTCTCTTTTTTGGCCTTTGCTTACGCCCTAGCCTTCGGGCTTTTGGTTCTTTGCTTGTGGCCTAGTCTTTTCTATCAGGCCACAAGCAAAGAACCAAAAGCCCGAAGGCTAGGGCGTAAGCAAAGGCCAAAAAAGAGAAAAGAAAATGCCAAGCTTGGGAAAGAGAAGAGACAGAGAGTCCTTCGGACATTTTGTCCGAAGGACGAAAACCAAAATAAAGCTCGAATCCCGAATTAAAGCAAAACACGAAAAAAGTCAGAGAAAACACGAAGTGAATTGAGCATGATCAATAACATGAACAGTGAATAAAACAAACACAAAATAAAGGCAAAGGCAGGATGAACAAAGATCATGCACAGAAGTCTGAAGGAATTTGTTTCCTTGTGCCTTTGTTTTATCTTTATCGAGATTTTCCCCGGGTATATCCTCCATCGGGTCTTTTTTTTTAATTCATTTGGACTTTTTGTCCTCAGGAATTTTTCTCCTTTAGCTATCTTTCCCCGAAGGGCATGTGCCCTTTGGGAACTTTGTTTTTCTCTTTCGCTTTATGAAGGTGCCCTTCGCAAGGGTAAGGTTCTTCCAGAAGTGCCCTTCAAAAGAATGGAAAAGGTCCACTTCGCTGCATAGTGCCCTCTGCAAGGGCAGGTGTCCTTTGGAAAAATTGATTTTGTCTTTCAGAACTTTTGCCAAGGTCTTCTTTGTGCTTGAAGTGTCCTCCGCAAGGGCACATACCCTTCGGGGTTTCTAAAAATGACCCTTCGGGAAAAATGAAAGGTCCTCTCACCCCCTGAGTGCCCTCCGCAAGGGCAATTGCACTTCGGGCTTTCTGAAGGGCACTCGGGCTTTTTGAAATTCTCCTTCGGATGAATTGTCTTGACTAGAAAACCATAACGTGAATCAACCCGAAGGGTACATACCCTTCAGGACTTTTGAATTGGACCTTCCCAAAGGGCAAGTGCCCTTCGAGTCTTTTCAACTGTGTTTTTCCTTTTCCTTCGGACAAAAGTCCGAAGAAAATAACTTTGAACCACTGCCACTTAGTCATTTTTTCGAACTTTTACACAATCCTTTGAGAGCTCTTTCTCTCGGACGAAATGTCCGAAGAAATAGTCCACCTTTTATAGCCCGAAAAATCTTTAGGGAAGACAATAAATAAACTTACAGCTTGTATGTCCTGGCATTTGGCTGTACGTGATGCTTAGAAGAGAAGGAAAACCCTTTCAAATTGTTGTAGATGGCCACTTCGATGGCTGCAAATGCACATTTAAGAACCCCAAAATTGAGTCACAAAACAAACTTGGCACCATAGAAAAGTTCCAAATAGTAGGGGTAACAATTTGCCCTATGGGACAAAATTGTCAACATTTTTGACGACTCAACTGCGAAGCATGCCTGCTATGCTAGAGAACAAAGACCATATAGATGTTATTCTAACTCCCAAATGGTGAACCTGATTTCTGACCAAAAAACTCCTCCTGACCTTCGCTGAAGTAACCTTTCTCCCTCAAAAAAGAAGGGAAAAACACGAAAGCATGAAAACTAACTAAGAAGCAAATGTGCAAAAAAGCACTTATTGGAAAAAACTGAAGCAAACTGCTGTGTTTGAACAGCACTTGGAGGAAAGCAAAAATCAACTATGTACATAGAGTTTTGCTCTTCAAAAGCAATGTTTCAGATGTATCCCATTGACTGGGATTGGAAGCTCTTGGCCATTCATCTTGGCAAGTTGGAAGGCATTGTGAGATTTGCAACTAGAGATTGTGTATGGGCCACTCCAAAGGGAATCAAACTCCGTGTGCCTTCCTGGTTTAGCTTGATCATCATCCCACTTGAGGATTAAATCTCCTTTATTGAAGCTTCGTGAAGAAGCTCTTTTGTCAAACGTTCTTTTCACCTGTGCCTAATGACTTCCCATGGCTAGCATGGATTGATTTCTTGTCTCTTCCAACTCCATAAGCTCTGCCTACCTGATTTCCATAGGCTCATTTTCCAACAACTCAACTTAATGCATTAGTTCTAAAGTTGAAAACTCAACAGAAATAAGTAACCTTGCTTCCTTACCATATACTAGCTTGTATGGAGAGTTGGCTATTAACCTCTTGTAGGTGATCCTATCAGCTCATAGAGTTGACTTCAACTTGAGATGCTATGACCTCTGATTGTCTTCAATAGTCCTTCGTATGATCCTTAAGAGATTCTTGTTTGTAGATTCAGCAAGGCCATTTCCTTGTGGATAATAGTTCGATGAAGTGTTGAGATAAACTCCGTGTTGGACAACCCATTGATTGATCCTCGATCCACAAAAGCCATTGCATTGTCAGAAATAATGGGTGAAGGAACTCCAAACCTAGTAAGCAAACCTTCATAGAAATCAAGAACGTTAGTTTCGTTTGCTTCTTTCAATGCAATTGCTTCCGTCCAACGTGTGAAGTAATCCGTAGCTGTTAGAATCCACTTATGCCTTGAATTCGAAGGAGGATTAATGAGACCAATAAAGTCCAATCTCCACTGGACAAAACATTGATCCACTGCAATTGGCTGAAGGGACAAGGCTGCAAGTTTAACTTTTCCTACAAACATAGCACATTGTTTGCACTTCCTAACCCATGTTACATGGCAATCACCAAATATACTAAGTCAATGGTACCCACCTCTCATGATTTTAAGTGTTGTAGTTCTTGAGAAAAAGTGTCCTCCACCATGTCCATCATGGAATTCTTCAAGTAATCTTTGAGTCTAGCTTGGTTCCACACACCATAGTAACATTCCATTAATATCATTTTTGAACAAAACACCATCAACGAGCAAGAATGGAATTGATTGCAATCTAAAATACCTTTTTTTTTAAGCACTTAGGTGAGAAGGGTAAAAACTATCTTGCAAATAGCTTACCAAATCACGAAACCAGCTGGAAGGTGAGGTGTGAACAGCAGCAATCTCTTCATCATTTGACACTAAAATAGCTTCATTCATTGCTTGCAAGTCCTGATCTAGATGCTCACAAAGTCCTTTGTCTCTAACCAGCGTTGTAACCTTAATTTTCACATCATATTCCATTACCTTGATTATCCAACCAGCGCTCTTCTCATTTATGTCTTTGTTCAGAAAAAATTCTTTGATGCTTGGATGAGCAACCATTAGATGTATTTTATTATTAGACAAGTTTCCTAAATTTCTTCAGCAATCTTATAACTGAAATGACATGTTTTTCAACAAAAGAATACCTTGTTTCATACTCCTCCAAGCCTTGGCTGTAGAAAGCTATTGGCTGCTCCAAATCTTCATGATTTTGCAGCATAAAAATGTCTGAAATGGTGTCCATATTAGCATACGTATACAGAATGAAATCTTTCGTAAAATCTAGATTCAAAAGCGTAGAAGCACTTGCTATAGTTTTCTTAACATCTTCAAACCTTTTTACTCCCTCCTTGGACTAGCTGAAGTTCTGATTTTTCTTTAACATGGTTGTAAGTGGTTTAGCTACAGTAGCGAAATCTGAAATGTGTCTCCTTATAAAGTTGATTGTTCCAAAGAAACTTTGCAAAGCCTTTTTGCTCTTAGGCAAAGAGAGTGCAAGAATGGATTGAATCTTTTCAGAATCTATGTTTAAACCATGCTTTGAAACAACATATCCAAGAAGCTTGCCTTCATGAACTGAAAATACACACTTTTTGGGATTTAGAGATATCCCAAATCGCCTACACCTTTCGAAAACTTGTTTGAGATAAACCATCTGATCTTTTGCAACTTTTAAAAACACTGTTATATCATCCAAATAAACAAACACAAACCTGTTAAGAAGGCCTTGGAAGGCCATATCCATGGCTCTCTGAAAGGTTGCTCCAGCATCAAACAAACCAAATGGCATCTTTCTGTATGGGAATGTCTCCCACTTAATCGTTAAGGCTGTCTTGAATTGGTCCTCTTCTTTGACCAAAACCCGATTGTAACCACTATATCCATCCAACAAGGAAAACCTCTCTGAACCCACAACACGCTGTAAAATTTGTTCCATTGATGGCAATGGATAGTGGTCTTTAAGCGAAGCCCTGTTTAAATCATGAAAATCAACACACAAATGAATCTCACCATTATTTTTCCGTATTGGAACGAGGTTCGCCACCCAAGTTGAGTGCTTGATTGGAAATATAATAGCTGATTCTATGAGCTTGTGAAGCTCAACTCTCATCAAAGGCTCAAGCTTTGGATTGATTGGCCTTTGTCTTTGTCTCACTGGTTTAATTTCCTCTTCTAACTCAATGGTGTGTCAAGCCAAACTTGGATCAAAACCTTTGAGATCACTATACTGCCATGCGAATATATCAACAAAACTTGGGCATAAATCAATGAAAACTTTCTTTTGTGGAGGAGTGCATACCTTGCCCAATTTCAAAATTTTACCAGCTGCAATCTCTACATTGGCATAGCGTTCTTCCTTTGTTGACAAAGATGATTTCTCTTTCCTTAGCTCGTCATCTTCAATGAAAATATTTTCAAGAGTGACCAATCCCTTGGGTAGCCTATTCATTTTCAGTTGTACAATCTGATCACCATAATATTGTAATTTTTTCAACTGATTTCTTGAAGAAAACTCAAGCTCTTCCTGCAAAAATCTCACGATTTGATTGTCATTTTCAAGCACCTACCAATTTTCTTGGTTATCCGAAACAGAAGGCCTTACAAACACCTTTATATGTGAATGAAAATTGTCACTTTTTACATCAGCTGGAATGTTAAATTGTGCCCCAATAGCAGCCAACCTATCAGCATGTTTATTCCTATCTCTTGGTATTGTCTGAATATTAAAAGCTTGAAAATTTTCAAGTAAATCCCAAACTCTATTTCTATAAGATTTAAGCAACAGATTCTTGCATACATTCAAACCTCTTACTTGGTGGACTAAAAGTTCACTATCTCCAAACACTTGCAAACAATTGACTTTCATCTTCCTAGCCCACTGCAAACCATGAACTACTGCTTCATATTCAGCAACATTGTTTGAACAGCAAAACTGAAATTTAATAGAGGAGAAATACCTTTATTCTGTAGGAGAAATTAACATCATTTCAGCTCTGGTTCCATGCTTATTTCTCGATCCATCTATTGTCAACCTGGAGCTGCGCCCTGATTCGAGGACGTGCGCGAAACGGCCAGTCCTCTATCCGGCTGAAACAATGGGATCTTCTCACGAGGGTGGGTGCCTCAATAGTGAGAAGAACCTCCAGAGAATGCTGGTTCCTGTATGATGTATCAATGAAGATTCCTACTCTACGCTGCTGACTACCATGGAAAAGGGAGAAAGAAAACTTAAAGGGGAAATCCTACCTAAAAGGGGGTGATACACCAAAATTATGATCTTACTCAGCGTGGAACCTTGAACATTGAACGAACAAGAGAGAAGGAAGACCTTAGACTTCAAATTAATCACTTGTGCATAAGTATTTCATGCAGAGGTTTGATTTAATAACTAAAACCTGAGGGAAAACGATGGAGAGGTCTGATACAAAACACTTTGCAGCCACCTAACATCCACTTACAATTTCAGCAAAAGACAATAAAAAACACTTTAACATGACCTGCACAAGGATAATATAGCAACTAGGTACGAAACAGAATTTGAGAAGGGAGAAAACTCTACCACTTATGCAAATTGCTGAAGAAATATACACTATGCCACGCTTGAAATCTGAAAGTACAATCTTTATTGATCGAAGAGGTTACACAACTCTTAATGGTAGAGTCTGATCTAACCAAGAGAGATTGGACTATTTTTTAATCAAGGCTGAAAGCCATTATATAGGAAATTACAATAGGCCAAAGATAGGCATAGAAACTTGAAGAGAAAGATTCACTTTTGTTAACTCAAGGCTTTACTTGGCCTTTCAATAAAATATATTTTCCCTTTTGTCTTTGCACGAAGCTTATTCACTTGATGAAGCGAACTTATCTTTGTTATGAACCGCCCACCTCCTTTTGCATGGAAATCTTCTAGTGGATGCGGCGTTTGATCAATTAGTCAACTCTAAATATGGACTAGTCAACTCCTTGTTAGAACTCGGAACTCCAATTGAAGCCGGATTTAGTCCTTCGAATGCATGCGTTGAATGAAGACAAACAGGTCTTTAATGATCAATCAACTGAAACTTAGACCGTTTATTCGAAAATAGCTCCGATGTTCAAAAATAGATCTAACGTTCGAAAATAGCTCCAACATTTGCATGTATTTCTTCTAATTTTTTGATCGTGTCTATTTCCGGCAGGATTTCATATTTAATTCTTTGTCGGACTATCCTTTTTCTGTTCCTTTTGCACAGTCGGCTTCCATTTATTTCGGATTTTCTGCTACCTTTTTTAATTTCACTGGTTACTTCCTGCAGGAAAAATTTGACCGCCTGCAGGACGTCACCGGAAACTGTCACATTCTCTTCGAAAAATATTTCTGCAGGTTTGTCTCGGTTATTTTTCTCTGTCGGCCCTTTACTCTTATTTGCTCGGGCATTTTCCCGCGGGTCTTTTGTTCTGCCGGCTTCCGAATTCCTTCGGACTTTTGTCCGAAAGAATTCATTTCCGTGGTTTTTGCCTTGCCTTTTGTCTTGGTCTTGTTTTTCTTCGGGTTTATTTCTTGCGCAAGCTTTTTTTTTGAATTTCTCATCGGCTTTGTCTGCTCCAATGGTTTGTCTCCTGCCTTTTCCGAATTCCTTCGAACTTTTTGTCCAAAGGAATTCCTTCGGACAAAAGTCCGAAGGATTCCAATTGTCTTTGCAAAACTTTGCCTTTTTTGAAACTGTCTTTGGCTTTGCCTTTTGAAAAAGTTCGGGGTCTTCTTTGTTTGACTTGTCTTGAGCCTTGTTTTTCTTCTGAATTCCTTCGGACAAAAGTCCGCAGAAATTCATTCTCTTTGCCTAGCGTTTATGCAATGCCTTTCGGGATTCCGATGTGTCCTCCGCCAGCCAGCCAGTCCACGTGTCCTTCAACAGCAGTCCACGTGTCATCCAGCAGTCCAGGTGTCAGTCCACGTGGCCTCCAACAGTGCCCTTCGGAAAAATTGGAGGCACCCGGGCTTTTTGCAAAGGTCCCTGAATTTGATCTTCCTCCTGCCCGAAGGGTAGGTGCCCTTCGGGAATATTGTAAGTGTCCCTTCCGAAGGGTAATCTGCCCTTCGGAAGTCTTGAAACTGTCCCTTTTCCTTGTCTTTTGCAATTTTTTCGAACTTCTTCCAAGTGCTTTACAAACCTGAGTAAGTCCGTAGATTTTCGCTGAGTGAGTGCATAGAAAATTGATTGCCCGAGTCCGTAGAAATTCTGATTTAGTCCGCAGAAAATTTGAGTGAGTCCTTAGAATTAGCAAAGGAAAACAATGAATTCTTCCATCCTTGGCTAGACACAAGAACTTTCCAAATAGCAAGAAAAAATCTGACTCATGGAAGATTTGTCAACACCATCAAAGTACAATTGCCACAAGCCTTCATTAGATTTGTCTTCTTTGACCATGGCTGGAATTGGTGCATCATTCTCATGAAAGCGATAAACACTAAGACCTTCCTCTTCAATCAGCTTGTAGGGATCATGCTCATGCAAGTTAGCAGCCCACTAATCAAGAAACAAATCTGAAACTCCGTCCAAAGGCGAGTCCTTTTCTATATCACTAGTTTGTAATATTTCATCTGAGATGATACACTTTGCATTGACCACACTTGACGTATAAGGCTCCATATGAAAACGTGCAATAGGCTTTGAATGAATTGTTATTTTTGTACCATACCTGATTTTGAACAGCAAACAGGTCCATCAGCTAATAAATATCTCCCAATCTTTGAGGTGAAGTCCCTTGAAAGGCACATGGCGAAATAAGAAGGCAAGTCCACCACTACATCTTGTTGAATAATAACGTTAAGACAAGCATGTAGTGTCAATTTCAAATCTTTGATAATGCCTACCGTCTTTGTTAGTGAACCATCCAACTGCAATATCCTTTTAGTAGTTGGCTCATAATCAAGGCCGAGCTTGTCTGCAATCTGTTTGGGCATTACTGTACTGTTAGGTCCACTATCCACCATACAATTATGAACCAAAGTATCACCCACTATCAAAGAAAGATAAAAAAAAAGTATTTTTTTTAATTTTATCTCAGTTTTGTCCACCTTTGACATCTTAGTTGCTTAGTTCGCTGATCCGAATTTGTCAAGACAACACCTTTCTCAACTGGTTTTGGAGACAATTCAAGCGCTGAAAGTTCTTGAATGAGTTTATCTTTTTGCCCTGGAATTGAAAGAGAATCCCACATGCTAATGCTGATATTAGACTTCTTCATTTGATCTACAATACTGAACTGAAATGCACTAACTTTTGATTGCACTTTATGAGATACTTGTTGCTCGCGAATTAGAGGTATTTGTTACACTTCACTAACCTCTATAATCTCATTTTTTTGAGTTGTGGGGGCAGCAAGCTGCTCTTTTGTACTTTTAGCAACAATACTAGGAGTACTTGAAGTATTTGCTACTGTTTGGGCTTCATCAACAACTCTTCTTTTAGTTATCTAATAAGTTATAGCTGCAACTTGACCACTTGAATCGTTAGTTTTAACATCTTAAAAAAAGCAACATGATCATCGACCTACCAGTTTACATTAATAGCATTAGACTGCCCTTGAACTTAATGAGTCACTCCTTGTGATGTCAAACCTATATTTTGATATTTACCTCCTTGAAAAGAGAACTCTTCTTGTGTCATCTGTGGCATGGTGATGTTTGTGATACCAAGGCTCGGTTTTGAGCATCATTGAGATTTGAGGGATGCCAAACTAAATCCTGCACCAAATTATTTTGAGGTGGGGTTGGAACAATGGCTTTTGAAGTGGAAAGAGCATTCGGATCAACAACAGCATATGGCTTAGCTGGAGTTATGGCTCCTTGTGTTTGATAGGGTGGTTTATTTTCTCTGAAACCCTGATAAGGAGACCTTTGATCTTTGAAGGATTGATAGTTGTTCTGATTTTGTTGTTGATAGAGCCTATTTGACTGAAATTGCTGTCTTTTGAGCTATACTATTTCATTTCCAATAAAATGTAGCAAACCTTTTAACTCTCTTGTCTCACTAGCTTGACTAGTAGGGGCTGCAATAAGAACTTGAGGTGCTAGAATTGGAGCCAATGATGGAATTTGAGGAACTTGAAGGGTTGGTATAGAACTTATTTCTAAACATATGGGCATTGGAGGTCTTTGAGAAAGCTTATCTGCTTGTATCATATTATTTTTTGCCCTTATTGCAACTTCATAAGCATCTGGCAAAGTAGTACCACCCATTCACTATATCACCACATTAATGTCAGAATTAAGAGCTTTCAAAAAATACAAAAATGCATATTCAGGTGATGGCCTAATCAAAACTGATATCCTGGTCAATGTCTTTTGGAATCTGAGATTAAAATCGGACCTGAACTCATGAGGAGCTCTCTGTATGGTAGTTAATTGCTCAACTAAAGATAAATGATCAGATTTGTCTTCAAATTGCTTGACTAACGCTGCACTCAATTCATCCCAGGTGGAAATGGATCTAAGTGGGAGGGTTTTATACCACTGTAATGCTTTTCCTTTGAAAGAAGCTACAAGCAATCTAATAGCAACATTATCCTCAACAACATTATGAACTGAACAAATATTAGCCACATCCTAGATATGCTCAATAGGGGTTGTTTGTTTTCTTCTGAAAAAAATAGAATACTTTTGAGGGCAGATACAGGCATGTCATCAAACTGTGCTAGATTCAACAAACTTCCCTTATTGAATGGAGCAAACACTTGATTTCTAATGGCCATCTGGATAGTGGGGATTGCAGTGTTTAGAATGATAGGATGAGGGGGAGGTAAATATTCTCTTTGAGGATATGGATTTGCCCTCCTAGACCTTGCTCTTTTATAAGTTACAAATTCAAAAGGAATACCTTTACTTGCTGATCTTGTGGTAACCTTTGGCATGAACGGATTGCCTAAATGATGCTATGAACTCTGCAACTGGATGTAGATGAATATCCTCTGCTGCTGCAAAAACTCTTCAAATATGTAAAGAACTTTTTCGTGGTCCCACCAGGGATGCCAAAAACTGTTGTCAACCCAGAGTTGCACCCTGAATCGAAGACGTGCTGAAATGGCTAATCCTCTCTCCAGTTGAAACAATGGGATTTTCTCACGAGGGTGGGTGCCTCAATGGTGAGAAGAACCACCAGAGAAAGATGGTTCTTGTAAGATGGATCAACATTCTAATGTATCACCGTCATTAGATAGGATTTCCCCTTCAAGTTTCTTTCTCCCTTTTCCATGGTAGTCCGCAACACAGAGTAGAGATCCTCATTGATACATCTTAGAGGAACCAGCCTTCTTTGAAGGTTCTTCTCACCATTGAGGCACCCACCCTCGTAAAAAGATCTCATTGTTTCAACTGGAGAGAGGATTAGCCGTTTCAGCACATCTTCGATTCAGGGTGCAACTCCAGGTTGACAACAGTAAGCAATTGGATTACAGCCCAAAGGTCAAAGCTACCACTTGCAGCAGAGGGCATACAAGTACTCTGATTCAAATTCCAAATTTAGCTTTGACATATGGGACCCAGGTGATATGGGGACACACTGGATACCGAAGCCCAAGGTAGTGAAAGCAATGCTGGGTCATGTTATTCACATAATTGATGAGGGGACTACAAAGTACAAACAGTTTTCTGCCTTCATCTGTGGACATGCCTATCATCACAGATTTCTGGAATCAGCCTTGACAGTTTTGAAGAGACGCTGTCATTCAATTAACTTAATAGGAAACCATATCTACAAAGAACACGGGATATTGATTTCTAATTACATATGTTCCTCTGGAAAAATTATTGGGTTCACTACTGGTGGCTGTTGCCATTTACTCCAAAGCATGGGGACATCGGCACCATTTGTAGAAGCTGGAATGCAGAGGCCTGTTAAGTGTTTGGAGAAAGCTGCTGAAAGAGGTCAAGTAGATACCCCTTCTAATACACTTGATTGCTGTTCCCGGGGCCAGTGTCCCCTGCTTGGCACAGATGGGAATTTTGATGTTTTGCAGAATAATAGAGAGGCTCCCAGTGATCTTTCAGGTCTGCTCTGCAATCAGGAAGATGTCTATGATTCCTTGGAAAATATTGGCATAATACCCCAGAAAAGAGGGATCATCCTCAGAATTTCATTTAGATCAAAACTTATATGGTGGAAGGAATGATACTAGTGAGTTTATGTCTTCAGATGTCAACTGTGTAGAACCCCCAAGGGAAAAGGGAATGGCTGACTTCAATATACAAGGTCAAAATTTGAGATCAGAAGCCACGGGAAATCAATTCTACAGGTGGTTTCCAGAAACATGAGACTTGTAGTAATAGGAAAGATGATAACCGGGATTGTATGCTAGAGCCTGAAAAAAACAGTGAATGGGATCGCTCACAAGAAATCAACGTAGATAATTTGTCAGGTGCAAGAATGAAAAAGAACTAGGGGTGAGCAAGTCACAAGAGGATGAGATTACCAATGCATCAAGTTGGAATTTAAACTTAGAGCCTGAAAGGGAAAGGGACAGTATATGTAGCTGGACGAGGACTACTAGTTACAGAAAATCAAAGGAAGATGGATGGAAGTGCCATGGCCAAATGAGTGTTTGGGAGGTTGATTTGCTGGAAAGTTATGTCTCAACTGATTCAGGTTGGAACACAAAAATGGAACCTGCAGGTAGAAGCAATTGTAATGACATTTGGAAATATAGTGGATTCTAATAAGGCAAAGGATGAGGATTTGAAAAGTGTCTCAATGAGTAAGAAAAATGTAGCAGAAACTGATTGGACTTCAACACATTCAGTTTGTGAATCAGACAAGAATGGGGAGAATATTACAAACAACAAGCACGCAATTGAGGAAGAGCAGCCAGTGAAAGGACTTATCGGAGGAGACTTTATGGCACGCTTTTGCTCGATCAGAGATTCAAGCTATACTCTGTCCCAAATTCGAAGATGAGAAATCTGACCCAGAGATAAGGATGAAGATGATAGAAATGGTATCACAAGGCAAGGGTACATTAGAGTTGTCACTAAAGCATTCAGGATCTCTTTTCATGTGTGCTGGCCATGAAGGTGGAGCATATGCTAAGACTAGTTATGGCAGCTGTAGGTATGACTATTCTTGGTTGGAAAATTCAAGCTTCATGGGGTGATCGGGCAGCAACAAAGCAAAAAGAGTTCAGTGATTTTCTTCAGAAGAATCGCATGTGTATATCAATGAAACTAATCACTGCTGTACTGGGAAACCATGGGCAGCAGACTTTTCAAGACTGTGTGATGATAACTGCTGTAACAGAACTGGGAGCTGGAAACCCACGATTCTATTTACTTCTGACATCATTTCTTATTGTCTTGCACGGCGATTGCCAACCAATACTGTCTGGTTGTACTCAAGAAGTAAATCTGTCACATTTTTTTTTTGCAGCATTTGATGCATATTGTGAAGAAGGAACTGCAACTTCCGTGTGTAAAACCCTTGAGGAAATTGCAGAAATCACAGTGCAAAAAACATGCAAGTACCTGGACCCTAAGGAAAACAACCAATTGACTATTCCGGAGCAAAGCAAAATGTTTCTTAATCAATGGATGGAAGTTCAAAATCTACAGAGTCCCTCACTTGACAGTCTGGGTCAATCTGCCTATATGGGGCAAGTAGTGGAAGCTGAACCTATCAAAACAAGAAGGCAAAACTTTATCAAAAGGCAAGGCAACTTTGAAAGATGGCTAAATTCTATTCTAGGGGATTCTCCAAGCATGGAAGACGGATGGCAAAATGGCAGTTACAGACAAGGAGATACAGCAAGCACGATTATGCCTGGTCAGAGAGCCATGAAAATGGAAAATTGGCTGACTGCTGGTCAGTATGAACTTTGCATTATCCTTTGTAGTGCTGAAGATCATTTGAATGAGAATGTAAGGGGCCCACCTCAGGAGGTTATAAATGGTGCTCAACTGGTTTCGAAGATATAAGGTAGCTGGAGCAATTGATCCCCTTTTGCTGGAGCTAGGTAGCTTCCCAAGCATGTGCCTTCTTATTGTAAACATAAAACAGGGAAGCTCAACTGTTAGGTTGAATCATGGACCATTGCATAGTCTGAAATTTGTTGTTGAATGCTTTGCTCAGCTGGGAGTTGCTACTCATATGATTGCTAGAGACATGCATAATGCTGTAGAATATATGGCTGCAATGGTTGGCATTGCCAAAGAGAAGGTACTTGCTGGAATAAAACCAGATGAGGAGGCTTGGTCCAAATCTCAATAAAAATGGAGTTCAAGCCCAGGAAAAAGAACAGCTGACATGACTCCGAGTGAGTTTGCAGCCGGAACTTGTGCTCACAACAGAAGAAGAAAGGTCTCCAAACCTACGGAACTCCTAAGCTCCAATAATAGAGGTCAATTTCAAGTTCTGGCTGCCATTCTAACGTCATAAGTTCTGATACACAATTCAGTTTCAGTATTTCTCATAGTTGCCAGGAGACGGATACAGGTACGGGGAGACGGGTAAGGGTACGGGTACACCTTTTAAAAAAAATAGGAGACGGGGGTACGGGGAGACGGCTATATATATAATTTAAATTATAATTATTATTATAATTATATATGTTTATTATTATATGAAAATAATAAAAACTGAAAAAATATAGTACTACTAATGGGGGCACGGGGGTACAGGGAGACGGGTACGGGGAGATGCATCTCAGGGGGTAGGGGAAGCGTCTCCCTGCAACACTGGTATTTCTAAGGCCATGGTAAGGGTGAATCCTTTTAGAATGGAGGATTACAAATGTTCGAGATTGCAGTGGGATCCAAGGATTTCAGAGGTGGACATAATGGATGAGTAAAGGCAAAAGAAGTTGCAATTGCTTGAGGACAAGCAATTTTTGGGAAGGGCGTACTGTCATGTCCCCTTTTTTGGGCCAAAATAATTAATAATATTATCTAAGTTGGGCCCGGTCATTCTAACCTTTGGGCAACTTAACAATATTATTGTTAAAATAAAACATATTTTTAGATACTTTAAGTCAAATTGCTAATTCACTAAAGTCGGCCCAAAGTGGCTTTATATTATTTTTGGGCAACAAGAAGGTTATAAAAGAGATGGAAGGGCTCATTTGAAGGGGTTATGTTATGTTGGTGAATTCATTTTATAAGTTGAAGCACGAAATCGCTTAGCTTATCACCTTTGGGGACGAAAACCTCCATTGGGACTGAAGTAAGAACAGAAACCCTTAGATTCAGCTAGGGCATCCTCGTTCAAGGGTTTGCACAGCACTTCATTGGTCTGATTTAGCGGAATATTCATCATCCGTGGCAAGGGCAGCAAGCAACGTCATTCTAGGAGGGTGGCGAATTCATCCTAGGGCATCGCCTAGGGTTGGAAGATCATGTTTGAAGGCAGCAAGCTATGTTATAAGGATTGCTAGGGCAGTGACCTGCTGGAAGGCAGGAGTTCAGGTTTTTAGGGCAGTGTTGGGTGGAAAACACAGCAGTCTCCGTCATGGCAGCTGGGCTACTCCCTTGGGAGTCTAATTTGTTGTTTTGCATGGCTATTTGAAGCCAAAACTCTGTTTGAACGTTCAGTAAATATTCTCATAATTTTTATATAATTTTCAGTTATTATTTGTGGTGAAAAGAGTAGATAAAAGAGATCATTTCTGATTTTGATTTCCTGGATTTATTGACAAATATATGGAATAAAATATTGTTGAAACTTGTGACGGCAGTTTGCCCTATTTGCAGCTGGGCGACCCTCTCCTAGGGTTTGATCTCAGGGATCAGTTGGGTTAGCTAACCCCAAACAGCAGTTTAAAATTTTGAGTATTATTCCCTTAATTTTCATGATATTTTACAGCCCCGATTGATCCAAAATTCAGAATTTTGAGATTTCAGGGTTTGTCCCGATTTGGGGACATTACAAACCCAAGGTCGAAGCATAAGTAGAAGCAAAAGTCAATGTCAAAACCAAGGAAGGGTTCACCCGGAACTGGAGAACCGAATGCCACTCACAAATAAGGAGTGAGTATAGATTGCAAGACGATTACCTCTTCTGGAGGAAGGAAGTGCAGACCTTCATTCAAAAGAAAGTCTTTGTCCCGAGACAAAGTTTGAAGCTTTCCTAGTGGGAAAAGAGTGAGAAGCCTATGAAATAGATATTTGCCACATTAAGGATTTATTGATTGATGATGTCAAGCCAAGAACACCAGGGCAGCCAATAGGAAAAACTTGAGTGAGGAACGAAATAAAGGCACTCGATAGTAACCAAAGCAATGTACGGATCCTGCAGGCCAAAGGAAGGGTCAATGATCATGATGTGTCCTATAGTATTGAGGAACGTCCAAGATAGACCTTCCCGAGGAGGAAGCTCGTAGTAGAAGAGCAAAATCCAAAATAAAGTCAGACACGTCAACAATCATGGTCATGGGCATTCCACTAAGTCCAAATTCAAAGAAGCAGAAGCTACCGAAATTTACTGGAGATGGATCTAAAGACCCCATGCAACATTGCAGAACATGTATCACCATCTGGACTGCCAATGGGAAAACAAATGAGCATCATTGGTTGCAGTATTTTCCCACCACACTCAGAGGAGTGGCTATTGATTGGTATACAGTCGCACCTAAAAAGTGACAAGTCCTCATGGAGACAAATTACAAAAGGCATTTGAAAAACAATTCAAGCTCCTCAAAGACAACAATGAAATTATCGTAGAGTTTTACAAAACCCAATAAGGAAAGCACGAGAGTCTATAAACCTATAATAGAAGACTCAAAGAACTGTTGGGGAAACTTGAAAAGGAACCAACCGATAGCTTTGAAGAAGTGGTGGTTCATTGAGGGACTTATAACATAGCAATGGATATAGAAAGTGAGAAAAAAACATCCACATATTGAGGAAGAGGAGCAATGATAATGATGTAGAGTATAGTGGTTGCAGTGAACCTAGATCAATGCAACGCCTAAGAAAAGGCATGCTTCAAATGATGAAAGAGCTAAAGGGATAAACTATGAATGAAGGCAAGGATCTTTGGTGTACCAACTACAAGGTAGAAGGTCACGCAAATGATCGATGAAGAGAAGCAATGATAATGATGTAGAGTCTAGTGGTTGCAGTGAACCTGGATCGATGCAAGTCCTAAGAAAAGGCATGCTTCAAATGATGAAAGAGCTAAAGGGAAATACTAAGAATGAAGGCAAGGATCTTTGGTGTACCAACTACAGGTAGACGGTCACGCAAATGATCGAGGAAGAGAAGCAATGAAATGATGTAGAGTTAAGTGGTTGCAATGAACCTAGATCAATACAAGGCCTAAGAAAAGGCATGCTTCAAATGATGAAAGAGCTAAAGGGAAATACTAAGAATGAAGGCAAGGATCTTTGGTGTACCAACTACAAGGTAGGTGGCCACGCCAAGGTGAATTGCCCAAAGAAAATGTCATGTGAGATTTTTCAACTTACAGGGCATTCAGTCAAGGATTGCTCATGCACTTCACAAAACGAGAGTATCCAAGTAATCTTCACACAAGGAGAGCAATCAACACCACCCACCACAACGACAAAACCAAATAATAACCAATGTAATAATAGTAGTGATTGAGGTGTTTGTCAGATTGAGTATGACTCTCAAGTTCAGCCAATCAAACAATGTCGGAAGGGTAATGAGTGGGATAATTTTTAAAGTGATTGCCCCACAAATCAAAATAAAATTGGACTTCTTTGTTGATGGTACAAGCCCAAAAACCATAATGATGCCAACTATCTAAAGCAAGCATCCAGAGTGAGCATCAACATTGATGTAACTGAGGACAAATAAGTAATCGCAATCACGAGAGCACAAAGCGAAGAAGCCATATGCCCCAACCCATAAATGGAGAAGGAAATACTTGTCAAAGCAAAGGCAGAAGTCGAGAAGGCCATGATTGAACAAAGGTAGTGCCATGAGTGGACAAGTATAGTAGCCAATTGACTAGTTGGACAAGGCAATCGCAAGAAATCTTGAAAACTACGGTGTTAAAAAAGGTTGTTGATTTATTGCAAAGCATTCCCAAACTCAAGAATGCCTTAACCACTATCGTTCTCGACAATGGCCCTAACATGGAGCAAGCAACTGCACACTTAGTGTCAGATAGTGTAGGGTCGGACAATGAGGAGAGCAAAAGTCAAAAGAATGAACTTGTAGTCACGCCCCCATTGTCAGGCAATCAAATGATTGACCCCATACTCCTGACAATGAATCTATCCTAATGGTCAACAACAGTACACATTGAGATACTTGGGAGAAAGTTAACGAACATTATTGTGGATGGGGCTTCTAGTGTGAATGCTCTTCCAGAGGATATTTGTAAAAGTCTCGGGAAGCCAATTATTTGGCCTCTCACCTTCTAATTGGTGTATGGCATCAAGGTGTTGGGAATACTTGTGACACAAAAGGTATTTATTGGAATCC
Source organism: Torreya grandis (assembly GCA_037957365.1). Classification (NCBI taxonomy): domain Eukaryota; kingdom Viridiplantae; phylum Streptophyta; class Pinopsida; order Cupressales; family Taxaceae; genus Torreya; species Torreya grandis. Next base: position 2,538,025 of record JARHVA010000551.1, read on the forward strand.
AACCTTTTTTAATTGAAATTTGTTGTCATCTCATTATGCAAGAAAGCCTACAATGCATTGTTAAATCATGGTTTGCTAATAGCATCCAAAGTCAACCGCAACTAGAATAAAATTATACTCTCCATTGAAAAAAAGGTCAAAAACATGTGATAGATCTAAAGAGTTGGGAAATAAGCCAAGAACTAGCCTCATCGGACTCAGACTCTGAAGAAGAGTGTTAAGAAGATGCAAACCAAGGTACTATGGATCCAAAAAATGAAGGGATCTTAGAGTTATAGTCGTGCTCCAAAGATGAGACAAACTCCCTCAATGATCTATTTCATTGGCAAATGGAAGACTGAGGTGGTCCAACTGAATTGCAATAGCAATGAATTTAGGGAGTTGGGAGGAGGCTTGCAAAGAGATGACTGAAAGCAGAAGTTAGTGACATCAAGTTCGTTTGAATTGTCAATGCCACAATCAGCTTACCCTTCCAAGTTTATAGAAAACAAATTTGGGGATGCAAAGCTTGACGATAAGACGACTCATCAAATTGGAAGTCTAGCTTACATGAAGTTTAAAGAATTGTTGGGTGAGCGTATACATGGGGTTTGAGGATAAAATTAACATGGAGGGTAAAGTACAACCTCCCGAAGCATGGAATAATATTGAAGTACGATTGGATGTGAATACAATCACCCTTGATGAACCAAGGGTCATGACTGACGCCATGATGAGATAGAGGAAGCATTGTCATGATCAACACTTAGGGCGTATGAATTTCAAGTCGAGGGCGCTTGTAATGAAGAGGCGAAAGAAGCAGTGGCATGACAAAAACTTAAGACACATGAATTTTAAACCGAGGGCACTTGTGTTGACGTTGAAAAGGAAGCACAAGTAAGATATGTATTTGAGGTACAAGAATCGCATGCCAAAGGAAGTGCAAGTAAAGCAATTGGATGGTACTATGTGTAAAGATGCAATGAACAACTCAAACTTGAAATTATATCAACTACAGATAGAGAATATAAATAGATTGATGTGGAAATTTTTAGTAGCAAAGAAAACATGATTAAGTCATCCATAGCAATATCCACAAGGCAAGAGGAAAAAGTAATATTATTGATGATAGAATTAATTAAGTGCTCCATATAAAAAATAAGAGGTTTGACGATAGAGTGGGAAATTATAAAAGTATAGTCGAGGACTTAATTGGAAGATCAAAGACATGTTTTTCTAACCGATGTTTTGAAAGACCATTTTAATGTTGTGTGGAAGTATGAAGTAAATGGTTTGACAACTACTCCTCAACAATAAGTGTTGAGCACAAAGCTCATTCTTTGGCTCTTCCTTCGTTGTATGCCCACCCTCTTTCATTATCGACTATGTTGCCATACAATGTTGCCCCTAACAATCAACTGCCATCATACATTGTTGCCCCTAACAATCACCCATTGTCATACAATGATGCTTCTAACAGGGTTGTTTCTTAGACTGTTCTGTATCGTCACTTCAATGCTCCATTGTATGTCCATCCTCATACTCTTGCACCATGTTGACATTTACCCAACACTACTCCTTTGAGGTCATATAGCGATTTACCCAACAATAATCCTTTGTTGTCATAGGGCCATCTACCAACAATGATCCTTTGTTGTCATAGGGCCATCTACCCAACAATGATCCTTTGTTGTCATAGGGCCATTTATCTGACAGTGCTCCTTTGCTTCCATATAATTATTTACGTGGCAATGCTCCTTTGTTGCATGTGGCCATTTATCTGACAATGCTCCTTTTTTTTTGTACAGCCATTTCCCTAACAGTGGTCCTTTGCTTTCTTATGGCTATTTACCTAAAAATGCTCCTTTGTTGTTGTACGATCATTTACCTGACAATGCTACTTTGTTGTCATATACAACAATGCTCCTATGTTGTTGTACAACCATTTACTTGACATTTCTCCTTTGTTGTTTTAAAATGATTTAACCGGCAATGCTTATTTACTACCCTAGGGCCACCTGACACTGCTCCTTTGCTACCATACAACCATTATGCAATAGTGCTCCTTTGTTGTCGTGCTGCCACTTACCCAGCAATGTTCCCTTCTTGTCATGTGTCCTTGCCTAGTTTGAATAGTCCATTGTTGATTTTGTTGGGTTGTACAACCATTCTTATACCTCAATGTCATGCGACTTCGCCAAAGAGTTTGATAAATACAAGGTATGGCCTAGGCATGAATTTAATAAATTTGTTGAAAAAAAAATTCTCTTTTCAGAGGAGCGGATAAAGCCAAAAGGAGTATAGATTTTGATGACAAGGTAAACCTAGCATAAAAAGGTAATCAAGGTGATAAAAACCACTTTTTCAGAGTTTTGGGCAAACTTCACACATTCAAGGGCTGAAACTAGCTTCTCAAAATTTACAGTACAAGGGTGTGTGATGAAATTCTATTGGGGTCAATTTTTATAACAATCAGCCTAGGCAGGATTTTTCTTGTGAATTTCAGCTTATTTTTAACAAGGGTATCTGGAAGCTTTCTATAGCAGCGCCTCCAAGGACGTGTTCTTCTTCCCATCCTCAATCTCCTTCATGATCTTTTATCGAGGTTGTGTCGGAAGGGAATTCAACTTGTTTAAAGAGGGGGCAACATAATACATCTTGTTATCATTAAATATTGTCACCATCGTACTAATAAATTACATGTTTTGGTAGCTGACTTTGTTATGTTGTCAAAGATTGTATTGTCGACTTTAGTAGTGTATGTATTAGTCATATTTAAATATGAACGGTTGCAGTTGATGGTTGTGACTCAACAGGAAATAATTTGGTTATAAATAGCAAGCCTAGGGTTGGGGGAAGGGTACTAATGTGACAGGTCCTCCATGTACCAAGCATTGTAGTTTACACTCACTATGCAATAAATATATCGTTCTTTATTATTCTGCTTTGTTGTGATAGTGGCATGTATTTATAATTCTGCAAATAGTATTCTTTGGTAGTATAGATTGTTGTAGCAAACAAGTGTTTGTCCCCACATAGGTTAATATTCATAAATATCTTAGTGGGAGCCACCTTTATTTTGTAGTCAGTGGTTAGGAGGACAAATATTTCCTTTTGGACAAATGATGTAGGTCAGTCGGATCTCATATCTTACAGCTTCATCACTTCTTTTTCCACCTGTGCCAAAAACGGAATATTGGGAATTTTGACCGAAAAACTTTTGGATGGATTGAGCTCATGTACTTTGTTTTTTATGCCATATAAAAAATCGTTGATACAACTGACCTTAGCATTCTCAACACACATGATGCTTTGTTGCATTCAAGTGTTCTACAAGAGCTAATTTAATGACACGATTGTATTGTAGATTTGCAGGATGTTCTCAACCCTTGTTTCAATGGGTCTTCTACATGCATTTGCAGGGTTCTGTGCATGTTTTCTGCATTTTGGACATAGTACTCGCACCCTATTGCGAGTATTGGCACAGTACTCGCAATTTCTCACGAGTACTCAGCAAGTACTGTGCCAATATTTGCCACATGCCCAAAACAAAAAAAACCGCAATTATTTCCTACCATTACTCGCCTGCAATCTTGCTCGACGAGTACTCGACCACTCGGCAAGTACTCGCCAAGTATGTACACTATAGTTTAATCTATGATCATGTTGGGGCTTTAGCTCGGACCAATTCCAATCTTATCCCAAAAGAGACCAATAACAAAGTAGAGGAAATTGGACTTCTAAAACGACTAAAGATGGCAATCACTCTTAATAAAAAATTCATTATGGTTGAAGGAGAATCTCAATTAATTGCTAACCATGATAAGAGGTAGAACACCAAGCTGGAAGCTTGAAAGCACTCTAAAAGAAGCCAAAGATCTGATCCAAAGCTTTGAATTTGATAAGCTCTAGTCATTGCTTTGGGAAGGAAAATAAACCAGTGGATCTCCTAGCTAACAAAAGAGTGTCATGGGACCATATAAGCTCGGTTTTTTGTGCCAAGTTATAAAGTTCCAATGATTATAAATGGTGACCATAATCATATGATAGGGACTTGCCATCATAAATCCAATCTTTGGGATTTCACATTACACCCTCCAACGGATGACATATAAACATGTGAATTTAGGGGACTTTATGATAATGTCGAATAATTATTTCCAACGTTGCTTCTATTTCCCACGCCCACTCTCTCTGTTACTTTCTCTTATTTATTTTTTATGCATCTGTAATATCCAAAAAGGGGATATTTGGATATAAATTGTTTATGCATTAAATCCACAATAAAATGAAATCTGAAATAAACAAATTCAGCCAACCCTAGCTCCCAAATATTTATCCAATAATAAATTTTGCCCTTCAAACCCTAGGCGTCGCACTTCAAGAGTGTTGTAAGCAATTTTCAGTAACTAATTGATTTACAATTCATCACAAATTATGCCAAAATAAGCACCAAGCTGAAATTATGAATATGTACATTTTTTCCTTATTTTGGTGAAACCCAACTACCACTTGCAAATAACCCTTAAATTCTAATTTTTCTTCCACACTTACACTTGCTTTTTGACTGATTTTTCACTTCAAACCCTTGTCATAAATAGCCACAATAATCAGAAAATTATGAAGAAAATTACAGCAAACTTATTGAGCCAAGAAATGACACCTGCAAACCCTCAAGATGAATCGCCCAACTTGGCAAGGTTTAAGAAAAATACCGGAAAATTATTAGAAGATTTTGTATTAATTTGAAGTCTCAAACATCCACAAATCACCTCAAAACCCCAATGTTAATAGGCAAAAAATTAGCAATAAATTTCAAAATGTTTATTTGGCCTTTTTGACCCCAAAATCCCCTGCAAATCACCTCCAATACAAGTCGCCACACCTAGAATAAATAGCAAAAAATTATCAAAGCATGTCACATTCAAAAATAAGCTCAAAACCCTACACTAGACCTCTACAAGTAAATCACTAGTCTTCTAGGGCATCAACAAATAATTTCATTTGCAAGGTGGCGTCAAAAGACACCGTTATAGATAGATCACAAGAGCAATTATTATTAGGCATACATCCCAATAGTTCCCTTCATGCATGAAGAGCAATAACTTGAATTTGCACATGCACAAGAGGAGTCCTCCAAATCGTCAATATACCCTTCCAAGTGGGGCAAATCACTTGGGGAGAGTAAAGCTTTCATTAAACCCAACCTTTTGCCGACTTTCCTTTAATTCTTGTTTCTCTTTTGATCACTTGAAGCCGACCAATCAAATCTTCAACATATTCTATTAATTAAATAATCAATTGCCTTAAAATAACAAATGATAAAAATCACTATTCGGGCAAATAATTAAATAATTAATAAAATACAATCCCCAAAAAAGAAGCCTCTGGTCTATGGGAAAATAGACTAAAGGTCTTCAAACCTCCTCATATGTGATGTGAAAATGGGGGCATTATAGTCTCCCCTTCCCACAATTGCTTGCCCAAAAGCAATTTCAAGCTAGGATGCTCCAAGATGTTCTCATTTTCCCATGTGGCATCCTCAAGTGGCAAGTCTTTCCATCTAATCAAATATTCTCAAGTGGCAAGTATTTCCATCTAATCAAATATTCTTTGATGCTTTGGTTCCTTAGTTTCTTTTCACGAACTTCAATGATAGTTTCCGGAATTAAGATCAATTTCCTTTCATCATCCAAAGGGGGCAGCTCTAAAGAAATAGAAATATGTTGCCCAAGAACCTTCTTAAGACAAAAAACATTAAATACATTGTGAATCTTACCATTTTCCAGAAGCTCCAACTCATAGGCCACTTCGCCTACCTTGCTTTTCACTTTGTAAAGCCCATAAAATCGTGGCTTTAATTTTTTTGAGCCACTTTGCTTGAGGGATGTTTGCCTATAAGGTTGCATTCTCAAAAACACCCAATCGCCTACTTCAAATGACCTCAAAACTCTTTGTTGATCCACATACATTTTTTGTTGATTTTGGGCATGTTGTAGGTTCTCTTTCAAAGCTTTCATGATATCATATCCTTGTACAAATTCTTAGCTCCCGGCACTCTACTATTTGTTAGAAGCAAATCAATGAAAGATAAAGCATTATAACCATAAAGTGTTTTGAAGGGAGTCATACCTATAGACATGTGAAAGGTAGCATTATAGCAATGTTCCACCATATGCAACCATTTTATCCATGCGGATTGCTGCCCCTAAAACATAATTCTTCAAATAACCTTCCAACCATTTATTTACAATTTCCTTTTGCCCATTGGTTTGGGGATGATAGTTAGTGCTAGGAGTGAGCTCAGTACCTATCAAACGAAAAAGTTCTTGCCAAAAAGAACTCATAAACCTGTTGTCCCTGTCACAATATTTTTGGGCAGGCCATGTAATTTAAAAACTTCTTTGAAAAACACATCAGCAATCATAGGAGCATTGTACTTAGCTTAAAGTAGATAAAAATGAGCAAATTTTGTGAGTCTATCAACCACAACATATAAACAATTCTTACCTTGTACCATAGGCAAACCTGTAATGAAATCCATAGAGATACTTTCCCATTTTTGTGAGGGAATAGGAAGGGGCTGCAATAAACCAGCTGGAAAAGTATTTTCACTCGTTTCTTTGGCAAACTAAGCATTCTCGAATGTAATTAAGTACCTCTTTCTTCAAGCCCTTCCAAATAACCTTTCTCTCACATGTTTGTAGGTCTTGAAATACCCTTGGTGACCAGCTAAATGAGTGTCATGGGCAGCCCTTAAGATAGTGTCCTTCACCTTAGATTCATGCACCAAAAAGACTCTATTTTTGTAGAGGATAAGCCCATTCATTAATCTGAATTTTTCATCAACAATTTTACCTTCAATCAAGTCACTAGCAAATTTGTTTTTAGCATATTCCATGATAATCAATTATTTCCAATTGGCTGATATAAAAGACATAGAATTGATTTCTACCTTTTCTTGCAACATATTCCAACATGCAAGATTTGTATGAGGGGAGCCATTAACCAAACCTTGAATAATTGTTTCCTTGTTACCTATCTTGAATTTGAGAGTCAAATCTGTGTAGTTGAGGGAGAATTCTCCCAAGGAATGCAACCATTGAATTCCAAGCACAAGATCCATATTCCCTATATCAATTATATAGAAATCATCACATACCTCATATCCTCCTAAAGAAATGGTGAGATTGGCAATCTTTTGGGTACAAGGAAAAGCAAATTCATCTGCTATAGTGACCTTAAAACCTTGGAACTCCTCTTCTTCAAGATTTAATTTTGTCACCAAGTTCTTACCAATGAAATTATGAGTGACCCAACCATCAACCAAGATGGTGACCTTGTGCCCTTTTAGCATTCCTCTCACACAAAAAGGATAATATTTAGGGGCTCCTAAAAGTGAAGCAAGTGTAATTCCCAATTCTTGTGTGTCCTTATTCACATGTTCATCAACATTCTCAATTCGTTCAACATTAGTATCAACAATATCAAAATCAAAATCATCATCAATTACCTCAATGTAGTGGATATGTCCCTTGCCCATGCAACGATGGCCCTTGGTCCATGGATCCTTGCAAGTGAAACATAATCCCTTCCTCCTGAACTCATCCCTCTCATCCTTCATATTGCCACTAGGGGGCAGCGATCTATGAGGTGGCACATAAGGTGAGAAAGCTTTCCTTTGTTGCCCAATAGGTGGTATTCTAGGTTGCACTTGTGGTGGCTTTGACTGCCCATAAAAATCAGACCTTGGCTGTCCGCTATTTGCCCCTTTTGGCAGCGAATAGGTGGCTGCCTTTGGTTGCCCTTTTGGCCCTTCATGACCACTGTAAGCTAAAAACTCTAAATCCAATGCCTTAGTGATGGCATCTTGTAATGAAAAAAAATTAAAAGCCTTGACCAAACCCCTCAAAGGTTCAATCAATCCTTCAATGAATAGAACAACCAATCTTCTCTCACTAACATCTAAGACCATAACTGAAACACCTTGAAAATCAGTAACATACCTTTCCACATCATGTGTTTGTTTGAGTTGGGCCAACTCACAAAAATGTATTTCGAGGTCTCTCCTATCAAATCTCTCCATAATCCTTTTACTAAACTCCTCTAGAGTAGTAATAGACCCATGACCTTGTATGATAAGGCCATGAAACCACCACTCATGAGCAATACCCTCCAAGTGTAAGGTGACAAATTTTAGAGCTTCTTTTTCATACATAGGATTAAGAGATAAATATGTTTCTAATTTTTGCAACCATGATCTCACAAGAATTTTATCAGTACCGTCAAAATTAGGAAGGGAAATCTTACCCAACCTTTGTTGCAAATCTCTATGGGGTTGCATATTATGAACCTTTGGCTTGGATCCCTCTTTCATCTCACAATAGTCCCGGAAAGATAGAAGAGCTTGTCTCTCATAATTCAGGGCTGCATACTCTCTTTGATTAATTTCAAAGGGATTATCCTTTGATGTCTCAACCTCCACAATTGGTTCCTTTTGCAAAAATGTGCCCTTGATGAATTTACGAGGGGGATCAACAGAAACCCTCTCATGACCATTCGAACTATCCTCATCTGAATGATGATTTTCCTTTCCTTTCTGCGTGGCTCTCAACACATCTGCAAATTGCATACCCAAAGCATGCTAAAGATCCTTGTGACTATCCTTAATCAAAGCCTGTAAAAACTTCACCTGTTCTGCAGAAAACTCTTTAAGCTCTTGGTCACCCATGGTCTGTTCTCTTCTCTGATAAAATAAAATCTCTTAACCTAATTGCATCAATTACAACTTCACAAGATGGCAAAAAAAATGGCTCTAATACCACTGTAATATACCAAAAGGGGATATTTGGATATAAATTGTTTATGCCTTAACTACACAATAAAATAAAATCTGAAATAAACAAAATCAGTCAATCCTAGCTCCCAAATATTTATCCAATAATAAATTTTGCCCTTCAAACCCTAGGCGTCACACTTCAAGGGTGTTGTAAGCAATTTTCAGCAACTAATTGATTTACAATTCATCACAAATTATGTCAAATAAGTACCAAGCTGAAATTATGAATATGTACCTTTTTTTTCTTGTTTTTGTGAAGCCCAACTACCACTTGCAAATAACCCTTAGATTTTGATTTTTCTTCCACACTACACTTGTTTTTTGACTGATTTTTCACTTCAAACCCTTGTCATAAATAGCCACAATAATCAGAAAATTATGAAGAAAATTACAGCGAACTTATTGAGCCAAGAAATAACCCCTACAAACCCTCAAGATGAATCGCCCAACTTGTCAAAGCCAAGGAAAAACCCCAGAAAATTATTAGAAGGTTTGCATTAATTTGAAGTCTCAAACATCCGCAAATCACCTCAAAACCCTAACGCTAATAGGCAGAAAATTAACAATAAATTTCAAAATGTTTATTTGGCCTTTTTGACCCCAAAATCACTTGCAAATCACCTCCAATACAAGTCGCCACACCTGGAATAAATAGCAGAAAATTACCAAAGCATGTGACATTCAAAAATAAGCTCAAAACCCTACGCTAGACCTCCACAAGCAAATAGCTAGTCTTCTAGGGCATCAACAAATAATTTCCTTTGCAAGGTGGCGTCAAAAGACACTGTTATAGATAAATCACAAGAGCAATTACTATTAGCCATACATCTCAATAGTTCCCTTCATGCATGAAGAGCAATAACTTGAATTCGCACATGCACAAGAAGAGTCCTCCAAATCGCCAATATACCCTTCCAAGTGGGGCAAATCACTTGGGGAGGGTAAAGTTTTCATTAAACCTAACCTTTTGCCGACTTTCCTTTAATTCTTCTTTCTCTTTTGATCACTTGAAGTCGACCAATCAAATCTTCAACATATTCTATTTATTAAATAATTAATTGCCTTAAAACAACAAATAATAAAAATCACTATTCGAGCAAATAATTAAATAATTAATAAAATACAATCCCAAAAAAGGAACCCTCTAGTCTATGGGAAAATAGACTAAAGGTCTTCAAACCTCTTCATGTGTGATGTGAAAATGGGGACATTACAGCATCATCGGTGGGCTTCTAGTCTATTTCATGAAAATGGTCTGGAAGAGGAAATTAGTGGTTAGGTGGACAAGAAAGGAAAAGGTGGAGAACAACTTCAGAAGCCCTATAACCAAATGTCATTTCAAAAACATATTCCATGTAGAGACTAATGATACTCTAAGTATGATTAAGTGTATCTTTGTACCGAGAGCCATTGGTCATATCTTTGGTGTGAAGAGGACAAACTCCTCCATGGAAGAGGATTCCATTGGGAAGCTTCTAATTTGTCCGACAATGAGGAGTTACCCACTTGGATTTGGCCAAATTTTTAAAAAGTGAAGATATCCCATCAAAGGCTACGCTGAAAAAAGCTGAAATGGAAATAGGCAGATACAAACTACACAACAAAGGAACATCAATTAGGGAACAGTAAATACATACCACAATGTCGCATAGAATAACATGAGTAATAACTAATAACTTTATATCGTAAAGTTAGTGCTCGGTACAAGTAGTTTGGTACAGAGAGGACCTATTACATAGTGCCCTTACCCCGATGCACATCATTTTATTTATATGATACGACTCAACAGTTGTCAATCAAATACAATCGTCAACAACCAAACATAACTAAAGGAGTCATTACATTACTTCCTAAAGTCGACAATTAAAACATTGACAACATAACAATGTCAACTACCAAAACAGGTAATTAATAACAATTTAAATACTAACATGACGATCCACATTATCCCCTATTTAAACAAGTCGAAGGCCCTTCCGACACAACCTAAATACAAAATAGTGAAGAATGAGATTGACGAGGAAAGACAGTAGACATCCCTAAAGGTATTTTGTTGTTGAAGAGGTTGCTACTGCTGAAACTTCCAAATACCCTTGCTGAAAATACCTATGCCTTTTTTTTTAAGAATGCTGAAATTTATTTTATTAAATTCACTATAGCAATCATTGTAGCATTTTGCATGATCGTTGTAGTAGTTTGTATGTTCATTGTAGCAAGTAATGTAGCAGTCCATATGTTCACTATAAAAAAAATTGTAGCAATGTAAATGAATTTAGGAGATCATACAATGCATGTCTAGGGGCGTATGTTCCAATAGAAGCGTACAATGGTGTCAAGTGAGGGGCGCGTACAGTGGAAGGACTAAGTCATACGACATACGCAGAGAGTTGGAGCTTGGACATATGGGGGATGCAACGTATGATGGAGATATCTAGAAGAGGCGTACTTCAATGACTTTAGGAGGTTGTACAGTCAACCCAAGGAATTTCCAAAGCGTAGAGAGGGATGAATAACATGTTGAGCATACGAAGGTTGTGCAAAGCATGTACAGCGATGGACCAATAAGATATGGGCGGACGAGCTTGGGCCGTATGGTTTGTGGATAATTATCAGCCCATGGAAGTACATTGTCCAATTTTGAATGTATAGTGCATCAAGGGTAGCGTACCATGTTAGAGGAGGACCATATAGTGGGCAACCTTGCTTTGGATTTACCATGCAACCGTACACAGGGTCACCTTGAATGTATAGTGTATAGATGGATAGAAAAGGAGGCTAAACGTATAGAATAAGCTCTTGGACATATGAGTCATACGATGAGTTCTCCTTGGCTTGGGAAAATGAAGAAGCCTTTGACAATGCATCTAAATAATGATTGCATAGTCTTGTAATAGAACCATTTCACAAATGTTTGGTATAAGTCCATTTAGCCCAGATTTCTTCACAAGAATCACAATAGTTTGACAGGCCAATCTTTTTGTCTAGTGGGTCCCGATAATTCAAGTCCTTTGTCTTCCATACTTAGAGGTTAGATATCGATCATATTAATATTTTCCGACCTCAGTGGATCTAATTTCAAGTTGAACCCACTCGTTGTATCTTTACAATCTATATTGTCCAAATTTGCTAGTCACTCGGCATAACTATGCGTTTTAAAGTTTCCAACTTTATTTCCCAGCAACCATTAATTTTTAATAGAAACACCCTAGATATGAAATCCTTGTACCTTAAATATTTATCACGCCCATTCTTACTTCACTTTTTTAGCACAAGTGCCCTTGATTTATAATTCATGTGATGCAAGTATTGGTCATAAAAATACTTCCTTTGTCTCGCCATAGCCTCTATGGGCCAATGTGCCATAGCCTCTATGGGCCAATGTGCCATAACTCTCTGCTCCTTCAAGGAAAGCATATTTGCATCTAACCGTGCTTTAGAAATAAACCATGCTTTAGGGGGTCGTACATCACCTTATAGTATAATTTTATCCTTAGACCCAGTGTTCACACTCATTGTAGTTGAATCTTGGCATTTCATGTCGGTAACAGTTGCAAATTGGTGGGCCAACTTATCAACGGATTTTGCATCCCTAATGTTGTATTCTATGAACTTAGGTAGGTAAGTCGACTATGATGTTGACGATTCAAAAGGGCTTGGCATCTCTGACTTTTGTTTTAGTCATCTCTTTGCATGCCTTCTTCGTTCATCTCCATTATTTCAATGCTATAGCAATCTAGCTGGAAAACTTCATTTTCATCCATAAGCCAATCGAATAGCCTGTTCATCGAGTTCATCCCATCTTTGAAGCATGACTGCAACTCCAAGAACCCTTCATCATTCTACTCCATTGTAGTTCAATTTTCATCTACCGAGCATTCGCCTTCGAATTCCAAATCCGATGAGTTAGATGAGGTTGCTTCCTCACTAAGTACTTGATTCTCCAAATCTATGATATACTACCAGCCTTTGTTTCTAGGGAGAGCATTTTTTTCCAGCTATAGTCGGCTTTGGCTGCTATCAACCATCCCCAACCCAATAGTGAATCATAGGCCTTTTTCAATGAGATGACCACAAAATTTAGCATAAAGAGTTGGGTGCTAATAATTACCTTTTGAGCCATAAGAACTCCTAGAACCTTTATCCCATGTTGATAGGATTCCGACAATTGGAAAGTCAGAAGCCATAAAGGTGGCTCCCCGAGACCCTTCCAAGTCTCCTCTAGAAGAACACACGCACTTGACCCACCGCTGACAATAGTATTTGTTAGATTTCTCCATAGGATCTCCATATGCACAAATGTGGAATTGGGCTAGATTTTGTTGGCAATTTGAATGTCATGGTGTACAAGGAGATTGTTGTTTGTAATATTGTCATTGATGTCAAATGATGAAAGTTCTATCAAGCATTAATGACAAAGGTGTTGAGCTGTGTTGAGCTGAACAGATCAGTTCTAGAGTCCTCATGGAGATTGTATGTGCACCTTGAATTCCCAGAATAGTCATGTGAATGCCTCCGCCAGTTTGTTGAATAGGGCTTAGTACACAGTTTGTTGGTGACTACATTTGCATTTATGGCAGCATCTGGAGGAAACAATCACACCAAGCTACTCAAGTTTGTGCCTATTCCTTGTGGTCCAAGTTCTGAGTCATGTGGATGGAAGGAGCAAAAGTTATGCAGGTGCAAAAGTAGGGCTCCCAGGCAGTTCAACGGTATCTGAACACTTAGTCAATTTACAAGCGTAGTCTATTCTGTCGAAAAATGTCTAAGTCAAATCTTTCAAAAAAAAAGTCCAAGTCTATTCTTTCAAAAAGTGTATAAGTCTTCCTTTGGAAAAAGTGTCTTAAGTCAATTCTTTGTTGAGTCAATTCTCTCGGAAAAAAAGCCCGCAGCAAATAAGGGTATGTGGACACTTGCATAAATGCTGAAGGGTAGTCTATAGAAAGTCCGAAGGGCAAGTGGATCGTGCAAATAAGCCGAAGGGTAGTTTGCAAAAAGTCTGAAGGGCAAGTGTACCCTTACAGAAAAGCCGAAGGGTATGTGGACCTTTCCAAAAATACCGAAGGGTAGTTTGCAAAAGGCCAAAGGGTATGTGGACCCTTACAGAAAAAATGAAGGGTATGTGGACCTTTCCAGAAATGCCGAAGGGTATGTGGACCCTTACAGAAAGGCCGAAGGGTATGTGGAAGTTTTCAAAAATGTCGAAGGGTACTTTACAAAAAACCCAAAGGGTATGTGTCCTAAACAAACGTGCTGAAAGATATGAGCGAAGAATTGAAGGACTCGGAAAAAACCCATGGAAATTGTCCCGAAGGGGACTCGGACAAAAAGTCCACAAAAATTGTCCCGAAGGGGACTCGGACAAAAAAGCCGCAGAAATTAGCCCAAAGAGCCCTTGACAACAAAACTCGCAACATTTTGTCTGAAGGATAGTTTGAAGAGATAGTGGACACTTGCAAAGCTCCTACAAGACATTTCCAAAGAGAGAAGACACTTGCAAAAACCCAAAGGGTAGTTGGAATGAAGGGAAAGGGCACTTGAGAATTTGCCGAAGGACAATTGCGAAGGATACAAGGACAATTACAAAGCTTCTGAAGGATCACCTCGATTGTTTCCAAAAGAATCTAGAGCAAGTGGACGCTTAACAGGTTTCCAAAGGATATTTCGACTGAAGTATAAGACACTTGCAATATTGCAAAAGGATCAAGGCGAGATTAAAGATCGAGCATATCGAATATAATCGAAAGGAGCGAAATCGAACCAATCATATAGAAAATATTGAGATGCGAGAAAGAGCTCGACAGTTGATGCAAGAGAGATCGACGGTTCTTTTTCAAAAGTGGAAATATCCGACAGTTCAAGGTAGACAGTAAATGGCACCAATGACAAGATGAATAATCCTCGTTTAAAGACATGACCAGACAAACGGTGAGCTCGAAAAGTTTACACGGAGCCCGAGATTGATCGATCCAACTGACCAATCATTGATTAAAAAAACAGTGCAGTAATATCCTGAATCCGACAGTTGCCAAACATAGTAAAGAGACTTGACCATTGCAATGTGATGCATGAACCAAGACACAAGATGCGTGCAAGTCAAAGTTGCATTGCATGAGAACTGGTTAAGCTCAATTGAAGTATGAACGCAATTGGAGACTTGGAACCCTAAAAAGTTCATTGTATATACACGACTTAACAAGCATTGTTTCATTGTTGTTGTCGTTGCAATTGGAAGAGAGAGTCAAACGTTGTCGATGACAGATATAAGCAAATAGAGCAAAACGCTGTTATTCTGTGTAATTGCTCAGACTATTGTTTAAACAAAATAAGTGAGCAATATGAAGTGTGTCTAATAGAATATACAGACACAGACCATGATAGCACAGATAGAGGCATAGAGACCAAGCAGAAGACGTGGATGTATCAATCAAAGAATATATAAAAGACAAAGGAAGAGAGACCGAAGCAATAGGTGTAACTGGGCTGTGTCAAACAGAAGATATAACGACATAGAACCAATAAGGTAGAAGAAAGAAAGGGGATTGAAGTGTGTTTGAGCAAAATATGACCAAACGTATGCAGACAAAGTAAAACGCAAAAAGGAAAGGAAATGAAGTGTGTCCAACTGAAATATATCTAGACACACAAAGATTGAGCAGACAGAAAGAAAGGGCACACAGTGAATGTACAGAAATTGAGCAGAGAAAAAAAATAAGCATACACAGAATAAGTCAGGAGTGAGCAGTTACAGACTAGACTTGTAACAAAGAAACAGAATTGGATTCATTTGTGAATCTATCTTGTATACTGGAGTTGTAGCTCCATAGTTCTGATTGGTTGGTGCCATCAGACAAACTGAGTTGGTGCTCAATTAGGGGATTGGAGTCTCCTTAGGGTTGGTGCCCTTAAATCTTGTAACTAGTAAGGTTAAACTGAGTTGGTGCTCAGTTAGGAGATTGGTCTCCTAAGGATAGGTGTCCTTGAAAGTAACCAGTGTGATTTTGCCAGTGAGGTGATTTAACTATGAGGCTGGATTAAAACAGTAGATTCTAGCAGCGATTCTCACCGTGATTTTTCCTTTTGGGTTTTCCACGTATAAATCTGGTGTACTGTGTTTTTTTTTGTGTGTGCGCTCTCTACATTTATTCTTTGATATGCATATGTTTTGTATCTTCATTAAAAAGTTAAAGAACTAATTTTTAGTTGATCTACTAATTCACCCCCCTCTCAATAGATAGTTGTGTTCAACAATTGGTATTAGAGCCTAGGGTTCCTTAGGAAGAAGCTTAATCAGCGCACGTAGATCTTGGTTAGTGAGCACAATGGCTAGTCATGAAGGATTCTCCTCAAACAAAGCACCTCTCTTTGATGGATCTAACTATGATTTCTAGAGCATACAAATAGAAACATATTTGTCCTCATTGGGATTTGATAGATGGATGTTTGTAGTAAATGGATATACAACTCCTTCTGTAGCTCCTACTGATCAGGCTGCCAAGAAGGCATATGAAAACAATGCCAAGGCAAAGAATGCTATTCTTTGTAGACTATCAAACTCAGAGTTTGTCAAAGTTATGCATTGTCAAAGTGCAAAAGACATCTGGAACAAGTTAAAGAGCATCTATGAAGGAGATGACAAGGTGAAGCAAGCCAAGCTGCAGACATACAAAGGACAGTTCGAGAGCCTCAAGATGAGTGAGAAAAAGAAGATTGTAGACTACCTCCTCAAGGTAAATGAGATTGTGAATGCTAATAGAGGACTTGGAGAAACAATGGAAGAGTCAACTATTGTCAAGAAGGTTTTGAGATCCCTACCATCAAAATATGACTCCAAAATCTCTGCAATAGAAGAAGCAAGAGATTTGGACAAGCTCACAGTAGACGAGCCGCCTGGAACCTTCACTGCCTTTGAGATGAGAATGGGAGATGCAGACTCATCCAAAAGAGACACTGCATTCAAAGTTTCTAAACAGACAAAGAAGAAAAAGCATCTACCTCTGGATCTGAGAGCACAGATAAGGAAGTAGCCAACTTTGTCAGAAGACTGAAAAGAGGATCTGGGAATTACAAAGGTAAGTTACCCTTAAAATGTTTTAATTGTGGTAGAATAAGACATTTTGTTGCCAAATGTCCCTATAGGAAAAAGAGTGATTCTGAGCAAGAAGAGGATAGTAAAAGAGTGAAGCCCCACTATTCCAAAAGGGGGAATTTCATCAAGAACAAGAAAAGCTTATACACAAAGGAAGACAATGACTCAATGGAATGCAATGAGAGTTCGGATGATGACTATGATTGTGCCTTTGTAGCAAAGGGAAATGAATCTCTGTTCATGGCAATAGAATCAACCTCAAAAGATTCAAATCAAGATGATGATGAAGACTGGGATGAAGAAGAGGAAGAAGTCAATCTAGAAGGAGAACTCATCTATGCCCTAAATGAGATTGATAGTCTGAGGAAGGAAAACTCAAAACAAAAGAAGATTGGACAAAAGGAAATTGAAAATCTATCCAAGAGTCTTGAAGAGTCTGATCAAATGGTGGTGAGCTTAAAGACTCAAATTGAAGAGCTCAAAAGAACAGAAGTAGTAAAGATTGAACTACACCTCAAGTCTATTGAATGTATGAAGCTAGAAGCAAAAATAGTTGCCCTGAGAATGGAGCTTGAGAAGGCTAAAGAGCAAATTGACAAAGGTCTGAAACTAAAAGAAAGTTCAGACATTATTGATGCATTGATCAACTCACAAAAGCCCTCAAAAGAAAGATCTGGTCTTGGCTATGAGAAAGGAAAGAGTCTCATGACAAATGCATCAACTAAGTTGTATCACAACTTCAAAGCAGGAGGATCAAGATCCAAGCAGACAGCGTGCAATGGAGCAGAGTCGAATACAAGCAATGATGGTAAGAAAAAGGCTAGAGGAGAGAAGAAGCCTGAGGCAAAGAAGAACCAAGAATTTGTCTATGCAATTTCAAAGAATATGCAAAAGACAAATGTAACTGATGCAGCCAATTACACAAAAAGAAGAAGATCAGCAAGGCAGCCTAATGCTATGATCAGGTATTCTTCATCTTTTTATGGTTATTGCTATAGTTGTAATGAATTTGGTCATAAGGCTAGTAAATGTAGAGTTGTACCTACAAGGAGAAATAACTTTATAAGCAGAAATTCAGTTGCATCCTTGTTAGATACAAATGTAGTGTGTTATTGGTGCAATAATTTTGGTCATATAGCTAAACATTGTAGAGCAAGCTTTATGAGATCAAAAGTGCAAAAAGGTATGCCTTCGAATGTGAACAAAGGTTCACAAGCCTCTAAGAAGGAAAAAAGGAGACCCAACAGGACACACAAGGAGACCAAGAATGTGAGCAAGGGTGAGTGCTTCAACTACCATGATGAGGGACACATGGTCAGGTTCTGCAAGCAAAGGTCTACAAGTCAAAACAAGCTTATCCAGGCTCCTAGAGCTCAAAAAAGAAGGCAAATCAGTTCATGGAGACCAAAGGTGGTGAGCATGAAGCTTGATGAGTCTACGGATCACATCAATCTAGTTGATGTGGTGGAGAGTGCAACAGAGACTGGAAAGGGTCAAGAGTGTTATCCCTGAAAAATAACTCATTTTTTTAGACAACATATGACTATTTTGGTCCTGCATGGCCAAAATTGTCCCTCCCCTTTCCAAAAATTTGTTCTGAACATTCAATTTTGTCATTTTCTCAACTTTTTGGTAAAAGGATTAGCAGGTTCAACTGGTTCATCAAAGGGTCTGTCGGCAAGCATCAAAACAAAAGCTTGAACCGTTGAACCTTGAACCATTTTGGTTCATCGGTTCAACGAGTTCAACGACCAATTGGTTCAACGTGCTTGGTTCAAAGGTATCAAAAAGACTCAGTGAAATCAAAAGGATGAACCAATGAACCGATTGAACCTTGAACCAAAAGAGTTCAAAGTTCAATGGTTCATGGGTTCAAAGGTTCAAAGGCAGCCTCTGTCAAAGAGAGAAATAGCAAAAAGGTGGTTCAACGGATGGTTCAACCAAGGAGCGTGAAAGTGATTGAACCAGGAAGCGATGGAACAAAAGAGACAGAATGAACCGATGAACCAACGACCAATGTACTTTCAGCGGGTTTAAAGGTTTAAGGTTCAACATGGTTCAAGCGGCTAGCGACTATTGACAGCCCCACGGACGTCAAATTTAAAGCAAGGGAATATCCGTTGAAATTCAAATAAAGCGCAGAACTCAAAGGAAGAACCAAGCGACTGACCAAAAAGATAGAATTCCTTCGGGTTTGTTCAAAGGCCGACAGAGAACATTTCCTTCGGACTTTTTGTCCGAAGGAAATTATTAAGAGAAAGAGCCGTTAGAATTCTTTCAGAGGTATTTTCTGTGGGAAAATGACTACGGCAGAGCCTGAAGGAATTCCTTCGGACTTTTGTTCGAAGGAAAAGCCCGACTGAAGAGAAAAGCCCGCGAAAAAATGCCCAAGTCCGAAGGAAATTATTAAGAGAAAGAGCTGTTAGAATTCTTTCAGAGGTATTTTCTGTGGGAAAATGACTAAGGCAGAGCCTGAAGGAATTCCTTCGGACTTTTGTTCGAAGGAAAAGCCCGACTGAAGAGAAAAGCCCGTGAAAAAACGCCCGATGGAAAAAGACAAAGTGCAGCGGAAGCCGCCACATGTCCATTATAAAGCAGAGCGGAAGCCGCCACGTGTCATCTTCTGCAGGACCCCTAAAGGTTTCTAAAGCTTCTATAAGTTAAGCGGAATACGTCACGTGTCCTGTTATGACTCAGCGGAACGTGACATGTGTTTGCATCCGTGTTCCCCTTTTGGAGTTGCTCGGGCAAAACGTGTCGTGGACCCCATTTTCCGTAAGTTTATAATGAGTTTCATAACAGCGGAACTTGCCACTTGTCAAAGACACAGAAAGGACCCCCTAAAGACTTAGGCAAGAATGGCTATAAAGAGCAAAGAAGCGCTTAAGCAGTGAAGAGAGGAGCGAGACCAAAGGATCAGAAATATCTTCGAAAGAGTTATTTCCAGTAAGTGAAATAGTGGATCGAGTAGACTTCTGAGCGCACCAAACCAAGGACGCGGCCTATTTTCTTCCATGAAGTAAAGACAAATATGCAAAGGACAAGACGGTCCATATTAAGGAGGAGACATATCAGATGAAGGGACACGCCATAGTTATGGCAGCGCACTGTTCTCAGCATGGTCTCTCCAGACAAAATTGGAGACGCATTGAAGACGCTGACTGCAGCATGGGCTGTCCCATAGAAAAAGGCACCAATCCTTGCGTAGTTGCTATAAGTTTGTATTTTCTCTCATTTGTAAAGGAGATCTTCCCCTTTCCAGAAGCGAAACTCTGCCCAAATTGAAAGGCATTACTGAGACTTTGAGCTCAAATTGTAATTCATATTTCTTTGATTGAATGAGAAAGCAAGTTACTTGCAGACTTTGTGCTGTTATAGCTTGTGCTACTTTAGGAGATTGTTCTTATGTCTGTCTTCTAAAAGCATTCTTATTTATTTGATTTAACAAGAAAGACTAGTGGAGGTGATAAGGAAGGTGTTATGAAGCCAACTACTTTCAGACTTTGTGATGTCATAGTTGTCTTCAGTGTGTGTTTATTTTCTGTTTCTATGTAAAAGACCTTAGGACGACTTTGTGCCCCCATTGTTCTTCGTATTTCACTCTTGGGCAATCGAGGTAGAGACTTTGCGCTACATTTCAGGCTGCTAGTTACTCTGCGCCCTTTTGTCACCTGTTACCAGAAAGATTTATGTTGCCTGCAAGAACAAGCACTTCTGACAGAAGAGAAGTGCCTTTTGTCGCTTCACCAGGATTTCTACTATCCAGGATGGGATCGGGCTCTTGGCTGAATGTTACTTCTGAAAGAAGAGAAGTACCTTCACCAATCACCCAGGATTTCTCCTCTGTCTGTGAGCATCATCTCTAAAAGAAGAGAGATGGATGATGTATTCCACCCCCGTGTCTTACTTTCTGCTTATATATATAGTATATAGCCTCTGCATATTTAATAGGGAACCTCCCCTTGATGAGAGGAGAGATTTGTCCCCTTTGGATGTGGTAAACCTGCAACATTGGACGACCAATCTCCCTATGTTGTGGTGATAGGAACTATTTTGGTCACCAATTAGCTGGCCGACAAAATATTCACCCAACAAAGAGATCTCAACATCTGCCATTGATGAGAAGGAGAAGACAATCAAGGAGAAGCCCAATAAATTGACTTAACACAGGTCAAAGGTATGCACAGATTCAAGTGAACACCCAGTTGTAGTAGAGCAAGTAACGAGCATAAAGAGTCAATCTTTTGGGCCTAGTGATGAGATTTCTAGCTGCAAGGAAGATTCATCAGATGAACAGATGTATCATGGATCCATATTGTCTCCATGTATTCCAATCCTAGAAGGAAAGGAGAACAATTTGATGGATGAGCATGTCACTTCTCTCAAGCCTAAGAACAAGAAGAATGAGGAGGACTATGAGGAGTTATGTGTAACTCCTGGTTTCACACTGTTCTAAAACATTGTGAAATAAGGTGTCTCTATCTATGCTTCTGAAGAGACCCCTTTAAGTAAAGACGCAAGTGATGCTCTTCAGAAGGTGTTGAAGGTAGGAATGCGTGCTCCCAGTTGATGTTGTTATGCCAAGATGATTCAAGTACTATGAATATGGTGTCTGATGGGATAGAATGAGTATGCTAACAATGTGTTCATGGACTCTAGTTCCAAAGTCAAGGTATGGAGACTTCCAATGGGAAGCAAGTATGGTTGCTCTAAGATCATAATATCAACTGATATAGAGATATGAAGATGGTTGATTGGTCTTTTCAGACCAATGCTATATTGATGTGTAAATGATCCTATGTTGAGTAGTCTTGTATTGATTATTAGTGAGTCAGTAAAGCAAGGGGGAACTAGATTGTTCAGTCTGTCAGGATCAAGAAGGCTCAAGATAAAGGAGGTTTTTGTATGACCTGTGGTGGCAGACTTGAAAATGCTCACGTGGATGTTAGTTGAGACTGGTTTATGACACATAACAAAGAAAATCTTGAGTTCTGAAGATGATAAGCTGCATATTCCATGGAGTTAGGGGGAGCTAACTCAGATAATCTGAACAGTTTGAGGAGCCATGAATGATGTGAAAAGGAGCATATGTGAAAAGCTTCAGTCATAATTGAAAGAAACAGTGTTGTCTACTACAGATGTTGACTCAAGAAGGCTGAGATGATGACTTGATCAGACCAAGTTAGGTGCCTAGACAGTATACTAAATCCTCATGAATAAACAAAGTGAAAGCTTTGTAATTGGTCAGGTCCTAGGATCAGAGGACTATGTATGGAGACCTGTAAATGCTCAAGTGATGCAATGAGACAAAATCTAGGATATTAGCTCCTACATCACATCACTAGATACTAGTGATAGGGCATGAATCCAGGAGGAGTATTGA
This sequence comes from Torreya grandis, assembly GCA_037957365.1. Lineage (NCBI taxonomy): Eukaryota > Viridiplantae > Streptophyta > Pinopsida > Cupressales > Taxaceae > Torreya > Torreya grandis. Next base: position 2,560,312 of record JARHVA010000551.1, read on the forward strand.
AAGAATATTATTAACTCTTGGATTAAGAGAAAAGGCAATCTGGTGAGATAGCTACAGTCCCTTTGCTGTGATAACAAAGGAGACACAGATGTGTTGGCTCTAGATCATTATGCCTATCTATAGAGAGATATGTCGATTATTGATTGGTCTTTCAAACCAATGCTATATACATGATCTTTTGAGAAATAATTGAGCCAGAGGAATCAGATTTGAATGTGTCTGAGTAAGAATTAGGCAAATGTGCCATTGCCCAAGGGGGAGTTTCTCTCAAAGTGCTCTAACTAGCCAGGTCCAAGGATTAGAACAGCCAAGCTGACAGTAAAGGAGCAGTTCGTTTCCATGTTATGGCAAGGACTCTTTGTCATTAATGCAAAGGGAGAGAAAGCAGAATGATGAAGGAATGAAGAAGGGTAGTCATTCTAAGGATGTTTTGCCATCAATGACAAAGGGGGAGATTGTTGGCAATTTGAGTGTCATGGTGTACAAGGAGATTGTTGTCTGTAATATTGTCATTGATGTGATGAATGTTCTATCAAGCATTAATGACAAAGGTATTGAGCTATGTTGAGCTGAACAGATCAGTTGTAGAGTCCTCATGGAGATTGTATGTGCACCTTGATTTCCCAGAATAGTTATGTGAATGCCTCTGCCAGTTTGTTGAATAGGGCTTAGTACACAGTTTGTTGGTGACTACATTTGCATTTATGGCAGCATCTGGAGGAAACAATCACACCAAGATACTCAGGTTTGTGCCTATTCCTTGTGGTCCAAGTTTTGAGTCATGCGGATGGAAGGAGCAAAAGTTATGCAGATGCAAAAGTAGGGCTCCCAGACATATACGGTATCTGAACACTTAGTCGATTTTACAAACTAAGTCTATTTTGTCAGAAAATGTCTAAGTCAAATCTTTCGTAAAAATGTCCAAATCTAATCTTTCGAAAAGTGTATAAGTCTATTCCTTCGGAAAAAGTGTCTAAGTCAATTCTTTGTTAAGTCAATTCTCTCGGGCAAAAAGCACGCAAAAAATAAGGGTATGTGGACACTTGCATAAATGTCGACGGGTAGTCTGCAGAAAGTTTGAAGGGCAAGTGGACCGTGCAAATAAGCCGAAGGGTAGTCTGCAGAAAGTCCGAAGGGCAAGTGGACCGTGCAAATAAGCCGAAAGGTAGTCTGCAGAAAGTCCGAAGGGCAAGTGGACCCTTAGAGAAAAGCCGAAGGGTATATGGACCTTTCCAAAAATACCAAATGGTAGTTTGCAAAAGGCCGAAAGGTATGTGGACCCTTACAGAGAAGCCAAAGGGTATGTGGACCTTTCCAGAAATGCCGAACGGTATTTTGCAAAAGGCCGAAGGGTATGTGGACCCTTACAGAAAGGCCAAAGGGTATGTGGAAGTTTCCAAAAATGCCGAAGGGTACTTTACAAAAAACCCGAAGGGTATTTGTCCTAAACAAAAGTGCCGAAATATATGAGCGAAGAATTGAAGGACTCGGAAAAAACCCGTGGAAATTGTGTCCCGAAGAGGACTCAGACAAAAAGTCCGCGAAAATTGTTCTGAAGGGGACTGTCAAAAAACCCGCGAAAATTAGCCCGAAGAGCCCTTGACCAAAAAATAGCAAAATTTTGTCCGAAGGATAGTTTGAAGAGATAGTGGACACTTGCAAAGCTCCCACAAGACATTTCCAAAGAGAGAGGACACTTGCAAAAACCCGAAGGGTAGTTGGAAGGGAAAGGGCACTTGAGAATTTGCCGAAGGACAATTGCGAAGGATACAAGGAACATTACAAAGTTTTTGAAGGATCACTTGGATTGTTTTGGGAAGAATCTAGGGCAAGTGGACGCTTAACAGATTTTCGAAGGATATTTCGGCTGAAGTATAAGACACTTGTAATATTGCCAAAGGATCAAGGCAAGATTAAAAATTGAGCATATCGAATATAATCGAAAGAAGCAAAAGCGAACCAATCATATAGAAAATATTGAGATGCGAGAAAGAGCTCGACGGTTAATGCAAGAGAGATCAACGGTTCTTTTTCAAAAGTGGAAATATCCGACGGTTCAAGATAGACAATGAATGGCGCCAATGACAAGATGAATAATCCTCGTTTAAAGACATGACCAGACAAATGATGAGCTCGAAAAGTTTACACAGAGCCCGAGATTGATCGATCCAACCGATCAATGACTCATTAAAGAAACGGTGCAATAATGACCTGAATCAGACAATTGCCAAACATAGTAAAGATACGACCATTGCAATGTGATGCATGAACCGAGACACGAGATGCGTGCAAGTCAAAGTTGCATTGAATGAGAACCGGTTAAGCTCAGCTGAAGTATGAACGCAAATGGAGACTTGGAACCCTAAAAAGTTCATTGTATATACACGACTTAACAAGCATTGTTTCGTTGTTGCTGCCGTTGCAATTGGAAGAGAGTCAAATGTTGTCGATGAGAGATATAGGCAGATAGAGCAAAAGGTTGTTATTCTATGTGATTGCTCAAACTATCGTTGAACCAAAACAAGTGAGCAATATGAAGTGTGTCTAATAGAATATATAGACATAGACCATGATAGCACAAAGAGAGGCATAGAGACCAAGCAGAAGACGTGGATGTGTCAAACAAAGAATATATAAAAGACACAAAGGGAGAGAGGCTAAAGCAGCAGGTGTAACTGGACTGTGTCAAACAGATGATATAACGACATAGAACCAATAAGGCAGAAGAGAGAAAGGGGATTGAAGCGTGTTTGAGCAGAATATGACCAAACATATGCAAACAAAGTAAAAGGCAGAAAGGAAAGGAAATGAAGTGTGTCTAACTGAAATATATCCAAACACACAGAGATTGAGCAAACAGAAAGAACGGGCACATAGTGAATGTACAGAGATTGAGCAAAGAAGAAGAATAGGCATACACAGAATAAGCCAAGAGTGAGCAGTTACAAACTAGACTTGTAACAAAGAAACTGAACTGAATTCATTTGTGAATCTATCTTGTATACTGGAGTTGTAGCTCCATAGTTCTGATTGGTTGGTGCCATCAGACAAACTGAGTTGGTGCTCAGTTAGGGTTGATGCCCTTAAATCTTGTAACCAATAAGGTTAAACTGAGTTGGTGCTCAGTTAGGGGATTGGTGTCTCCTAAGGATAGGTGTCCTTAAAATGTAACCAGTGTGGTTTTTCCAGTGAAGTGATTTAACTGTGAGACTGGATTAGAACAATAAATTCTAGCAGCTATTCTCATTGTGGTTTTTCTTTTTGGGTTTTCCACATATAAATCTGGTGTATTATGCTTTTGTGTTTGTGTGCTCTCTACATTTGTTCTTTGCTATGCATATGTTTTGTATCTTCATTAAAAAGTTAAAGAACTAGTTTTTAGTTGATCTACTGATTCATGTTGAACACAACTATCTACTGAGAGGGAGAGGGGGGGCGAATCAAGAGATCAGTTAAAAACTAGTTCTTTAACTTTTAATGAAGATACAAAACATATGCATATCAAAGAACAAATATAGAAAGCACATACACACACAAAAGCACAGTACACCAGATTTATACGTGGAAAATCCAAAGGGAAAAGCCACGGTGAGAATAGCTGCTAGAATCTACTGTTCTAATCCAACCTCACAGTTAAATCACCTCACTGACAAAACCACACTGGTTACATTAAAGGACACCAATCCCCTAACTGAGCACCAACTCAGTTTAACCTTATTGGTTACAAGATTTAAGGGCACCAACCCTAAAGAGACTCCAATCCCCTAACTAGGCACCAACTCAATTTGTCTTATGGCACCAACCAATCAGAACTATGGAGCTACAACTCCAGTATACAAGATAGATTCACAAATGAATCCAGTTCAGTTTCTTTATTACAAGTCTAGTCTGTAACTACTCACTCTTGGCTTATTCTGTGTATGCCTATTCTTCTTCTCTGCTCATTCTCTACATATCCACTGTGTGTCGTTTCTTTCTCTCTACCTCACTTTCTGCTCATTCTCTGTGTGCTTTTTCTTCCTCTCTGCCTCACTCTGTTTGTGTCTAGATATATTCTAATTGGACACACTTCATTCCCTTTCTTTTTTGCCTTTTACTTGACGTCTATCATCGACAGTATTTTCTTTTTCTCTGCCTTACTAGTTCTATGTCGTTATATCTTCTATTTGACACAATCCATTTACACCAGTTGCTTTGTCCTCTCTTCCTTTGTGTCTTTTATATATTCTTTGTTTGACACATCAATGTCCTCTTCTTGCTTCTATTCCTCTTTCCCTTCAAATTGCAACGGCAGCAACATCAGCGGCAAAAAAGCATTTTTCAATGTTCAAGATGTCGTATATGTATAGACAATTAACCGGTTCTCATTAAAAGCGATTTTGACTTATGTTCTTTCCCGTGTCTCGGTTCATGCATCACATTGCAATGGTCAGATCTCTTTTCTATTTTTGGTAACTGCTGGATTCTAGTCATAATTGCGGAGCTTCTTTAATCGAGGATTGATCTTGAGATCCGTGTAGACTCGAGTTCACCATCTGTCTAGTCATGTCTTTAATCTAGGATTATTCTTGTCTTTGGCGCCAATCACTGTCTGTCTTGAACCATCAAATATTTCCATTTTAAAACAAAACCATCGATCTCTCTTGCATTCACCATCGAGCTCTTTCTCGCATCTCGATATCTTCTATATGATTGGTTCGCTTTCGCTCCTTTTGATTTATTCGAATATGCTCAATCCATAACTTTAGTCAGATGTTAATCTTCGGCAAATTTGACTATATCTTGCTTGTCACGACATTCATGAGATCTTTCACTCCGATAGATCTTACCAAACTTGCTCGATCTTTAACTTCGCCACTGTGCATTAACCTTTGAGCACTTTTAAGGCTTTGGATCCACTCGCTCCGTTGGATCTTCTTAGTCCTGACTTGCGTGTGACGTTGGATCATCAAAGATGCTTTCTCTTTATGTTGACAGGATCATTAATCTTCGACATGTTGACTTCATCTCGCTTCTTTCGGTGTCTTTGAGATGCTTCCCCTTTGTCGATCTCTTCAAACTTGCTCGAACTCTAACATGTCCCCTTCGGGACAATTTCCGCGGACTTTTTGTTGGGGTCTCCTTTCGGCACTTTTGTTTAGGACACATACCCTTCGAGGCTTTGCAAATGTACCCTTCGACTTTTCTGCAAGGGTCCACATACCCTTCGGCCTTTTCAAAAATTACCCTTCGGCTTTTCTGCAAGGGTCCACATACCCTTCGGACTTTTTGAAAAGATCCCTTCGGACTTTCTACAATGGTCCACTTGCCCTTCAAAACTTTTTGAGAAGTGCCCTTTGGCTTTCTTGAACGGTCCACATACCCTTCGGCTTTCTTGCAGGCATCTACATGCCCTTCAGAACAATTTCTGCGGGCTTTTTCTCTGAAAGATTTGTCTTGCCAATATTTCTGAAAGAATTGTCTTGGCCAATTTTTCCAAAAGAATTCTTCAAGACCATTTCGAGTTCTTCATTCAGCATGACTTATAGACTTGGAAGAAGTAAAGTCATCTTAGGAACCCGATCAACTCTTCCATACCCATTCGGGTTTTCAACTTTGCTTAACTTTTTAAAATGAACTAAGTAAAGTTGTTGCAAAACTCCGATCAACTCACCTAGACCCATTCGGGTTTTTCTCATTGCTTAACTCATAAACATGAGAGAAGCAAAGTCACTCTGAAATCCCGATTACCTCTTCCTTGACCCATTCAGGTTTACCACATTGCTTATCTTATAAACATGAAAGAAGTGCTTTCGAAACCCCAATCAACTCTTCTAGACCCTTTCGGGTTCTTGAGACAACTTGACTTATAAAAATGAGACAAGTAAAGTCGTTGCATAAATCCGATTAACACTGCTACACCCATTCGGGTTATCGGGACAACTTATAAAGTTGAGAGAAGTAAAGTTGTTCTGGAATCCTGATTTGCACTACAAGACCCATTCGGGTTCTCAAGACTACTTTACTTATTTTATAAGTCGAAGCTGTTCACAAACTCGATTTACTCCACAAGTCTGTTCAACTCATCCTTTGAAATTAATGCATTATAGCACATTCATCCTTTGACATCAATGACAATATTACAAACATCAATGACTCAAATTGCGAACAATTCACCCCCCCCTCTCAGTAGATAGTTGTGTTCAACAATTGGTATCAAAGCCTAGGGTTCCTTAGAAAGAAGCTAAATCAGCTCAGGTAGATCTTGGTTAGTGAACACAATTGGAAAGTCAAAAGCCATAAAGGTGGCTCCTCGAGACCCTTCCAAGTCTCCTCTAGAAGAACACACGCACTTGACCCACCGCCGACAATAGTATTTGTTAGATTTCTCCCAAGGATCTCCATATGCACAATTGTCGGCATCGGCCTAGATTCATTGACAAGAGCATTGGATCATCATTTGATCACCTGAAAATAGGGGCTCAACTATGGGTTCATTATTTTGCTTCTTTCTCTCCCCGTCACCCAACAATACACCATCTAACACTAGGTGTGTTGTCATATGCACCATGCTAGAGCCAATGTCTTGTACAATAGCAATTATAGCATTTGAGTTCTGGACGCTTATAACAAATCAACTACCACCACAGGGTTAGTGTTATGCAAGACTTGTCTTGCAATAGCTTTGTTGGACTTGAGTTTGCTTGTCCTTGTACTTGCATGTTCATGTGACTACCATCATTCTTCAACCATTGCCCTATCAACTACCGCCCTTGCTTCAGCCAATCTTTCCTTCTTCGTACGTGGGTCAAGGTAGTTAGCTTTCTTTGCTTGTGCCATGATGGCTGCCATAACCTCATCCTCAGTGACGTCAATCATTTTGACATCCACTTTCTTTGGGCAATTTCCATCATTATGATCTCCATGCGCACACCATCTACAAAGATATTCGATATTATTTTGATTGGTAGAGCAATATCTTGCAAAATAACCCTAGTCATTACTAAATTTGACTCTTGCCGCCACTATTACTCTGACATCAATAATTCTTTGGCAGCGTGGCGGGTGGTGTCAATTAACTTGGATGTTCTTGTTCCGCAAATTGTATGGGCAATCCTTAATTGAATGCCCTATAACTTGACAAATCTCATAGAATAGTTTCTTTGGGAAGTCCACCTTTGTGTGACCTTCTACCTTGTAGTCAATACACCAAATATCCTTGCCTTCATTCTTAGTGTCTCCCTAGAGCTCCGTCATCATTCGAAGCATATCCCTCCTAAGAGCTTTTACCGATCCTAGTTCATCATCACTGGATTCAGAGTCATCTTCTTCGCTCCTTGAGTGCGAGGATGTCTTATTCTCACTTACAATATCCATCACTCGGTTGTACGCGTCTTCGTAAGACAAAGGTGGAACAACCTTCATCTGCCTCTGCAAAGAGGCACAAGTCCTTCAATGAACAATTTTTTCGTCAAGTTGTCCACTGGTTTTTTTTCAAGTTCCCCGAGCAGTTCTTTAAGACTTATTATAGGCTCGCATTTGCGTTTTTAACCTATCTAGTGTTATCAATGACAATTTCGTTGTCGACTCTAGGGAGCTTAAATTTTCTCAAATGCTTTTCGCAATATGTCCCAAGTTGCCTTATTAGTACTTGATGCATTTGTGAACCAATCAATAATAACTCCTCGAAGTGTGGTTGGAAAGAGCCGAAACCAAAGAGGCTCATATGTGTGCCCATTGGAAGTCCAAATGATAATGCATGTCCTACAATGCCAAACTAAATCTTTCGATCTGTCACCAGTGAACTTTGGGAGCTTCTACTTTTCTACAAATGGAATTGATGGGGTAACCATCACTATGATCACATGTTTCTTCTGACATGGCCCTTCGAACACGATTCTCCTCCTCAAGAAGGTTTGTGTTGAACGTTCCTTTGCTCTCTCATCATTGTCAGTCATGTCCATATACTTGACCCTTCCAACGGCGATCCATACACTATCTTGCTAACCGCCATGTTCCGTTTTTGACCTACTCCCTCCCACTTGTCACTCGGGTTGCCCTGTTGTATTTGGCTTTCTATATTCAATACACCAAACTTCAATTTTACAAGTGTTTGTCTTGTATGCAGCTTCTTCTTCTTCTGTCAAGAAATTGCTATTGAACTTTGTCTCGGAATAAAGACTTCCCTCGGAAGGAGGGGGATCATTCAAATCCTCACTAAATTCCATGGAATCTTCAAATGATTCCTCTGCAACACCCTCCAACCCAACCTGGTTGGTGAGGTTTGCACTACCTTCCTCCAAAAGGGGCAATTGTTTAGCGATCTCTACCCACTCCTTTCTCGTGAGTGGCATAGGGTCCACTAGTTATAGATGAACACTTTCTTGGTTTTGGCTCTGGCTCTAACTTCTACTTATGCTTTGGCCTTGGCTTTCGCTTCTGCTCCATACTTCACTTGATGTATTTTTAGAATTGACTACTTGTCGCAACCTTTTTCATTTTTCTTGTTGCTCCACCAATCAATAAGACCATATAATTTCTTCGTCCACTCCCTAACCATGTTGTCTTCTTTTCCTGTATTTTTTCAGGGTCAATGGCAATAACTATTTCTCATTCCACATAGGTCTTCTTCTTCTTGACAACCCTTCTCTTCATGCCTGTAGACTTACAATCCGCCTGAATACAATCAACAACGTTCAAACTTGGTCAGTTCACCTTTGACAGTGTACCCTTAGTGTCTTGTGCCAAGAGAGGAGTTTTGGAACAAGGTAAGGACAGCTCCAAGGCACTAAAGACCTTTTCAACGGCTCCAAGGCATAGAAGAACTACTCAAAAGCAGTTAAGAGCATAAACAGCAATTGCATGCATGAAAGACTTTTCCAACAGTGAAAGCATGAAGAACTTTTCAAACTCCTTGGGGCGTAGCACATAAATCAAGGCATGCATGGCAGTTAGGACCTCAAGGTGTTGCCTTAGTCAACCATAAAGCATACAACTGTCCAAACATTTAGGACTGAGACTCTTTCAACCTCTTTAGGGGGGCACATGGGTCAAGTAGACCAAGTTGGAACCTAAGATATAGCATTCAATCCTGCATGCAGCCTATTCTCAAAAAAAATACTTGACTGATCTGCTCCACCATGCCCTCAAGGGGACAGCATAGAGTGAACATAGCAACAAGACATTTACTAGAGCTGCGCCCAGCATTAAGGAGCTGATCCAAGGCGCCTAAGGGGAGGACATACACACTCAACTGCCTGGTCCACTCTCCTATGCATGCCTTGATTGTAGGAATATAGTTTTCAGTTGTACTTTTCATTGATTAGCACCCTTCTATATATATGACTGTAAACTATAAGAAAGGGGGGCCCTCAATTTGGTGTAACAGAGTTCTGCTCTTTTGAATTTGTACACAGCTTAGCCTTAACAGTAGTAAAATTGTTCTATTTTGCCTTCTTTAAGTCTCCTACGTGTTGTTACATGTTGTGTATGACCAGTTTATGCCAGAACAGCTGTGGTTTCTATCCTTCAAGCTTGGCTAAGGATCCCTCCTAGTGTTGCATTTAACCCTTTTACCTTCATGTAGATCACTTGTGTGAGAAATGAATGAGTTGTGTGAGTGATTATCAATTTCAACGTTGTCTTGTGCTAATTGAAGCAAGTTGAGAGGCACACTGAACTTTTGGTGCATCACCACACTCTTTATTTTCAGTTTTCCTAACTCTTTTCCTGTCAAAAAAGCTTAGTCATAGTCTGAGGTAGGTGTTAGCAAATAGAGTTTTAGGGCCACAGACTGATCTTACATCAGTTGTACCTAGTTTAGGAAGGAGCCGGCCTTCTCCAGAGGTTCATCCCAAGGAGCCAAGGTCCCACACCTTGGGGATGTTCCCATTGTTGCAGTGGATTAGCTAATTCATCAGTGGGTGCACAATCCACTCGCCAACAATACTGTCGAAAGATCTTGTGTCGTTGTACTTCATGGTTACTTCGACAAGGAGATGTTATAACATATTGTAGTGCTTTATCGTCAATGGTTATTATCAACTGACATTCACTTCTCCCCGACATGAGCCTGACCCAACTTCACAAAGGCAACAACACCCGAATGTTTGTTATAGAAACTACACTACCAGAGGAACATCAAATACAAAATAGTAAATACAAACCACAATGTAATATAGAAGAACATGAGAGTAATAACAACTTTATATCATATAAATAGTACTCAGCACACAAGGAGGCCCTGTTACACAGCACCCCTACCCCGAGGTACATCATTCTATTTATATGACACGATTCAACAGTTGGTTAAACAACCAAACATAAATAAAGAGTCATTACAAGACTATCTAAATCCAACAATACAATCATTAACAACATAACAATGTCAACTACCAAACATGTAATTAATAATACGCTAATAGCAATGACAATACTACCATGACAGTCTATAGGAGTTAGTCACTTGGATCTGTCCATAATTTTAAGAAGTGAAGATATCCCATGAAAGGCTAAGCTGAAAAAGCTGAAATGGAAAGAGGTGGCTAGAGAAATCCCAGATGAGGAAGAAATCCCTGTTATCCAGCAATTCTTGTGTTTTCTCACTGATAGATTTGAAACAATAAGAAGGCATTATGTAGAGAAGGTCGACTATGTGAAGGGCTTCAAGATTATTGAAGTTAATAATGCTTCCATCCTTCTCAGTACTGGGTCACTTCAAGTTTTGCATCAGACACTTTCTCTCTCGGTGAGCCACGGAAGGCAAATAATTTGGGCGGCCTAGGAAAGTAAATTACGAAAAAGAAGATGAAGAACCTAAGGAGGTAAATGACTTGTCAAATGTTTTAAATGGCCCTCCTATGATAGAGAAGATCTGAAGAGAAAGTCTAGCCTGGCTGAAGGGAACCTGCAGTTTTCAAAGCAAGAACATGGAAGAGATGGAACAAATAGCAAAGGCTTTGGTTTTGCAGGAGTTGACAGGACTACAGGAGCACGAGCAGCCCTTCAGATTCAGTCTTCTAATTCGGGCATGGCTCTGAGAAAGAAAGCCTGTGGGACTCGAGTCACTGGTGGAGCAGGGGTGTACATGCTGCGCCCATCCCTTGAAGATTAATCTACTAGTAAATTGATTTTCTAAGTACTTCTAATTAATAGTAGACCTAGTCTATGCTGTGCAGGCCTCCTTTTTGTATATTCAAGGCATAGTTAAGCATATTTATATGGACTGTATAGGTTGCCAATCTCTTTTGCTTTGGGCTCATTAGGAGCTTTCATAGTGTTGCAGTTTGGTGACATACACTGTTATGTAATTCTTTTACAAGGTACTATGCTAGTAATGGAAGAAGCATTATATATTATATTTCCTGAACCAGTCACTTTCTGTGCAGTAGTTTTTGATTTTAATGGGGGGAACCCAGTGCTAACCCGTGATTTACTAATCAGGGAAAAAAAAACACCTTAAAAAATCAAGCAAAGTAATTTTTGTAGAATGTATAGATCCAGATCCAGCCAGCCATCTTCAACGTTAAAGAATTCAGCAACTACATTTGACAATTGAACAGATGTTCTTTGTGCCCAAAGTAGCTACCACATGCAAAATGATATTGAAAATTTTATGCGCGACAAGCCAAAGATATTCCAGGAAGATTGGCTACATGCACACAGCTTGTGGAAGAAATTCCAGAAAATTTTCCATACATCCTACAAAGGTCAAACTAGCACAAAAATGGAAGAGGACATGTCTAGACATTAGTCAAGCATTGTGATATAAAGAGCAATTAATGTCAACCCCAAAAATTAATAAATGAGAAAAAAGAAAATATCAAATAACTGAACAAAATGATGACTTTTTGCGTGCCATACCACTAGCCATCATTAGCTTGACCGTGCAAGATGTACGAAGTCATGGTAGATGAGAAAATATGTAATTTAAGAGGCTTGTATGGGCAGCCACCATTTGTCCATAGGAGGTGTTGGTTCCCAGTTGTACACCTCTTGCACTCAGCATTGCACACTTGGGTAATATGGCAAACGAAGATGAAAAACCCGAAAATATATCGTTATAGTCGGGGAAGGGTTTAGCACAGGATGGACTGAACGCAGACAATGACTGGAAGACACTAACAGAGGGTATGGTTAGCTCCCTGCTACTTTTGGATTTGCCTGGACCAAGGTGAGAGGACCTAAGGGGTAGCATGCTCACATAGAGGGATACTACAGTTCGATTTCCATGGGGATTTTTGGCACACAACACACAAATCTGACCAGGGCATAACCAAGTTTGCACACTCCACCCGGGAAGGGTTGTCACACGGAATGAACAAATGCTCTAAGTTAGACACAAGCTGCTAAAGACAGATGGGAAAGTGATTGCAACCTTCATTTCTAAAAAAAAATTCAACAATAGAGGGCCAAAAGGAAGACTGCAATGATGGGCTTCAACGCACAAAATACAAACACATTTCAGATATGCAATATTTATGCATCTGCAGGCAAATAATACTCAGAATATGCAACAGGGTGTATTATTTGCAGGGTAGAACGGGGTAGGACGAGTTAAGTAATTATTTAAAAGAGTGGTGTGGTGGTGTGGTTTTTCAAACCGCAGGATCTCCTTCAACAGGGATGACATCATTCATTTGCAACGATGAAAAACACTGAAATACAAGCTATGGAAACTATCAGGGATGATTTGCATCCATTGGTGCCAATACAATGCAAATATTCAAAAGATTCTTAAAACCCTAAAACATACACTGCAACTAGAGATTTAAATGTTTTTTCCTATCAAATCCATAAACCCAGGGTGCCCTTAAGAGGTTATCAACAACTTACTCCCAAATCACAAAGCAAAAAAGAATTTACCACTTAGATCTATGCCCGAACCAACTGCCACCATTGATAAGCATAAAACTAAATACCCAAATCAACAGAGCATGAAGAATATATTATTGCATTTCATTGACAAAATACAATAGAAATCACAGCTATTTTCGATTTTCTTGAAAACAAATCTTTCAAACATCATTACTCAGAATGTGATCAAGGGGAAAAGCATGATGGGTTTGCTCTTTCAACATGGGAGACATATACAATGCTCTCATAGCTTGCTAATGGCTGTACAGTTGCAACCACCTTAGCAAAAAAGACGACACAAACAGAAAGGATCCCGAAATTTGAAAGAACCTAAGACCTAAAAAGAACAACCAACAACCTTTGAAAAGAGGACAAGCCGTCTTTTTATACAACTCTTTCACCCAAAATATTTCAGGGATGTGCTTTAGCTGAAAGATGCCCTTGATCACGCCTGGGTACTCATGCCTTGCAAGAAAATCATTCTGGTAACTGCCTATCCTTGTCATGATGAAGATTTGAAAACAAACCTTGATCCTCTTGGCTGAAAATGCACTGCACTTAGGCTTGAGGGAGAATATTCCCTTGGGAGCAAAACAAACTCCTTGTCTTCATGTGTAACTGCTTGGCCATGCTCTCCCGTTAATCATTTGCAAAACTGGAAACTTATGAACAGTTGCCCTTCCTCTTGTGCATGCCAAAGAAAGCCCATTGCCTTGTGATGATTGCATTGGAATACTCCATTTGTGATAGAAGCAAAGAAGGATCCATGGCCGTTTGAAAAATATGCTTGGAATGGCCCACCTTGGCCTCATAAACCCTACAAAATATTTTTCCTCTAAGGAGGTCTTCGACACAAGCAAAATATTAAAAATGGCAATACATAGCTTATTTTACCTTTTTGTCTTAATGCCAAACTTTTCTATCTCTTCCACATTTCTATTTTGCCTTTGACCTTTTAGGGTTGCCGCCAAACTTTGTAATGCTTACGTGCATTATTTTACCCCTTTTTAAAAGCTTGGCTTCACCATTTGACCCTCCACATGGCTTCTATTAATAGTGTGGCTCTCTTTTATTTCAAAGCTCGTGCTTTGAAAAATTTTAACTTCCACTTGGACTGGTCATACATTTTGGAATGAGTAGAAATACTGACGTGGCCTCTTGAATACTTTTGTGGCCTTGTTTTCCACACCGATCTCTAATTTCCCTTGAAACTTCATTGCTTCCTTTTGGATCATTTCTCTTTTGACTGCATGTTGACTGGCAGATGGCGAACATTGCGAATCGAAGGCTCCAAACACAAACCCCAAACGAAAATTCCAACCACCAAATCCTTCGAAGCAAGGGGAACACAAAAGCCGACAAAGGATTTCCGAACAAAATGTTCGATGCAAAAATTCCGAACAAAATGTCCGAGCACAAGTTCCAAACAAAATGTCCGACCAAAAAGTCCGACCATAAGGATTTTCCAAAAAACTTAAGAATTTGAAAAGTTGAACTTGCGATTTTTTTTTTTGCAACTTGTTTTTCTACCATATATTCTCGCGGACCTTTTCATCCCAAAGGCAATTTGCAATAATGCAAACTTGCATTTAACCTTAAAAATTCCGCTGCTTCAAAGCTTTTTTGGAGACGGAAAACATCATGCTCAGCATTATTTGATCTTCCCGACTTGATTTTTATCACAAACCCTGCAATCTTATTAAAACATGAAAATGTTAAGCATTAGCTAGAACCAGGATTACACAGGGTTTTCTCAAGGCAAAAACTGAATTTTTAACTTGGGTGAACACTTGCAAATAGGAGACAACAGTTAGATATTCATGCACTAATATTTCAGAAAAGGGCACAAATTGTTAAGTGCAATTTTGGGCACTAACAGAAGGAGTCCGGATGAGTTTTCATAAATATAATCAAGTGTAAACAGGGTACATGCAACCATGTGTCACTTGGCCATATGAGCAGGCCATATAAGATGATTTTTATAACTAAAATCAAAGCTTAAATTTGCCACCATTTGGCCCCACAATAGAAAAAAAAAAAAAAAAGTTAGAAATCTTCCCATATGGCCAACCGCCATTAGGTCATAAAAGAAGGTTGTATGATGTTCAGATGAGCTCAAGAAACAAGGTAGAGTGCCTCTCATACAGCCAACTGCCATTTGGACCTGCAAGAAGGCCCTACGAGAAATAAGGAAGAAGGACTCTCCATCAGGGAATATGAGCAAAGTCAACTTATACTAGAAAATTTAAATTACATAACTTATGCCGTGTATTTTAAGCCAAATAAACAAACTTGTCAAACAAAAATAAATTTGTCTTTAAAAGTTGGACAAAAATAGACTTGCCAAAGCAATTCGCTTTACAAGTCCAAGTCCATACAAGATCAATATGATAACAAATTTGTCCCCTTTTTAGGCATAATGAGAAGATTTTTTTTTCCAGTGACAAGTCTGTACAAGCCTATGGTTCAACAAGGAAACATTTGCACACTCCTGCAAAGCTGAGATGTCGCTATGAAGTTTGAGCAAAGTCCAGGGAATTAAGGACAAATTAAGAGTGCTATTTGTACACCTATGGCATCAAAAATGCTGCAACCTGTGATATATATTGGTAGGAAAAAGGAAATTATTGTCATCAAAGATTCCTCATCGGCTCCAACAAAGCAAAGTTCACCTATTAATGCATGCAAACTGGTATTTCTGGTAGATTAGTCCGTGTATTGCAAAAGGGATGAAAAGACCTGGGGCATTGGAGAGGATTCACCTGAAAAAATTTGCAACAACAGTTGACCAAGACAAAGCAAGAAACACCCAGTCTTTAGCGTACCTAATATTAAATAACTTGTATCTTATTTATATTTTATAAATGCAAAGAAAAATTCTTGATTTCTCTTTGGTAAGAACAGATGTAGGTAACATTTTATTCGTCTTTATATCGATTGGGAGTATAATTAATTCCTTGTGGACGGTTAGATATGCTTGTGGAACGGTTCATTTAGGTAACCAAGTGTATCCTCCACTTATTGTACCCACTTCCATCAGTGCTGATATGGAAATGCTTAGAATTCTACCCAGAATCTTCTGGAAGGATTGACCTCAAGTATTTCTTTTGCATAATACAAAAATCAATATAAGATTCCTCAATTTGTGTTCCGCTTCTTCTGTCAGTTGTTTTGAAAAAAGATTCAGAATAAATTAATGTGGGAGAGGCCACAGCCCTCCCGATTGCAGCTTCCTGCAAACTGGGTCAGTCCAACTCAGGCTGGGAGAGGATATATGAATGAAATGGACATGAGCGAGAGGTCATTCAAAAATAATCGTTCCAAAGAATTATTATTTTGGGCCCCCAAACCATCTTAAGTTCTTAACCTCTGACTCTTGAGACTGATTGATTTTTTCTGTTAGTTCTCACACAATATATATTTCAGATGGATTTTGTAATATACTGTTATGTTGTAGTACTTGCAGAGCCAATAGAATGTAAAAGAGTATTACACCCCTTTATCAGCAGAAAAGGACTTTTTGAGTGCGAGCGATGTATGTGTAGCACTTTTAAACCCTGGCAATGCCAAACAAAATCTTAGCTAGTATAATATTCATGCACCTGTGAGGTGAATAAGTAGCAGTTTTGTAGATTTTTAATTTCATAACAGTTTGGTGTCTCGGACCCTGGCCTCGGACCCATTTTGGTTTAAATCCATTTTTATGGTGAAATCAACAATTGTGATAACAATACCAAGCCTTCCTATGGAACAGGGGCTCATTGATCTGGGTAAGATTGAATATTTTTATGTACCCTTTGTAAAAGTTTGTTCTTCTGCATCAAGCTTGCAATATGCAATAAAACCGGCAATATTTTGTTGGTCAATAATAATGAATTTGTCGGGCCAAGAATAATGGAATGACAAACACGAGAATTTGGTGCAAACCAAATTTATATTCACATTGATTGAATGAAAAGAGATTACAGTATTTTAATTCAAAAATATAACTATTCAATTCACCTTCTAAGAAGACTATTCAGCTTCCTACATAGACTATTCATCTAGCACTACAAGACAAAAGCTCTCCTACAATTATCCCTAGGATTATTTAATATTATGTACAATAATATTACATCCCCTCCTTAATCTATAGGG
This sequence comes from Torreya grandis, assembly GCA_037957365.1. Taxonomy (NCBI): domain Eukaryota; kingdom Viridiplantae; phylum Streptophyta; class Pinopsida; order Cupressales; family Taxaceae; genus Torreya; species Torreya grandis. The sequence goes on from JARHVA010000551.1 coordinate 2,577,283, forward strand.
GTCATTGTGAGACCAAGCATGCCTCTGAACTTTTCAAATTTTTCTCTTCCAAGTGTTGTTGTCAAGATGTTTGTTGGTTGCTCCACATTTTGATAATGGAGCAATTTTACACTGTCATCTTTCACATAATGCCAAATCAAGTGAAATTTGGTATTGATGTGCTTGGTTCGATCGTGCAAGACTGGATTCTTTGTCATTTGAATTGTAGATGTGTTGTCAACTATGAGTGGTGTTGACAAACCCTGTTGCTCTTGCAAATCTAAAAGAACCATTCTAGCCACAAAATTCCTCTAGTTGCCTTTGAAGCTGCCATGTATTCTAATTTTGTTAAAGAAATTGATGGCATTGATTACTTCTTTGACTTCCAACTAACAACTATTGTTTCCAAATTCATCATAAAATCCAAAGTAGATTTCTCATCTTCAAAATCACCAACACGGTCAAAATCCGAATATCCGACCACTTTGAAATCTCTTGCCCTGAAGTATTGAGCCTAAAATTTTATGTTCCTTTTAGATATCGAAAGTCTCTTTTTGTTGCTACCCAGTGACTTTCTCTAGGTTGTTGCATGAATTGAAAAAGAAACACAACAGTGAAAGCAACATCTGGTCTAGTTGTGGTCATATAGATTAGACTTCCAATGAGTTGTTTGTATTTAGTAGCATCTACCAAATCTGTGGTATCTTCTGATATCAATTTTAGATTTCGTTCCATGGATGTACTGAAAGGCTTACAATCTGTCATTTCAAATTTGCTTAGAATTTCACCCATATATTTTTGTTGAGTGATGAAGATATACTTTGATTTTTGAATCACTTCAATACCAAAATAGTAATGAAGATAACCCAAATCTGTCATTTCAAAGCCTTTCATCAACTTTGCTTTGATTTTTGCAGTGTATCTCATTACTTCCTATGATGAACAAATCATCCACATACACCACTAAAAATACAATTGTTCTTTCAATTGTTTTGACAAAACAAGTTGCATCTTCAAACTCAAAACATTTGAAATTCATGTTCAGAGGATGCTCAATGAGTTTTTCGTACCATGCTCTTGGGGTTTGTTTCAAACCATACAAAAAAAATTCCAGCTTGCACAATTTGTACTCTTGGTCATCTACTACAAAACCTTCGGACTAAGTCATGTACATTGTTTCTTTGAGATCACCATTCAAAAATGTAGTTTTACGTCTAATTTGTGAACTTTTCATCCATTGTGAGTTGCCAAAGCCAACACAGTTTGAATGGTAGTCTATTTTGATGTTGGTGCAAAGGTTTCGTTGTAGTTTATTCCTTCTTTTTGAGCAAATCTATCATGTCCCTCTTTTCAAATTAGCAATGAGGGAAGACCCTTAGTCTTATTTTGTCCCCAAGGGCTAAGGAAAAGAAAGGAAAGAAAGGGAACTTTGGAGGCCTTTTAAGGCAATTGGCAAAAGTGCTTTGTAATCTAATTTTCACTTAAAAGGTGTTTTTTTTAGGGTCATGAATGATTATGCATTTAAGTGAGAGTTATAAGGATTGTTCTTTTAAAAGGATTGGACGCCACACTTGGGAGAAAAGGTTATAAAAGGAAGTGAAGGCATCCATTTGAAGGTTATGCTATTTTGATATTGAATCTAATGCTCAAGTATGTCATGCTTGAACAAGTGACTTGAGGACGAAACCCTTCAAGTGCACAAAGAGTTTGGAGACGAAAACCTCTATACTACCACATTGGACAACTCTATTCAAGAGTTGTATTTGCACTTAATATTCAGCTTTACATTGGAAAAACCCTCTCCTAGAACAACAAACTACTTCAACTGGTTGGGTGTGTATTTCTTAGCCTAACAACTGTTGTAGCATGGAATTGCACCCTTGTGGGAGAGTTTTCAGGCTCTCACTCCCAGCTACAAAATTGGAGCAACCTCAGGCTGTGGGTATCCTATAGTGAGGTTGAACCTCTAGGCTTTTTAATGAGGCTAGCTCTTCAGATGCTTCACTTCAACTGTTCCCACACACTAAAACCTATTTTTTACCAAGGAAAAGGGAGAGAAAGGTAGCATAAAAAGGGAAAACTGAACTAAGAAAGGTGATGCACCAAATAGAGAGTGACCCACATGAACATGAAATGAACACTAATTCAGCATAAGATAATTCTGCTTACACAACCTCACAACTGGTTAATTTGCATCAGTTTCATAAACTAAGCTCACTAAGCCATATATGAAGCAAAAAGGAATTTTGAAATTCACACCAAGCGTCCATTGATGGCAAGAAAACTCAAGTTCAGACCTGCAACAAACTAGAAAATACCTAAAAATAGGTAAAAAGAGAGGACAGGGGACATGGAAGAACACTTTTTCACAAGGCCATCATGCACAAGCTTGCTAAACACGATTTTCAGACAAGAGATAGGTAAAAATAATCTTTATTGCTTCAAAAGGTCTTTCTTACAAATTTTTGACAGGGTTCTTCCTTGTCAAAATGAGGATAATTTCTTCTAAAAAGAACCGAGACATATATAGAAAAGGGGAAGACCCAAAGAGAAGAGGTGAGCCAACAGATATCAATAAATGAGCCCCAACCACCCTCCATGAATTCTCACCCACACTTGGGTTAATTAGAACTAATCCTTCTTCAACGAAATAATTGCCATTAGCTCCAAAAGTCTTCCAGCCCTCTCATTGGTCGAGAAACGCACTAGAAGACAAAACTTGCTGAGGACGACGATGTCATGGCCCACTAAGAAGAAAAAGTCCAGGAATGTCTTAAATGTCCGAACTATCTTTTCTAATTGATTGATCTTTATCTTTCATCTCCATGCCATCCTCCACTTGTCTGCGTACGTATGAGGACAAAATTCTTCCACCTAAAAACCTAACTGAACCATGTTGCCTCTACACTTGTCGGTTGGAGATGATAGCCATGTCGAAGAACGAAAACCTTCATAAATTTCTTGCTTACGCCAGTCGCTTGGACTCCCCCTCGTGCTCTGATAGGTCATCCTTGTGCCACTTGTCTTTATTGATTGGCTTTTTCTGCTCCAGCTTACGCCACATGGTAGCCTCTCATTTGTCTAATCATAACTTCGGGCTTTCGTGGCTGCTCAACTTGCTTCGGGCTCTCTGCACCTTAAGTCTTCAGGCTTTTGGAGTCTTAAGTCTTCGGACTTATTTCTTCTCGGCCCTTTCTCTGCGGGCCTCTGTAAGGTACCCCTTGGATTTTTGGAAATGACCCTTCCCGAAGGGAAAGAGCCCTTCAGGTTTATTGAAAAAGGCTTTCCCGAAGGGCAAGAGACCCTTCGCGCTTTGTTAAATGGCACCTCCCGAAGGGTAACATACCCTTCAGACTTTTTGCTTGAGACCTTCGGAAATATTGCAATGGTCCTTCCGAAAGGAACATACCATTCGGAATCTTTGAAAGCTACTCTCGGAACCTCTGAAATTGTCTTTCGGAAAAGTGTTTGGCTTTTGCGGAGAGAAAAGTAACCCTTCAGAAATATTGTTTTGTTCCACTTTCTCGAGAAAAGAACCCTTCGGGAAAGTTGTATAAAGCAACCTGCTTGATGAATTCATTTCTTCGGAACCTTTCTTTCAGACAAATTGTCCAAAGAATTTCATTACTTAGCTGGAAACGAAAATCTCGAAAAGAACACTTGGCTGAAAAGAAAAACATTCCTTCAGGGAATTGTGTGGACAATTTTTTCGAAGGAAAACCATTAAGTTTAAACCAAAGAAAAGCCCGAGAGGAAGAAACACACTTAGTTCTTTCAAAGCCCTGAAGAATGAACAAGGGCTTAGCCGAATAAACGAACTTTGCACAAACTTTGCAGTTAGCCCTTTGGCTTGCAAGCTTGCTTTCGAACATTGTTGTTGGATCCATTTCTAAGCCTTTGACCCAATGTTTCGTCAAACCATGCAAGAGCTTCATATGTGGGCCAAAAATGGCCAACACCAACCTTGTTAGGGAGCATCTTGGATCTAGTTTGGAGCCACTACAAGGGTGGCAAGTCGACTAAACAAGAAGACCCCTCCATATAGGGTTGTGCTACAGGTATATGGCTTGAAGACCCCTAAAATAGGGCTACATAAGGATTTGGAATTCATTTGCAATTTCTGCCCTTGGGCGACTTGCCAAGGAGTAGCATTAAGGTCACCTTGGGCCTTGTCATTCAAAAAATTCAGGATTAATTTTAATAATTTATTCTACTATTTTTGCCTTGTTTTGGCATCATAATTGGTCATCAAAGGTATTTATTGCAGCACTTCAATTCTGGAATAGTTTTGCTATTTTTCGTATGCTTGGTGAAATGAAATTGAGATCGAATAACAAGTTGGAATTTATTATTTAATTTTATCAAGTTGGCGTCTAGGGTTTGTGACCTTATGTGGATTTGTAAAGCATTTCCTGCGCTTAGGATTGGCTGGTAATTTCAAACATAACTTTCAGATTTGCAAGAGTTTGGGTGAAACCCCTATTATTCCTTAATTGTCCCAATTTGGGGACATTATAGTGATATCAGAGCCAATTTCTTAGCTAAATTGTGGGATGGACAGGCATATATCAAACAGTGACATGGAAAGGGCTAGGTTGGAGAGTCTTATTCAAGCCCAAGATCAATGGATAGGGACGATGACCATATTCCTTCAAACAGTGAAGGGACAAGAAGGGGATCAGCCCCTTGGAATGGAGGACTAGCCTTCAATTCGTTGGGATCTAATAGAACACTATGATGAGTATTTGACACACACCCTCCAGTTCAGAAAAGAAACAAGCTTCAATGAATGGGTAGCATGGAAACAAGGAAAGAGGCATCATGGACAAGTGGTTGTGCATGACAAATAGGGGAAGATTGTTCTCCCAACCTTTGATGGGGATCCAAGTACTTCAGTTAGAGCATGGGTAGACAAGGTTAATGAATACCTTGACTTGAGGCCTAGAGGTGAAAGAGAAGCTCTAAAGTTCGTCATCCAACATTTGGAAGGGGCTGCCCGTAATTGGTGGCATCTTGGATAGAGGACACACGAACATGACCTCATTAAAACATATGAGGAACTAGGTGAGAGGATCATTAAACAGTTTGATAAGAAAATGGAGCTGCCAAAACCAAAAATCTTGATGCTCCCACAAGGGACTTTCAATTGTATAAGGGGCAGCCATTGAAGCAACAAATTAAGCCTAGTTTTCAACTGTATAAAGGACAGCCACCCCATGAGTATGTTGGATATCAAAAATCAGTAGCTCCCGGGCAGCCAAAGGCAAATTTTCAAACATGCAAGGAGCAGCCAACACATGAGAGTTTGGGACAACAAAAATCAGTAAGTTTCAAGCCACCATTGACTAACAATCCGCTGGTTTCAAAGTCATCAAACTCAGAAAATTCAGAGCTTAAAGTGGGGAGATCCGAGACATGCAAAACCAAATTTGAAGGGCAGCCACAAAAGGAAAGACAATCAAAAAATTCTGATATAAAAATGGAAAATTCTAAGACATGTAAATCTGAGTTTGAAAAAGAAGGCAGCCAACAAAGGTCAAAGGAAAAAGGCAGTTGCAACTCTATCCAGTGCTTCAAGGTACCACTCATTCCAGGTGAAAGGAACTCTCCAAGGGAAAAAGGTAACCATACTACTTGATAGTGGGGCACACATAATTTCATAGATGCTAATTTAATTACAAGGTATAGGCTGCCCACCAAGGAAAATGATGAATTCCATGCGACTTTGGGAGATGACTCCTCCATTCCATGCATTCTCAGCACCTTGGGATTGATACTCACCATGGGAGAGCATGTTTTGGAAGACAAATTCCATGTGATCGACCTTCGGGAAATCGATGTGGTGCTTGGCGTCCAATGGCTTCAATCCATTGGTGAGTACACTCAGAATTTCCAGACCTTGAAACTGAAATTCATGGCAGCCAACAAGTGACTCTTCATGGCCTAAGCAATAGACCACCTATGGTGGTGGCCTCCAAGAGGACAGAGAGAGCATTCAACAAAGGGCAGATTGCTTGGGCAGCCGAGCTATTTGCTCATGATACCAGGTCTGATTCGGAACAGCAGCTGCAACATAAGGATGTCCAAGGCATCCTAGATAGACATAAGGGATGTTTAATAATATACCACATGGGCTGCCCCCAAAAAGAGGGTTTGAGCATATGATAGAGCTAGAAGAAGGCACAAGAGCAGTAATCACTACTCCCTACCACCACCCTCGGATCTACAAGGAGGAAATTGAGAAAGCCATACAAGAGCTATTGGAAGTGGGGCACATAAGGCCTAGTTCCAGCCCCTTTGCTTCCTCGGTTGTGCTTGTGAAGGAAAAGGATGACACCATGAGGATGTGTATTGACTACAGGTTGTTAAATAAAAAGACCATCAAGAATAGGTACCCCATACCTAGGATTGGTGAAGTCAATCATAAGCTTCATGGGGTGATTTACTTTTCCAAAATAGACTTGAAAACCGGTTACCATCAAATTTGTGTGAGGGATGAAGATGTGCAAAATACAATTTTTCGTTCACTATGGGCATTATGAGTTCTTAGTCATGCCCTTTGGCCTCACTAATGCCCCTGCAACATTTCAATCTTGTATGAATCACAGTTTCAAACAACATTTAAGGAAGTTTGTGCTAGTGTTCTCCGACGACATATTGGTGTACAACAAAACATGGGAGGAGCATCTGCATCATTTGTACATTGTGTTGGGAATGTTAGAGCAGCAAACTCTCTTTGCAAAAAAATCCAAATGTGATTTTGCTACTTCTGCAATTTTGTATTTAGGACATGTGATCAATGCTCAAGGGTCCAAGTGGACCAACAAAAAAGTCAAGCTATACTTGATTGGCCGCCCCCCTCTACTATGACTCAGCTGAGAGGTTTCCATAGGTTATGTAGCTACTATCGGAGGTTTGTGAAGGGCTTTTCTCAACTTGTTGCCCCCCTTACAAACTTGACAAAGAAGGGTGCTTTTGGGTGGTCCCAAACCGCATTGGAAGCGTTTGAAAGGCTCAAGGAGGTGATGAGCTCTTGTCCAGTTTTTGTTGTTCCTGATTTTACAATTCCTTTCACATTGGAATGTGATGCTTCCGAAGAAGGAATAGGGGCTGTCCTAATGCAAAGGGGACATCCCATTGCTTTTGAAAGTAGGAAACTCAAGGAAGGGGAGAGGAAATTTTCTGTGTATGACAAGGAGATGTTTGCTATTATGCATGTTTTAGCCAAATTTCGTCAATACTTGATTTGTGGGAGATTCGTGGTCAAAACAGATCATAATAGCCTCAAGTACTTCCTCACACAATCAGAACTGAATGCTCGGCAACAAAAAAGGGTAAGCAAATTACAATCCTATGATTTTGACATTGAATATGTTAAAGGCAAAAATAATGTGGTTGATGCCTTGTCAAGAAGGCCTTATTTGTGCTCTTTGAGTGAGTTAACAGCCAATTGGAGAGTTGTTATTACAGCTGAGTATGCAAAGGACAAGTGGGCTACAAACATTTTGGAAGGTAAGGTGATGAATGATAGATATAAGGTGCATGAAGATTTGATTTTCTATAAGGGCAGAATTCTCTTGATCCCTCTTTCCAAGCTAAAACATCAAATCATAAGGGCTGCTCACGATGATCCTACATCTGATCACAAAGGGTACTTCAAGACATACAAACAAGTGAGAGAAAGGTTTGTATGGAAGGGCTTAAAAGGAAATGTTCTATCACACATTCGGGAATGGTTGGTGTGCCAAAAGAAAAAGGGGAGAATACATTTGCAGCTGGTCTTTTGCAAGCGCCACCTATTCCTCACCAAAAGTGGGAAAGCATATCCATGGATTTTGTTACCAGGTTGCCTACGTCACAAGGTAAATGTGGTATTTTTGTGTTAGTGGATAGATTGACAAAATATGCTCATTTTCTTGCACTTCCTGCCAAGTACGATGCCCCATATATAGCAGAAAACTTTTTCAAGGATGTGTTAAAGTTGCACAGATTGCCCAAGAATATAATAAGTGATAGAGACAGCCGGTTTATGAGCCATTTTTGGCAAGAGCTCTTCAAATTGGTAGGCACATAATTGCTCCCAAGTGCTAGTTACCATCCCCAAACAAATGGACAAACTGAGATTGTGAATAAGTGGGTGAAAGGGTACCTAAGGAACTATGTTTCAGGGCAGCAAATAGGGGGGAACAAATGGCTGTACATGGCAGAATTTTGTTACACTACCTCCTACCACGTCTAGTGGTATGTCACCCTTCAAAGCTTTATATGGATATGAAGCTCTTTCATTTTTTGATCTCATTTTGGAGGATAGTAGAGTGTCTGGGGCTGCTAACCTTGTACAGAAGAGTTCTGAAATTTTGGATCAGCTAAAGGAAAATTTGCAGCATGCTCAAAATCAACAAAAGCTTTATGTAGACCAACATAGGGTGGAGCAGCAATTCGAAGTGGGAGACATGGTTTACTTGGGGTTGCAGTCTTACAAACAATCCTCCCTCAAACAAAGCGGGGCGGAAAAATTAAAATCACGCTTATATGGGCCATATGAGATCCGAAGAAGAGTAGGCAAGGTGGCATATGAGTTGGACTTACCAGAAGATAGCAAGATTCGCAATGTCTTCCATGTTTCTTGCCTAAAAAGGGCCCTTGGGCAACACATAACACCTTCCATTGAGTTGCCACCTCTTGATGATGAAGGCAAACTAGTCTTGATTCCAAAAACTATCCTTGAGGCTCGTGAGAAGAGGCTTCGAAACCGAACCATAACAGAATTCTTAATCTAATAGAAAGATTTGCCACTGGAAGATACAACGTGGAAAGGGGCAGCCATCCTTCAACATCCAAGTTTACAATTGCTTGAGGACAAGCAATTTTGGAAATGGAGGACTATCATATCCCTCTTTTCAAACTAGCAATGAGGAAAGACCCTTAGCCTTATTTCATCCCCAAGGGCTAAGGAAAAGAAAGGAAAGGGGACTTTGGAGGCCTTTTAAGGCAATTGGCAAAAGTGTGTTACATTTTAATTTTCACTTAAAGAGTGTTCTTTTGAGGATCATAAATGATCATGCACTTAAGTGAGAGTTATAAGGATTGTTCTTTTAAAAGGATTGGGCACCACACTTAGGAGAAAAGGTTATAAAAAGAAGTGAAGGCATCCATTTGAAGGTTATGTCATTTTGATATTGAATCTATTGTTCAAGTATGTCAAGCTTGAACAAGTAACTTGAGGACGAAACCCTTCAAGTGCACAAGGAATTTGGGACGAAAACCTCCATACTACCACATTGGACAGCTCTATTCAAGAGCTATATTTGTACTTAATATTTAGCTTTACATTGGAAAAGCCCTCTCCTAGGGAAAAGAACTACTTCAGCTGGTTGGGTGTGGATTTCCTAGCCTAACGACCTTGCTAGAGAGCATCTTGGATCTAGTTTGGAGCCACTACAAGGGTGGTGAGTTGGCTAAACAGGAAGACCCCTCCCTATAGGGTTGTGCTATATGTGTATGGCTTGAAGACCCCTAAAATAGAGTTGCATAAGGATCAGGGATTTATTTGCAATTTCTGCCCTTGGACGACTTGCCAAGTAGTATTAAGGTCACCTTGGGCCTTGTTCAGAAAATTCAAGAGTAATTTTAATAATTTATTCTACTGTTTTTGCCTTGTTTTGGCATCACAATTGGTCATCAAAGGTATTTATTGTAGCGCTTCAATTCTGGAATATTTTTGCTATTTTTTGTATGCTTGGTGAAATGAAATCAAGATCGAATAACAAGCTGGAATTTATTATTTAATTTTATCAAGTTGGCGCCTAGGGTTTGTGACCTTGTGTGGGTTTGTGAAGCATTTACTTCGCTTAGGACTGGTTGGTAATTTCAAACATAACTTTCAGATTTGCAAGGGTTTCGGTGAAACCCCTATTACTCCTTAATTGTCCCAATTTGGGAACATTACAAAATCCCTTTGTGACAAGCCTTGCTTTGTGTTTGTCAAGTGAGCCATTTGCTTTGTACTTATTTTGAAAGACCCACTTGCAACCGATGTGTTTACAACTAATTGGAGGATCAACCAAATCCCAAATTCCATTTTTATACCAATGCATCACACTTTTCATTGTTTTTCTCCATGCATCAAGTTTTTTATCTTGTTTGAAGGAAGTAGGTTCAAAATCCAAAGTAGCATTGGCTTCTTCTTCTGAAAGGTCTTCCAAGTTAAGCTTTTCTATCTTATCTTGAATTTCATCTGGGAACTTGTCTCATTGTTGTGCAGTTCTAGTGCCTCTTTTTCCAACCTCGTCAGGTCTAACATCTTTCATTGTCTGTCCAGCCCATCTTTATTTTTATTTTTGAGTAGCTAACGGAATCACTGGTGCCTCATTTTCTTGATTTGAAGCTCTTTTATCTTCTAACATCAGAACTTCGTCCAATGAAGTTTCACTTTCTTTTGTTGGGAGAATGTCGTTTTCAATTACAAGAGTCAATAGAGATTCAAATGTTTCCCAATTACAGGTACCCACTTCACTATTTGGAACCTCCATATCAACCTCTTTGAAAACATCAAATTTAGCACATTTCTCTAGTCAATTCAATTGTCGATTGATGCTTGTTGTGTCCTTTGCAGTTTCACAAAAGACAACATTGCTTGCGACAAGAAATATTTTATTGTTTTCATCAAATACTTTGTACGCCTTTGATGACTCTAAGTATCCCAAAAGGATACATTTACGACTCGTGTTCCAGTTTGTTCCTTTTCTCCTTGCTCTTTTTCTCTTTGGGAATCAATGGGTAGCAAGTGGATCCAAAAATCCAAAGATGTTGCACTAAAGGGAGATGACCAAGTCAAACTTCATATGGAGCCTTCATTTGTAGGGTTGTTGATGGTTCCCCATCGCAAAGATGTACTATTATTTGAGTTGCTTCTACACAAAAATGCAAATTTACCCCTTTGAAGTACAACATTGCCCAAACCATGTTCTTCACAGTTTTGTTCATCTGCTCAACTACTCCATTATGTTGAGAAGTGCAAGGGACTGTGAGATGATGCTCGATTCCATTCTACTTGAGATAGGTTTCAAACACCTTTAACGTGAATTCACCACTGTTTTCGATCTTGAGTGTCCCAATGCAAGATTGGGCTTCATTTTCAACTATTGTTCAAAACTTTTTAGAAATTTCAAAGGCTTGTGATTTTTCCTTCAAAAAAAAAATATCCAAGACATTTTATTGAAATGATCAATGAACATGAAGAACTTGTGACCACCAACAGAAAGAATTGGCAGAGAACACAAATTAGAGTGAACCAACTGCAATTTCATGTCAACTTTCCATTGCAACTTATAAAACGATTTCTTTTTGTGTTTGGCCAATATGCAGGCTTCACACCTTTCAATATTCTTGAGCAGCATTGGCAAGCCTACAACACCATTCTTTTGCAATGTGTCAATGTTGTCATAGTGTGTGTGTCCAAATTTGGCATGCCAGAAAAGACTTGTTGGCATTCCTTCTTCAGTGAGTTGAGCAAAATTTCTTAGAACTGAGTGCTCACCCCTGAGTTTTAGCAATTTGCCTTCATATCCAATTAGAAGAACTGTGTTATCACATTTTCTTGTGACCTTCACCTCTCCATCATCCAACAGAATGGAGTGGCCTTGTCGAATGAGCGCTAAAGACAACAAGTTTCTTTTCAACTGAGGAAGGTATAGTACATTTCAGAAAATGAAGTTTGGAAGCCCTAGTGGCTTAAGTCGAATTGAACCTTTGTCTTGAGGTTGCAGACTTGTTTAATCTGCCAAATATACTGGACCACAACTTTCTTCATGAAACTCCTCAAAAAATTCCCTTCAAAAAGTCATATGTTGCGTGGTACCAATGTTTAGGACCCAAGCATGATCCCAATTTGAACTCTCTGAGGCATTATTTGCTTCGTCACAGATGGAAAACAAACACATTCACTAGAAAACTGAGCTGAGTCTGGTTCTGAGTTTTTCTTCCTTTCCTTTTCTATTATTTGCTATTTGTAGGCTTCAATTTTGTCCCATGATGTTTTGTATTCATGGTCTCATGACTCATTTTCCTTTCACAACATTTACAAAAGAAATGTTATTTGTCATTTTGTCTTTCTTAATGTTGACTATTGCTTTTGCCAAATTTCCACCTCACCCTTTATTTTTCTCTGTCTCTATCATTTCCTGCATTCTTGGAAATATTTCCCTTTTGATTAGCATAGCAAATTCTTTCTCATGTGGACTCAGATTTTCTTCTAAAGGATTTTTCTCTTTCGACCATCTTCTCAACCAACTGATCAAAAGTGAGAGTCTTCACTAGATTGTTTGCTTACAAAGACTCCAAGTAGATTGAGTGTGTCGGGAGAAGAGACTTTATGAAAGCGGTGACATACTGATCAATTTTTACACCAACAGCATCAACATCATATTTGATAGCACGGATTTTTGAAGCCAAACTTTTGACATCACCATTTTTCAACTCAAGATTTAACAATTCCACCTGCAACTGTATGAAATCCAATTTTAAGTAAAAATCATACTTGTTCTTCAATTTGTAAAGTGTTTCCCAAGAAATGTTGCGCCCTTGTATGTGATGAAGAACCTCAGCATCAACTGAGACCCGCATCAAGTCCAATGCTTTTGAATTTTTTTGCTTCCAGGATGGTATCTCCTTTGCTTCTTTAGGTTCAGCAGGTTGTGCATCCCTATCACAGATGTTGAACCCAAGTCGTTGAAGATAATTGTATTCTCCACATGTATTAACCATTATGATCAGGTATCTTTCCCAGTTAGTGTTGTGCCAATAATAGTTTTGATTGAATGTATGTTTGATGTTTAAAGAGATGGAATGGTTCCTTGTTGCTCCAAAAAAGTTCCCTTTTCTATATACCACCCAACTGATATACCAAACCTCATTCTATACTCGTTTTCCTATATACCCGATGGTACATGGAAGAAGCTTGTCATTTTTATATACCCGACGGTACATGAAAGAGACATTAAAGCATGGAAAAGCAAAATGGTACATGGTACCTAGATAGTACATGAAAATGATTCGCTCTATCAACAGCGCCCACTTAGCGAGAAGTCCTTGTGTGTGGGCATAATAACCCTATATACTCAAAGGATTCTTGTTTTCGGGATTTAAATCTAGCAAAAGTTGCAAATAGATAACAACGGCAATGGGAAAATGAAATTTTTCCTTATTTCTCTCCAACGATTTATAGAGACAATGCAACAAATGTCATCGTTACAGCTATATCACGCTATAAGTGCAGTAGTTTGATCACAATGACATAACTCATAAACATGAACCTGGGGAACTATTGATACCGAGCACTGCAATTTTGTTTGTGTTTTGTACAATTTGATTGTTTTTCAAAATTTGCTTGATTTTGAAAAAAGAAATTAATTTTGGTTTGCAAAATGACTTATTTATTGTGTTTGAATAAGTCAAAAAATGTATATCATTCCCTTATGGGAATATCCTCCATAAAAATTATGTTTTTATTTGGAACAAAAAAGCATAAGAGCTTAAGAAGAAACCAACTCAACTCATAAAATTTCCTTTTCAACTTTCCACGTGGTTATGGCATCAAACTTGAGAGACAAAACACAATATGTGACGCCTCAATGCAGCCAAATGGAATTTTAAAGCTCTGACACATCCAATAGATGAATGAAACACAGTTCTTGCTCAAGACAGCCAAAAAAAGATAAAAGGCAGTCCAAAGCAGGTAAATACTGCCAAAACAATACAAGGTGCAACCTATAACAGGCAAATACATCAAATGATGCAAAGCAGAGACTTAAAACACCATGTAGCAGCCAACTCAGATAATGAATAGAAGTGCACAGTCCTTCAAAGCCAACACAAGTCTGAAACAAGTCAGAAACAGCAGATAAACAGCCAAAGGACATTTCAACGCAGTCCGCAAACAGCCAGAAAGCAATTTACTTTAGCCAATACGCAGCCACATTCAGCTAGAAATCCTTCTTGCAGGTCTATAACAGCTACATGCAGTCCCAAAAACAGCCAAAGTGCCAAACTCAAATTCAGATTTTTAATGAATGTTTGACAAGGATAAAATGAATTTGAAATGTATTTTAATTGGCTAGAAATGGAATATACAGCAAAGGAGGATGAATGGAGGAAGAAAAAGATTGATAAACCTTGTGCTCTGATATCAATGTCAGATCAAGAATAATGGAATGGCAAAACTGAGAATTTAATGCAAACCGAAGTTATATTCACATTGATTGAATAAAGAGATTATAATATTTATAGCCAAAAATATGACTATTCACTTCATCTTCTAAGAAGACTATTCAGCTTCCTACATAGACTATTCATCTACTACTACGAGACAAAAGCTCTCCTACAATTATCCCTAGGATTATTTAATATTATGTACAATAATATTGCAGAATTACAGAGCATGAATCACATGAAGAGATTCTACAAGGATTTTTAACTTAATTGGTTGGAGAAGGGTATACTTTCTTGACCTATTTATTTGTGGGACTTCATACCATCTAGAGTAATAAGTAACAATTTTGATGACAAGAAATGCATGTATGATGAATATTACTAATTTGAAGTTCTACATGGTCTCTATTTCTCATTTAAACTAAGTAACCCATTCATCTTTGTTTTGGTGCGGGTTCAAAGAACCAAGTTCGCCGGTATGACAATTTTTTTTCTTGGACCCATTTTGGGTTCGAACGTACAAAACATATATAAAAAATTTAAAAATATATAAATTCTAGCCTAATACATAGGAAATTAGTGACATTGTCATTAGCCATATAGTATGCATATTGATATCAAAAACAAAATATGAAAATAATCACAAAATAGTAAAACTAAATACCAATCATTGTAGACACCTAAAACTGGCTACAACTGGCTTCCGCCCAGACTTCAGACCGATTCCTACCAACCCTTGCAAATTAAGCCTAGGAATCACTGAACATCCCATATTTGCTTGCGCATCATTCATCAAAGCTCATAATCATGTTGAGACATTCTTAATTGGGGTATTTTATCGTATACAATAATAACCTCTCACGGATTCATCCCTAATCACTTTGTTGCATCACAACTGTCAATTTGGCCTATGGACCTATTAAGTGGGGCACTTGCACACTTAATCAAATCTTGAAAGAGCTAAAAGGCTAATTAAAATCAATCATCTAATTAAATAAGATTAAATGCTTGGTTGAATTATCTATTTGAAATCAATAAATATTTAAAAAATGAAATTCCAAAATTCAAAATATCCTATCCTTTCATCATTGCCTTTATGAGTTGTCAAGCTCTTTGAAAATATCCTAAAATATAATTTAAAAGCCATGCCTAGTAATTGCAAATCATAATTACTTGACAACTATTAACTCTACTGGAATTAGTTTTAACTCACTTAGGTTTAGTTTGAATCCATTCCAAACCTAAATTCAACCTTAACTCACCTTGGGTGAGAGTTAATTCTCAAGGCTATAAATACAAGGCCATGCCTATTGGTTTTCAAGATATTTTTGGTGCAAAGTTATTATGCACAAATATCTTAAACAAGCTTGGATATTGTAGAGTTATAATGCCTAAATGCCATGCAAGTAAGGTTATCATGCCCAAATCTTAAGCCAAGCAACATCATAGCCAAAGTGCCAAGGAGAAGAGCCAAGCAACCTCCATTGTCAAAGATTTCTTGATGCACAAGCCAAGCAAGCCATTTGGAGCTCCGAGGAAGGTAAAAGACTTGTTTATTTTATGTTTTTGTTGTGCTTTCATTTAGTTTTTGTTACCTAAACTCTCTCTCGTGTATAGGCTAGAGGTGTTAGGATCTTAGTGTGTTCATTTCATGTGTTTTATGAGACTAACACAAGACTAACCTCCCCTCTATGTCAAATTCCTAGTTCATATGTTGGCACGCCCAATAGGACTCTCAATGATCCCATATAACCAAGGAGGATGATATGCTACTTTTAGTTTTGCTAATGGATGCTTAAAAATCTTCAAAATTCGAGTTATTAGTTTGTTTTTTACGTTTTTTCTGTTTTTAGCAACTCACAGGTTGCAGGTAATCGATGTCATTTTATTTCAACATTGGCAGGAACCAACGCCGATTCTCCCAAATCAATGTCGACCACGCAAATCGTCAACTGACGTCGATATCTGTGGACCGACATCGATCCCTGCGTGGATCGACATCAATCTCTCTGAAACAAATGACAGTAAACCCGAGAGCTAATTTTGAAATATTATTTTCTCACTCACTTTTGGGCTTCTAAGCAGGCAAACCCTCTAACAATTTGTAGGTCTTGGGGTGGAAAAAGCCAAGTTTGAACATAATTAAATCTTGCACAATTTGTCTTTGGTGTTTAAAACAAACTTAGTTCTTTTCATGCCTTGGTTGTTTTTTAAGTTTTACAAAGTTTATTAAACAAAAAATGTCAAGGGGCTTAAACTTCACAACACACTTCGTTTTGGTGATTAAAATAAATTCTCACATTAGTTACATACTCATAAGAGTTTTATTTTTATTGTTTGTTTGTTGAAAGTTGTTTGTTTGAGCAAAACGAGTGATGCATCTATGCTCTGTCCCCGTCCCCTTTAGGGAACTTGGGTGACCAAAAATGCTCATTCTTTGCTTTAGTTGCTTTAGTCCAAAAGCATGAAAAGAAAGTCGTTAAGGCCCTCCCCAAATTCATACGATTTGAGTGACCCCAAAACGACCATAAAGTCTTTTCACTTGTCTTTATTTTCTTGCATTTTTGGCTTGTGAGCGGGAGTTCATCGCCTCCTCACGGATTCTCTAGGGAAGCGTTGCCCCGAGAATTCATCTCCCGACATCGTTTCAACCCCACTCCACGAAGGGGTATATAAATTGCGCTGGTGAATCGTTGGGACGATAGTTTGAACGATTAAACTACCTTCGTTAGCGACTGCTACCCTCAAAACGTATGATCAACTCGAACATCACACTACACTACGCAAACGACAGATCTAGTGGTTGTGAAAAAGATGACCTTTTCACAACAAGCCGATTGACGCGGATCCAATTGACGTAAGCATCTGTAGTGTTAGTCACACTTGAGACCATCTAGAAACGAGCGAAAATTGATAGTTTAGAACAACCCCACTTGCCGCAGACATACTATTAATGTAGGGCGAGTAACCTGAAGTTCCATGTCGTAGTACAAACTTGTGAGAAAAAAGAGGGCCTAAAAACCCTACTTTTCATGTGCTTTTACTTTTTGAATTCAACAACATTATGTAACCTTTATATTGACGAAATTCAACAGCATTATGCAACCTTGTCAATTTTAGGATTTAGGACGTAACACTTAGGTGTTTGTGTCATTTTATCCTTTCTTACATGGTTTTGAGTCAAACTATCTATATTTGTTTACCGTACCACGTCAAAATGAGCCATGTTTATACATTACTCCTTTGTTTGAAGAGGAGTTGCGTCGCCCATTTGACATCATACATGTGCCTTAGTCTTTTTATCAACCTTTATGTGTGTGTGTCACTTGATTGAAAAGGGTGTCATTATGCTGCCCAATTCATTTCGAATCTTGTGCCTTTAAGTCTTGAAACAAACCATTGATCATATCTTTCGAGCGTGATAACGTGGTTATGCTGCTCGAATCCTTTCAAAGACTTGTCTAGCTTGTGTCCATATTCCAATTTTGAAACCAAACCACGTGTGCCTTTTGGGATCTATGCCTAGTGTCATTATGCCATTCAGTTTTGTCTAGCTTGTTGTCTGTTCAAAGGAGCCTAGTTTCCTAAGTTGAGTCCGAAATTAGCCTTGACAAGTTCAAATCCAAACATTGATTGATTTTTATCTATGCCTTGTGTAATTTTGGTCTAGACATTGATCTTTCTCTTTTGGGTTGTGTAACTTAGGTTAATTCTTTACTCAATTTCCAAACTATTTTTTGTGCTTAGATTTGGGGAGGAAGTGGTCTATCTTCCAAGTGCTTATTGTTTCATGTCTTATACCAACTAACCAAGTTCATGTTTAAATCCGAGTGCCTAGTTTATGCCAAAGTGTTTCAAATTTGTTAGACTAAATTTCTTACCTCATTTTGTTTAAAGTCTAGCTTTTATGTCTTGTCCAAAAGACCTGGCACATGTATGTTTTGAGCCTAGATTTTGTGCCTTCTCCGAAAGACCCAGCAACTTTTGTTTTCTTTAGATTAGACTTGTTTGAAACACTTTGTACCTAGAGTTTGGCATTTCCGTTTTTATTCATCCACTTGACCTTTTTGTTTAAGACATTTGACGTTAGACATATGATGTTAAACTGTTTCATACCAAGTTTTAGCACATACCATTTTTGAGATACAGCGCCAACCCTAGACCAAGTTAGACCAAGTTCGAACCATTTGTCCTTTGGACATTGTTTTTAAGAGTTTGTAGATCTCTAGGCCTTTTGTGAAACGTTCATCATTGATGTGGATGTCTCGTTACACTCGTAATGGAGCCATTTACAATCCAAGCTATGATATCGTGGTCGCACGAATTGACTTTGATCAAGACCCCTATAGTGAAGATGTGGTTTGTGAGGTGGATCCTTATCCTCACAATATTCAATTAGGGGAACAAAGCCAAGATCCTCAAGAACAATATGCAGTGATACCTTCTTTGAGCCGATTAATGCACCAAGTTCGCCCTTTCATGCTTAATGGCACTCGATCCCCCACCTATACCATTAACCCTCCTTCAGACTGTGCGAGCCACCAAGCTCCACAGCATCCAAGGATTACCATACTAGGACCTCATCTTTTGGCTTGCAAAAGCAACCAAGCTTCGCAATGCCTATCATCATTATACATGGACCTCATCCTTTGGCTTGTGCGAGCAACTAAGCTCCACAACACCCTACCATTACCATTCCAGGACTTCATCCTTTGGCTTGTGACAGCAACCAAGCTTCGCAATGCCCTACCATTACCATTCCAGGATCTCATCCTTTGGCTCGTGACAGCAACCAAGCTTCACAACGCCCTACCATTACTATTCCAGGTGCTTCCAAGTATGGTAACTCGTTATCCCAACAAAGTTGTGCAATCACATTTCGACAGGTCACAATTACTGTCCTAGGTCGACAACCATCCTTTGTTAAGCCCATCTTAGATGAGTCTATTTACAAAGAGATCTTTACCCAACCACCAACCATTCTTCCTTCATTGCCAACCATCCCCCATTTTAGAAAATCGATGCCAGTCTTCGAATCACAACAGAGTCAATCGATACCTCTCCAACCAAGCCAATCATTCGAAGACCAAGATGTGTTCAAAATTGTTATTTTAGAACTTGTAAACCAAGGCCAAGAGAACCAACCAATCCATGATGTTTTTGTTGAAACACCTATTTGCGATGAGTCAAACTATGACGAGTCACCTTTTGATACTATCACTGTTGTTGAGAGTCTCACTCTGACAAGCCAGTCTTTGCTAAGTCACTTCTTAATGATTATAACTGCCTTTGGGCAAATCATTATCTCAACCATTGACCTGATTTTAAAGAACCTCCCTTTGACAAGCCAGTCTCTATGGAGTTATCTCTTGACCTTTTTCCCCTTGTTGACGAGTCTCACTTTGACAAACTAGTCTTTGTGGAGCCCATTATACCATCACAGGCCATTACTTGTCCAATACCAAACATTCAGCAAGACATCATTGTAGCAACATCCATACCAAATGAAGAATCAACATTGAAGTTAGGTTCTATTCTTGAATCGACATCAAATTTAGCATCAGAAGCAGAATCAATGTCAGTCTCAACATCAAATTCAAAGTCCCCTGAGTCAGACTTAGCTTCAAAATTAGAATACGTTCATGGTTGTTACAATATTGGTTATGCATGTCTTGCAAATCAATTTGAATATATTTGTGATCCTTCCATGGTTTTTGAGAATGATTACTTCAGCTTCGACACAAGTTCTCCTAGTATCTTCTACGAGGATTGTGCTGCCTCTTCCTATTCCATTATCGCTCCACATGCCATTAACACCAACCAACATAGCCATTATATTGACCTTCCACCTCCCACAAGTGTCGATTGAAACCGACAAAATCACACCTTGTTGAACTGCACCCATGGCGACATATCAGTTGCAAAATATCAGGGGGACCAAGACTACATTCATGCAGAAAAAGAACAATCTCCTAGTGAAACCTTTTCGAAGGCGCTAGAAAACAAAATCCAAACTCAACATCTTATAGTGAAACCTTTTTGGAGGCACTAGAAGACAATCAAATTTCAATGTTCCTAATTGAAACCTTCTTGGAGGCCCAATGGGACAATCAAGACAACTTCATTGGCGAAAACCTCTTCAAGGCGTCAATAGTTGAGCACAATAGTTTTTCACTGCTTGATAAAGACATTATCAAAGATAACATCACTACAGCTTCTAATCTACAACATGATCAGATGGCAACTACTCTCAGGGCCAAACAACAGAAAAATCTAATGGTCATATTGAGAGCATATTCAGAAGTCTTCGGCCCCGTCACAACCAAAATTATGTCGAATCTGGAATCAACAACATTGTGTGCCTGAAAATCCCGATCTTTATTTGTTGCCCAACCATTATACATTCCATTATCATCCACCTTTATATTGTCAAGCAGACCTATCAGCCAATATTTATCCGTATTTACCATCCCTGGACACACTTTTCTTTGCAAAGGTTACAAAGACACCTTGTCATGACATTTGAAGAAAACAGAATCAATGACCAACGAAGATCACAACATTCTTGGAGACCAAATCTGCAGCAAGTTCTTGACAGAACAGCTATTCAGAAGAGATGTGGGATAGCAATTTACATGATTGACTACTCTGGTTGTATCATGTGTTGATCAAGATGTACATTTCCACATCAGCAAGAACAACAGAAACATTTACTTTGTCTTGTCTTTTATCCTTGTCTTTTCCATTTACCATTTACCTTGCCTTTTCCATTTTCCATTTACCTTGTCATTTTTATTTGCCATTCGCCTTGCCGTTATTTCAGACCAAGCCATTTACCTTACCTTATCAGTTGGGGGCAACCCTATTACCATTATATCCAATCGTCCTAACATCACCATCCCATATCATATACCGTCCCACCATACCTTCACTATTGACCAAAGCTTGTTTTGACTTGCCCTACCTACCCCTTTTGACTTTGGTTGCATTGGTTCTTTCGACACCTTCCAAAAGAGGATTTTGATCCAATTTCAACAATTTCAGAATTTTGTATTTAAATGATAGTGTATGAAAGTAGTGTGACAGTGGATCTGGCAAGTTATCTTTCATTTTCATTTGACTAGTGCCACTGATTATAACTGCTTATGGACAAATCAGTATCCCACCTTGTGTTATTAATTATAACCTGTAATGTCCCCATTTTTTATCTGGACCCTCATGGGACCCTTAGCCCATTCTTGTTTCCAATGACTAAGAGTACAGAGAGGAAAGGGAGCATTGTGGACCACTTGAGAGGAGTTAATAATAGAAAAGGTACTTTATATTTCTAATTTTGAATTGAGTTATGAAAAAGCACCTTATGTTTCTATTTCACTTAAGTGGTGGGATTTATAGGTCTTAGGCACTTAAGGCCTAAAGTGAAATTAAGAGGATCTTTTAATATTTTAACAAGAAAGGTAACTCTTCCCTCCAATTTTGGGCGCTACACTTGGAAGAGTGGCATATAAAGGCAAGTAAGGATTCATTTGAAAATGATACATATTTAGATATTGGAATTATTGATCAAGTATGTCAAGCTTGGCTTCCACCTCTTGAGGACGAAAACTTAGGTGACGAAAACTTTCAAGAAGTGTCTTAAGTTTGGAGATGAAAACTTTCATTCCTTTTATTTGGGCAACTCTATTCAAGGGTTGTAAGTAAGCTTAAAATTGCATGTGTTCATGCACGTGGATCTACAAAAGTGTTTTGAAACACCACCTACTTTTGAAAATTTGAGTGAACCTAGGGTTTGAGGAGGAAAATTCTAGAAACTAGGGTTTTCAGAATTTTAAAGCAAATTTTGGTGACCTTCTCATGGAAGAAAAATTTTGATATTATTTTTATTGGATAGTCACTAATTTTGTGGTCAATTTGAGCTCTTATTTGCATCATAATTCCAAGTATTGAGAGAGTTATGAATTTTTGAAGTTTCAACCTGTTTGTAGGAAATAATAATTATTGTGGACAGCGAATTGTTTGGGAAACGTTGATTTGCAAGTTTCTATTTTGGATAATTTGTGTCGGAGTGGTTTTGCAAGGTTTTTAAAGTCATTCAATGCCCTAGAATATTCAGATATTATTTTCACAATTTTGGCACTTGGACGACTTGTTTGGCAAGCTCCAAAAGGTGATTTGGTGAGAGAAAACCAATGGAAAATTTCCAAATTTGCTCTTATTTTATTGAGGTTTGGCAAACCACTTGAAGAGTTTTTCGAGGCATTTAAGGGCTTGAAAGTACAATTGTACCTTCAAAGAAAATTCAGTATATTTTTGTGAGATATTTTCAACAAATTGTCATATTAATGGACCCCAAAAAAGGTACTCAATTCTCTAAATAATTTTCAGATTCTTGTAGATTTATTTGGATGCTATTAGATTGAATATCATATATTTTTCTAGCTAGGATTTGGTTGGTTATTTATTTTCAGATTTCAATTTGGTACTTGGTTTGGCTAGGGTTTGTTGGAAAAGCCTTTTTTTTTGTTGTCGTCCCAATTTGGGGACATTACATAACCACCTATGGGCTGATTAGTAGCACAGACCTATACCGTTGTTTCCTAATTATAACCGTCTATGAGAAAATTAGGAACAACACCTTTACCACGCATTGTCGCATCACCTTGCCATTACTATTATCATTTGCCTTTCCATTTGCCTTAATTTGCAAACTTGTTACCTGGTTGAATCTCACCGCCTTTTGTGTTGGTGGAACTACCATGACTTGAGGTCCTAATGGGACTATGTAGGCGGCGCTCGATTCACATTGCAGTCAGCTCAGTCCCCCTTCTTCCATACGCTCTCGCCATTTTGTGAGCAACCTAAGCCAACGCTCTCGCCATTTTGTGAGTGGTATCTTGTCAATCTCTAACGAGATACCTCAAAATTCCAAAAACGTTCAAAATTTCAAAATCCTAAAAATTAGAATATTAGCTTCCAATCTCTTTGAGAGATATAAAGCCTCCAAAATCCAAGAACATTTGTCCTATTAAACCTCGTAAGTCATCCTCAATCCGCCCTACCAGGACAAATCCATTGTTGGTTCCAAACCATTCCACTGCCATTAGGGGTATGACCTTCCCTTTGCATGTTTCCTTGCTTGGGGGCACCCCCTGTTTATCATTCCATTGAGCCTTCACACATAGGTATTGACTTGGTTAAAAACAAAATGCTTTCTGTTGCTTTTTCTTTCAAGCTTTCTGTGTGTTTGTTTGTTTAGTTGTTTGTTTGGCTATTTGTTTGCTTTCATTGTTGTGTCTTGAGTCAATCTATATGTCTATTGGGTGATTCCTTGCGCATTATTTTTGAGACTATTCATATTCATACGTCAACATTGTCATCATGGTTTTTATCATTGGTGCATTACTTTCAATTGTTTATTGGATCAAAAGTCAATCCTTATGCATATTTCGGCTAAGTTCTCATGGTGTTCCATCATGATGCATACCGTCACGTGCTACAGCAAAAATCAATTCGAGAAATCTCACAAGTAATGGAGCCGCAAAAACTTCTCCTTGGTAACCTTGGCAAATCCTCCCACCCTCCTTGATCAAATCAACCCATTGACCATTCTTGTTGTATCAATGCTAATAGGGATGAGCATCTCCGTATTGACAAATACAACCGAATCATTCACATTGATCAATTCTTTATTCTTTTAATCATCTATTTCATCACTTTGCGCATCCTCGTATGTCCAGTTGTTTGTGGCTTCTTCAATCATTGGACCATCGCATTTACGTTTGCGCTCACTCATCTTTAATCTGTGCAACAAGTTATATCTTTGAATTATGCTTGCCAATATGCCCTACTGAGGCTTAATCAAAAAAATCATTATTCAATCTGGGTCAAATGATTATAACCGTTTGTGGGCAAATCATTATTTCGATTCATCCACCCTAATGGGGGCATATGCCTATGCCACTGATTACAACTGTCTTTAGGCAAATCAGTGTCTCAACCTTTGTTATTGATTATAACCGCCTTTGAGCAAATTAGTACTTTTTAAATCAATGCATGCAAGCATTATCTCGATTGGATTAATCTCACCCATGGGTTAATTTCATTTTTCTTGCTTCTTTTCGAAGGACCATCCATCAATCATGTGTCGACCACTCCCTCGAGGAGGCATCATTATAGGCTTCTCAAACATTGTTTGGAGCTTCTTCTTCAATCATTATCTTATTTCTTAACAGCCTGTTTCATTCTTTGAGAAAACATTATTGTGCCTATAGCTTGCAACATCTTCCCAAACAGAGACAAATTGTAGACACCTAAAACTGGCTACAATTGGGTTCCGTCCGAACTTCAGACCGATTCCTACAAACCATTGCAAATTAAGCTTAAGAATCATTGAACGTCCCAAATTTGCTTGTGCATCATTCATCAAAGCTCATAATCATGTTGAGACATCCTTAATTGAGGTATTTTATTATATGCAACAATAACCTCTCACGGATTCATCCCTAATCACCTTGCGGCATCACAACTGTCAATTTGGCCTATGGACCTATTAAGTGGGGCACTTGCACACTTAATAAAATCTTGAAAGAGCTAAAAGGCTAATCAAAATCAATCATCTAATTAAACAGGATTAAATGCCTAGTTGAATTATCCATTTGAAATTAATAAATATTTAGATAATAAAATTCCAAAATTCAAAATATCCTAATATTTCATCATTGTCTTTATGAGTTTCAAGTTCTTTGAAAATATCATAAAATATCTAATTGGAGAGCCATACCTAGCAATTGCAAATCATAATTACTTGACAACTATTAACTCTACTGGAGTTAGTTTTCACTCACCTAGGTTTAGTTTGAACCCAATCCAAGCATAAACTCAACTTTAACTCACCTTGGGTGAGAGTTAATTCTCAAGACTATAAATATAAGGCCATGCCTATTGGTTTTCAAGCTATTTTGGTGCAAAGTTATTATGCACAAATATCTTCAACAAGCTTGGATATTGTGGAGTTATAATGCTTAAATGCCATGCAAGTAAGGTTATCATGCCCAAATCTTAAGCCAAGCAACATCAAAGCCAAAGTGCCAAGAAAAGAAGAAGCCAAGCAACCTCCATTGTCAAAGACTTTTTGATGCACACGCTAAGCAAGCCATTCAACAAGCCATTTCGAGCTTCAATGAAGGTGAAAAACTTGTTTCTTTTATGTTTTTGTTGTGCTTTCATTTAGTTTTTGTTACCTAAGCTCTCCTTAGTGTTTAGGCTAGAGGTGTTAGGATCTTAATGTGTTCATTTCATTTGTTTTATGAGACTAACACAAGACTAACCTCTCTTCTATGCCAAATTCCTAGTTCACAATCATTTGTATTGTTTTACCTTTTGCTTTTGTATTTACTTGTTTTTTAAGGTTTAGAAAAGTGTTTTTTAATATTTAATGTCATTGGTTTTTGTGAACAAGTGATTAAAAATGTCGGTGTTGACTGTTTTTTAAGGCAAAAACTTATAGATTCGTGATCCCAACGCCCAAGGTTCTTCCCTAGGCACTTGGGTTTGCCCGAGTTCTTCTGGCAAAAGAACCCAGACGAACCCGAGTGCCTAGGGAAGAACCCTAGGCATTGTGATCACGGATCAAATGCGCCCCCATGCCCAGAACGGCAAAAGAACCCAGACGAACCCGAGTGCCTAGGGAAGAACCCTAGGCGTTGGGATCATGGATCAAACCCACCCCCATGCCCAGAACACTCCTGACTTCCCAATGCCTGCTAAAAACAGCGAACCGATAACATAGCAATTTAACTGTGTTATCGAGTTTTTATTTGTTTGAAATGTTAGAATCTATTATTAGCAAATTCTTATAAATGATGTCCACCTAGCTGTGGTCTAGTGGGATCACCAAGATGACCCGCTTTAATTCTGTGAGGGCACAATGGATGCCATGCCATCCATGTTAATGCATTATCCGGCATTAATGATGAAGTGTGTGTGAGAGAGAGAAATCAGGCTCAAAACTTGTTGGGTGCAACAGATGCAATGCCCTCCACATTAATGTGCTATCCAATGCTAAAACTGATGAAGGTAGTGTGTATGAAATGTTTAAAAGCTTGTCTAGTTAAACCATGTGAAATTATTCTCCCCTTTTAAAAGAGGTTTGCCCAATTTTCTTTAAAAGCCTAAAAATTGATACTTCATACATTTGTATAAAACATTCAAGGAAAAAAAAGTGACTGTAAATCTGGATCTGTTTTGGAAGTGAAATGAAAGGCACTTAAAAGATTTAGGCATCATCGAATTTTCATTTATTAACCGTTTGAACTTTATTCCTACCTATTTAATTTCGTCATTCTATCGTCTTAAAATGGCCGTATATTTACCAAATACTAGATTGAAACAACCCTAATCATCTTAAGCCCAGTGATTTTCAAAATATATAGAATAGCTTAGTTAACTACAGACAATTTTTACGCATTGAGAAGTCTTACTAGAATTAGAGCTGGAATTGCCCTCAGCTGAAAAAGGCCGACGAGTAGTGGAGTACAACATTAACTGTTCATTGTGCTTGTAACGTTTTGTTCCCGGCCCGTGCAAGGTTCGATTCTCGGCAGGGAAAGATTTATGGTGAAATTGAGTGATTCGAATTGAAACAGGAAATATTAGAGAGACGCTTCTGATTGTTCCTGCCATTAGTACGTGGATGGAGTTGGTGTGGTGCATTGTTAGAAATTGAATAATATAGAGAGAGGGAAGGAGAAGCGAGGGAAGCATGAACGAAAAAGTTCCAGCTTATTGGTTAATCCTACTTTGATTGGAATGACATAGGTTTAATTATGTTATGAGAACGAATTGTTTTGTTTAGATTTTTTTATTTTTTTTTTTTGTTTAAATGTAGGAGGGTGTAATGTCCCTTTTTCTAGCGCACATTGTATGATGTTGTTATCTTATTTCTTCTTGGTTTCATAGGTTAACCAACATTTTTAAGGAGTTTTGAGAATTTTTGGCCTAGGCAATTTTTGTTGCAGGTTAATCTGGGGTGTTTGTGTAATGTCCCCTTCTAGATACATGGTTAGTCCATCATTGGGTTTTCGTGGACTAGCAGTTTGGTTAGGGAATTGTGGTTAGTTTGGCAGTGGTGTGGTTCGAGTTCAGTGGATCCAGTTGACACCTTCAGAGTTGGCTCTATTTGCTCTTGGTCGTTATTATTTTTAGTAAGTTTGGGAATAGTGTCGGTTCGAAATTTTCAAAGTGGAGTTAGATTCGTCTCATCAAGGGCTTTCTGACGAGCTATAGATCATTGGTTTCCGACATCATCTTGGTCTTTGTTTTAAAGTCTGTAAATTAAACATTATTATTTAATATTGGCCCTTGGTGCCTAGGCACAACAACTTAATGTTGTTTTAAAAAAAGGGGACTTTGAGGGTGATGTTGAGAAAATAACTAAAGAGAATTATAATTTATTTTCTCTCCCATATTTTATCCCATAAGCAAGAGGATTTTAGAAACTCCCAGTTGAAAAAGTATAAAAGAGGGAAAAGTGCTCTCATTTGGATATGTGTGGTTTATGTTTGGTTATTATTTTCTTTTGGAGAATTCTGGAGCAAGTTTGAGGCCGGAAACCCTCGATCTTGGAGGCAGTCGACGGAAACCCATTGTCTGTTGGAGATATTATTTAGGTGTCTCACTTTGTGCTTCAAATTCAAACTTCTGGTTGTCCAATCCGACTATAAGTTATGTGGTTACGATTGGATATTTCTATTGTTATTATACTGAAGATTGGAAACCAATATTCATATGTAATTCTAGATCCTTGTTCTAAAACTATTATAATATGTTTGACATTGAAATTTGCTTGCAAGTTATTAGATGAATAGAAATTAGTTCATGCAAACTGTTTGTTTAAATTTTATGTGGAACATTTGAAAAATTGGGACAAATATCCGTAGGGGGCTATTACAGAAGGATCATTATATTTTACAATCTTAAAACAATCTTTCATTGATTCAGTAAAGTATGGATTGGCGTGAGTGTGTACCATCAAATGCTTGGGTTTTATATCGTCTTTGTAAAGTTGGTGCCTAGGTTAAATACCGCCTTCGTATAGCTAACAAACACTTAGGAATGTTGGTCTCAAGGATGTCGATCATACTACTCTAGCAACACGCAGGAACTCCGGTCAGATTACTCCTATCGCAGGCGGACAAGCCAATGGGGATTGAACCTAAGACCTCATTTTAAACTATTTATAAGAATATCAATTGGTTCAATTATTTAGTAATTCTCGAGATATGAGGTATCTTTAACAATATTGCTTCGTCTTTTGTTGAACTGATTTAATATCTCTTCCAACATTTTAATCATTTTTCTTCAAATATATCTATCATGAAGGTAACTCTTATAATTTTCATATATTTGTGTATTAAGAACATTCAAGGATGAAGTGTTCCTTCGTTTCAATTGTCCTTGTGGTGTAAAAAATGCAAACCCTCTCGTCTCATTATTCTTTAAGATCTGCACATCTACCTATCTTGCACTGAAACCTATGAGAACTAGTTCTTAGTTAAGTAATGAGAATATTTTCTCTTCAACTAATTTTAACCCCTATATATGCTTTTTCATTATGCTCGTAAATAGAGTTGATCATTGGAATGTAGTGTTGTCTTTTATTACTTATCCTTTTTCTCCACATTACCATTTTGAACTTTTCATTTAAATATGAAGAGATGAGTCAACTTTCACTTCTTCGACACACAGAGAAGGATGAAGCTTTCGTTATTTTCAAGTTTTTATTTCAAATTTTGCACGAACCCACCTCAAAAATATTTTGTGCACCATTTCTCAACTTTTTTAAATCTCATGTACTTTGAGGCTCCCCTAAGTTGGTTCTTTTCAAAAGCATTATTTTAAATAAAAACATTATTCTCCACCCAAAAAAAAGCGTAGCTTATAGCTTATAACACTCCCTTAAATCTAATATGATATGCCAAAAAATAAAAAGGTTTAGGTTGTTTATTCGATCAACTATTATATCAATAAAATGTTATAAAAAGTAGGAAATTAAGCTACCCTATCAAAGAGACCGATGACAAGGGGAGAATTCAAGTCATTGTGTTTGCCCCAATTAATAATTTGTAGGCCATATTTTTCAGGTAAAGGAATTCCATTCGGTGTTTGTATTGTACACTACCTCCATTTTTTCTTTAATACATTACTTCTATATTTTCTTTAATAGTTGTTTGGATGTCATTTGGAGTGGTTCGATGGGGCGAGATTGATAGAGCTAAGGACATAAACTTGTTAAGGCAAGGAAAAGGAGTCCAATGGCCATGCTACATTAGAGAGGTGAGAGTGGTTGTGAGAGTGATTTCTTATATGGCCTCCCTGTTGTGTTCTATCCCTTTAAGGCAAAGAGGGAAGGAAGCACATGAGCAATAATGTAGAGCACATTCCCCCAATGGTCCAAGAAGATCTAGAGATGGGCCAACTCTAGAGCCACCTTGTCTACTTGCACTTGAATTTACATAAACACAATTAAAATAATCATAACTTTGTTATAAGTAGAAAATTAAGCATCATTAAGTATAAAGTTAGCAAATATTATTGCATTTCTTTCTTTCCACATGAAAAAAAGAATTCTCACCCAAAAAGTATGTCAAATTTGTGTGTATCTTATAGGTGACATAGGCTAGTCGCCAAGGAGAGTGATTTATCAAATAAAGGCCCCTGACCAAAAGGGTTTGAAAAAATTATGATCTAAGTATGTGGCAACCAAGTTTTTTAACAAAACCAAAAAAAATCTTAATAGTCTCAACATGGCTATAAAATGGACACTTGGATGCCCCAAAGGTGAGTTCTAATAGGATAAGCACCAAATAAAGTGCATAAGCTTAGGCTCAAAGATGAAACTCCATACAATTTAAAATACTATGCACCAGGGACGAGTAACAAATTAGATATACCATCATATATCAAGCTTGTCAATCATTAACAATTATTTTATAAAAAATAGGATAGAAACAAATGCTACATCCTAATTATGACAAATTGTTGTGTAAAATCAGAATGAATAAGATATGCAATAAATCACACAAAGTGATTTGGAACTTGATAAATATATAAACATGTTAAAAAGGAAAAGTACTAAAGAAGAATAACATAGCTAGAAATCAGACAGTACAACTATGAAACTAATTATGTGATTATGTGAGGTCATTATGAATAAAGAACAGGGCTTCGAATATATCTAGGACAAGGTTGTGATATTCAAATAAGAGTGGCCTATATTGGTATCAATAGGGTGTATTGGCTTTCTATAGGGTTTTAGCTCTATGTGAAAATTTAGACCCATGTGCCTTCACCTATTGGCTTTGTGTGTGTGATCAAATATGTGTGATTCTTTATGGAAGTCATTGTGTGCCTTCTTATTCACTTGTAACCCTAGCTCAATAGGTCACGAGAAAAATAGAATAAATGGGGAAAAGGGGTTAGTAGTTGAGGTTGTGCTTGATCTCAACACCCCATGTGTTGAGTGTTGTCTACATATTGATACTCTAAAGAGGGATTGAAATCCATCTAGCTCTATCATGTTGTAGTGGTTTGTGTGAAAGATTGGTGTAATTTTATATGTTGATATAATATTAATTTGATTAAGTGTTTCAACAATGACCTATGACCTTGGAGGTGTATTTAGACTTAGCTTAGGGATATTAGGGTTGTGTATAATTAAAATTGGGAAAAATAGATGTTTTCATCTTAATGTGCAATTAGATATTATGTATCATTTTTTAATTCATTAGAATGAGACTTGCAAAATGTGTGAGATGACATGTTCAATGAATTTGAATTTGAACAATTAGCCATTATTTTATGGGAGGATGTGGTCGTTGGATCTAGACACTATCAGTGAACAAGATTATCCTGAAAGAGCAGTCTTGTCTAAAAATCAAAGATAGCTAAGTTAGAAATGTGGATTAGTCCATGGATGAGCTCAGGATATTGATGAGTCTCGTTTAATTCCTCATTTAATCAATCTTCTTAATTGATATCAATCAAACTAGGGTTGGTGTCTAATTGCAGCAAGGCTTATGATAGTAGATCTATGGATTGGTCTTTTAGGGGGTTATCTAGTGACTCTATTCTAACTATTGCTAATGAAAGAGAGCTTTTATACTATTCGCTTCACACTTGCTAAAGAAAATATCAACCATCAATTTAACTAATTCAATCCTCTGCTTGAAATCAAAGCACACTTAATCTATTCCACACTTTTTCAAAAATGTAAATCTAGATTTAATTCACACTTGCAAAAAATATAAACACTCAGTTGGAAAGGTAAATTTAAATCAACTCATTCCCTTCAAAAGTCATTCCCTTCAAAAGAAATATGAGGTCTAAATCACACTTGCTTGAAAAGAGAAATGACTAATAAAAAGTGAATCTTGAATTTACTTTTTATAAATTACCAATACATAAATATATTAGGAATATTTTGATTATCTAATAATTAACAATAACATAATACCATACATAAATTACTAGCTCTGAGGAGAGTGGGCCCTTACTCTTCTTAGAATTAGGAATGGAATCTACTCAATACTGGAAGCTGGAATAAAATTGCATTAATTGATGAAAGCTGGAATGTTTACAAAACTCTCTGAAATTTGAAGTATGATTGTATTCAATACTCAATAATAACTTCTTAAAACAAAAGACTTGTAGTTTTATGCTAATGAGCATTAACTAAAAATAGTATGCAAAAAACTAGGACTCCCTAATCAATCTACCCATCTCCAAAATGGGAGATTTGGATTGAGTAGGATCTTTAGGAAATCCAACTATCTAAGTATGTACAAAGTATATCAAAATGGAATCCTTCAAAATAGAAGTCAAATATTGCTTTGATACAACTCCAACTGGAATGATTATCCTTTGCTAATAGTCTACCTACAAAATCTCCAGCATCTTAGGCTTCAGACCTACATAGTTCGTAGGAATAGACCTGCAGAGCTTATAGATATGGACCTATAGAGTCCATAAGAGTGAGTTCTTAGTATTACCCAAGGCTGGAAGTCTGTAGAGTCTATAGATAAGGACTGGTTGAGTTCGTAGATATCAGCTAAGTAGGTCTTTAGCTTAGGAAAACTAGAATCAAAACTAGAACTTTTTTATCATGTTGCATTTGCCATCTTTCCAGTACATTCTTCAAAACCAAAACACTAAAACATGTTATTTGTTAGGCATAAATGACAAGGTAGTAACTTAATCTTTAGTTTGACATAAATGAGATAAAGTATCTATTTTCCATGCTACAGTCAATTAAAAGTTTATTATTTACATAAGATTATATCATTGGAGAGATGAAATAAAGGCAACACTATGTAAATAATGAGCCATATTTTGAGCTTATCAGCTATTTTTAATGAGGAATATGAACATCTAATAATCATTGGTTGCTTGGAAAAATAGGTTATCTGTATATAATGAAGGAATGGCAACTAAGGACTGTGGAATTAAGCATGTGTTAAGTATGTAAAAGGAATGGTCACAAGTGCATTTTTTTAGCAACAAGTGTTAATTTATGTGTGTACATGCACCCCATTTTATTATAGTAATGCAATAAAGTGAAAATACTAAAGTAAAATAAAAAGAGTTATACTTGAACTTATCTACGAAGAACAGTCTTGAATGTAGGTCACATGTTGAATTATGCTTCATGAAAACTTGTAATGAAACGTGTATAAATCAGTCCTTACTTAAAATGAAATATGAAAGTAAAAATAAGAAACTTATAGATCAAATAACAAGTAACAAATACACTTATTTGGGTACACAAACCATTATGTTTTCTATTTCAAATGTGGTGACTGTAGAGGGTAGAACCCTTGGAGATTTCTCCTATGTTGAAACACTCGAATTGGATTATACATGCCCTAATCCTCATTTATATGTGAGTGTAATTAATAACTCAAGGTGTGCTTGACTCCATCATTGCATACCCAATGTATTAAAGTAACTTATAATACATATAAGAATTCCAATGGATATTTATGGTACAAAACTAGTGTAAAAATTGGTGCAAAAAGGTGAATAAATGGCTACAGATGAAATAAGATTCATTTATGGGGTAAAACTTGTGAAAAAATAACATGATCTAAGTTTGGTGTATACATCAAAGAGAATTACATGAATTATCATTCTTTCTACAAAACTTATGCAAAACTGAGGAAGGAGGTGGTCATGTGACACATACATGCCCTCATTCTAATATATGGGTGTATATGGTTTATAAGTCTGAGTACTATCATGTGATTTTCTAATCAAAGTACTTGTATAAAATTTTACACACCCTAATTTGGTCAAGCAAATAGAAGTACTATCTTTTATCGCTCTTTCATGGGAAGATCTTAATGATGAATGTGAGTCTTGTTCGCATGGTCATTTTGGTCTTTTAATCTTTCTTATGACTGGTTTATCCTATTTTTTGCACCTCTAGTGGTCTTATATCATGTTATCCTAGTCACACGGGCCCTCACCCTATTTGCCACAATTTATACTCTATTTTTGGGTCTCAAGACACTAGCACAATCTTGGACATTAGCATAATGTGCTAGTGTCCACCTCAGCCCTAGTGTCCAACAGTCACCTTTTCAACTTGTCACGGGTCCTTACCCTTCCTTGAGTCTCTTGTTATGATTTGATCTTTCTTTTTCACATTGTTGGCCAAAAAATAAGCATCTCACAGTCTAATTAAGTTCCTTCTATATAAAGAGCCTCACAAAGTATCTTACATCTAACACTTACTAGTTTGGCACATAATTACTTAAACATCAATCAATAGTATAACTCATCACTCTACATATTACTCAACAACACACATAGACTTGCATGCTTTATCAAAGAAGGGCCTAAGTGAAAGCCATTATATCATTCTGTGAACATGGATTATGGACATTCTCTAAGGGAGAACTACATGCGATCTGAGACCCCTATCACTGGGGTTAATGTAGGTAGCTGTCAGGATAATAGGTGTTCTACCCTACATGATCATAACATCCCACAACCCATCTTTTCCCTTCTTTTTGCATTTGATTTTGTTTTTGTTTTGTGTGTGCAGGTGTTCATTAGGGTTTTAGATAAGACACAACCAAATAATGATGTAGAATAATGATCAGAAGCTCTTAAACACATCCATAAGACTCTAAAACCTCATTACAACATCCCCAAAAGTCTTGAGACCCCTGTTCCTAAAAGAACATTAGCATGGTGCCTTGGATAGTAGCATAGTGAGCCACTCTCCCTCTGATCATGCTACTATCTAAAGGCATTTTCAATCCTAAATCCAAAATGAATAGACTCTATCTTGATCTCCAAACCTATTCCAACCTTCCTATCATTCAATAATGCATGTTTCACTCCATATAAGTAGATTTTCTTATGTCACTTACTACTTCAGGTAAATCCATTTAATAAATCTATTTGCAATATTTATCTATAATTACCCTATGTAACCAACCCCTTTGACAACCTAGAATTTACACTACTAAGTCCTAAAAAATTAGAACATTTGTTGAACCTGACTTACTTCAAATATTGCTTAATAACTCTAGTTATACCCCAAGGTTTGCCTTCTCCATTCTTGTGCACCAAATTAAAATTTATTAATTTCTAATTTTCCTATTTTTTGTACATCCATATCAATTCCTGTATTAGGGTTTCATTGATTTAATATGTCTTAAATTTTGTTTATAACCCTCCAAAATCCTAGATCTGTATACTAAGTCCCCATACACTCAAAAATTAGCCCTTAGGATTTCAAGTAAAATTCTGATATTTTTCCTATACAAAGGGCTGAATATTTCACATATTTTCTAATATATCTATGTTGGATTACCTTCTCCATATTGTTTGATTATTATACATTTGTTACATTATTTATTTTGGTAAGTTTAAAATGACTTCTAGGAAACCTCTTTTTCCTCACCCAGTTGATCAATTTCTAAACTTTTCACATAATTATACAGATAAATGGATAAATTTTCAAGATTGAATACTAGCACATGATAATGAGCATGATTTCATCTATAATAATGATTATTATTATTATTGTGGTAATGATGGATGTGATTATTACTATGAGCATGACAGTGAAATTATTGATGAGGATAGATTAGATGCATCTTCTTCTCTCTCTCCTCCCTTTCCCTACTTATCAAACTGACATCAACAACATAAGGCAAAAAGAACCCCTTGTAGGTAGTGTTTTATTTTAATGTGATCCTAGTTTCCCAACCACTTTCGCTACATCCTTATTCAAATTAAAGCAATACAAAAACAATAAAATCAATTTACCTTTGCATGGTTTAAGTAATATTACACATGATATTCCTAGCATAGAGTAAAATTCACATTCTTTACCTTTCTCAATTCAATTCAAAAAAGCATGTACATAGGATATTGCACCTTTTCTAGATTCACAAACTAAAGTAGATGATATTGTTTTGTCACCTTCTTTCATATTTAAAGCTCAACATAGTGGTTCTATGCAGAATATAGATAATTCAAACATCTCTAACCCTTCTCCTACATGTCATAATGTGCCAAATGAAAATATGATTGTTAATTTTTCTCCCCTTGACTCCAAAATTGAAAATAATGATCATACATGCATTCCACTCATAGCTAGTGATAATACACATTGCCTTTCACCTACACATGATGATATATTGCATAGTAGAAAAGGGTTAAAATCTTATTCTACTCTTTTTCTTAGTGAGCATGAAAATGATAATTCTTCTACTCTTACCTCTATAAGTGAATAAAATTGTGATTTTGATGAAACTTAGAATAACGATGGTTACTATGACTTTAGTGAAGAAGATATTGAATCTAGTCCTCTCTACTTAATTATCTCTCATATTGAAATTGATTGCCTATTAAATGCTAATTCAAGAAATAATATGTCTTTAGATAGAAGTATACGAACTTATAGTCATTTTCATAGTTTACACAGTTTACATTCAAATGATAAAAATGTGTCTTATATTCCATTAACATGTGATACTACTTTACCAACTAACAATATAAGAGATACTAATGAATCTCCCTCACCTCCCTTTACTACAGAAGAACCCAATTCTCATTATAATCTCCATGAGGGTGACAACCCATTTCCCTCTCACCAAGTTGAAGCTATCACCCCTCCAAAAGTTACAATGAGCAAAATCAAAGGTCCCCAATGCAATGTACCAATGGATTAAATTAATAATAAGATTTAGGAGTTAAACGAACCTCTTGATGATGTTAATATACCTTCATAAGAGGTA
This sequence comes from Torreya grandis, assembly GCA_037957365.1. Lineage (NCBI taxonomy): Eukaryota > Viridiplantae > Streptophyta > Pinopsida > Cupressales > Taxaceae > Torreya > Torreya grandis. The sequence goes on from JARHVA010000551.1 coordinate 2,613,783, forward strand.
ATCTCTTTGATGCATGTCATGGGTACTTTACAACATCAAGTACACCAACTCACCCTGGAAAGTAAAGCATACTACTCTTGGGTTGATAATAATGCTATTCATGCCAATCCATTCCCATGTAGAATATTCAATACAAAGTTACCAAAGCAATGTCAGATACAATGTTACCAAAGTTTAATAGACATGAAGACCCATACTTACACCTTGAAGCTTATAGGAAAGCTATAACACATGTCACTAATAGTTTGATTCTCTTATAATTATTTTCACTGACTCTAGATGTGAGGCCTTAAATTGGTTCCATAATTCACTCCCCATGGCTCACTACATACATACGATGAGCTAGAAGAAGTCTTTATCGTGCATTATAATTAGAATAAAGGGCCCTGAGTCACATATGAAAGGTTGCCTTCATTACACTAGGGTAAGTTAGAAATAGTGAGTGATTATTGTTAGTGTAGGCATTTGTTTTCCTTGTACCAAGAACTTTGTCACAATTGTTAGCCCACTAATTATACTAACCTGAGTCAAAAGGGGTAGGAATCTATCCATTTAGGAATGGAGTAAGATTCTTAATTATGAGAAAGTGTTCCATATAAGCATGCTTTAAAGCATATTTGGTATTTCTAAGAAGAACCAATGGTGTAGAATCAACTATCATCCTCATCTTCCTATTGTCTCTTCAAAGACTATTGTACTCCCTTATCCTACTCCTATTTCTTGTAATGACACATTCATGGTGGACTGTGATCTTCCTTCTATCAAGCCACCATTACAGGATGAGATTTTGCATGACCTCAATTGTGCTATTACGGATTCTACTTCTATTCCTATTTAGGATGTTATTATTTTTGATCCTTCATAGTATTGCACTTTGGAGGAGTCTACCATTTCTAGTGTAAGTATACACATTGAGAGCTTTGATGACTCATACGTTCTTGTGGATATTCATATTATAGATTTGTGTGCTTCATCTACATTATCTTCTTCAATCTTGATGGTTGTTGATCAAAGCTCTCCTCTTCACATGAACATTCTTCTAGAAATTATTCCATGTCCTTCTTATAATAGGTTCACTTCAATGGCATTACACTCAGTTCTTATGCATGTTCTTTCCATACCTATGCCACGCCTTATTTTTTGACCTCTTTCAAATATCTTTGTACTAATGCCTTCATCCTCCTTTGTGGAATGGGTAGACTTCCTGTAGACCATTCATGTTATTCTTTTGGCAAAAGGGAGAAATATTGTTTGATTTTGATGGAGCTTCTTCAGTCTTCAAGTAGAGGATCTTGTTATTGACATTATTCATTTTACGAGCTATACTTGGAGTACAGATGACTCCAACATCACCTTCTATGGGGATTTTATGCTTTTTATGTGCTCTGTTACTCACACTCGTGGATGCATTTTTAGTTGTGCCTAATGTCCTTAGAGTATGCATTATTTTTCTTCTTCTTTTCTCTCTTTTGGCGGTGGGGGGGGGTGGCTTTCCCATGGGTTTTTTACTTTACTCCACTTTATGAGAGTTAATTTGTACATGGGTGCCTCATCAAGCTTTGTTGTTGGGACCCCTTTTTTTCACCCACCTAAATTGTGCTTAGGGGGGTGTTAGTGTAGGTATTTATTTTCATTTATTGTGTTATTTGGTATTTTACTACACTTGTGAGATTAACTTGTTTAGGTGTGCATACCATAAGGAGTTAGCTTGACTGTCCTATTTTAGTTAGTGGGAGTTACTCCTTTGATCAATTGATCATTAAATGACTATTTTGGGTTTGGGTGTTTCCACTATTCTAGGGGGGGTTATACATTTACTCACCTATTTGTATATCTAGCATTAGCGAGCTATTCATGGAGGAATTTGCATTATTTTTCTACTCTTTTTGATTTCTTACTTTAGAAATTATGTGTGTTTGATCTACAGTCACCGGTCTTAGATGTCCTTGTTTATGGATGATTCTCACAATTATGTTCTATGATTCAAATCATGCATGAAACAATTCATCTATCAATCGACATATTTAGAGGTATAATACATATTTACTAGAAGTTTCGTATTCCCTCTTAAAAAGAAGTTGGGACTCGTTGAGACAGATTCAGAAGTAGATATGAATTTAGATCTTCAATAGGCACAATCATCCAATATGTTACAAACACCTGATACACATATGCCTTGATAAAAAGTGGAACAAAACCCACCTATCAAGATACTTGACAAAGGTAAATATCCACTTCATAGAGCACCTTCCATAGTGAATAAAGTACAAGACACCAACAACGGGGCCATATAATCTTTAGATAGAGATAGGCCTCATGATATATTATTTACATTACTAGACAGAGGGATGATCATAGTTCCTTTTACTCATCATCATCAAAGACATCATTTGTAAATAATAAGAAATAAACCATATTGTAGTTATCATAGAATCCATGGACATTGGGTAAATCATTGTTGTGCAATCAATGATCGTATCAACCAATGTGTTAATAGAGGCATTATATAATTCACATAGGGGGCATCAAGATATCCTTCTCAACACTCTCCTATATCACACTCCTCTATGAGTGAGTTGTCCCAATATGCTCCTTTCATGGAGCCATTGGTTACTCATCGTATGAGCCATGTGGTTTCTAGGACACCTAATTATGTGAGATATCTAGCACCACATATTCAACATGGATGGAAACAAATTCATAGAGCTCAACTTACTTATTATAGCATAGTAAAAAATGGAAAGCAACTCAATGACCACTTTTAGTTTAGTAATTGATTAAGATATTTGGTAGAGATCACAAATACCAGAGCAAAGTCTCAGCATGACAACTGATTATGATATTTGATAGAGATCACATACACCATAACATGGTGTCAACACAACCATCAATTAAGATATTTAGCAAAAAACATAGAGATCAAAACATAGTGTCAGCACGACCACCGATCACCGATCAAGATATTTGGCAGAGATCACAGAGATCACAACATAGTTTCAGTACGACAACTAATCAAGTTATTCACTACATAATCTACACATATAGTTACTAGTAATGCATAATGAGTAGTATCAGTTGTAGAGTCTACTTATACATCTACACAACATGAGTAGTATGGTCACTTGTTCACCATGTCATTAATATTCAAATAGTGCATATGACAGTTCTATGATCCATAATCAAATATATTGTGATAATTCTAAAATAACACCTGACAAATAACATTCCTAACTTGATATACATATGTACTCAAGCATCCATATACATATGAACAACTAATTACCATTCTTTAGTTGAACAAACACATATGTATATCAACACATGAATAATACATACAATCAAACACTTGATCAAATAAACAATACCACAAATTAAAATGCTAAATAACACAATACCCATTTAACAAAAAGTCCATATATATAACTCAAAATAATTTTTAGTAGAATAATACAAAGTCACTCAATAATCATAGCATTATCACCAGGACTAGCCTCCTCAACCTCACTCTCAGATACATACACACTAGAGCTAGATGCTCCTACATCCCTTCTAGATATAGATCAAGACTTATGTCTATGTGCTCTATCTTGTAACATAGCCACCTCAGCCAATATTTCTCCATGTTCTTGATATAAATTAATGTAGTCATCCACAATATTTCTACCTACCCCACCCAGAACATTGGGTGCAAGCATAAATATCCTCCATAGCTCAACATATGCCTCATCCCTACGAGTAGTTACTCATCTACATGTAAAGGTGGCAATGGCCACTTAATCAAAATGGTGGGCATGAATGCCTAAAACTCATATGTCCCTCTCCACTAGCCCATTATCCATGGCATCATCAAGAATATGCCATGTTAACTCTCATAGTGCAGCCTCAATAATGGTCTCTTAGTATTCATTGTCTCCTAGACCTATACACACCAAAGTAATGTGTTAGATATTTACTCAATAAGTCAATTACAAAACAAAATCAAACATGCAAATATATAATAAAAACATACCCTCAACTACCCCAAGGGGATCTACATCTATCACATCCTCCATGATAGCCCCATCTCTTAGAAATAGTGGTGACCATCTATATTGCCTTCACCATACTATGAAGGCATTGATCGCCCCCACATCATCCACATTAGGTACATCAAACATAGGATCTCACTTTGTCATTGGAATCAGAACCAAATCAACATGGGTCTTGGCCTACCATCTAGCTTCACTGAGGATCAAGAACTCCTTAACCACACCCATGGTGTAGGTGGCACATCTTAAGTGACACCAAACTATCATGTCACTTGCTCATATTGAAATCTCTCACAAACATTAACCCAATGATCATGCAACCAATAACTCACTTGAACCTATCTTAGCTGAATACCATCCTCAAGCCATCCCTGAAATGCCCTATAGGGTCTCCAAATGATGTCTCTAGCTATCACTCAATCTAATACCTAATGACAATGCATAGTGTTCCTTGATCACACGAGAGCTATGTTAGTACATCTCTTTACAAATACCTATGGGTAACCATAATTTGAACAAGGAAACTCCTCAGGTCTAGCCACTATAATGTGCTCATAAGCCCAACAATGTAATAAATTATAAGATTCAATACCTCCATCGCACAACTTCTGAATAAAATGGTAGAAATCCTAATACAAGTGGGATAGCATGATATGACCCCACAAGTATATGATGTCATGCTCCTTTATATTTTGTATAATCATGTGCATCTTATATAAAATGGATACACCACTACCATACATAATAATGAATGAAGCAAACAACACTGCAAGAAACTTCTGCAACTATGAAACATTAGCCATAATAATCATCGATAATAAAACATAATTGTAACTCCCTTGATGACGAGTCCCCATGGGTATGCCTAAAAAGTAAATAGAAGCATGATCTATAGATTTATCTCTAGTAACCTCCTATAATATAGCCCATTGACCAATAATGGGCACTCTTAATATCCTATAAACATCCTCCAGAGTGATAGTAATCTCCCTGGTGAGCAGCCAAAATGTATAGGTATCAGCATTCCACAATCATATGGAAATATAAGAACATCAATGCAACGGTTGCCACATATCCCAAACCAACCCTATCAATCATTGCCCTCTCATCATCTATCAAGGGTAGTCCACATAAAAACTTCATCATCCAACCACTATGAAACTCCCTCATACATACATCCACCTATAAAACATAATAAAAAACTAACATTAACATCTTCAAGTGACATGTAAACATGAAAAAACTATCACTAAATACAAATTAGAATAAAAAATAACAATTTTCCATTCATTAGACACTGATGTGTCGTCAGGACAATAGTATATCCCTTAGATGATAGCATGATAACCCAGGACACTAGTATAGTCCTTAGGACACTACCGTGAACATCTTAACAAGGACCTAAAATTACATAAATTTCATAAAAAATGATTAAAAAAATCAATATTTCAAAAACGTAGAAAACAATAGGTTTCTTACCAAGGTAACCTCCTCCCTGGCTTGGATGAGTGCCTCCACCTCCTTGTAGCGGGTCATATTCACTCCTCATGTCCTCGACATACTTGCTAGGCTTAAATCAACAATTCACTCAAATTAAAAGGTTTAAATGAATTTCAAATTCAATCAATCAACCTATTTAAGTTATGTTTTAACAATGCCACCTACTTAAGGTTGACCCTGCATGTAAATTTCACCAATTAATACCAAAATATTCCAATCACAATATCTCAAAAACTGTAGCTCCAATTTGTGATCCATTTTTTAGGTGCAAGGCTCAATGATGATGCCCCCTGCATATACCAATTACATTTCTATTCCAATTGATTTGACTCCACAAATGACAAAACTCATATTTCCTTAATAAGCTCACTATAGACCATAGGTTTATCCTTGACTCAAATTACAAATGATTTCTCTACAATCACCAAAATAATCGATCTTACATTCATATTATCAACACCAACTATCATTGACATGCTTACAAATGTCACTTTTGGTTCAATACCCTCACCATAGTCTTGACTCTCTCACCAAAAGGGGGCATATACACACTATTTACACTGAAACAGTTCTATTTAAATCCATTGTAGTTTAGATACCCAGATACACAGTGGTTCAGTTACTCAGATACACAGATTGGCTTAGATACATAAATATTTAGATACATAAATTGGCTCAAATGCATTAATTGGCTTAGATGTTCAGATACATATTTACTTTACTCATATATCAGGTTTAGGGGCATGATGTAGGGCACATGCCTTCAACCCCACATATTTGACCAGGTTATATAGATGGAATGGCAAATTATACCCTTCTTTATGTGCACACTATCATATCACACATAAATTGTCCCTAGGATTTCACCAGGTTGGGTCATATAGCTGATTACAATGATTGATCCATAGTTATCACCAGACCAAGATTATGAAGGATGAGTAATAGTTTTGAGCTCCAAATAGATTACTTCTTAGACTCAATTACTTGTTATAGTTAGGAAAAATAGGGCTTATTTCCCCACATTTATAAATTATTTTTCAAACTTAGTTACATGCTAGAGTGTGGGAAAGTAGGGCTTGTTTTACCAGATTTATAGATTACTTCTCAAACTCAGTTATATGCCAGAGTGGGGGAAAATAGGGCTTATTTCTCTACAATTCACATATTACTTCTCAGACTTAGCTGCATAACAGGATGGGGATAAATAGGACTTTGTCTCTCATGATCTAGCCAGTTACTTAGATTCAGTATAGGGGACATCCACATTATGGATTTCCTCTTCATATCTAACATTCCAATGCCTATCCACTTCTCTAGCCAAGAAGTTGGCTAGGTCTAGAGAATGTCCACATAGGTAAGTATAGGTACACATCTTTATTTTTATTTTACTTTGGTACTTTCACTTCATTGTATTACTAGAATAAAAGGGGGGCAAATGTACACACCCTAATTTGGTCAATCAAACATGAGTATTATGTCTTTTGTTGCTCTTTCTTAGGAAGGTCTTAATGATGAATGTGAGTCTTGTTTGCATGATTATTTTGGTCTTTTGATCTTTCTTATGAATTCCTTATCCTATTTGTTGCATCTTCAATGGTCCTATATCATGTTATCCCAATCACAAGGTCCCTTAGGCTTATTTTCCATAGTTTGTACTCTAATTTTTGGTCTCAGGACATTAACATGGTCATGGACACTAGCATAGTACGCTACTGTCCACATCAATGATAGTCTCCAATGGTCACTTTTTCAACTTATCACAGGTCCTTAATCTTCCTTAAGTCTTTTTTTATGATTTGATCTTTCTTTTTCACCTTTTTAGCCAATGAACAAGCGTCTCATAGTCCAGTTAAGTTCCTTCTATATAAAGATCCTCACAAGGCATTTTACAGCTAACACTTACTACTTTGTTACATAATTTCTTATAAATTAGTCAATAATATAGTTCAACACCCTGCATATTACTCAACAACACATATGGACATGCATGCTTAATCAAATAAGGGCCTAAGTGAAATTCATTCTAACATTATGTATACGTGGATTATGCACATTCCCTTAGGGAGAACTACATGTGATTTGAGACCCCTATCATTAAGGTTAATGTAGGTAATGGGTAGGACAATATGGGTTTTATCCCACGTGATCGTAACATCCCACAACCCATCTTTTCCATTCCTTTCACATTTGATTCCATTATTGTTTCATGTGTGTAGTTGTTCATTAGGGTTTCAAAGAAGACACAACCAAATAGTGATATAGAAGAATGATAAAAAACTCCTAAACACATCTACAAGACTCTTAAACATACTCATAGCATCCCTGTAAATCTCAAGATCCCTATTCTTGAAAGGACACTAGCGTAGTGCCTTAGACATCGATGCAGTTTGTTATTGTCCTTTTAATTGTGCTACTATCTAAGGCCTTTTCAACCCTATTTACAAAATGAATGGACTCTAGAATAATCTCTAGACCTATTCCAACCTTCGTATCATCCAATGATACTTGTTTCAATCTAGATAGTAGATTTACTCATTGCACTTACTACTTTGGGTAAATCAATTTGATATATATATATATATATATATATATATATATATATATATTTATAATATTTATCTATATTCACCCTTTGTACCTACCCTTTAACAACTAGGATTTACACTACTAAGTCCAAATACACTTTTTGGGTACATAAACCATTATTTTTTCTATTACAAATATGGTGACTGTAAGAGTGTAGGACCCTTGGAGAGTTATCCTTTGTTGAAACACTCAGATTGGAATATACATGCCTTGATCCTCATTGATAGGTGAGTGTGATTAAGAACTCAAGGTGTGCTTGAATCCATCATTACATGCCCAATGTACTAAAGTAACTTAGAATAATTGTAAAGATTCCAATGGATCTTTATGGTACAAAACTAGTGCAAAAAGGTGAATCAATGGCTACAGATGAAATAAGATTCATTTATAGTTTAAAACTTGTGCAAAAATAACATTATTTAAATTTGGTGTACACATAATAGAGAATGACATGAATTATCATTCCTTTTATGAAACTTATGCAAAACTGGGGAAGGAGGTGGCCATGTGCCATGGACATTCCCTCAATCTAATATATGGGTGTATATGGATTTTAAATCTAAGTAATATCATGTGATTTTTTGAGCAAAGTAATTGTGCAAATTTTAGAACACATGCCATGCATGGTACCCATAATCTGAGCAAAATCTTAGACCAAATTATGTATCCATTTAAAAAAATTATAAGTACCTATTGCAAACTATATTGTACTAACTATGATTCTAAGATATTTTAGAAATTACTATTTTGTAACTATTGGGATAATAACATGCTATTTTGGACATGGTCAGCTTGTGCCCTTATTTAAATGGAGTGATGTTATTGGAAACTATTTTGTAGGTAATTTATGGCTATGCACTGAGATCAACTGAGTAAAACCTACAAAAACAAATTGTGCAACATGTTGTTTCAACTTAGCCTTTAAGACAAGCCACTATGTATGCCTCTTCTTTTGAGGTGACTTGTGTAGCCTGCATAATAACTTAGCTCTAAGGAATAAAGTTATGAAAATGATGTTATATAAAATTTGGAAATATGAAGTAGTAATGACAACATTAGAGATAATGGTATCATCATAGATAAACTGAGCAATATAATAAAATAAGATGCATATAAAACCAAACATACATAGTGTCATGTCAAGATAAATGTTAACAATGAGAAACACAATGAATAATAATCATATACCAAGTATTTAAAACTAAATAGAACTACTAAAGGAGATGTATGATATCCATCACAACATCAAAAAGCTGAGAAGTTGAATGATATCCATCATCTCATCGAAAACTAAGCAAACAAGTGTCATGGCCGTGATGCATACACAAAGAGCACATGTTAAAGCACACAAGAAGACCAAGGTACCATTTACAAGAGACATGTTCAAATGTCACTTATGTGCATAAAACCACACACTAAAGTATTAGAGCCATAATTAAAGACATGTTCAAATGTATGTAATCTAAATAAGATGAATACACATAAGACATGAAGCAGGGAAGTAAACATAAAAAACATACATGAATAAATTTAGTTGATCTATATAATTAACTTGTAACATCATGATATTCAGTAACTTATGTATCTAGTAATATAGCAATGTGAAAGTAAGTGAGTTAATAAATTATACAAAGTAATATACTGAAGAATGAACAATAAGTATAGTCATAAAATGATAAACCATGTGTAAAATGATGCCCCCAATGAACTTGTTGTGAAATAAACAAGTTATAGAATGTTTGTGACTAGTTTGAATCTAAGAAAGTAGAGTACATGTTCACAAGGACAAGTTTGTCATAATCGAATAAGAATGCAATGCGTGACTGTCTAGATTAGAGTGGTTTTGTCTATGTAAAATTTATGGGTCTAAGACAATAACACCACCTATAAATACATCTAGAAATGATATCTTATATGTTTTGAAAGTCACTAAGTACACTTGTGAAACATATTTGATATAAGACTGGATATAAATAAGTAATGCATATACTGAGCATAAATCAACTGATGTAAAAGATCTAGACATAGCATGCATAGGTCCTAGTTCTTATAATTTTTTAGAGTATTTTATTTTTTTGTTATTTTTTAATATATGAAAATGTTAGTTATTTAAGTATATAATCATCATAGATGAAAAATGTTCATTGGATTCTTGAGTGTTTTTCCTTTGAGTGAAGCAAAATGATAAACTTTTGTACTCAATTTTTTTTATAATTATAGATGGACCTAACCAATTTGGCTTGAACTTATCCTTGGTTTCTTATTTTGCATTGATATTACTTATAATTTATTTTAAACCAAGTCACCAACCTCAAATTCTTTGTTGTGAATTCTTTTTTTATATGCCTTGATTTGCACCATGGGGCCCAGGACCGAATGTGTAGGGGACACCCGAGTTTGGTTGTACAATATGAATGCACAAAAAGTATTCAAATGGAAGAATAAAACACACATTCATTGGAGTAGAAGTGTTATTTATAGGAAATGGAACTTATATTCATAAATCAAAGAATAGGGGATACAAAGTATAATGTCTATAGTACATGTATATATAATAGATGCATGAAACAAGTTACTTATAATTGTGTAAATGGAATTGATATGGTTGTGTTCTTGTTAACCAGATGCATATGTTACATATTTAACATGCATTTTACAAGAGTAGTGATAACTGTTATGTGGTTATTGATGAATATGTTGGTGGCACATTAGTCCTATTAGATGTGGTATTTGGTAATGGACATAATAGTTAATGCCCATGCTATCTCCAACCACTTCCAATCATGAGATCCTCTTTTGGTAGCAATGAATAGTTGGGTGATTTGAAATATATATGCAATCAAGGCTTGCTAACACATGGTTGTGTTGTAACATGGCCTAAAGGAGCGAGCAAGTCTACAAATAGGTACAAGTGAGGTGAGGAGGACTGTGAGCTGTAAAGTGTGTAGTGAGGTGTGCAGGCTATGATATGAGGTGAACATTGCATGAAAGTCTATGAAATAGGTACAATATTTATGGGTAAGGTTGTTAATAGACTTTATACAAAGGAATATGCATGATTGTGTGAGAGGTGTGAGATTTATGCAGTAAAACAAAAGAGTGTGTTTGGCTATGCAATGACTACACACAGATCATTTACTCTTTCTTGAATGGCAATGGTATCCATTGTGTCAGTGTATAGTTGGGGTAACTACACTTGAAGTTGCTGAGAAGTGTACCACTTATCTTAATCAACATATTTTTCAACCTTGGACCACTCAAAAAAGTTGATGTGTGCCATGGTGGGTGCATGTGTCTATAACTTTGATGATTTGATCCTTCACTATGGGGAATAAGTGTTTGGGATCCAAATTATAAAGATGTTGCATCACTATTGGCTCAAGAAGTGGTAGAGTGTAGGGCTTGAGAAGTTTCACATTGAAGACTAGATGCATGCCTAAGTGTGGAGGTAGATCAAGAATAAAGATGTTCTCACTAGTTGTGTGTAGGATGGTGTAAGGACCATAGTGTATAAGCTTGATCTTCCAGTGTGGACCTTTTAAGCATTCATTCTAAAGGTGAAGCCAAACTTTATCACCAAATCAGAATACATGAGGTGTGTGATGTGTGTCATGGCACTCCTTATACTTTACCTATGTGTGAGAGAGTATCTACTGAACTTGCTAATGAATAGACTAGATGTGTCATAAAAACTTCTCAAATTTGTCTTCTTCCTATTTCTTTGTACATGAATTAGTTACAACTAGTGCACGATAAAATATGTCTAGAGGTGCTGAAGATTAAAACCTAAGACATGTCTAGAATGGACTATGGCTTATAGAGCTATGAAGGGCTCTGTTGTAGGCATGTTGAATGTACAAGAGATTATCATCCTAAGTACAAGCATGTACATAGTTATACATTCATAAGAGATGAACATGTGTGTGATTAACCACTTTAATTTTCCCATCTATCTATGGATGAAAGGTCATCAACCAATCCAGTTATGTACCCATCAAGTATCATAATGCTTGCCAAAAATGACTCATAAAAAATGGATCTCAATCGAAGATGATGGATGTTGAAATCCCAAAATGAACCCAAACATGGTTAAAAAAAGCTTATGTAGTGTTAACTGCATCAATGTCCTTATTAAATTTGACTATGATAGCCATCTTGGAGAACCTATCCACTACAATGAACATAATGTCATGTTATCGTCTCATCATAGATAACCTAGTCATGAAATTCATGGTGACATATTCTTATGATCTAGATGGAACTGGTAGAGGTGTGTAAAGTCCTAGATTCCTATTTATGGGCTTGGTGATGCAATAAGGAATACAAGACTTGATGTGGCATTCAATGTATGTGCACATGTACAACCAATATAAGTATGCTTAGAATGTGGCTAGAGTCTTTATCTAGTTGAAGTGTATTGAGGTCTTGGCATAGTGAGCCTCCTAGATGAGTCATTGGTGAGGTGCATCATTAGGAACATAGAGATGTATGAGTTTTTAAGAGAAATTGGTTAGATAAGTAGAACTCCTAAACTCATTTACCTTTCATAAGGCTAGTGTAAGTTGATAAGAAGTCCTGGTTAGCTAAGTAGAGGGATGCCTAGTTTGAAAAGTTATGGTTACAGATGTCCAACATCATGATGAACATGTGTATTGGTGGTTGGATAAGGCAATATGCTACCTATTTGTCCTTTACTTTCTTACGATTGATCACAAGATGGAATTGTTGTAGGCAAGTCATCCATTTCATGTGCTGCACATTTTCCAACTTATTTTATGTCTATAGGAACTGATGTGACTTGTGGTCTGAATGAACAACTATCTCCTTCCCCATAATGTAGTGTCTACATTACTTGATTGATTGCACAATAACATACAATTCTTTCTCATAGGTGGAGTACCTTTTCATCATGTCATTGAATGTCTCTGAGTGGTATGCAACTAGATGCCCATGTTGTATGAGCATTGCAACAAGTGCATAGTCAAACACATCAGTGTGAATTTTGAAGAAATGCTCAATGTTGGGCATTGCAAGAATAGGTTCTATGTAGAGGCATTGATTGATTGCCTCAAAGGTGCATTGTTATGCATGAGTCCAATCAAACTTGGATTTTCCATTATTTTCTAGCTGAGAGCCCAAAAAATGTGCAATAAATGAAGGATAAACCTTTAGTAGAAGTTAAAAAGTCCAATAAAACTCATTAATTATGTGAGATTACATAGATTAGGCCAATTTTGGATCACTTTGATATTTTATAGATATACATGGATGCTTATGCAATCAATGATGTAGCCTAAATACTAGATTATGAAGTGTTGTATGTACACTTTACTAAGTTATCTTGTAACTTATGTTTATGCAAGGTATCGAAGACATGCAAGATGTGCTCCAAGTGCTTCTCCCAAGTCATGTTGCAGATGAGAATGTTATCCAAGTAGATGATGATGAAAGAGTTGAGGAACGACCTGAGTAGATCACCCATCAAGCACATGAATGTGGTTGGTGCATTGGTTATGTTGAAAGGCATGAATACCATTCGTATAATCCCTCCCACATCTTGAATGTTGTTTTCTATAAGTCTTCAAGATGAATTGAAACATGATGGTAACCTAACTTCAATTTAATCTTGGTGAAGCATTGAGCACCTCAGAGCTGCTCCAAATGGCCATCAATACATGGTAGTGGGTACCAATTCTTCACTGTTATCTTATTGAGTGTATGATAATCTATGTAGAGTCATCAATAGCCATCCTTCTTGGGTGTAAGGACTATGAAACTCCTATAAGGAGAAGAGCTAGGCCTAATCTTACCCTAATCAAGAAGCTCTTGTATCTAGCAATGGATTTCATCCATCTCCCAAACTGATGTGAGATACAAGGGGCTATATGGAAGAGGGGATCCAAGAACCAAATCGATGTGATGTTTTACTATGTAATGTGTTATAAGGCCTTTAAGATCTATGAAGACTTCACTACACTGCTCCAATAACTTATTGAGTTGGTGTTGCTGCAATGTGGTGTGAGTGTTGTGCACTGCCAATGTGTGCTTTGCGATATGTTGCTTAGGTGTCTCAAGGTGAACCATGAACAACATGATTTTTTTTGCATGTGAGATAAGTTTACATCATTATTTGGTAGAGACCAAGATGACTTTGGTTATGGGAGCTAACTCAAGTACGTGTTAGAAGCAATCTTGCACATGAATAGTAAAATGTTATGGCTTGGCTTGATATGTAGCTTCACAATCATATAGATATGGTCTCCCTAGTAAGATGTCACATACATCTAGAGGTGTGATGTTATCCTCCATAGGCTTGACTTTTTAGTGAAAATTGCACTATCCCCAGACTTGTATATCTTTCCCCTATTACAACTACCTTAGAGAATATGGTTTAGGGTGCATAGTAGTTGTAAGACCTATGTGTTAAGCTATTGATTATGAAATGATATTCTTCTAACTGCCACTATCAATGATGATGTGGAGACGCTGACCCTTCACCTAGAACTTGGTGTGGAAGAGATGTTCATGCTCTTTAGAGATGTCAATCATAATGGTGATAGTACTTAAACAAGAGGTATCTAGATTAGTGTTGTCCATTAACATGGATCCTAATGTAGATTATGCAAGCAAGGATTGTTGCACTGACATTCAAATTCACTGTGGGTGGATGAATGATGGTGATGAAACCACTTATCATCGAATGTATTCTTACCTTTGTTTGAAGTAGAAGGTGTAAAATCCTTCGAGTGTTACACAATCTTCTGAGGCTACTCACTTTTATAAGGAGCAAGGGGATACGATGTGGAGTTATGTGAGGGTTGGGACTTGTGCATCATGTTGGATGAAGAGGTGGTATGTTATTTCATCTTTTCCTTGGCTTTGATCTTGGTGGCATTACGATATGGTTGTCCTAAGGTGTCAAAATTCAAGAATTCAAACTTTGTGCAGATATAAGATGATGTACTTCAACATCCTATGTTGTTCACTCAATTTCTCTTATAATCATGCATAATAGTCATGGAATATGCTGGTGTAGGCTTCCACTAACTAATCCTTACACTGGCATAATTTTTGGAACTTTATGTATTCATATTCAAGGTGTTAGGTAGGGTAGTATTTCTCCTTCAGCACAACAATAAAAGTCTTCCATGATTCAAGTGGAACACACTCTTGTACACAGTATGCACTTAAGCTTTCCCACTAATGAATGACCAAAATGGACATATGCAGTACTGTAAAGGTGATCTCGACATCAATGAAATAATTGACTGAGAAGTATGCCTTGAATTGTTGAATCTAGGCATCCAATGCTTTGGTGTGGATCTTACCATCAAATAAAGGGGTGTCAAGATTAACTTATAATTTGAAGGTGATTTGTTGCTAAAATCATTATGGAGTGTGTTGCTGATATGAAAAGGAAGGTGTCGGTTTGAACTACATCATCAACTCATAGAAATAACCAAAGAGTTTGGTGTGTTGTGCCTATAGTGCATCAAGGATGAGTTTTTGAATTTATGGAGCCACTTTAAGTTGATTCTGGGCATCAACCATCTTGATTTTGTTACGATGTTGTACTAGGTTTTCTGAACTAGAACTGATTGATAAACCTTCTTTCTCTCATTATGCTTGTGTGGTTATCAGAATAAAAAGGATGAGAGTGAAGTTATGATACCAATCTATTGACCGAGCTTTTAACTAATTTGATACCAATTGATCCACACCACTGAGTGTGCAGGGGACAACCAAGTTTGGTTGTGCAGAGAGTATTTAGATGAAATAATAAAACACACATTTAATGGACTAGAAGTATTATTTGTAGGAAATGTAACTTCTATTCATAAATCAAAGAAAATGAGATACTAAGTATAATGTCTACAATATATGTAGAAAGTAAGCTAATTGTGTTTCAATTGTGTAAGTGGCATTAATCTAGCTATGTTCATATTAACTCGATGCATATGTTACATATTTAACATGCATATTATATGATCAATGATAATTATTGTGTGGTTACCAATGAGTATGTTAGAAACACATTAGTCTTGTCAAATGTGGTAGTTAGTAATGGACACAACAGTTAATGTCCAGGTTAACTCTAACCACTTCTAATCCCAAGATCCTATTTTGGTGGTAATGGATAGTTGGGTGATTTTAATTATCCACACAGTTAAGGCTTACCAACATGTGGTTATGTTTCAGTGGGGCCCAAAGGAACAAGCAAGTCTATGAGTAGGTGTTAGTGATGTGAGTAGGGTTGCAAGCTATGAAGTGCCCAATGAAGTGTGTAGGCTAAAATCTGAGGTGAATTTTGCACAAAATTTTGTAATTAGGTGCAATACTTTGCATAAGATTTTTAGTATACTTTGTTAAAAGGAGTGTGCATGATTATGTGAAAGGTGTAAGCTCTACATGGTAGAACAAATGAAGAGTGTATTTGGATGCATAACAGATGCACATGGATCATGCCTTTTGAATATAATTATGATATATTATGAGATGTTTTGTTGCTTGTATGCATGTATTATCCAATTGTTCTAGCTCATGTAAATGTTTTTCTTTATATTGATCCATTTTAATAAGACCTTTGAGGGATATCCATAAAGATGGAATTTATAATTCTAATAGAAGTACAACTTTTATCCCGTAGACCAAGGAATATGGAATAGCACCATTAAGTGTGTGAATGCTCATGTGATATGCCCATAGTGCATAAACTATTTGATTATGTCAATCATCCGTAAATTTAGTAACCATCTTAATCAATATTTTGTTTATAGTCTCATTTTGTAGATTTTGCTTATCCATTGCCCTGAGGGTAATAAGGGGTAGAAAATGTGTTTTGAATTTGATAATTAGTGTTTAAAAATATGACATTTTTGTTTTTTAAAGATGAACCATTATTTGTAATGATAGCTAAAGGAATTTCAATGCAAGATATGACAGACATCATTAAAAACTAACATATGTCATCTCTTGTAGTAAATTGTAAAGGTATAGCTTCAACCCACTTGGTAAAATATTTAGTAGTTGTAATTATAAATTTATGCCCACCTAATAAATTTGGATTTATTTTACCTACCAAATCAAACCCCCAAATCATAAATGGCCAAGGCAAAATGATTGGTTGTAGTTCATGTGATGGTACATGGTTTAAATTATTATATCTTTAGCATTTGTCACATAATTTTACACATTCCTAATATTTATGTTTCATGGTAGACCAATAATAGCCTAATAAAATTAAATTCTATTACATTTATTTTCCATTGAAATGTTTGCCACATTCACTATCATGTAACTATTGTATTGCTAACTTAACCTCCTCAAAGTTTAAGCATCAAAACAACTATCCACCAAATTATTGCTTAAACAAGTCTCCCCCAATAATAACATATCTAAGTGTCTCTCTTTGTAACTTACACTTATAATTTTTAGAAAAACTATCTAGCGTGACTATTTTTTTTTTAAATTTATATATACGAGTAAACCCTTCTAAACCTTTGGTGCTATGTGCAGTCACCAAGACTGATAATCTGACTAAATCTGCATCTAAAACTAATGGCTCTTGTAAATGTCGTATAGTGAAAATCATTTATGTCAATAGGTACTAAATAAGCTACACTAGCCATTACATTAACATGACAATTATCTTTTCTTGGAATATTCTCAATAGAAAAATTATCAAAATGTGCATGTAAACACTATACCATATTTCTGTATGGGATTGCTTTTTCTTATTTTTTTGGTAAACATCTATTACTTGATTAATAATTAATTATGAATCCCCATATATTTGGATGGATTTGATTTTTAGGGCACAAGCAACATGCAATCCCTAGATCAATGCATTATATTTTGCGATATTATTTATACAATAAAAACCTAATTTGTATGCAAATGGCATAGGCTCTTCTTATGGAGTAATAAGGATAATTCTTGCACTGGTGCTTGATGTGTATTTTGAACCATAAAAAAACATTATTCAGGTATCTTAATGATATAATATGTAGTGAAATCATCCCTAAAATTATAATTGAGTGGTTTTGTATCTTTTAATGGGGTTATAACTAACTAGTCTGTGATAACTTGGCTTTTTGATGATTTCTAAGATATAATATTTTGATAAAATTCCATGAGTAACATTAACCATTTTTCTACGTGTCTTGATAGATGAGGTTTTGACATGATAAACTTTAATGGATTTGCCTTGGTAATAACTTGGGTCTCATTATTAATCATGTAGTGTCGAAACTTTTTTGTAACAAATACAATATTTAAACATAGTTTTCCATTGTGGAATAATTTTGTTTGTAATCGATAAAAGTGTGACCAATATAATATATGGACCACTCTCTATGATTATCATCATACTATGCTAAAAAAGTGCATAGTGCATGATTTGTAGCTGAAATGTGTAATAAGAGTGATCTATCTGGGATCAAAGGCATGGGAACAGGTTGATTCAACAAATATTGTTTAAGTGCCTTGAAACTCTCCTGACAATGTATTAAAATTTTGAATCTTTTTTGAGTAATCTTTTCAAATGTTGTGTCTTATATGGTAACTAAGCTACAAAGTGACATATTGCTTGCATTTTACCTTGTAAATATTGGAGTTGTTTTAACCCTTGAGGAGGAGGCATATCAATAATAGCTTTGAATTTTTAGGATAAACTTAAATACCTCATTTTGATATAATAAATCCTAACAAGTTTCTTAATATTACACTAAAAATGCACTTTTTAGATTTAGAATTATATTATAATATCATAACATCTCAGATATTTGTCATAAATCAATTTCATGATCTTGTCTATGTTTTGACTTTGCAAGTAAATCATCAACATAATCCTCAATTATCTTATGAATGAGATCATGAAAAATATGTATCATGGCATGTTGATATGTAGATATGGCATTTTATAATCCAAAAAGCATCACTATATAATAAAAGTTACCTTATGGTGTGATAAATGATGTTTTCTCCTAATCTTCATCAACAATTTTGATTTTATTATGACTGATGAAGCCATCCATGAATGATGGCATCTCATACACTATGGTGGAATCCAAGATCATATCAACATTGGGTAGTGGGAAATCATCTTTACGATAAGCCTTATTTTAATAAATGGGATCTGAACACCATCAAATTTTCCCTTTAGGTTTTACTACCAATACAATATTAGATACACATTATGGATAGGCTACTAGTTTAATGACACATACATCATGTAACCTTTGAATATCTTCCTTAACTAGCAACACAAATTTTAGATGCATTTTTCATATTTTTTATTTGACTTGTCTGGGTGGAGTGTTATCTAGTGGAGTGTGACAAAAAGATCAATGCTTGATATATCAGAGTATGCCCAAGCAAATATTTTAGGGAAATCATGTAATGCTTGCATTAATGCTTTATCCTCATCATTTTTAAGTACAATGGATAAAAGTACAATTCTTGGATATGTATATGTTCCATAATTAAGCTCAATTGTATCCTCATTTATAAGTGTAGATCTATATTAGATATAAGTTATATTAGGGATTGTATTAGATCCATCAACTTGTAGATCATTTGGTGAATCATCAAACTCGATAAAATATGGATGAGAATTTTTAGAATGAGGAAACCTATTCTTGTGATAGTAAAGAAGGGATATCCTCATATATTTGAAATACTCTAGCAAAGACTCATCGTTAGAAAGTTCATCTAGTGTCAAAAGGTCTGGAGAAGCAGTATCATCAATAAAATCTAGATATAGAACTAATATTGTAGATATATGATTGATTGAGTGATTAGTTTGTTAAGTAGATTTATTGAAAATTATGGGTCCATTGGTAGATGCAA
Organism: Torreya grandis; assembly: GCA_037957365.1. NCBI lineage: Eukaryota > Viridiplantae > Streptophyta > Pinopsida > Cupressales > Taxaceae > Torreya > Torreya grandis. Next base: position 2,633,747 of record JARHVA010000551.1, read on the forward strand.
CTGAGTTTGAGTTGCCTAAATGATTTATATAATGAAAGGCTTATTTTTCTTTATCAGTAGATGCCCCAATAGGATGAAAAATGACATGTGCATTCATCCCTAGTCCATGTCCTCTATAACCTATCTATTGTTTCCTTCACCAACACACCCCATTTTGATACTAAAAAGAGGAACTTCTTTACTTATTTGATATTTTTCTATGGGGTTATGATGGTTTGTTTGATCGAGCTCTTCTTGATTGACAATTTACTGGATGATAAGTTAAAAATGATCATTTGTACTCATTTATAATGCCTTTGTATTTTACTGAGTTCAATTTATGCTTTCATCTATGAATATTGATGTCTATCTTGTAGGTTTAATTTAAGCCTATGAAGTCTTATTCCTTGATAAAATGCTTCAATATTCACCCATTTGAATGTTCAGACTTAAAACTTTAAATTTATTTGAATGATTGGTTTCAATTCATATATTAAATGACTATTTCTCGCATAAAATTTGCTTGGCGAAACTTAGTTTTTTTAAAAATCTTTAATTAGATAATTTTATTATTCTCTCACAAGTTTTCAAAAGATTCCCTAGACCCCCTAGATTTTTCCATGCGTCCAAATCTCATCAACATATGGCTTTGAATCCAAATCTTTTTATAAAAAAGTAACTCTTTTTATAAAAAAGTAACTCTTTTTAAATCCTTGGAGCCCTAAGAAGATGCCACATGGCACGCTCTTGGAAGCCTAGGAGGATAGAGGATTAAAAACATTAATAAAGACTTAGGACCTCAGAAACTTAGGGGCATTAAGGCATTAACCCAAAAGCCCAGGAGATGATCAACATTAGCAAAATCCTGTGGCCCTAAGGTTTTGTAAAGATGCCACATGGCACCATCTCAAAATCCTTAAAACTCAGAGCAATTACAACATTAACCTAGGAGCTTGGGGCATTGGCAACATTATCCCAAAGCATGAAGAGCCTGAGAAGCTAAGAAGAATCCATGTGGCTATGACAATGATAAATGTAGACAACAAAGTAAATCTTGGGAGCACTAATAGATTACCAAGTGGCAAAGTGGTACTCAATGGGAAAATTAATTAAGCCTAGCAAAGGAAAAGGAATGTGAAGTTAAAAAGGGTCTAGGTGGTAGTGGTGATGTTAGAAGATGAAGGGACTAAGATTCACAGCCTATTTGGTTGTCAAAATCATCAAAAGTTGAGATGGGACTATACATTAAAATCAACAACAAAATCAAGTTATAGTTCAACAAGATGATGATAAATCATGGAATTCAAGGCATTGCATTTGGAAAAATGATTAAATGGGGGCAGATTCAATTAAAATCATGAATCATGGGTGTGGCATGCATATTAGGATCAAATGAAGAACATAAGACAAATTTATCCTTCAAGAGGCATGACACCTAACTACATGGAACACATCTAAATGGCAATCGCAAATCAATCACAATGACCCTCTACTACTAGAGTAGAATTTAGTACCCTCAAGAACATGGTCAAGTTAGTATGTCTTTTAGAGCTTTAATTGCACCTACTAATCACATTGATGATTGTTTGTAACTTTCCCAATAGTGGGATGGATTTGAAACTCCATAGATTAAGTTGTCTATATAAGATCAATGCCTACATTGTATTAAGAGTTAGTCTTTTTAGGATTAGAAAAGGCTATACCTGGTTGGCTCCTTTTAGTCTTAGCATTAGAGTAGTGGACTAGTCATTTTCTTTCATGTATCATTTTGTTTTTTAGATTAGCTTGTTGAATCAAGGATGTTTTAAGTCAAGTCTATAATCCAACTGACTATGTATGAATACCAAATGATATGTCATGGAAATATCTTTAAGTGAAAGCTTTTCATTTGATAGATTTGGTCTATGCATGTATATGGTGACCCTATTTTCCTTTTTTGCATTGTTGCTCCTCCCTCAAAGTCTTGCACCATCCTTGATCCAGAGTTGTGCTAGGTCTGGCTTAGCTAAGGACTAGTTTCTTCAAGGATTTGTATACTCAAGAGGAACTGATCGACTTCATTAAAAAGTGGGATCTCTTGTTTTCTCCCTACCCTTCTCTCTTTTAATTTTTTTAATCAACTTTGTTAGTTTATAATCTAAGCAATCTACTCTTATTATTTTATCTTGATTTCTCACTTTGTCTATTACTACTTGAGCACTATTGAATCCATGTAATAGATATGTTTGTTTGAATTATTTATTTATATCCATGGCTAAATCTCTATATGTTGATTTTCTAGCCATTAAATCCTAGTTTAATTTACATATACTTGTCCAAAATAATCCATCTTAACCAACAAAGGGCCCTTGAATTAGAATGGTCATAATGAACTACTGATTGAAGATCAATGTGCCTAAACTAGGTAGAAAAACCTTGGGGAGTTCTTAGGATCTCCTTGCAAGAGGGGTTTCTGGTGCATTAGAACGACTAAAGCCTAGTTGTTTTTGACCATGTCAAAACAAAAATCAACTTAAATGGAACTAGAATGAGGGCCTAAATTGGATTTTTGGACTTATTTACTATTTTAAAGAGCTTTTTCCTAGTAGTCCAATGGCCTTGGCTTGGATAGGAGGATGTAACTATAATTTGAATGTTCCAAGACCTTACCTCAAGTTGCCCATGAACCCCCACAAATTATGTGCAAAGTATATCCATGGTGGGTTCAATATTATTGAGAAACACACCCATGCTTTTGAAGAAGCCATTGTCAGAAGGTAGATTCAACATAAGGATGTGGTTTATCACCTATTCCCCTATTCGTTGGATCAAACAACCTATCTTAATACCTTGGTCAACTAGAAGGATGCATCACCTCATGGGCCATCTTTGAGAATATGTTCCTTAACTATTTTAGTGTGACCATTGACCCTTATATCTTGTTTTATCAAATTACCATAGATCGTAAAGAGTTTAATGATCTAACTAGTTCATTCAACCATAGATTCCATTAGCTATATACTAGGTTGAAAGATCCTTTCCTACAAATGGAGGACATAGACATAATAGTTTTCCCCAATGCTATAAATCATTTGACTTCTATGTCCATTAGAAGAAACCCAACTACCCTCACATCTCTGACTTTGACCTATGAAGAGGTTTACATAATAGAGAAATAGTTCATGCCCTATGGCTATGGTGCTTAACCTTCTTATCCTTTAGGACAATCGAGGGTTTGTCCCCAAAGTCATTCAAACTAAATTTTTGTAAATCATCCCATGAGTCATCATATGCCATATAATGTAATGCCCTAAGTTTATGACTAGATTAGTCTTCCTCCAACAAATAAAAACCATGTTGTTAGTTTTAATGCATATGATTCTATGAATACATTATATGACCAGTTGATTATTTTTCCTTGTGATTATAGTCAAGTTTCTTTTGATGCTTCTATTAATTATTTACCATTTATTGCAGGAGAACTGCAAACAATGCCTAACCCAAGCTACAAGGCTACAATCCTGAATGCATCATTGGGAGTCGATGAATATGAATGTAGAGCTAAGGTTGAGATGATACTGCACATTGATAATATGGAATCTTACAAATTTGATCCATTATTTGAAGGATACAGTAGTGATTATGAGGAGTTTGATGGTGAAGTTTCATTGGAGGCTGGAAGTAACCTAGTGGCTAAGAATCAAGTAGATGGAGGGTTTTTTGCCCAATAAGAAGAATTAAAAGCCTCTTGTGATCAGTTAGAGAAATAATTTGAAGGATTGGAAGAGCTATATGAGGAAGATGCATGCTACGTATTTGAAGCATCCTTCCCCTATGCCACCTACAACCCTACATTTAAAAATTGGTCCAAGATGGTCAGTAACTCAGTGGAAGTAACTTGTCTTCCCCCTCATCATTAGAAGAGGGTAAACTTGAAGAAGATAATGTTGAGCTAGATTGTTGGTGCTAAGAAGAATAAAACCAAGAATAAGGGGGATGTCTAATTAAGGAAAATGAGTTGGATGAGCTTGAAGTAGATGATATCTCTCCTTAGCTTAGACTTTGTTTTAAATCAATTGAAAATAATTGTGCATTCTTCCTAGTAGTAGGTAGTCAGGATCAAAATGGGATGTCATGAACACAGTAGCCTGGATGAAGTAATCATACCAATGGGGATGCAAGCTGAGAGTAGTCTAATTCAGCTTAACTCCTCCAATACCTTAGCCATTGATGATAAGTTTATAAGGTCATTAATATGGGATGAATATGAGTTAATCCCATGCCTTCCAAATTATAAAAATAAAAGAGGATGTTATGATGTCATCCATCCACATCCAAGAACAACCACCAATCGATTCATCTATTGGCTACAATGATGAGGAATCCCATACCAGGTTGGATGCTCAGTTATTTATGGTATGTAAGAATTACCACCCCTTCCCCTTATCATAATTTAATTTTTGGGTAGAGGTATTTATCAAACCCTATCCCCCATACTTTCCAAAATCTAAATACAAACATAAAGTATAATTTTTCAGTCCTAGTTTGCTTGAATTGCATGAAAAGAGCATAGATACATCCTTATGGGATAGTGTCCATGAACATAAAGGATTACATATAAGAAATTAATAGTATACTTTTCCCTTATCAAAATCATAATAATAAATAGGGGTCTAACTTGTTTCAAGCATGCATTTGCATGAAAACTTTTGTGAATAATTTCTCTTTTCATTTCTTGTTTGCTTTCTACTTTTTTCCTTCTTGTCCCTTGTTATTGTTTAGTTTCTCTTTATTGTTTTGTTTTGTATGGTATTTATCTTTTTTCCTTTAGCTTCCCCCATTAATCAAATAAATGAAATGAAAGGCATGTTGGTAAGTAAACAACATGGGTGGCACTCAAGGCATATAAATTAATCTTGCTTGCACAATTGCACAAAACTATCATGATTCTTTTGTGAATTTTTAGATTGATAAAGACCAAAGATTCAAAATTGAATGTGTGGATTTATAAAGGTTTGTTTTCTCATTTAAATCCATCTATACACTTAAATGAAACATCTGAAGAAAATGTAACATTGTCTTTTTTGGGTTTGTCTTAACTAATAATGAACTTTTTGATTTTCTTTGAACCCATGGATTGATCCCCAACCTTCCATGGATATAAAAATTAAATTCTCCTTCAAAAATAATTGAGCCAAAATGCAAAATATAATCCTCTAAAGGTTGATATTGGTAACCTCCATAATAGGATTTTTGACTTGGTCAGTATCGGAGCAAGGCCTTAGTAAGGGACCAAAGGTATCGTTGTTAGGGATATAGATTCATGGTTTGAAGTAGAGTAACATCCATGTCATTCACCCCATGCCAAATAGATAAATATTTTTCTTTTTAGAAGTTTTTATCATTTATACAAATCTAAAATATTGTGTGTGCATGCAAACAAAATGAATTATTCACTTGATCACACACACTGATGGTATTTGGTGGGATTGTAGCTGACTATGCCATATAATGAGGTAGAATTTAATGATTTTATCCTTATTATTTTATCTCAAGTTATCATTTGTAGTTAATGATTATTATTTGAATGCAAGAACCAAAGATTATATATTCTTTAGGTACTCAAGAGTATTTACCATCAAGAGTCACCATTTGTTGTTGCCTTCACCAACACACCCCATTTTCAAACTGAAAATGAGAAAACTCTTTTCTTATTTGATATTTTTGGATGGGGATATGATGGTCTATCTAATTGAGCTCTTCTTGATTGTAGTTTACTAGATGCTAAGTTACAAATGATTTTTTGTGCTCATTTCTAATGCCTTTGTATTTTTCTGAATTCAGTCTAAGCTTTCATCTATGGACATTAAAGTCTGACTTGTAGGTTTATTTTATGCCTATGAAGTCTTATTCCTTAATAAAATGCTTAAGTATTCACCCATTTTAATGCTTGGGAATAAAACTTAATTTAATAGGAATGATTGGTTTCAATTCCTATATTAAAAGATTGCTTCTTGCATAAAATTCACTTGGAAAAACTTAGTTTTTTTAAAAATCTTACTTGGTCAATTTTCTTGTTTTCTCATAGAATTTCAAAAGATTATTGGGACCCTCAAATTCTTGCACACATCCAATTCTCACTGATGCATGGATTCGAGCCAAATATTTTTGGAAAAATGTATGTCTTTTTAAAGCCTCAGGGCCTCAAGAAGACACCATGTGGCATCCTCCCAAAAACCCAAGAGCACAGAGGGTTGAAGGCATTAACAAAGACTGAAGACCTTGAAACCTATGAACATTTAGGGAATTAAGGCATTAACCCAAAATCCTATGATTTATGAGTATTAGAAAAGTCTGATGGCTTTAAGGCCTTGAGAAGATGCCACGTGGCACCCTCTCAGAGCTTGGGAGTTCAGAGTGATTACAAAATTAACTTAGGAGCTTAGGGTATTGAAAATACTAGCCCAAATCATGAAGAGCCTAGGTGGCTAATAAGAAACCACGTGGCCATGGTAATGACAAAGGTAGACAAAAAACTAAAGCCCAAGAGTGCTGACAGACTGTCAAGTGGCAAAGTGGGACTTGATGGATAAAGCCATGAAACATACTAAAGGAAAAGGAATGTAAAGCTGAGAAGGGGCCATGTGGTATTGGTGATGTCAGAAGATGAATGGATTAAGATTGACAACCTATCTAGCCATTAAAATCATCAAAAAATAAGATTAGATGATGCATTCAATTCAACAATAAAATCAAGTTACAACTCAGAAGTATGATGATTAACCATGGAATTCAATGTGTTATAGTTGGTGAAATGATCAAAAGGGGATAGATTCAACTAAAATCATGAATAAGGCATGAATCCTGGGCATGACATGCATATTGGTGTTAAGTGAAGAGCATAAGACAAATTTATCCTTCAAGAGGCATGGTGCCTAACTACATAAAACACATTTAAATGGCAATCCCGAAGTAATTCCATTGACCCTCTACTACCAGAGTTTAATTTAGTATCTACATGAGCATGGTTGAGCTAACATGTTTATTAGAGCCTCAACTACACCTTCTAATCAAATTAATGATTGCTTGTAACTTCCCTAGTAGTGGGTCAAATTTGAAACTCTGTAGATTAAGTTTTCGGCGCTATGTGATAACATAGTGGACAAAAATGTAGTGGTAAAAAAATAGTATGACAAAAATGTAATATGATAAAAATGTCATGAGGATAAAACATAGCAACATTGGTAATATAGAAAAAAATTCATGAAGAGCATGATTGGGACATTTTAGTGATTATCACATCATTTATTTGTTGTCTAGTTCATTTTGGTGATAGTAGTTAACATTTCATGGTGGAAAAGTAATGCACCAAATTTACAAGCAAAATAATAGAGAAAAATGTGATTTCATGAGTTTAGACCTTTAGTTGAAACTTCATAACATTTTTGTGACATTACCAATACTACTACATTTTTAATCGCTATGTTTTATCCTTGTGACATTTTTGTCATACTATGTTTTTACCACAACATTTTTTAATGCTACATTTTTATCCTTTACTTTTTAGTACGATGCCAAGTTTTATATATAGGATCAATGCTTGTGTTGTATTAATGGTTGGTATTTTTAGGATTAGATAAGGCTATACTTGGTTGGATCCTTTTAATCTTAGCATTACAATAGTGCACTAATAATTATATTTCATGTATTATTTTGTTTCTATATTAGATTGTTGAGTCAAGGTTGTTTGAGGTTAAGTATTTAATCCAACCAAGTATTCATAAATACCAAATGATCTTTCATTGAAATATCTTTATGTGAAAGTTGTGCCATTTAATAGACTTGGTCTGTACATGTATATGGTGATCTTATTTTCCTATTTTGCATTCCTGATACCTCCCTCATACTCTTGCATCATATTTTAGCCAGAGTTGTCATAGGTTTGGATCGGCTAAGGACTTAATTATTTGACGATTTATCTACTCAAGAGGAAATGATTGGCTCCATTAGCAATCAAGATCTCTTCTTTTTTCCCTTCCCTTCTTTCTTTTACTTTTATTTAATCAACTTTGTTAGTTTAGAATCTAATTAATCTACCATTAATGTTTTCTCTTGACTGGTCACTCTATCTATTGCTACTTGAGCACTTTTGAATCCATGCAATATATATGTTTGTTTGAATTAGCTATTTATATCCATGGCTAAATCTCTATATGCTAATTCTCTAGTATTAGCTCCTAGTTTAATGTACATAGACTTATTTTAAATGCTCTAACTTAACCAATAAAGACCCCTTGAATTGGAATGGTCATAATGAGCCATTGAGTGAAGATCAATGTGCTTAGACTAGGTAGTAGAAACCTCAGGGAGTTCGTAGGATCTCCTTACAAGAGGTGTTTTTGGTGCGTCAAAACCATCAAAGCTTGGTTTTTATTGGCTGCACCAAAATGACCATCAACACCATCTTTTATAAATACCTTATGCCAAAATCATAATATTATTCATTTACATCATTAGATGAAGGTACTTCCTATGTAACTATAGATTAGAATAATTAGCTTATTAGTCTTATTAATTATAAGCTCATTAAATATGTTATTATTATTGTTAGCTTGTTAGTAGGTTGTTAATGAAGTTATATTATTAAGCCTAGATTAGCTTATGGTTGTATGGGCTCTCCTTATTTGTAGTTTTTCTATGAGTTATTTATATGGTTCCTTATATGAAATAAATAATGGCTTATGGCTTCACGCAATTATTTTATGGTGGTAATAGCTCATGATTGGGTAAGCATGCGATGGAAAACCCTGTGATAAAAGAGATCTTCTCAAGGAGGAAGTATATTAAATAAATGCACCCAATGAAGATCTTCTATGAGAGAAAATCATTTATAGAGGATGTGGTGAAATGTACCTTCTAAAATAATTTTGATCAGATATTTTGGAATCCATAAGGAGGATGTGGTACTTAATAATAATGACATGTTCACGAGTAACACTCCTTGGAATTGGTTGTTTTTGTAAAATGCCTTCTAACTGTGCAATAATCTTCTGTAAGGCATTACCCAAAGGAGAAGGTGTATTTGCTAAAGTGGTGTTTATTAAGAAAGAAGTGTAGCAGTTAAAATTTGATCCAAAAAGTTTATTATATGAGGAGTGTAAAGACATTCTACTATTGTTCAGAAGTTGTTGTTACTAAGTATGGCATTCAAAGAATAAATAAGGTGCTTTGGTAAACCACAAAAAGTTTTCATTATAAATATGATGCATTATGGGTGATTTTACTATTTGCATTAATTATATTGTAGTTGTCTTTCATTTCCCTTCTTATTTTTCTCAAATTTGGTGCACTTGTGTGAGGAGGAAGACACCATTGTGTAGCAATAAGATGCCATAATTTTTAGCACATAGGTTGTTTCTTATTAGTGAATTAAAACAATAGTTTATTTTAGCCAAAATTTTCAAGATCTATAAAATTTTATTTCAAAACTTCCATTTTTTATAAGTTTTTAAAATTTAAAGTTTATTAAGTGTCAACTAGATACCTAGTATATTCCTAAAAAACTATGGTTAATATCATATCCATAAAACTATGAGTAAACATCTGCAACTTTTCCACATTATTCATTTTGAAGTCCTAAACTAAATGCAAAAGGAATTTTTTCAAAATAACGTGTAAAACTTGAGATTTAATTATTTGTCTTTTTAGGTAATTTTATGGAACACAGTTAATTAAGTTTATCATAAACTATAAGATTTTTTTAGCTGATTACTGGCATCATTGTCTAGTTTTAGAGTAGAATTAGTGAGAAAAATATTTTTTTGTAAAATTATTTATAGTTTTTTCTTTTTAATTATTTTCATAAAAAACTAGGTCAAAATGGCTAGTTCACAACACCTATTATTGTCAGATTCTCAAAACCTAACAGGGAGAAATTGTAGTTTATGGAACCACAAGATACTTACAATATGTGAGTATTGAAACATTGATCGGATAGTACTTGCTAAGGAGACTAGGCCATATGATGACCTTGATGACTATGATAAGCATCATTGAGAAAATCTAATGTTGTTAAAACTTCTAGTAACTAATAATTTAATCCTATAAGTTAGGAATGCCACTGTTACTTTTGATTTATGGAAACATATTACTGCTAAATACTAGGTTTCTAAAATCGACAGGGTATTATACTTGAAATTTTTTTGTTTTCAACTAATATTCAAGAAGGTGGTTCTATTTTTATTTTATTTTGTAGTTGAAGGACATCTGTGATTAACTAAAAGTAGTTGAGAAGCCTATATGTGACTAAGACCTGATTCCTCTGGTAATGTAGAACTTACAGCCATCATATGACTCATTTATTGAGTCACTTCATATGATTGTAGAGACACAGATCCTATATATTGAAAAGTCATGTATGCTTATCATGTAGAAATAAAGGAGGTAAGAACATTTAGTTGCTTCAACATCAATTTCTACAAAAAGTGTATTCATGGCATGGTCAAAGAGCAAAGGTAAACATAGGAGTGTTATTAGTTCTTCAAACAAATACTCTAACAATATTGTAATTACTTCCAAGACATCTAAATGGAAGTGTTTTTATTGTAAGGAACTTGGTCATGTAAATAAATATTATTGTAAGAGACAATATGATTTGGAAAATAATAGAAAGAAGTCATAATCTGTAAATGTGGCTAAATAATTTGAATAAAGTTCAGTGGGTGAGTTTGCATTCATAGTGGCACAAAATCGATGTATAAAGTCAAGAGTGTGGTATTTTGACTCAGAGGCATCAAGACACTACACATGTCACGAAGACTGGTATGTAAACTTTGTGAAAGATGATAGTTACAATGAACCAATTTCCTTAGGTGATGGTTGGGTTCACTATGTGAAAGGATATGGATATGTTTGTATTTCATTGAATTCTGTTACTTACACTTTTAGAATGTTTGGTTTACTCTTGATATGAATAAAAATATTCTTTCCATAAGTGAAATAACTATAAATCTTAATCTTTGTGTGGAGTTTAAAGGAAATAAATGCATGGTTAGCAATCTTCATAAACATAAAGTCATTATTGTTGGTATTGGTAATAAGGGATTGTATAAGTTGATTGATCCCAAAATACTAAATAACATGCATTACCATTAGTTAAAAGCACTATTGAACTATGGCATAAGAGGTTTGGTCACCTCGATTATGAATGTTTACATACATTAAGTCAGATTAACATGTTTTCTATTCAAAAGAGTCAGAATATATGTTCAAGATATCAAATAGATAAGCAATTTTTAAATTCATTTGATATTGGTAAGGAAAAGATAACTAAAGGTGCATTAGATTTGGTACATGTGGGTTTTCCTGGTCCTATGAAAACACTTTCAATATCTAGAGATTTGTATTACTTGTTGATTATAGATAACTATACTAGGAAAATATGGGTTTGTTTTATACATATAATGTTAGAATGCTTATCTAACTTTGTAGCTTGCAAAGCAATGGTATAGAAATAGATAAATAGGTAAAAGATCTTAGATTAGTTAATGAGGATGATTTTGTTTCTAAAATATTCTTGAATTTAAGCAAGAAAAAAAGTACAGACATGCAATATTTTACACGATAAAATGAAGTCATGGAAAGGCAAAATATGACAGTTATGGAGATGGCACAATATATGGTGGATAGCCATAATGCACCATATCAGTAGTGGGCATAAGCTATGAATAAAATGGTGTACAATCTCGGCCAAAGTCCCACACAAGCCTTGCAGAATGTAGCACCATAAAAACCATGGTTTATAAAAACACCTAATATAAGTAGTTTTTTCATGTTTTTGGATCCACTACTTATATATTTATAAAATTATACATGTTTCTTGGCTATTGTGAGAAAAGATATGCATACAGATTACTAGATATCTCTACATACAAAATTGTGGTTAATAAATATGTTGATGTAGATGCTAAAGTACCATTATTTTTTGATAATGGTCAATCTACTTATAGTAATGTAATGTTACCTATTGATAATGTTTTTGGAACAAGTTATGTTATTAAAATTGAACAAGGTTCAAAAATGGAAAAATAAGAAGAGTAAAGTTCTAGTGTTAAAAAGAGTGTTTCTCACTCTTCACAATAAAACTAAGAAGACTAACACAAAATGCCTAAGTGGTACCATGCCACGATGAAAGATGTAAGTAAATATGGATTGCCTTGTTAAAAGGGAAATCTAAAAGGTTAAGAAAAACAAAAAGTACAAGGTGAAGAGAAGGTAAATTTGATCTTACTGTTGTTTCACAGTTATTGAAACTAAGCACAAGTTTAAAGACCAAATTCAAACTAAAATGGAAGTTTTCATTGAAGGTTGGTGATAAAGAAAAGGGAATGCAAAAAAAACATGAGTGTTGTGAATAGTAAATTCCTCAAAATTATTTTACAATGGAAATTAGTAAGTGTTAAGTTTTCAACAGCTTGACAGAGAAATATTTATTAAGGGATATGTTATGTTATTTAGTCTTGATGTATATTCTAAATTTTTTTTTGGAACTAATCACTCTAACATATAGGTAAAACACAACACATTCAAGACATGACAACAACTCAAGGAACAATAAAATCAAATGAGCCTAATATTCAACACCATGTCCTTCTTTACTTGGTGGTTACATTTTCTCATTACCCATGTACTCTGATAAGATCGATTGGCGACAATGGGGACAAATGGATACATTATTGTAGTGGCAAAATAACAACACTTTGGTTAAGTTTATGTATGGACTCAATATTTTTATTGTTATAATGACTAAAACATGACATTTGGTCATTAAGGAAGGGTATTAGAATAATTACCTTATTAGCCTTATTACTTATAAGCTCGTTAAAATTGTTATTAGTCTTGTTAGCTTGTTACTAAGTTGTTAACTGAAGTTATATTGTTAAGCATAGATTAGCTCATGCATGTACAAGCTCTCCTTGTTATAGATTTTTTATGAAGTATTTATAAGGCTCCTTATATGCAATAAATAATGGCTTGTGGCTTCACTTAATTATTTTAGGAGTCATTATAGAACTATAAATAGTAGGTTTTACCACCATCTGAGTAGAAAAATCCATATGAGGAACATAATTTTGTGTAGATTCAATTACCTAAAAAATACTTAAATGGTTCATGATCCATAAGACATGTGTGTGTGTGTGTGTGTGTGTGTGTGTGTGTGTGTGTGTGTGTGTGTGTGTGTGTGTGTGTGTATATATATATATATATATATATATATATATATATATATATATATAACCAAGCTTTAAACATACATGTTAAGTGGAAGGAATGACTTGTATATCATGAATCCAAGGCCTTCTAAGCAAAATGTTTTAATTAAGATCATTAGGCATGACTTGGCATGTTATAGCAATAGTTATAATACCTAATGTGAGATTTAAGATTATTTGTCCCAATACCATGCAAGGAATATTATTAAATCCTCTAATATTCATATCTGAATGATCAATTTTTTTTGCATGTATATTGAGTAGTTGAAGGAAGGAAATATTTCATAAATTTAAGTATGAACCATTATTGACTAGGATTCGCTTAACCCCCATGTCATCAATTTTGAGTTGAATGTATAAAGGAAAATAATAATTAATGATGTGTTGTAGTGGCATATCTTCCTTTTCGAAAGATATAGACTTTTCTATCCATCACAATGTGTTACTGATGGAAGACACATAATTTGGTTCATCATTGCATGGAACATTGTTGTCATGTAATGCCACATAAAATATCCTTTTATATATTTGATTATTGGATCAACTCTAAAATGGAAATCTTTATTGTTGTGGTATTATGATGATCAATGATGTTAAATCCTTGAGTTATTCCATCATGTCATTCATGATGGGGCTTCCGACCTCTTTCAGTGATAAAAATATTGGCCATATGATCTACTATAAGCTTAGGGCAAATAGTAGAGGCAAGATGGTAGTTGAGGTAATTGAGAGGTCTAGGGGAAGGAGGAATGAAAGGAAACAACTAGCCCCTCTAACATTAGGTAATAATAGGTGGTAACTCTAGTTAAATCATGTAACAATAAGCATCATGGATTTGTTCATTATTACGGTCTTGGTTTATATTAGATTTTATATTTTATTTTAAATTATGCATCAATGGACTTACATGCAACTTAAATATTTTTGATATTACTGATGAACTACATGTAAATTTTTTATAATTAAGAAATGATAAATAGAGTCAATCATTATTATCATGATTATTATGAAAATTAAAAAATTAGTAACCTAAAACCCTAATGGGAACACTAGAGTGAAAAAGGGACAATCCTAGGGTAACTAGGGTTTGTGAAATGTTCAATAATAAATGGGTTTAAAATATGTTCTATCAAAAATTAGGATAGAGAGAGATGCTACATCCTAATTATAACAAACTACTGTGCAAAATTAGAATGAATAAGATATGCAATAAATCACACAAACTGATTTCAAACTTGCTAATAGAAATATGATAAAAGGAGGAAGTACCAAAGAACAAAAACTTAGTTGGAAATCATACATATGGGACTGTAAGTACAACTATGAAACTAACTATGTGATAGTGTGATGTTGTTGTGAATAAAGAACATGGCTTCACATCTGCTTGGGATAAAGCCATGCTATTCATATAGGGATAACCTACATTAGTGTCTGTAGGGCACCCATACGTTTGATAGGGTTTTAACTCTTTATGAAAATTTGAACCTATTCACCTTCAAATTTTGGCTCTGTGTGTGTGTGATTAGATATATGTGATTTATTATGCAAGTCATTGTGTGCCTTCTTATTCACATAGAACCCTAACTCAATAGGTCTCAAGGAAAAATGAAATAAATGGGGAAAAGGGTTAGTGGTTGATGTTTTAATTGACCTCAACACCCCTGTGTTGAGTGTTGCCTACATACTAATACTCTGAAGAGGGATCAAACTCCATGTAGTTATCCCATGCTATAGTGATGTGTGTGAAATACTGGTGTAATGATATATGTTAGTGTGATTAAATGCTTCAAAAATTGCATGTGACCTTGGAGGTGTATTCAGACTTAGCTCAGGGCTACTAGGGTTGTGTTGAGAATAATAAATGCTTTCCTCTGAAAGTGCAATTAGATATCCTAGCGATTTTTAATTATACAAGCCTCTAGTGAACAAATGGATTGAAAAAGTAGCTTTATAGTGATTAGTTTATAATTACTTTGAATGGGACTTGTAAAACATTCAAGATGACACTTTAGGTGAATTTTAATTTGAGAAACTAGCCATTATTTGGCAAGAGGATGTGACAGGCAAATCCAAACACTACTACCGAGTAGGATCATGCTAAAAGATTGAACTTGTCTAAGGAGCAAATAAAATTGAACTAGACATGTGGATCAATCCAAGGATGAACTTAGTCTATTTGGAATGAGGAATATGAACATTTAGTAATCATTAGTTTCTTAAAAGTTTAGGTCATCTGCATAATCATAGAATTAGGCATGAGTTAAGTGTGTATAAGGAGTGGTCACAAGTGTATTACTTTAGCAATAAATTTTAGTATATGTGTTTATAACAACTAAAGCAAGATCCAGTCATATCCCTTGTTGGGAGTATAATTCAAAAACGGGGTTTCAATATACAATTTCTAATCCTTCCAGCAAGATTTTGTTGAGATAATTGTAATTTTATGTAACATATTTGTAGGCACTATATCAATAACTCCTTGATGTAAACATGAAGGAGGGGTAAAGTGAATGGTTACCTTACTCCTCATCAAGTGTTATAAATACTCATTATCAAGGATACACATGTAAACATAAGACTTATACATAGAAACCATATCTCTTTCTAATTCTCTTTCCTCATTCCAAACATTAAATGATCAAAGTACTTTCATTATTTCATCACATATGCATGTCCAACTTTTTTTTTTTTTCTATATTTAGTTAGATTGGTGTTGTGTCATTGTTTTCCCTAGTTGGCATTGTGTTTTAAACATTTGTGTGCCCTTTTTTAAAAACATTTTGGTGAGCGCCTCCATTTTCAAACATATCAATCTTAAGGTTTCATGTTTTCTTTCTCTCTAAGGTTTGTTGTTATGGTTGTTTCATATATAATTTCTCTAGGTTTTAGTTTACTATTTAAATATCACTAGTTATAGCTTCTTTTATGTTATCTTATAATGATGTTTCTATCTTATGTTAATTCAAAAATCTAGATCCATGACACCTAGTAGGTGAAGTGATAGATCAAGGTTTTTATTTTTACTAATAGTGATAGAATATAAGTGGGCTAGAATCTAGATCCATAATTCAAAAATAATGATTATAAAATGAATTTCAACAGGTTATAACAAATAAACATAAGAGGGTAGAGGAAGACTTAACTATTTGTCACACTTTTTTGATCTCTATAGACTAATTTTTTGACTTGAAGTTAAGTGAAGTGACTGTATTTTGTTCTTATTTTGGATTGATGACTATTTATGTTGCAGGATAGAACCAATATAAAGGGGACAATAACAAAAATTGATCTTAATCCCTATGGGTTGATCTTGTTGTGTAGGCATATTCTTTACATTTGGCAGCTATTTCTGGTTTGGGTAAGGAATGATAGAAATGAGACAATACCAATATTTGATCTTGACTCTATGTTTCAATCTTGACCATGCAGTAAGATTTTGATTCTTTTCTGAATGTTTCACCTATTTTAGTAATGTATTTTATCTCTTTATTATCCTATTCAATGCATGTGCATGTACTTGAAATATCAAACCCTAGTTTTTTTCACAAATACTTGAGATATCATATAGGGAAATCAAGCAAAAGGGATTGAGTTCGATTGACTTTGGTCAATCCCCATTGAAAGTCTAAGCATTGCACTACATTTCTAATTCTCAGAAGAGGGATCAAACTCAAATGTATTTCTTCCACTTATTTGTGTGTGTGAAATGATGAATGTAGATTTATATGTTATTTTTACTAACTTACCAATGACACAAATAGTCAATAGTACTAATACTTCATATGTAACTCTAGTGATTCAATGTAATAAATATGTAACTTTTGTGTAGATCTTCAAAATGTGAGAATGCCTTATCCAAAATATCTCTTAGCAACTATGTATATGTAGGGACCTTTTAGAATTAGAATTAAAACCCTAGTGGCACATAAAACAAAGCTAAAAAGCATCAAAGGGACTAAAAGTAATGATTAAAAATGGAAATGTGTAAAAAGGTAATTCAAAAAAATTAAGAATTAGGATCGAGTGAAAGTGGTCAAGATCGACAATAAATCTTGACCCTAGTGGTCTATCTTGTCCCAATATGTTCACAACCTCAAAATGATAAAATGATTTAGAGATATTTGTTTTTAAATGTGACTCAAGTAACAAAGACAGGAGAAGGGGGCCACAAAGTCATATAAAATCATAAATTAAAAGGGTAAAACATAATATTACATACACCACTAAGTACTTAATTATTAATTAAGACCCAGATAAACAAAGTGGCTAAAAGACATTATAAAACAAGGCTTTTTCCAAATTTGGGTGTCTACATTTCTCCCCCCTTTAATACATCATTTTAGTGAAACTAAAATACTAGATAAAAGGGAAAAATAGAATGGAAAATTATGTAGATGGTTGTTGTCTAGACTTGTCATATGTCATAATGATCCAAAGTGTTCCTATAAAAAGATATGTATGTAATTATATATGATTACTATCTAAGAGAAACAAAAGACATAACCATAAATGAAATATTGTTTAAGGAACAATTACACCTATATGTGTGCCATGGAGAAATAAGAATGTCAAGGGTCAAGAGTTGACTTGATCACTATAGAGGAGAAGAGGGAACTTGTAACATCTATTCATTTTTTGGCCATGGAAATGGAAAAGCTTTCAAGTGGTCAATGTGATAAGTAGAACTATCAAGGTATGCATAAACCCCACTGTGTTTACTCTAGTAACTTTGTTGTGGAGAAATTTGTCCCTTTGTTGAAAATTAAAGAATTGAGGGTGATCAAAACATGATTTGAATTTACATGTATAAAAAATAACATCCATTGAGGCATGTAGAAACCTCAAATTATGTTATTTGTATTTGTAACCCTAGGATGGAAATGAGGTAGAATCCATATTAGATTTGTAGGGTCATGGTGATAGATGCAAAGGGTCAAGTACCACCCCACAAATAAAGGATGTTTTGTGTATCTTATGGTTTCACATTATTGGAGATAGGGTCATAGTGACAGATGTAAAGGGTCAAGTATACATGTGGTGGGTCCATAAATATATAATAGGTACATCGCAAGCTGCCGATTAGGGTGGCACAGTATTACTTGAGCAATTTGTATGATCAAATGTTTTGTGGTTGCAAAAATTTATATGTTGCATACTTGTGTTAGTTTTAGTAGTAGATGGAGGAGTTGTATTTATCTTATATCACATGTATTATATTTTTTAGATGATTGAGGAGTGTCATACTAGATATTCCTAGGGGTATAACATGCCATCCCATTTATATCAATACATGTATATATTACATTAGAGGTTCATGATGTCAATCTTGGAGTAGTGAAATTGTTACATGTATGGGCATATGAATATATCATGATGGTGTGTTAATTTGGTATTCCTCACAAGGATCAAGATTATCTTGATTTATTCACATGTCGGTAGGTGCTACCACGATAGAGGGGGTTGAGCACTACGGAGTTTAGGGTGATTTTGGATTGACTGATACCCATGATGATTCAGTGACAACTATATATGGGATACGAGAAGTGGCTTAAGGATGTCTAAGAGATGTATCATATATGAGTTAGTAAATGGATGCATGATTAATTTCTTGGTTTACATGAGAGATTTCTATATGTTCAGGTTACTCAATAGTTTGGGATGATTTAGGATGTGCCTCTAGTGCCTTATCTATAGACACATAGCAATAGAGCCTCTATCAGATAAGTTTCAAGGCTAGGACCCATAGGTGCTACCTTAGCTCCTCATCTAGTGAGGGAGTAGAATCTTAGGGTTCCATTATGAGAGGGTGATGATACATGATGTAAAATATCTTATACATAATGATAGACTAATACATGGTGGTATTTATTGTTTCTACTTATAGTAGATGATCCTAGTTTTGTGCCCCTAAATCAAGGTGGATGAGATGTATATGAAGGAGGTGGAGATGCAACAAGATCACCATTGCACTACAACTTGCACCCTAGCATGCAACATAACTGATTTATGAGGATGTCCTTGTTGTTACAATGTTTGTGACTACGATATTAAAGCATGAGTATTTGCATTTTTGTGTTAGTTGATATTATTTAAAGTTTTTTGGTAATGTATTCATATAATGTGGTATCATAGGGGAATCATATTGGTGTACAATGGTATATGTAGCCACCTGTACTTTGACACAAAATGTGCCCTATGACATAGTGGGTAATGGATTAGTGGAGTGAGTTGACTATATTTTAAGGGAACACATACATTTATGTTGATTTGTGTGTGATTATTATTGTAGCATATACTATAGTTACCATCAACATGATGAATTATAGGTAGAGATTTAAAGGTGACCTACATCAACTCATGATTTTGATTTATCAGGATATTTACTTGAGCATATTTGTATTATGTAGTCTAAGCACACACGTGTTATGGTTTAGATCTCAGAGATTGAGATTTGTAATAAATAATATAGGTTAAGGTGGTGACCACTTGGAGCAACATGATGAGATAGGGCCTCAAGTTCATAGGCCATAGGGCCAATTAGTAGTGATAGTTTAGATATTAAGGATGCCTCCATCATTGATTGATAGTTGTATATTATAAACATGAATATATATGGCATTGTTTCACATATATTAGTCATTTTTACATGAGTATGTTATATGTTTTTATTTTTTTCATTTATGGATTTTGTAATTTGATTTTTTAAATATCATAAAATATAGTTGTATAATGTGTTTATAATATTATATGATACTAGCATTCATTCTTTTTAGTATCACGTATGTGATAATGTTACTCAAAACTAGTTTCAAAAAATGTTTGGAAAAATAAATTCATTGTAATTTGTTATTGAACAATTTGATACCTCATGTTGCTTAAGTATTCTATTAACCTATACTTTCAGTTGAATCATAGATACTTGATTCACTTTTTGCTTCCATATTGACTTTGGAGAATAGATATATGTATATTTGTAAAATGTGGTTCATTAGTATCCATAATCTTGCCATTTTTAGTATCACCTCTATTGAGAGCTTGATTGACCAATGGTTCCCAAGTGGGAGTATCTTGGGATAATCTGATTGTAGTATAATAGGGACCATTTAGAAAAAAATAGACTTACTATTAATCCAATTCCAAAAAACTATCTTTTTTAAGTCTACATTATTTAAAATTTTCTAGTTTTAATATCTCTCCAATATAATATATGGGAAATACATCCAAAGTATTACCATACTCTTGGTCTAGTTTATTTGTAATATATGAAAATTATTCTTGGTTTAAAATTATTTCCACTACAATTTGGGTGGCACAAGTCCATATTATTTGAAATGGTCCTTGAAAGTGAACTAGAAGAAATTCTTCTAGTGGTTTTTTTTGCAAAGGTTGATAAACCATTCATTCCTTAGTAGGAATGTTGTGGAATGTTTCAGTCTTAAAACAATGACTAGAAGAAGTGAGAGAATAAGACCTTTTTGTGTTGTTCTCAAATTTAGTAACTCCTCTATCAAAAAATTATGTAAGCTTTTGTCATAAACCATAACAATCATTATCACGATGCCTGTTGATAACATGGTAAGTGCAAAATGGTTGACCTTTTATATTCTCATATCTATAAGGTGGATGATAGTAGTTCAGAGGAAGAGTAATATATACTTATCCAATAATGTGTGTAAGATTTCATGTGGTAGATCTCTAAGGAAGTCAAACTAAAGTGGTTATCTCTTAATAGATGTAGATGCTTTTATTGTAGGAGATATTCTATAAATTAATTATTTTCCATTATGTAATTTTTTTATTGGTTGTTTCTTGTTGTGAAATTTTGCTATAGGAGAAGGAATAGGTATTTCCTTATTAAATTTATTGGTGGATTCTTTCTCTTTATAGGAATCTTGGCAATATTCTTTCCTTTTATTTAAGAGGCATTAGATTACACTTGTTGAGTGGTAACTTGTTGATTTGGTAAAGGTGGTTTTAATTTACTTGTATTATTGCTATCAAGATCACATGTATGTTGGTATACATCCATATATAATTTATCAACAAAATTTTAAGGATTATGTAATGATATTTATCTAAGTGGAGAAAGAAGAATCTTATTATATATGAATTAAATTTCCAAATCTGATGGTCATCAAATAATGTTAAGCATTCTTGAATTATAAAGTGTAATATCCAATGGATTCATCATGATCTTGCTTTAAACCTTGTAAATATTCTAATGTTAAATCACACATTTCATGCTTATTATAATATGATAAGAATATGTCTTATGGCCTCTTTAATTTAGGTATAAAACCATTATGAAGACTATAAAACCAATCTCAAGCATCTTGTGTTAGACTTATATGTAAAACATTTAATAATATGTACTCGTCTTTGTCCCAATGACTGAAAGAACATATGTATTACGTTAAATGATTAGTAGGGTCTCCACAACCATCAAATAAAAGAAGCATCTGCATGAAAAACTCCATCGAATAAGGATACTCAAATATATTCTATGTAATGGGTGAATCTTTGATGATATTATCTTTAATATTAACATGACACAATAACAATTGAAAATTAAGATTCAAAACTTGCTTTTAAAGGTTTCCTATAACATTCATCATGGACACAATATGGCTAGAAGGAATAGTGTTAGTTTGAAAAAGTGCACTCATAGGTTGTAATTTACCATCTAGTTGAAACATAGGTATGATAGGATCATCACTACTATCATTGTATTCTAAGACCACATATTTGTATAATTTGGAAACGTTGCATATAAGAGCATTCACATCACATTAAGTTTGTAAAGGATAAATTACATCGTTTTGAATGTCACAAAGATTTGCATGTACTGTTTGACTGTCACATTTTTTCCAGAAGAAGATAAATAAATGGTATGCTAATGTGCATCTTTTTGTGTTTGTAGAGAGATAAAATGAATAACACTTATTATTTGTTGAAAGAGAAAAGGATAATCACATTCTAATTTTTGTAACATTCACATCATCTAGAGAGAATAAAGGAAAATCAAATTCTTCTTTTCTAACATTTGCATCATCTAGAGAGAAAATAAGAATTCAAATATACTTTTGTAACATTCACATCATCTAGAGAGAATAAAAGAGAATCACATTCTACTTTTGCAACATTTGCATTGTCTAGAGAGATAAAATGAGAATCACATTCAACTTTTGTAACATTTGCATCATCTAGAAAGAGAAAAGGAGAAGCGCATTCTTATTTTCTAACATTTGCATCATCTAGAGAAAGAAAAGGATAATAACATTCTACTTTTAGAACATTTGCATTGTTTAGAGAGAGAAAATGAGAATCACATTCTAATTGTGTAACATTTTCATTTTCTATAATGGGAAGTATCTAAGCATGTATGAATAGTGTTCTTAGAACTTTAATTTATGCATTATGTTTCATTCTATGCATTTTTTTTTTGTAATAATAAATGTGATGAAGTGTAATAACAAAATATAAATATCGAATAGTTATATTTTCAAATAAAGAATCTTCAAATCATAATTTATGCAACATGAGAGGAGTAAGAATATGTGCATTAGTATTATGTTCCTCTAGTTCTAATGTATGATTAAGAGTAGAGTCGAAAGAGGGAATATGGGAGCTAGGTTCTTCTATTTCATAACTTATACATTCATTTTATTCTTCCTTATATGCTTCTTCATAATCATAATCATATTCATTTCCTTCACAATAATTTTCCT
Organism: Torreya grandis; assembly: GCA_037957365.1. Classification (NCBI taxonomy): domain Eukaryota; kingdom Viridiplantae; phylum Streptophyta; class Pinopsida; order Cupressales; family Taxaceae; genus Torreya; species Torreya grandis. Next base: position 2,656,704 of record JARHVA010000551.1, read on the forward strand.
CACCTACATCATTAACATTATTAACCATATAATGATCATAATTAGTCCATTCATTAGAGTAATCATAGGGTATAAAGTTGATAGAAAATAGAAAATATAAAGGATGGGCACTATTAGGGTTTTTAATAGAGGTGGACATTTTAGGGCTTATAAACCCTAGGATGGAAGGAAAGGAATATAAACTTTTACTAAAACATAATCCCACATACAAACCCTAAGTGAAAAAGCTACAAAAAAAATTTGAATAAGCTATATGAGTTCACCAATATGTTTTATCTAAAATTGGATTAATGAAATAATAACACCTTACTTAGGTAGAAACTAATATAATATAAGTGGACTTTAGAATGGTATAATATACACAAAACCATAGTTTGACAAAAATAATTCAACATGAAATTTTGACAAGTCATAGTAACCAAACATAAAAGGGTAGATGAATACTTAGCTTATTTTTTGCACTTCCCTAATCTGTACAGATTGATTTTCTAACCTAAAGCTATGTGAAGTGACTAGATTATGTTTGTTTCATGAATTAATGAATATTTTTATTTTTGGACATAAGTGACATAAAGGGATAATACCATCAATCTATATTGACCCCTATAAGTTGATCTTAACCCTATGTAGGCAATTTATTTACAATTGGTGGTTATTTCTAGTTTGTGTCAAAACTAATAGAAATGAGACAGTCAATAATTGGTCTTGACCTCGTGGGTAAATCTTGACCCTATGATAGTTAAATTATGATTCTTTCTTGGATGTTTTATTTTATTCATTAATGTCTTTTCCCACCTTCTTAGCCTTTCCAACGCACATGCATGTACCTAAAATACCAAATCCTAGTTTCATGCACAAATTCTTTAGATATAAAGTAAGGGGTAATTAGGTGAAAGGGGTTTATTTGGATTGACCTCGGTTAGTACCCATTGAAAAACCAAGCATTACACTATATTGCCGATGGTCGAAAGAGGAATCAAACTCAGATGTAGTTCTCTTACTTACGTGTGTGTGAAAAATGTATATCTAGATGCTCTTTATCCTAATTTACCCTCAAAAGAAACATGCAAATGTACCAATACTTCAGATGTATCTCATTCAATGCAATCAATATGTAACATTTGTATATCTCTTAAAATTATGAGAATGCCTTGTCCCAAATGTCTCCAAGCAATTTTGTACATATAAGACCTTTTATAATTTGAAATAAAACCTAATGGTGTGAAAAATAGACCTAAAGATCACCGAAGGGACCAAAATCAATGGATGAAAAGTGAAATATGTTAGAATACAATTCAAAAATATCAAGGTTTAGGATTGACCAGAAGTGGTCAATATTGATGGTCGATGTTGACCCTCTTAGTCTATCCTATCTTAGATTGAGCATAACCTCAAAACAATACAAGGGTTTAGAGATTTCTATTTTTAAACATGACCGAAGTAATGTGGATGGGAAAATAGGGCTACAAGGTCATATAAAATCACAAATTAAAAGGGGAAAACTTAAAAATACAAGCACCAATATACACTCAATTATTTTCTAAGATACATATAAGTAAAGTGTCTAAAATACATTATAAAACAAGGCAGTACCAAAAGGTGTTTACATACTTGTTATTTTTTGAAAAATAAAATGGTTAATGTTGATGATATTCCTACTTATTATGTTAATGATGATAAAACACATGGTCTTAAAGATGATAATGCTTATATTGAAAATGATAATTATTCCAATGCTTGTGATTCTAACACTATGAATGATAATGATGTTAGTAAATATCATGGCATATATAATGATGAAGTAGATCCATAAAAATAAAATATTTTCTTAGTTTATAAAAATTGTTAAGGATTGTCCAAATCAATGAGAACCTAGAGGACATATTGCTTGTGTTAAAAGGAGTAAGAAATAAAAATTTATCTAAGGAATCTACATCTAATAATGAACACTTTACAAATAAATATTTGGTTGCTTCTATTTGACCACTTGAGGTTCTATTTATACATTAGTTTATAAGGCTAATGTTCCTATAATGCTTAATTTTGTACCTCTGCCTATTACTTCTACTCATGCTAATATGACTATTGATTCATGACCTATTGCTTATTTTGTGCTTCCTACTATTTATATAACTTATCGACCCACTTCTTAGGTTACGTATTTTGGTCATAGTATTGCTCACAACACTAGAGGGTCTATTACTATGGATTCTAATTTTAATATGGATCCTACATATCAAGATGCATTACTTCGAAAAAGTATTTAAAATATGCAAGTGAAATTTCATCAACTTTATCAAGTATCTCAAAGGCCTAGCCACATGGTCACTTATCATGATATATTACACAACCTGTTAGCTCATGAGGTCTTTATCTACCCTTTTCATATTATTGACTTTATGCCTAAATTTTAAGTATTTAATGACAAGTATGATACTTCACATCACATTAAATCAGTTTATGCTTTATGATTTGATTTTGAGAAAAATGATCCATTGTTGACTAAGCTATTTCCTATAAGTCTCAAAGACCACAACTTAGCTCATTTTTCCATCAACATCAGTTAAAAGGTGATGTTTTCATATATTTTATAGCTTAAATAAAGACTTAATTAGCCTATTTATTTATACGTGCCTAAAGTCAAAGCTATGATAACATATATGTGTCACCAAATACCCAATAGTGATTTTCAAAGTATTATCTCTAACAACCTACTTCAATGACATGTACCATATTTTGATGAGTTTTGTCATATGGTTTGAAATTATGAGATCAAAATTTTAGAGGCAAACATGCTTAATTATGGTCTAATGCCCCTACCTCTAGTGTCTCCAAATACTAATGTAAATTAGAATTCAAAGCTAACACTAATGCTACTCCTAATTTTCAAGCTAAGAATGAGTTAAAAAATGTAGTAAACATAGTGTCACAACCTCTTGATAGGATTGTCCTTATTTCTAAAGAGTATAAAATTTACATGGATAATTGAGACACCTCACCAAGTGCTTAAATGATTGTTTGAATGCAATATGATATCTTTACTTAGAAAATGTGAGTTTGACATGTCTTTTAATTTACCAATAATATCCTAAAAAAAACCAAATAAATTGTTTTTAGGAGTTAAAAGACTAACTTTATCCATATGATTTTATGTAAACTCAGAGAGAACTCTATCATAAGTTACTTCTCATTATGCTAGTAAATAACATAATACTCGTGATCAAATCACTAATTTTAGTTCAAAATGGGAACTAGGAGAATCTTCCCTTGGATTGGTTAACCTGAGCGTATCCCATCCAAGTATTGTAGTGGGTGACAAGATAGAGATGAATCCTAGTATAAGTATGACTATCTACTAGCTGGGTTAACTCCCATTCAACACCTACTTTTTAGCATTAACCATGAGAACATAACCAATTGGGAGAAACATGAAATTTGAACATGGATGTCTATATGTTATGGTAAGTAGCTAGCTCATTATGATGTTTCCCATAAGGCTCACCGCTAGTAGTTTCCAACCAATGAGGGTTAATCCACCAATCCACATTACCTCAAAGACTTGTACCAAAAACCAACATTCTTATCCATGAGGACCTTATAGTTTAGGTGCATAAAAGTCTACGATGATAGGTAAAGTGAAATGAAAAGCTCCCAAAGTGTGACAAAACATCAAAAAGATACCTCTAACTTACAAGAATAAATTAATGCAAAGTGGGACTAAGGTATAATGATACAAAATTGTTTGTAAGGTATAAATATCACTATCCAAGTATTAACATTTGGATTGCTAGCTACATAAGATTATTATGAATAGCTAAACCATTTTAATTATCTCAAACATGGATACCCACCATCAAGCTATATGTTTTAATTATCATAACTTGGTGAGGGATGCCCAAATTTCCTTTAGATAGATCAAGAACTATTGATCCCTAGGTATTTTACCATGGGTTAATAATAAGAAAACATCCTTATAAAAAACCCAATGTTCAAGGTAGAGTTGTAAGGGGGATAAAGTGGGTATCAGGTTTATGAAAATAAGTCCACTTACCATGTACCTGTTGGCCAAAATTGGCCTACAGATGAAACTTTTGCCTAGATGGATCAGGCCACTATCGTAGACCATTTAGTGACCTCTTGCCTTCACGACTAGTCTCTTTCTAGTCCTGACTTGATGATACAATACAGTATCTTGGAAGGTCTTGGTGTGGTGTTAGGAGTTATATAGAGTCCTAGTGTAGTGGATGATCCAATGGTGAAAATAAAAGACAAGAATCATGGCCCTACCTCATGTTATTTGCCTTCTTGAGAAGCTTTTATGAAAGTTTAAGGTATTTTTGGGGATTTTAAGGTAAAGGCATAAAAATGGGTCTTGAGCTACAAAATGAAAGATCTAGCTAGTTTTCAAGGTTTTTGAGCATTCAGGGGAAGGAAGGAGGTTTGTAAGAAGTGTCCAAGATTCTAATAAGTTAAAAATGACGTCTAATGAAGCCAATTTACCCAAAAGACCCTCAGAAGTGCATTAGATGACTCAAAGAGCTTATAAATATAATTTTTAAGTGAGAAAGGTGATTTTTGGAGAAGTCAAATTGGTTTTGATTTCCTTCCACCTCCTCATGGTGTTTTTTCCTCATTTAAACATGTTTAATACCATTTCAAGTCATTTGGAGTGGAGAAGAGGAGTTTGGGTGCAATAAGATGCATTTTTGGGCCTTTTGGAGACATAGTTGAGCAGATTTTTGATTGTTTTGATTAGTAAAAAATATCATATATCATATGCAATCATCCATGGTGTCCTTAATATCCCCTTTTAGGCCTCTGTAATCAGATCCAAGCATGAAATAGGTTTCCTACCATTAATTAAGCTTAAATAACCTCAAAAAGTTTCTAAAAGGAATTAAAGGTCACTTGATTCATGATAAATCTTATCCAAGTGTTGGATTTATAAGGCAGGTCTCTGGTTCTTCATGTTAAGAGAAAACTATTTTAGTGCAGTTTTGAACAACTCATCAAAGGTGGGTAGTTTTTATCTTGTACTTATATGTCCTAAAAATTTAGCTCTCTTAGATATTAGAGGAGGTAAAGTGGTATCCAAAACACCTTTTTCAACTAGTTTCATTTCAAGAAAGGTCTCTATCCTCACATACCACCAGAAAACTGTTGACTAGCTCTTGGGTGCCTTTAAAACCTAAGAGGTAGGTTTCCTTGGTTTTGACCCTTTAGGGCAGAAGTAGCAATGAAATATATTTTGAGAGGGTTGAATGGGTCATACCAAATCATTCACATCATTTTTATCCTTTGTTTCACATGTGTGAAAACGCTGACCATCCTTCTTTACTCAAATATGGATCATTTCAACTAGTGGCTTAGTCATATTTTTGAGAATGGGTAGTATTGAAGTTAGATTGTTGCTTAATAACCTTGGTAGCCTTTAGAATTAAATGGGATGGTAGGTTATTTTTAGTCATAGAGAAACCATGATGGAGGAACTCAGTTAAAGAGCTCAAAATCTCCACCTACAGCCATGCTAGGTAAAAGGTGAGATAAAAAATGCGAATAAGGAGAGATTTGGGTGTTTAAAGTGAGAATTGAGTAGATGAAGAATTTAAAGAGAAATAAGGAGAATTTAAATAGCCTTAGAGGTCTATTTTTAAAATTTAAATACTTAAATTTCTACCATAGTCTATACAAGGTCCTAAGTTTTGCACATAGTCAAGCTTATAGTGATGAAAAGCCTATGTTCAAAAGGTTGGAGTGATGAGTATGTAAAACATAGGATTGTAAAGTAATGCACATAAAACTTAGATAAAAGGTAGATCCTTGTAACTATTAAACTCATATTAGGTCATGTTTTCATGAGAATCTCGACCTACATTAGGGTTTAAAGGCTCTTGAAGTATGCCAATCCTTCACCAATATCAAGACTATGAGGAAGGTATTGTCATGTCTTTAGATTAAACAAGGTTTATACCTAGGTTTTAGGATAACTTGAAATGGTGTGGATAGTTATATCAATCTATGAGATCTAAATTTCAAGGTAACATAGTCATTCACCTCATCAAACATCACCTACAATCATCCATTCAAGCATACTCACTCATAAGTCAAGAGGTGGATAGAGAAGTGATTAAGGACTTTCAAGGTAGGTTTAGTTTCAAATGATCTTATGTATATATGGTGACCATTGATTAATGCATGAGAATATCATAAATTATATATTTAACCTTTTTAAGGTCTAAATCTCTCTCAATCCATACAAGGCACAATAAACCATCATCTACAACTACAGTCACGCCAACATACAATCAAGGTTTGCTTCAAAGAGAGGAAATAGAGTTTGTGTAGCTAAGGGATCTGAGCCATTTAATATTGAAGCCAATTAAAGGATGTGGTGGTATGGTCTTAGGATTAATGTGACAATCAAATATTCACCTACATCTAGCCTAACAGAGGTATCTGAGATAGAGAGCAAAACTCAGTCTTATGCATTAAATTATAGGTAGACTTATGGTGTATGAACATGATGAAGTTTTTTAATTGGTAAATATGAAAATTAAGTTTACACCATTTTAAGTACTATATAAAATTCCTTAAAACATGAACACAATAGTTAACCTTGCCAAGGGCACTTGTAGGTGCAATACTGTGTATATGAGAAGGTTAACATGTTGGATTGTTGGAATAAGAGATAGTTCAAGATATATAAATCCTAAAAAATATTAAAGGGAATATTTAAATCTTTTTTTTAATGTGAAATGATCTTTTAAACATAAGATCACAATCAAATGGGGAAGCTACATTCCCCTTGTTCTTAAAGATTCTTGCCTAATATGAAGAGTGATACGACTATGGTATGTTTAAGAGAATGAGATATATTTATGGATGTTATATAAAATTATTTAAAATACATATATAAGTCATACACTTTTATTTTAAGATTAAATTATTAGTAAATAACCTATGCCTATTTAAGCCTAAGAGAATTGGTTAAAAATCAATGCCCAATAACCAATCTTGAAGAATTTTATGACTTTAGAGCACCTACATATGGAGTTAGGTTCTATTTTTTGGTAAAAATGATAATTATGAATATTTTAATCTTCCTATTCCATCTTAAAGGTCATACCATTGGTGAAATTGGTCACTATTTTATCACATATTATATATGGTCAATTAAGCAGTCATGGTGAGACTAGGTGCTCAAATTGAAGGTTTGTTGAATAGACAAAGAGACCAAGACTTCATGAAAGGTTTTTAAGCAATGAGATATGATATTTATGGTAATAATTTTATATTTTAGTTAGATAAAACTTAGGTTTTCAATTTAAAATTCCCTTGAGGGCTAGCTAAGGGAGAAAGTTCCAAAATAGGCAGCCCACTAGCTAATTTTGAGAAAAATGCATCTTGAGGTCTCTACAAGAATGATCCAATAGTAAAAATTGGTAAAAGTGATTTTATGAGTATTTATAAATGAAAATGGTTTTGTTTAGGTCGCACTAATAGTGGAATCATCTATTGTTTTGTCATAATCCTATGCTTTTCTGTTGATAATCAACATGGAGCTAAATAAACTTCTTAGAGGGTTATAAGGTATGATGTATGGTTTGAACCTCATGTGAGAGTTTGTGAAGTATAGGAGGGTTATGTTTGGAATTAAAAAACTTGGTTAGAGTGATTAAATTTATAATTTTAAGGTAAAATGTGGAGAAGTGCAAATTTTGAAAATTTAGGGTTTTGGTATGTAAGTGGAGACAGTAAAAACATGTATTTTTAAGAGGTTTAAAGGGTTGGTTGATGAAAACAAATATTTTTATTAGTTGTGTGATACATTAAAGGTTATAATTTAAAAGTAATTGGGTATTGATACCTCCTAAATCTCAATATACACCTTTTTCTATCTTCTTAGGTTTCTTGGTTCTCATTTTCTGAGTGTGTAGTAGGTCTAAATTGGTGATTTTGGATGTTTTTCTTGATTTAAAATTGAAAAAAAATGATTTTGATAGTTGTGGGGGGTACCTAATGGTACTAATTAAAAATAATTAAGTATTGGGACCTGATAAAACTCAATAAAATGGAAAAAATTAGAGCTACATATGCTAAGAAAATTGACAAGGCAAGTTGAGGCAGCCCCCAAAGATGCATTTTTTGAGTTATACTCAATGGAATGACTTTAAATTTGACATGGAGGTATATTTTGGTGTCCTTGAATTTTTAAAAGTGGTTTAATTCTGATAATTTACTTTAATAGATAGAAAAGGGTAGATTACAAGTCTACTAAGGAAGCATGTCAAGAATTCTCACTTGACTACTCACACCTTGGAGTGAGAAACTAAGTAAGTGACTAATTGAAGTTGGTTTAGAGGATAATATAAATAAATTTAGGTGAATGGGGATGTAAAAATGGCCAATTCATATATAAATAACTAAGAAAATGGAGAAAAGCCTAGTAGGCCTAATCAGGCCTAATTAGGCATACTCAGGTCTTGAAGTGAAAATTGAGTATTTGATCACTTGAGATTTTTTTGGGAGTTTTTAAAGACTCAATAGGTTTAATTTGATATTTTATAGGATTAGTCATAAGAATAATTCAAGTGGATATGGAATAAGGATCTCAAGTAGGCCATTAAGCCTATTTGGACATAGGTAGGCCTATAATGAGTAAGTGGAGTTTGGGAAACAAAAAGAAGTTGGATGGGTGAGAAATAAATGGTCAGAAATATATTATATTTTAACTCTCATATCTTCTTACAAGTAATTCAAACCTTTAACATTTAATATTAGGCCTAAAGATAGTCTTAAGACCTATAAACTCACACCACCATGAATACATTTGTAAACCTTTATTAATCAAATATGATATTATGATGGGGATGGTACAGGTCACATGAAGGTGTTTTAAAAAATATATAAACAAAATAAAGGTCATTTTGGTCCTTAAGAAACTAATTCAAACTATGCAGTCAAAACAATCATTCTAACCACTTGTTTCAGAGCCCATATCTTTCAGCACAAGAGGAGTTGGACCAAATGACCTTAGAATTATTTGAGGAACCATATTTTATTTAAATTCATGAAGGATTTAGGTTGGTTTAGGAACTAATTTTTATAACCATTGCTAAGAATATAAGCCGTTCCATAATGCAAACAAAACCCTACAAACAAACTTCTCTATGTATGTATCTTTACACACATTTTGCATGGGAACCAAGATTATCAAGAAATTTGAATGGGTATTTTAAATAAATATCCATGTCAATAAGCTCTGTTTTTTATGTTTGTAACTTATGAACAATCATTAAGAGGGTAAGCCTGTCTGAGCTGCCAAGAGACCCTGTTTTGACCAGTTTCAATTTTTTGAGCTCATAATCCCATGAAATGACCTAGAATAACTTATAAACCACATATATATATATTTGAATATATTAATATCATGTTTAACCTATTTTTAAGAAGAAATTTGCATGTGTGGGTGCTTAAGAGGCCCAAAATGGCCTAAAAATACCCATTTTTGTAGGTTTTCAAAGGATAAAATTGTATAAATGCATGGATGAAGCCTAATGGGACTTAAATCACATTTATATGGCACTAATATCCCTTAATATGGGTTTATATGGTGATTTTATAAGTTAAAAGGCCAAAAACCCAAGTTTTTTAATGATTTGTGAATGGTTGCAGGTTTAATGGAGATTTCCACCATTGTTGTAAGTCTTGAAAGTGGCATAAAAATTAATTTTACTCCTAATAAGAATGATATCTATGCCTAAAAGCATTATACAGGTCCAAAAGTGGCTCTCATGGTGACAAAATAGCCTTGAAATCAAGTTCTAAGACAACTAGTTGAATATGGCTTGATCTTGAAGACTACCATTAATAGAGTCTAAGGGATTTATAGGTTCCATGGTGAATTTTTTAAGTTGGAGGAGAAAATATGAGTTGGAAAAAAAAAATAGTCAAAGTTAGCCCTTAAAGTTAGTGCAAGCATCAAATGTTAGGGTATCTAGCCATGTTGCCAAGTTGCTTCTACAAACCAAGTGGAGATGGGGTGTAAAAGTGAAGTGGGGGAGTTTTGGGGAGTTGAGGAGAAAGTTAAAACATTTAATGAATATTATATATGTTTGGATACCTTTATAAAGTTATTGGATCATGATGTCATCTTCCTCAAAGCAAATTTTGTCCTCTAGTGCCCTTTTAAGCTAATGGGAGAGCTTAAAGACCTTATTAACCTTGGAGGGTTAATTTGATAAGTGAGATCAGTGCCTAAGTGGTTTAAAAGTTATTTAGAATCATGTACCTCTTCCTCTTATTTGTTGGAGCTCTATAAAGGGTGGTTGAGTAGAATTTATTGATTTCTAAAAGCCTTCTTCTCCTCCCCCTTCCTTTTTCTCCTATATATACCTCTTCATCTCCATTTTAAATATATACTCTCTTTTGACAAGGCAAAACCATGTCAAAATTCGTAAGAAAAACCTTTTGAAGCAATAAGACAATTTATTTTACCTATCTTTTTGCCTACATCTAGTGGTCTAGTTAGCTTGTGAATGATTACGTTGTGGAGTATTCTTCTTTGGTGATTTTCCTTCTTTCTTGAATTTTTTTAGGTGTTTTAAGGTGTTTTCAGGTCTGAGTTTATGATATTATGACCATTGATGAAGGTATAATGTGAGTTTTGATACTCCCCCATGCTTCATTTCTTGTCTAGGGAGCCTAGTTTAGAAAAATTGATACAAAATGACCAGTTTAAGAGATTATGTGAGTGAGGGTTATCTTTGAGTTACCTTAGTGTTAGTTTCAAGCAATTTAGAATGTCTTTTAGTTTGGTGTATCACACTTTGTATGATTTTAGTTATCTATTGTAACCCTTTTACCCTTTTCCAAGTCAAAACCAATAGTTTAGGTGATCTACCAAGAGGAACCAACCTTTTCTAGAGGTTTAACCCCATCATAGGATACCCACAGCCTAGGGTTGATCCCATTTTATAGCATGTTAGATGGGACTACATTGAAATAATATTGATTGAGATTGATGCTGGTATTGATCCATTTACATCAATTGTTGCATCTACACCCTCAACATCTGGTGACTCCTAAGAACACTCAACATTCTAGTGGTAAAGCATTGCTTATCTTTGATGCTAAATGTGATTACATGGTAAAATGATATAGGTATTATTTTTGATTTTTTAAATTACCTTTTAACTCAAAAAAAATATTGAGGTTTGCTAACACTCATCCATACTTGAGAAGCTTCCCTCCTAAGCCAACTTTCAAGTCTACCTCTACTAAAAGATTTTTATTAGCTCCTTTCATTACCATGGATGCCCTTAGAGATTTATATTTTGTATATTTTAATGGTCAAATTAATTTTAACCTCAATTAGTATGATCCTATCCCAATGGCATCCCTTAAGAGTGTGCCTTACTACATAGGAGATAACTCTATAACTCCTTCTGAACACATCAGAGACAACCAAATTTTGCAATATTCATTACATCAATGAAATTTTTTTAGATATCATGTTGTTTCCCATCTATTTCAAGTGAAAGGCCATCTATTTGTATATGAACCTAAATCTTAACTCCATCACAACATGGGACCAGTTAGGGGATGCTCTGTGTAAGACGTTTGAGGACAAGAGTGACCACTTGTCACTAATAGAACATTTGACTACAATAAAGAGAGCTTCTCAAGAGGTTATACAATATTTTAACAAGTTTAAAAAGTAATGGGATAGGATTCCAATAATTTTCAATACCACTTCTAATTATGATTTCCTCTAGTATCTAAGATCTCTCAATAGTGATATTATAGTGATGATATAGTCGATGGGGGGATACACACTACCAAATGCTTATGAAATGGTAATCAAAGTAAAAAATAACCTAATGTAGGTTGGTAATCTCACACCTAGGCCACCTATGACCTTATTTCCTAATATTAAACCACCTCCTATCATCATTCTTCTCCTTTATACCATTCCTGTTTTGCCAACACTTGATGTCATACCTACACCAAAACAATAAAAAACTTCAACTAGTCAGTCTAGTGAGCTTCAAGAACTCAAGAATATGTTTCAAAGATTTGAAAATGAGTTCATAAATTTAAATAGGCATCAAGATAAATATAATATACCTTATCAACCCTAATACCAGCCTCAATAGTCTTATCAATCCAATAGGCCACCCTTCAAGGCAAATTTCTAAAGACAAGGACAACCCAACTATGACATGTAGAATAATTACAATCCTAATGCTACAAGTGATTCCAATACCTTAGTCCATATTAATAACAAAAATTCACAATAAGGTTAGGGTTATATACCTTGGAATCAGTCATTCAATCAATCTATTATCCCAAACATAGACTTTAATTATAATTTCAATGATCAGTGGCAACAATGTGCTAGTTATGGGTTCAACCAAGCTCTCATGGCTCAGAATGTAGAAGTACCTATGATGAAAAAACCATAATATACTCAATAAGGACAAGGGGATAATGAATTATAAAACCAATTGGGTGCTACATTGGTCAACTATCAACAAGAAGAGTGCTATGCTTTTGATTAGTAGGATAGTTCTAGCCAAGCAAACATTCTTGTGGCAGCGAACACAAGGCTCAAGATAAGGAACATGGAAGGTAACCAAGACATAGTTAGAGAGTCTTCTAATATTCCTCCATTAATATAAAAACCAAATTATCATATTATTTCCCTAAAATTTCCAATAACTCAGAAAAATTAGAACCAAGGAAACACCTTTGCACCCCAAAACTCATAGGTTCAAAGCACAATTGTGGCTCCTAAAGCACAAGAAAAGGTTGGTGGTTTTCACATCAACATTTTTGAGAAAATTAAGAAGTAAAATATGAGTGTTAAAGTGTGGGAAATTATTTCTATACTTGGTCAAGTGTATATCCTTCAAGAGGGCTTGTCAAAGATCAATGTTTCAGAGAAGCCACCAAACAAGGAGAGTGTAGTTCTCACTAATGAAACCAAATAAAATGAAGGGAAGTCAAAAAAAGTGGTCAAAACTCATCCCTTATATTTTTTTTAATAATTGGTATCTCCTTGGTACACAATTACATGGTAGACAGTGGATAAAGTACTTCAATAATGCCAAAATTGATAACATATCAGCTTGGTTTGAAGTATGAACCCCAAGCTAAGGGGGTGTTATAACTTAATGGATCTTCTACAAAACTAGCTAGTATTATCAAAGGTCTAAACTTAACCCTCCATGCTTTTCTTAGTGTTTTAGTGGCTCAGGATGTAGTGGTTCTGGAGGTGCCTTCCCACTTTGCTATATGTTTATCTAGAGACTTCACAGCCAAAATTGGGGGTTACTTAGCACCAGATTGGTCCTATATGGATTTTAGGACAAGGTATGAGACCAAGGTGTCTATCAAGGTTGAAACTATTACCAAATTTAACATTGAGACTTATGGGACAAGTAGCCCAAACATCAATTGCACTATTCTAGATGAATAAGACCACCCTGCTAGTTAAGAACTAAGTACTCATTCTAAGGGGATACCTGATGTATTGTTAATTGAATTATGGAGTGAAAATCAGCTACTTGACCCTTTTTAAGGTGTTGAAGAAATAGACATGGGAGTTTATTGTATGCATGAAGAGAATGAGTTCACACCATCCCTCACTAAGCTATAGGAGGATATTAGTGGATTATGGAAGATGTTATTTGATGGATCAAGGACCAAACATGGAGTAGGGGTAGGTGTAATGATAATATCTCCCTCTAATGACAAATAATTTTCATCATATAGGTTCAAATTTAGTTTTTCTTGTAATGCAACTAAGTATGAGGGCCTCATCCATGGTCTTTAGTGGGCCGGTAAGAGGGTGATTAAGTAATTATAGGTGTACAAGGATAGTGAGCTGATAGTACATTAGGTGAGAGGTTAAAACACAAACAAGAACCCCTTAATTAAGTATTATAAACATAGAGCATGGGACCTACTTGAATACTTTGAAGCCTTTAATATCCAAACAGTATCAAGAGAATAAAATCAACATGTTGATAGGTTGGTAGTAGTAGGTGCTTAGTTTGACATTACAAATGATTTGAAGTGTCCTAAAATATAGCCACATGTCAAAGTGATAGTGAGACCATCAATTCCAGATAATGAAGCTTACTAACAAGTATTTGATAGTGAAAAGCAAATTGCTTGTTTCTTATAACAGGAGGTAGAATTCTCCTCAACAAACCAAAGTAGACTTCAAAAATAGTATGAGGACTAGATTGTTCAACTAGAGTCAAATAAACTTCATAAAGGGTTTGGTCACCCTTAAGGGTCTTTTCCATGTAGGATATCACATGAGGAAGGATAAGGCAATTATGTCTACTGATGAAGAAAACTATGACAAAGTTCTCATAGTCAAGGATGATATTCTCAAGCTTGGAAAGGTGAGTAATGAGATAGAAAAACATGCATTTATTGAGATTTATTGGGAATACTCTGATATGTTTGCTTGGGAGTACAATGATCTAAGAGGTTTTGACCCCAAGCTAACCCATCAAATCATAGAGTTGGAATCTAATGCCAAACTCGTTAGGCAAAAATAAAGACCCATCAACACAAATATTGAAGAGCTGATGAGAAAAGAGTAACTAAGTTGATTGAGTTTAATATCATTTTCCCTATCAAGCATTCCTCATGGGTGGCTAACTTGGTGCATATGAGAAAGAATAATGGTAAGATATAGTTATTTGTGGACTTTAGAGACTTGAATAGGGTCTCTTTAAAATACCATTAACCCTTGCCATCCATGGAGCAACTCCTTCAAATGGTTATTGGGTCATAACATTTCTCTATTTTGGATGGATACTCAGGGTACAATCAGGTGCTAGTCAGGGAGTAAGACAAATATAAGACTCCCTTCACCACAAAGTGGTGTACCTATGCTAACAATAAGATGCCTTTTGGCCTTTCAAATGATGGATCTACTTTTCAAAGAGCCATGGACATGGATTTCCAAGGTTTTTTTAATCAGATGGTGCTTATGTACCTAGATTACATAACAATCTTCTCCAAGAAGGTTAGTGAACACTTGGACCACTTGAGGCTGATATTTTAAAGGTGTAGAGGGTATAAGATCTCATTGAATCCTAAGAAGTGCGTGTTTTCTATCCATGAGGCAAAAATAGTGGGGCATATTGTCTCAAAGCAGAGACTAGCCATTGATCTTGATAAAATAAGTGTAATCTTGGCCTTTTTCTTACCCAAGCATAAAAAGGGACTTCAAAGTTCATTTGGAAAGATAAACTTTTTAAGAAGGTTCATACCTAGTTTTGCAAGCTTGGTTAAACCTATCAATGTTATGTTGAAGAAGAATTAGGTGTTCACTTGGACAAGAGAAGGAAAAGTAGGATTTGAAGCTATCAAATAGGCCAGTTATCAAGAAAATACACTAATGAATCTTGATTTATCAAGAGAATTCATCTTGTATACTTGTGCCAATATTGATAACATATCAACTATGTTGATGTAAAAGAATGGAGAAGGGCTTGCACAACCAATTTAATTTTTTAGCCAAGGGATTGAATGGTATGAATAAAGATACACTTTCATAGAGAAATAAGTCCTTGTAGCTGTGAGAAGGCTGATTTTTTTTAGGCCTATGCTATCCAATAGTAAAATATACCTTATGGTGTCTCATCCTAGAGTGAGAGACTTCCTTCTCAACAAGGACATGAATGAGAAGAGGGCTAGTTGGATTACAAGAGTCATGGAATATGATGTAGAAATTAAAGTCACTAAGACAGTAAGAGATAAAGGCTTATGTGAACACATGGTTTATGACCTTCAAGAAGAGAAATAGGTTGTTTTGGTGACACAAGATAACCTACAGATAGATGCACCTCCACCTCACACTAGCTAGGTCCAGGACATGGAAAAATTATTATTAACAAGTGAGTGTCCTTAAGGTATGGAGAGGACAAAGAGAAGATACTTCACACTTTAGTACATACTTTATGCTTTGATTGATGGGGTTATCTTCAGAAAATACCTCAATAGGGTGCTACTTAGATTCATAGATGATGATTAAGTGACTAGACTCTTGGAACAATTCTATGATAGGCCTATAAAAGGTCATTTTTCCCCAAAAAATACAACTACAAAAGTAATTAGAGTTGGTTATTATTGGCCTAGTCTCTTCAAAGATGCATATGCATGGGTGAGGAAGTGCCAAAAGTATGCTCTCTTTGTAGGTAAGCAAAGGTTGGTAGCCCTTCCTCCTAATCCCATTCATATAGAGTAGCCTTTCATGCAGTGGGGCCTAGAATTTATATGAATGATCAATCTACCTTCTAGTGGAGGACACAAGTGGGGCCTAGAATTTATATGAATGATCAATCTACCTTCTAGTGGAGGACACAAGTGGGTACTCACTACCATTTATTACTTAAAAAAGTGGGTAGAGGAAATTTCTCTAAAAAAGGCCAATGAAACAACAATATTGGACTTCTATGACAATATAGTGACAAGGTTTGGTGTACCAACAACCATCATTTTAGATATTACCTTAGAATTTGTCAGCATGAAGACAAATGAATGTGTAATTTAACTAGGTAAATATCTTAGCACAACCTCCAATTACTACCCCCAAGGTAATGGACTTGTAGAGTCAATGAATAAGAACTTGATTAGAATAATTAAGAGGACTATGGAAGAGAACCAGAGAGTGTGGCATTCAAAGTTAAGGACAACCTTATGAGCTGATAGAGTGACCACTAAGGTGTCCATTGGAAATTCACCATTTGTCCTAGTATATATGAGAGAAACAAGTTTCCAATCTCTCTTGAGTTACCTACCTTGGATATATCCCATTATCTTGAGTTGATGGAGAGTGAACCTATGAGTGTGAGGATGGCATAACTCATGGAGCTTAAAGAAATGAGGGATCTTGCAATTAAGACCATGGAATCACATCAAGATCAAGTCAAGAAAGCCTTTGAAAATAAATAAATAGGAAGAAACTTCAATGAGAGTGATCTAGTCCTCAAGTGGGATTCAAATAAGGCCATGCTAGGTAATCATACTAAGTTTGACAACTTGTGGAGTGGACCTTACTTGATCTATAGATGCAAATAACATAATGACTTTGATCTTGCCAAGATATGAGGAGGTATTTCCCATACCAATCAATGGGATTAATATAATTAATTTTTAATAAAATAAATTTGCATCCTTATACATATTATAGTAGATTTTATTGTTTTCCTCCAAGTGCCTTATTCACATTTTCCTTTTGTTGTGTGTTTCCCTTTTCTAAGTGATTTGAGCACATTGTTGTTTTATTTTGGGTTGTCCTTGTTGTTTTGAGATTTAAAATCAAAAAAATTTCAGCCTTTTGATCATTTTAAAACCAATTTGATAAAGACTTTTGTGACCCCATAAACCCAATGGATAGATTAAAACAACTAGTCTTTTGCATAGACATGCATGCAATCCCAAGAGGTCACCAGAAATGTTGGAAAAAATTGGCCTATATAAAAAAATTATCAAGAAAATTTAAGGGGTCTATTGAATAAATATACATGTAAATAATTTATGATTTGAAGGTCCATACCTTATGAACAATCGTTAAGAAGGTAAGCCTATCTGAGACGCCAAAAAAGCCTGTTTTGACTGGTTTTGAGTTTTTGAGATCATAAGACCATGAAATGACCTGGAATAACTTTGAAACCACATAAATAATATATGTAAATTTATAAATCTCATTTTTTACCTAATTTTAAGATTAAATTGGCACGTGTGTGTGCTTAAAAGGCCCAAAATGGCCAAAAAATACCCATTTTTGTAGGTTTTCAAAGGATGAAATTGTATAAATTTATTAAGGAAGCCTAATGGGGCTTGAAAAAATTTATATGGCACTAGGATCCATTATAAAGGGTTTTTAGGGTGATTTTTTGAGCTAAAAGGCTAAAAACCCAAGTTGTCTAATGATTTGTGAATGGTTGTAGGTTTAATAGAGATTTCCACCATTATTATAGGTCTTGAAGGTGGCATAAAACTTCATTTTATTCCTCATAGAAATGATATGGATGCTTGGAATCCTTATATAGGTCAATAAATGTCTCTCATGGTAACAAAATGGCCTTGAAAGCAAGTTCTAGGACATCTAGTTGAAGATGGCTTGATCTTGAAGACCTCCATTAATGGAGTCCAAGGGATTTTTAGTTTCCATGGTGACTTTTGTATGTTGGAGGAGAAAATATGATTTGGGAAAAAAAAATAAAGCACTCAAAATTAGCCCTCAAAGTTAGTGCAAGCATCAAATGTTAGGGTGACTAGCCATGTTACCAAGTTGCTTCTACAAGCCAAGTGGAGATGTGGCATAGAAGTCAAGTAGGAGAGTTTTGGGAAGTTGAGGAGAAAGTTGGAGCATTTAATGAATATTTTAGATGTTTGGAGACCTTTATCAAGTTAGTGGAGCATGATGTCATCTTACTCAAAGCAAAATTTGCCCTCTAGTGCCTTTTTGGGCCAATGGGAGAGCTTGAAGACCCTTTTTGATCTTAGAGGGTTAATTTTCTAAGTGAAATTAGTGCCTAAGTGGTTTGAAAGTTTTTGAGACTCATCTAACTCTTCCTCTTATTTGTTGGAGCTACATGGAGGATTAGCTTTCTTCTCCTTTCCCTTCCCATTTCTCCTATATATACTTCTTCCTCTCTATTTTAAAGATATACTCTCATTTAACAAGGTAAAACCCTATCAAAATTTGTAATAATAGCCTCTTTAAGCAATAAAAAAACTTTTTAAAAATATATCTTTTCCTACATCTAGTGTTCTAGTTAGCGTGTGCATGATTACCTTGTGGAGGAGTATTCTTCCTTGGTGATTTTCCTTCTTTCTTGCCTTTTTACTGGTGTTTCAAGTTGTTTTCAAGTCTGATTTTGTGATCTTTTGACCATTGATGAAGGTATAGTGTGAGTTTTGATACTCCCCCATGTTTCATTTCTTGTCTAGGGAGCCTAGTTTATAAATATTGATATAAAATGATGAGTTGGAGAGATTATGTGAGTGAGGGTTATCTTTGAGCTACCTTAGTATTAGTTTAAAAAAAATTGGAGTGTATTTTATTTTGGTGTATCACCCTTTGCATGCTTTCAATTATCCCTTTTAGCCTTTCTACCCTTTTTCATGTCAAAACTAGTAGTTTAGGTGATCTACCAAGAGGAACCAACCTTATCTAGAGGTTCAACCCCATCACAAGATACCCATAGCCTAGGGATAATACCATTTTGTATCTAGGAGTGAGAGAGCCCTAAAAACCCTCTCATAGGGTGCAATTATTTGTTATAATAATAGAACAAATTAAATCAAAGTATCCATGTTACCATATAAGGTTGTCCATTATTTTGGAGAATAGATTTTGACTATTGCTCTAATCCACTTCCTAATCTATTGTCCTAAATGTTCAAATCACAAGGAGGATGTTACATGAATATACCCTACCTAATGAGAATCCATGGGAAAGAATCCCATTCATAATGATTGTATTTAACACCCCATTACCTAGGGTTCTTGTGAAAATTTAACATACAATTCAAATTTCACATGATGGCTCAAGGATTATTCCTTATGGAGATACAACTAATATAATATAGGTGATATAGGTAGGGTACAATATTCCCAAAACTCCATAGAGGTAGTGACTATTTTGATGCAACACACTAGTACTCACTTCCAAATTTATCAAAAAATAACTTTATCAAAGTGAAGATAGTGTATTGTAGACACTATTTCTGAATTATACAACACCTCAATCTTGTACACTTGGAAAATACAAATCTTGGTTATTTCTCTTTATTCTAAGCCTTTCTCATTGTCATATGATTAACATATACTATCTCTCTATGCTCATTACTTACCTCTTAGTCTAACTAATGTCATTATGATGACCTAGGCCTTATATCTTGCCCAAAATGTAGAAAAAGCTACCTATCATCTGTCTCTATAAATTTAGAACCTGTACCTACTTTCTAGATTCTCAGACACTTGTATCCTATCCAGGGACCTACGTCAATGCTAGTGTCCCATTCTAATGCAAGTGTTTAGTGCCCTAAAGTCATCTAATTTTAAATTGTAATGTATCCTTATAGTCAACCTAAGTGATTTATTTCAAGATAGTTATCAAAAGGATTGGTATAAATACATGATCAATCCTCACTCATTCCACACCTAACACACACCTAACATAGACCTCAAAACTTCATACCTCTCACAAGGCAAAGTATCAAAAGCATTTAATCAAGTATTCAAGTGAGTAAAGCTTCCTTATTTTCTCATATTTACATATCAGTCATAGGGACTACACATCTATAGGTTTGAAGTACTAAAGGAGCACTCCATGAGCCATATTTGTCAAGTTACAAGCAATGTCACTATTGCACTTATTTATCATACATTGCATCTTTATGCACACAAAATACATGTAGGGAATAATTACACTATTTTAAGGTCCTCTTTGGAGTAGTGGTTATGTAGGCAACACCCATTGACATAGGATTCTTTTTTATTATCCTAACACTGTGAGCCCACTGACCCATTTTTTCCAAGGTCATTATCAAGATGAAGAGTTAGGGTTTTGATGATTCAATAAGAGTGATAATCTATGAGCTAGATTTGAAAGCACTATAGTGAAGGTGACATAGAACCAAAACATTCTAGGTGGTCACATCTAGATCCAATAGGTTTTCTATACTGGACACCTGCATCTAAGTCAAAAGAAGTGTCGACACAGCTATCCCAGGTGACACAAGTGTTTGAGATCATAGAGGTGAAATTTTTAGAATTTGATGACTACTCCAAAATCCATATTTAGTCTATTTACAGAATGTTCCACATTATGTTTGAATACACACCATAATACATCTAAGTCACATTATCTTTCATTTATTTCAATATCAATCATTGGTTGTACTTACTATTTTTAACATATCTCAGTATTTAAATTCAAAATATTGATTATCTAAGTTTATAATTAATTGGCCTACTATAGATCTATTTATCACCCTTGTGCTTATTCATTTATATATTCTTAACCCTAACCCCACTCCTAAATTTAGGGTTAAACATTTGGCAAACCCAACATCTGAGTATTCCTTTGAAAACTTGGCATGATCTAGGGTTTCTAATATCCTAGGGTTTTAGCTTGCTATGATTGATTTTTAAATTTGAAACTTTACCTTGGGTTTTACCCTCCTTTGATTATAATGGATTTATTTTCATATGATTTAAAGGTTATTATTGATTTATTAGTTTATTTTTACCTCCCTATGGATCTATTTGAAATTTCCTTACTTAGGTTGGTATATTCAAAAATCTCTTTTTGTTTGCCCAAATTTTATATGATTTTTTTGATTTTTTAAGTTTACTATTTTTAGTAAATATTGACATATAAGACAAATGGTGTAATTATTTTATAATAATAATTATTTTTTCATCTAAACTAATATTTTACTCAAAAACCTCTCTTAGATATCTGAAGTAAATTCTTGTTTTATCACAATTGTTGATTCTTTATTGGGAACATTCTAGGGTTGTGCTTGTGAAACATTCCACATCGTTTGGCCTATTTATGATTCATAATAGATAAAATTTATAATTAATTTGAGTTTTTTAAAAATTATATTGATATAGACAAAAAATCTTTTAATTTTGTAAAATATTTTATAGATTTTACGAATTTAACATTTTACTATTTTTAGTAAATTTAGACCTATAGGTCATACATTATACTTTTATTTTTCTTATTTTCTGGGTTTGTCTCATTTCCTACTTTTTTAGAAAACCCTATCTCATATTTTAAAAAAACTTAGCTAATATTATGAAATTGTTATATCCTTATTATATCATGTTGAAATGTTAACATTTGTGTCTCTTCTTTCTTATTCTCATATCAGTTTTCATGACATTTAAAATGGATAAAAATAAACTTATTATTCTTCATAAACCTAAGTAGTGTGATAAATACCATTGATATAAAAAATTATACACTATCACTAATTCAAGGGGTAATGTATATGGTATATGTATGCATGTTCAATCTGAAGTTCCTAGGGTTTGTGCTTATGAACTCTTAAAAGATCAAATCATCCTTATGAGAAAGTTAATATAAGAGTTACAAAAGCAAAATCATTTCTTCAATTAAAAGATCACATTATTGGAAAATTAGATTCCATATGCCCAAAATCTAAAACATGCTAGTGTTAATCATGTATTTGCATCTTCATCTAGTAATGTTATACCCAACAAGGTTTCACATCCAAATAAAAAGCTACAAAAAAATACATCTAAAATAAGTGATTTAAAAAATGACCAATAGGCTTCTAAGAGTCCAAGTGAAACCCTGAGAAACATGCTTAGAAACAAATTTATTCAATTACTTCCTCTACATCCTATAAGGAGATCTGAGTACTATTATGCATATCATAAAATGTATTGGCATAAAAAAGATTGTTATTTTGCATTAAAAGAAAAATAAAAAGTCATGAAGGTAGTAGTGATCATATCATTGATACATCAACAAAAAAAACCACTCATATTATGAGTACCTCTCCTAAAGCAAAAGTGCCAAAACATAAAGTATGGGTACCGAAGGAAAATTTAAAACAAAAACACTTACAAATGCAACAATTAAAGTAAGAAAAGATTCCAAATGTAATGTTACAAAAAGAGGAAGAATAAAATTTGCCAATTCAAACTCAAGATAAGCAAATAAACATTCTCAAAAGAAGGTTTCTAACAAATGAATTTTCAAAGCAAGACATGCCTACAAAATCAAATGATACAAATATGGTTGATAAGGATCCAAAAACCATATCTAATTCATGCATAGAAGAATAAACAATCAAGTGCAATACTATAAAGTCTATACTTTCATCCTCAAATAAAGAAGTCAAGGCACAAATTACATATTTTCCCAATGTTCAAGCAAAACAAAATTTCAAGAAGAAAACTCCAATCTATCGCATAGTTGGTTTTTATACACGAATGCTCAAAATATATATCACAAGTTCAAGAACAACCCAAGAAGTTAAAATTTTCCTATAACAATGATTACATAGATGATTATGATCCTAATAATACATAAGATTGGTATGATCCTGATACACATGATACAAATCATCCACATAAACATATCCTTGATGAGTACACTAGATCTTAGTAGCACTTTTATTTGTACATGTATTCTTTACAATGCATTTTCAAATATTCTGTAATAAACCAAAAACATTTAAAAGATTCAAAAATATAAAAATGTCTTTAGCTTTTACATGGTATACTAGCTCCTTGAAATTTATGTTGTTGTTTCCATGTTGGTAGATGGACCATCAATACTTTATATATACACATGTATTTCACACATCATTTGAGTGTGATACATGAATACATAGATACATGATCTATTCTTATACGGATGTTAGGAATTTATTATACTCATGTCGTATAGACATTGAGGGAATCTTATTATTTGATCTTGATACACACATGTTATACAATTGTATGATCACTTTCCATTATCATGTTTGAGCTTATGTACTTACACATGATTTTATTCATGCTTATATATTTCAAAGTGTACTTGATATGCCATGTAGTTGAATTTTTTTTCTAACACTTATATCGAGGGGCTAGTATGTTTTGTTTATGCTGGTTTCTTATGTTTTTTTTGTATACACTTCCTTGAGTATCTTATCTTACTTGTTGAGCATTGGAATATTCTCCATTATTTATGGCCTCCTACATTTGTTTACCAATTTTACATTTGAATATGTTATTTTTGGTTGTATGGACATTTAAATATGTCATGTTTTATTTTGTGGACATTTGAATAAGTCATGTCCCTTCGATTGTGTGGTATTTGAACATGCCCCTTGTTTGCGGTCTCCTTGGACCATTGTCTTTTGATTTTATGTTGAGTGTTCTTACATGTGTGATTAATTGCTTGTTTATATTATACTATTACTCTCTATACATTTAATTTATCTATATCATGCATCTTAGGCTTTAATGTAATCACATTTTTGCACACTTTAATGATATCTAGACATGTTTCTCCTATATTCTACAAGATACATTCACAATTTACATGGATATATTATCATTTTGAGGAAATATAAAAACCAATTGATACTTCCCCTCACCTTAAAAGTGGGGGAATGCTATAGAGGCATGGCTTCCACATTCTTCACAAATTTAAATTACAGTGGGGGCATGTTTTAGAAACATGTTCTCTACATTTGTTATAATTTTAGATATATAGTGGGGGCATATTTTAGAAACATGTTTTTCATGCTTAAACCAATTTTTAGTTTCAGATTATAGTGGGAGAATGTTATGGAAATATGTTCTCTACACTTATACAGTTTACAAATTAGCCAAATCGCATAGTTATATGATTTAGATACACATTTATGGCTGAATTTTATACATTGGTACCATTGTTATACCCAAGTTTCAACATGAGATATAAATAAGGTGCATATGCTATTTAAAGAACACCTAAATTGTAAAATTAAATTTAATATTATATTTCAAACACTTCTACTAACTTTAATCACCTGGTTGGCCTATTAAAGACTGTTATTGAGCCAATCTAATGTAGTAGTTTGTTCACTTTTGGTATGGTTGAGGTGAAAAATCACTCAATCTTTCCAAGTTTATAAATTAAACTTGATTACATCATCTAACCTCACTAGATTTATAGTTGGAGTTGACTTGGTTCACTCACACTCACCATGTTATAAGTATGATTGGGTTACATGGTTAAGCTAATCTTGATTTTCAGGTGGAAGTTCATCTTTTTATCCAAGGTTGGGGGCATGTGTCCTGAAAAATTTATATATTTATGCACTTTCTATATTTTTCCTAATCTTAGATCTAATGGTTCATAATGATACATATTTTCAAATAAAATTTATAAAAGGCAAGGTAGTTGCATGGATACACAAGTTTACTCTTAAACCTTATTATCTTTCTATTTCAATCATTTAAATTCTTTTTATTTCATATTATATGCACTGATTATATACTATAACATGCTCTTGGTTGGAGGTTAGTCACTAGTAAAGCACTCAAGTTGGGATCATGCAAAATCAAGGTGTGTTTTACACTCCTAGGTATGCATTCCTTTTCCTTTAAACATGAAATTTCATTACTAGATTAAAGGGGGGTAAATGTAAACATTATTTTTGAATTATACAACACCTCAATATTATACACTTTTCAAATACAAATCTTGGATGTTCCTCTTAATTCTAGACCTTTCTTGTTATCAAAAAACTCACATGCACTGTATCTTTATGCTTATTACTTATCTCTTAATCTGACCAATGCCATTTTTATGACCCAAGCATTATATCTTGCTTAGAATATTAAAAAATTGCTTATCATCTATCTCTACAAGTTTGGGACCTGTACCTACTTTCCATATTCTTAGATACTTCCATCCCATCCAGATGCTTGTGTCAACACAAGTGTTCTGTTCTAATGCAAGTTTATAATACCCTAAAGTCATCTACTTTATAATTGTAACATATCCCTATGATCAGCCTAAGTGATTTATTATATGATATTTATCAAAAGGATTTGAATTAATACATGATCAATCCTCACTTATTCCACACCTAACACAGACCTAGCAACTTCCTACCTCTCATAAGGTAAAGTACAAAAAGTATTCAATCAAAAATTTAAGTGAGCAAAGACTCCATATTTTATCTTATTTCCATATTAATCATAGGGAGAAAACATCTACAAGTTTGGAGTACTGAATGAACACTCTATGAGCCATATTTGTCAAATTACAATCTAGGTCATTATTGTACTTGATTATCACACATTGCATCCTTATATACACACAAGCCAACATGTAGGGTATAATTACATGAGTATGAGGCCCTTTTCAAAGTAGTGGATATGTAGGCAACAACTAATGATATAAGGGTTTTTGGGGTTAACTCGACACTATAATCCTACTAGCACATTTTTCCAAGGTCATTATGAAGATGAAGAGCTAGGGTTTTGATGATTCAATAAGAGTGATTGCCCATGAGATAAATATGAATGCACCAAAGTGAAGTGACATAGAATCCAAACATTCTAGGTAGTTGCATCTAGATTGATTAGGTATTATGTATAGACACCTAAATCTAGATACAACTGGATTTCAAATATACTTCAGATCGATTCCTAACAACCATTGAAAATTAAGCCTAAGAGTAACTGAAAATCCTAGATTTGCTTGTGCATCATTCATAAAAGCTTATAATCATGTTGATACATCCTTAATTAGGGTATTATATCATATTCAATAATAACATCTCATAGATTCATCTCGAATCACCTTACAACATAACACCTATCAATTTGGCCTATGGACCTATTAAGTGGGGCACTTGCACACTTAAATAAATATTGAAAGAGTTAAAAGGCTAATTAAAATCAATTTACAAGTTAAATAAGATTAAATGCCTAGTTGAATTATCCATTTGAAATTAATGAATATTTAAAAAAGGAAATTCCAAAATTCAAAATATCCAAACCTTTCATCATTGCCTTTATGAGTTGTCAAGCTCTTTGAAAATATCTTAAAATATCTAATTTAAGAGCCATGCCTAAAAAATACAAATAATAATTATTTGACAACTATTAACTCAACTAGAGTTAGTTTTAACTCACCTAGGTTTAGTTTGAACTCATTCCAAGCCTAAACTCAACCTTAATTCATCTTGGTTGAGAGTTAATTTCTAAGGCTATAAATACAAGGCCTTGCCTATTGAACCATAAGCTATTTTGGTGCAAACTTATTATGTACAAATATCTTCAACAATCTTGGGTATTATAGAGTTATAATGCCTAAATGCCATGTAAGGTTACCATGCCCAAATCTTAAGCCAAGTAACATCAAAGGCCAAGATGCCAAAGAAAGAAGGAACCAAACAACCTCCATTGTCAAAGACTTCTTGATGCACAAGCCGAACAAGACATTCAACAATCCATTTGAAGATCCTAAGGAAGGTAAAAGAGATATGTAATTTATGTTTTTGCTATGATTTCATTTAGTTTTTCTACCTAAACTGTCCATAGTGTCTAGGCTAGACGTGTTAGGATTTTAGTGTGTTCATTTCATTTGTTTTATGAGACTAACATAAGACTAACCTCCCCTCTATGTCAAACTCCTAGTTCACATGTTGACATGCCCGATGAGACTCTTAATGATCCCATATAACCAAGGAGGATGATATGTTACTTTAAGTTTTGCTAATGGATGCTTAAAAATCTTTAAAATTCAAGTTTTTAGTTCAGTTTTTATGTTTGTTTGCTTTTAACAACTCATAGGTTACAAGTAATCGATGCCATTTTATTTCAACATTGACATCAACCAGTACTAATTATCCCAGATCAATATCAATCATGTATATCATTGACTAACATTGATCCCTATAGATCAACATCAATCCCCGTGTGGATTGATCGACATCAATCTCTATGGATTGACATCGATCCCTATGTGGATCGTCGTCGATCTATCTGAGACAAAAGATAGGAAATTCGATAGTTAATTTCAAAATATTATTTTCTCACTTGATTTTTGGCTTTAAAGTAGGCAAACCCTCTAATAAATTATATGTCCTAAGGTGAAGAAAGCAAAATTTAAACATGGTTATATCTTACACAATTTTTCTTTGGTGCTTAAAATAAACTTAGTTCTTTTCATGGCTTAGTTGTTTTTGAAGTTTTTTGCAATTTTTTTTTCAAACAACTAATGCCAAGGGGCTCAAATTTCACAACACACTCCATTTTAGAGTAAAAAAATGAACTTTCATACTTAGTTACATACTCCTAAGAGTTTTTTATTTTATGTTTATTTGTTGAAAGTTATTTGTTTTCGTAAAACAAGTGATGCGTGTATGCTCTCCCTCAATCCCATATAAGGAACTCAAGTAACCAAAAAAGATAATTCTTTGCCTTGGTCACTTTAGTCCAAAAGAATGAAAATAAATTTGTTAAGGCCCTCCCTAAATTTATATGGTTTGGGTGACCCCAAAATGACCCTAAAGTCTTTTCACTTGTCTTTATTTTTCATGTATTTTGGCTTGTGAGCAGGAGTTCATAGGTTATCTAGGGAAGCATTAACCTAAGAATTCATCTCTCAACAACATTTTAACCCCACTCTGTGGTGGGGTATATAAATTTATTTGGTCAATCTTTGATATGGTATTTTGAGTGGTTAAACTACCTCTGTTAGCGATTATTGCCCTCAGAGCGTATGATCAATTCAGACATCTCACTACACTGAGTAAGTGACAGATGTAGTGGTATTAAAAAGGACAAGACCTTTTCACAAAAATATGGTTAACATATATCTAATTTATGTGAACATCTCTTATGTTATCCACACTTGGGACCATCTAAAAATGAGTGAAAATTGATACGTTAGAACAACCCCACTTATCGCAGACATACTATTGATACAAGACAAGTAGCCCAAAGTTATCTGTTATAGTTAAAACTCTTGAGAGAATGGGGGGCCTAAAAATCATATTTTTCATGTGCCTTTACTTTTTGGATTAATAAATAAAATCCTCTTAGGAGTGAGTATATTGATGGAATTTGACAGTACTATGCAACCTTGTTAGTTTTAGGATGTTACACTTAGGTGTTTGTGTCATTTTATCCCTTCTTACATGGTTTTGAATCAAACTGTCTATTTTGTCTATCTTACTACGCCAAAATAAGTTTTATTTATGCGTCACTCTTTTGTTTGAGGAGGTGTTACACCACCAATTTAACATCGTACATGTGCCTTAGTATTTTTATTAACCTTTGTTTGTGCATGTCATTTGATTGAAAAGGGTGTTGTTACATTGCCCAATTCATTTAGAATCTTGTGCCTTTTAGTCTTAAAACAAACCATTGATCATATATTTAGAGAGCATTAATGTTGTTACACTACTGAATTAATTTCAAAGAATTGTTTGCCTTGTGTCCAAATTCCCATTTCAAAACCAAAGCCAAGTGTGCCTTTTGGATCTATACCTAGTACCATTATGCCATTAATTCTTGTCTAGCTTGTTTTTTGTTTAAAGAAGCCTAGTTTTATAAATTGAGTTTTTAATTAACCTTGATAAAGTTCAAATCAAAGCATTTATTTATTTTTGCTTATGCCTTATGTAATTTTGGCGTTGACATCAATCTTTTTATTTTGGGTTATGCAACTGAGGTTAATTATTTATACAATTTGAAAACTATTATTTGTGCCTAGATTTGGGGAAGTGGTCTATCTTCCAAGTGCCTATTGTTTCATGCCTTATCCTAATTTACCAAGTTCATGTTTAAATTTTAATGCCTAGTTTATGCCGAAGTGTTTCAATTTTTTTAGATTAAATCTCATACCTTGTCTTGTTTAAAAGTCTAGCTTTTGTGCCTTTTCCAAAAGACCTAAAACATGCCTTTTTTGAGCCTAGCTTTTGTGCCTTCTACGAATGACTTAGAAAATTTTGTTTTCTTAGATTAGACTTATTTGAAACACTTTTCACCTAGTGTTTGGAATTCAAATTTTTATTTATCCCTTTGATTTTTATTCATCCCCTTGACCATTACTATTATAGGCCTTCTAAGTATGGTAGCTTGTTATCCCAAAAAAGTTTTGCAATCACAACTCAATGGGTCACAATTATTGTCTTAGGCTAGAAACCAACATTTTTTAATCCCATCATAGATAAGACTATCATTATACAACCATCACCCATTATTCATCCATTGCTAACAATCCCCCACTTTAGAAAACCAATGTGAGTCTTTGAGCCACAACATAGCCAATGAGTACCTCTCTAATTGAGCCAATCATTAAAAACAAAGATATGTTCAAAATTGGTATTTTACAACTACTTATTAACCAAGGCCAAGAGAACCAACCTAGTCATGATGTTTTTTTTAAAATACCTATTTGTGATGAGTCAACCTGTGATGAATCACCTTTTAATACTATCTCTGTTGTCAAGGAGTCTCACTCTGATAATCCAGTATTTACTGAGTCACTTCTTAATGATTATAACCACCTTTGGACAAATCATTGTCTTGACCATTATCCTATTATTAAAGAGCTTCCATTTGATATACCATTCTCTATGGAGTTCTCTATTGACCTTTTTACCCTCATTAAGGAGTCTCACTTTGAAATACCAATCTTTGTGGATCCCATTATGCCATCATAGGATGTTACTTGTCCAATACCAAATGTTCAAAAAAACATAATTATAGTAACATCCACACCAAATGAAGAATCATAATTAGAGTTAGGATCTATTCTTGAACCAATATCAGATTTAGCATCAAAAGTAGAATCAACATCAGTCTAAACATTGGATTTAAAGTCCCTTGAATCAGACTCTGATTCAAAATCAAAATACGTTCACGGCTTTTACAACATTGGCTACTCATGCCTTATAGATCAATTTAAATATATTTATGATCCTTATATAATTTTTGAGGATGATTACTTTAACATCAACATAAGTTATCCTCTACCTCATCCCATTCCATTATCATTTAACATGCCATTACCACCACCTTACATGGCCATTATATTGACATTCTAACTCCCATAAGTGTTGATTGGCACTAAAAAAATCACACCTTATTGAACTGCATCCATGGTGACATATCAGTTGTAGAATATTAGGGAGGCTAAGACCATAATCATGAAAAAGAAGGACAATCTCCTAGTGAAACATTTTCAGAGGAATCAGGAGACAATCAAAGTCCAAACTTAGCATCTTCTAGTGAAACCTTCTTGGAGGTTCTAGATGAAAATCAAAGTGAAAAGTCAATGTTCCTTAGTGAAACCTTTTCAAAGATGTTATGGGATAATAAAGATGAATTCATTGGTGAAAAATTCATTGAGGCACCAATGGCTGAGCACAATAGTTCTTCCCTACTTGATGAAGACATTATCAAAGTTGAAATCAATACAACTTCCATTATACAACATAATAAGATGGTAGCTACTCTTAGGCCCAAACAATAAAAAAATATGGTGATCTATCAAGAACATATTCAAAAGTCTTCGACCTTGCTACATTCAAAATTATGTCGAATCCATAATCAATAAATTTGTGTGTGCCTAAAAGTCCTAATATTCATTTGTTGCCCAACCATTATACATTCCATTATCATTCACCTTTACATTTCCAAATAAAACCTATCATCCAATATTTATCCTTATTTACCATCCTTGGCTGCACTTTCCTTTATAGAGGTTACAAAGACATCTTGTCTTGACATCTGAAGGAAATAGAATCAATAACCAATGAAGATCACAATAGGATTCTTGGAGTTTAAATATGTAGTAGGTTCTTAATAGATAAAATATTCAAAAGATGTGTGGGATAGAAATTTAAACATGACCAACTATTCTAGTTTTATCATTTTATAATCATGATGTACATCTCTACATCAATAGGAACAACATAATCATATACCTTACCATTTACCTTGACATTTTAATTTACCATCCATCTTGCCATTGTTTCATACCTTACCATTTACCTTACCTTATCATCTGGTGGCAACCCTCTTACCATCATATCTAATTTCCATCTTATCATCTTCCTTATGCCATACCATATGTTATCCTACCATACCCATCACTATTAGACCAGAGCTTATTTTGACCTACCCTACCTACCCATTTTAACCTTGGTTTTGTTGGTTCTTTCAACACCTTCTGCAATGGGATTTTGATCCAATTTTAATAGTTTTATAATTTTGTGTTTAAATGATAATCTATGAAAGTAGTGTGAAAATAAATCTAAAAAATTATCTTTTATTTACATTTGACTAGTGCCACTAATTATAACCACCTATGGGAAAATAAGTATCCCACCTTATGTTACTAATTATAACTACCTATGGAAAAATTAGTGGCACAATCTTATGTCATTGTTTCATAATTATAATGGCCTATTAGAAAATTAGGAACAACACCTTTACCATGCATTACCACATCACCTTGCCATTACTATTCTCATTTACCTTGGCATTTGCATAAATTTTAGAACTTGATATAACCTAGTCTAATATCATCACCTTTTGTATGGGTTTCTATGACTTGAGCTCCTAAGGGGACTATGTAGGTAGTGTTTGCTTCACATTGAGGTCAGATTAGTCCACCTTTTCCATATATTGTCACTATTTTATGAGAAACTTAAACCAATGATCTTACCATTTTGTGATCAACCTAAGCCAATGCTCTCTCCATTTTACAAGTGATATTTGATCAATCTCTAACAAGTTAAGATACTTCAAAATTATAATAGCATTCAAAACATTTCAAAATCCTAAAAATTAGAAAATTGGCTTATCATCTCCTAGAGAGATATATAACCTCTAAATCCAAAAACATTTTTCCTATTTCAATCTCATCAGTCTTCCTCAATCTACCCTACTTTTGAAAATCCATTATTAGTTCTAATCCATTCCACTGCCATTGTGGGTGTAACCTTCCCTTTGCATGTATCCTTACTTGGCCACCTATTTATCATTCCATTGAGCCTTCACATGTAGGTATTAAATTAGTTAATGATATGATGCTTTTTTCTTTCTTTTTATTTATGGTTTTTTGTGTGTTTGTTTTCTTTGTTTATCTGCCTATGTATTTGCTTTCATTGTTGTGACTTGACTCAATCTATATGTGTTCATTGGGTGATCCCTTGCTCATTATTCTTGAGTCTATCCATATTCATATGTCAACATTTTCATCATGGTTTTTATCATTGGTGCATTGTTTTTAATTTATTATTAGATTGGGAGTCCATATATATGCATATTTTAGCTAAGTTCTCATGGTGTTATATTATGATGCATACCATCATATACTAAAACAAAATTTAGCTCATAAAATCTTACAAGCAATGGAGTTGCAAAAACTTATCCTTGGTAAATCCTCAAACCATCTTTGATAAAATTAACCACATTAACTATTTTGGTTATAATATAGCTAATAAGTATGAACATGTTTACATTGGTAACTACCACTGAATCATTCACATTGATCAATTCTTATTCTTCGATTCTATTCCTCGTTCCACTTTCTCCTGCATTTGGGTGAACTACATTAGCCTAAGGTCTATTTAAAATATATAGATAGGGCTTGGATACATGGCATATCTCAAGTCAAATCAACCACCTTTATTCTTCTAGTCATCTCTTTCATCACTTTACACATCTTTGTATGCCTAGTTATTTGTGGCTTCTTCATTTATTAGACCATCATATCTATGTGTGCTCTCACTCATCTTTAATTTGTATGACATATTATATCATTGAGTTATGATTACCAATAAACCCTACTAGGGCATAATCAAATATCATTTTTCAATCTAAGTCATCTTAATGATCATAACTATCTATGGGCAAATCATTATTTTGACTCATCATCCTTATTGAGGTATGTGCCTATGCCACTAATTATAACTATCTAAGGGCAAATCAGTGCCTTAAACTTTCTTATTGATTATAATTACCTTTGGGGGAATCTATAATTTTTAAATTAATGAATACAAACATTACATAGATTAGATTAATCTCGCCCATGGGTTAATTTCATTCTTATTCTTGCTTTTTTTCAAGGGACCATCCATCAATCGTATGTGTTAGCCATTCCCTCGAGGGGGCATCATTATAGGCTTTCCAAATGTCATTTGGAAATTCTTCTTCAATCATTATATTATTTCATTATTAATGACCTTTTTCATTCTTTGAAAAGATGTTAATGTGCCTATAGCTTGCAACACCTTCCCAAATAGGGGCAAACTGTAGACACCTAAATCTGGCCATAATTAGATCTTTACCAAACTTCAGACCAATTCCTACTAAACATTACAATTTAAGTCTAAGAATCACTGAACACCCAAAATTTTCTTGTGTATCATTCATCAAATCTAAAAATCATGTTGAGACATTCCTAATTGGGGTATTTTATCATATGCAATATTAACCTCTCGTGGATTCATCCCTAATCACCTTGTGACATCAGAACTATCAATTTAGCCTATGGACCTATTAAGTGGGGCACTTGCACACTTAAATAAATCTTGAAATAAATAAAAGGATAATCAAAATCAATTAAAAAGATAAACATGATTAAATGCCTAGTTGAATTATCCATTTGAAATTAATGAATATCTAAAAGAGGAAATTCTAAAATTCAAAATATCTTAGCCTCCATCATTGCCTTTATGAGTTGTCAGGCTCTTTGAAAATATTCTAAAATATCTAATTTGAGATTCATGCCTAGAAATTTCAAATCATAATTACTTGAAAAACATTAACTCAACTAGAGTTAATTTTAAATCACCTAGGTTTATTAACCCATTCCAAGCCTAAACTCAACCTTAACTCATCTTGAGTGAGAGTTAATTCTTAAGGCTATAAATACAAGGCCTTGCCTATTGAACCATAATATATTTTAGTGTGAAATTATTATGCACACAATATCTTCAACAAGCTTGGGTATTGTAGATTTATAATGCCTAAATGCCATGCAAGTAAGGTTACCATGCCCAAATCTTGAGCCAAGCAACATCACAAGCCAAGGTCTCAAGGAGAGAAGGAGCCAAGAAACCTCCATTGTCAAAGACTTCTTGATGCACAAGCCAAGAAATCCATTTGTAGCTCTCAAAGAAGGTAAAATAGATATATCTTTTATTTTACTATCGTGCTTTCATTTAGTTTTTGTTACCTAAGCTCTCCCTAGTATCTAGGCTAGAGGTGTTAGGATTTTAGTGTGTTCATTTCATTTTTTTTATGAGACTAACACAAGACTAACCTCCCCTCTATGTCAAATTCTTTGTTCACATTATGTACTAGACACTTACATCCAAGTCAAACATAAGATTGATGCAATAATCCTTGGTCAATGTAAGTGTTCGAGGTCACAAAGGTCAAATTTATAGAATTTGATGACTGATCCAAAATCCATATTTGGTCTATTTCTAACCTGTTCCACATTAGCTCTATATGCGCATTTTAATCCAACTAAGTATCATTATTTTCCATTTATTTTAATATCAAGAATTGGTTATACTTAGTATTTTTAACATATCTCAATATTTAAATTTAGGATATTATTTATCTAAGTTTGAAATTAACTAGCATGTTGTAGAAATATTTTTTCGCTTGTGCTTATTCATTTATATATTCTTAACCCTAACCCCACTTATAAATTTAAGGTTAAATAATTACAAGAGAGTTTCCACTTAATGCACCATGGAACTGATATAATGACTATCTACAATAGCGTTGTGACTTAGGTCAAGGTTTAATACTTCACTTGCAAAATCAAGGTTCATCATGCAATGAAGTTGTCAACACTCAATTACCTTACCTCTGATATCTTCTAAATAAAGGATGCTTACCTTGGATCATTTATAGATCATACTTAAGAGCACAGACCATAGGCTCGATCCAAGTAAATCATATCATAACACTTCAAGCAATGTACAACACAATACTAGAGAAGTATAAGTCTTAGCATTTTAATTTAACTATGTTAACAAGGGTAAATAGATATAATAAATGGTTGAAACCATTTGTGATGAAAAAGAGTATTGTTAATGCACTACATGCATCCACCTTATTACATTAAAACACATTGAACATAGATATGAAAATCAATTTCCATAAGCGAGTAACCATAAAACAATCATGTCTTAGCATGTTATTAATACAACTTAATTTAAGTTTCATAGTATTTTTCTCTACCTTGAGGGCCAAATCATACACTTACATTAAAGAAATTAAAATTATCCATTATTCAATCTAATATTTTAACATTAAAAGGGAGTCACAACCATAATAAATGCTAGCATAAAAATCCTAAGAGAAAGTTCTATTTATAAATAACAAATACGATTGCCTAGCTAATATTTTATTGAAACAAGTCTGAGTTCCCAAACACAGTCAATCCTTTTCAAGTTTCTAAATCATAATAATTAGTACAATAAAACATAGAACCAATTGAATTATATATTCCATTAGGATATATTTTTTCCATAATTGATCACAATCTAAATAGAATTAACACACACAGTCATGCAAGATAAATGTTACCACCATGGAAGCAAATATATCTATTAAAAATAAACACCTCTACACACAATAAA
This sequence comes from Torreya grandis, assembly GCA_037957365.1. Lineage (NCBI taxonomy): Eukaryota > Viridiplantae > Streptophyta > Pinopsida > Cupressales > Taxaceae > Torreya > Torreya grandis. The sequence continues at coordinate 2,692,898 of JARHVA010000551.1, forward strand.
AAGTGACTTAAGAATATTCATATTAGTATAAAGTGACCTAAATACTATTAGGATATAGTTATTAGCTTCATACTATTAATTTACAATAATGTTGTGGTAGTTCTCAATCTACCACCATCCTTCATTATGAATAACAATTGAAATTTGCTTTCAGTCAAGACTAATACAAGAATTAGGCAAGCCAAATTCAATCTATGTAGATAATAATTGATTAAGGAACATATTACATAAACCAATGCATACTATCATGGCTTTGATTTAGAGCTTTCAAATAACATTCATTCAAAAATTAATAAAATGCCACTGCGCTAGTTCTCAATTGTTATTTTGATTCAACAATTAAAACTCAGGTATGATAAAAAATAGTTCTCATTCAAGTCCTAGCATTTAGGGGGTTGTATTATTATAATAAGGTCATACTCAATATCCAAAAGTTTGCCTTTGGTTATAAACTTTGGCATTCCAAACACTAAAACATAAATTGAGGTGAACATAGAAACGACATGCAAGTATTTTAATACAAGATGAGTTACAATCCCTTCACAAACCTTATTCTTTTCAATTGGTGAAAAAGTGAATTTAGATCACTAACAACACCCTTATTTAAAGAACTATAATATACCCATTCTGGGAAACATGTTTTTCATTTTAATGCATTTATCAAACATTTTCTACCCATGAGGCATGTTAAAATAGTTGAACTGATGAATAATGAGTGTCTTAATGTTTAAGAACATTCTTAATTTTTAAATAATTTACATTAAATGATGCAATAATTTGATTATTATATTTAATTAGTGAATATTATTAATTTATATTGATCCAATTTAATGTTTTTAGAACATGTGAAAAGACCTTGCAAGGTGATCTTTATGTGTTTTTGGTTAGCATAATGTTATTTATTTGTCAAAATAGCTATAAGATGAAATTTATGGCATATATAGATCATTTCGCAAAATTTTTACAAACCACCACCAAAACTTAATCTTGCATTAATCTTTGAAATTAAGGCCCATCACTAGGTAGCATTTTTCATTACAACAATTTGAAATTGTTTCATTGATAATGAAGCCTTGATGAAGGTAAATGTTAGCCATTATTGTTTTGAGAAAAAATATCATAAAAAAATATGCATAAAATCAAGTTTAGGATCCGACCATTCATTGAAAATTGTTTAAGTTTCAAAAATGGTGGTTGAACCACCTAAGGGGTAAGCCCACAACATATTAACCATGACACTTATGCTTTAAATTTTCAAACTTAAAAAAAAGGGTTTATACCATGCTGGGGCATTTAAACTAGTTGATAGTGCTTCCTAACAAACCATTTTAATCTTATAACCCAACTCAGGTTAAGGAAAAAGGGTGAGTTAAGAAAAATGGGGGCAATGCAACTATGTGGTTGAATTTACACAAACATCATTATTTTTGGATGGTTCCATGGAGGAGGGGAAAACCCATTAATTTTTTTTGAGATTTCTTGGACTTTAACTATAGTCCAAATTGGCATGATTACTTTGAATCTATGCATGCAAATAATAAGGTAAATGAAATCATGGGTTTTTGTTTTATTTTCCATGATTATTTGAGGTGATTTATTCATGCATAGTCCTTATTGGAAGTAGTTTTTATTTTTTTATTATTCTGGATAAATTACATTAACTAATTTTGGCATTTTGATGGAATCATTGCATAAAATTTGGAGCAAAATTTGGCCTAGGTTTTTCCATAAAACACTGGTCACATCCATCTTGTGGGGGATGAATTTATGGGGAGTTATTGGAGGTAGTGGTAAGAAGGGAAAGGTGTGACAACATTCTAATGAAGATTTATGGCATTACCAAGCAAGTATCAAACATATCAGGTAATGAAACTCTTATTTTTTTAATTATGTAATGGTTGGTACTATTGTCTTTATAAATTTATTTTAAAAAATATAACTTATATTTAGGGATAATAAAACCTTAGTAGCTAAAGGTAAAGTGAACATGAAATACTATGGTTGTAGTTTTCATTTGAGTAGCTATTATGGGATTACGTGCTTATCATTTAATGGGTTTTGTTTTAAAAATCATTTTATATTTAGTTGTAGCTTTCATTTGTTTAGCTATTATAGAGCCGAGTGTTGTAATTTGGATGGATTTTTGGTTTCAAAAATAAATTTATATTCAACTATAGCTTTCATTTGTTTGGCTATTACAGAGCTAAGTATTGTCATTTGGATGGATTTTTGGTTTCAAAAATAAATTTATATTTAGTTGTAGCTTTCATTTGGTCATCTATTATTGTCAAAATTCATATAAACATATATGATGCACAATAGATCTAGGATGTAAATGATTAAAAAAATATAGAATAATGAACACATGAACATAGTGACATAATGATTTAACGTGGGAAAACCTTGAAAGCTTAAAAAACCCATAAATGTTGATAGTCATATATACGAGAAACTTATTAACCCTAATACACAACCATCTCCTTATCACTTCCTCTCTGTCAATCTTGTTCACAAAACCTTTCCAAGATATTTTACATACATAAATATCACTTTGTCACAATATCACCAAATTACTTTCAAGTATTTGAATGTATTTACAATATGGGTAAGACCCTATTTATAATCAATGTGGGGAGAAGTGACCATTGTTACCAATGGGTCAAACCTTTCCTTGAGGAATTAAGTCAGTAATTAGTAATATGTTTTATTATTTAATTTACACAAGGTTTTAACTATTGTTAAATATAAAATTAAAACATTTATAATTTTACCAAGTGTTAAGGGCCAATAATAGTACCCATATAACATTAAATGTTCCAACACTCCCCCTTAATGTTAAGTGTGGATACATGCCATGGTCACCTTAATAAATAAATTATATTGTATAAAAAATTAAAGGATTTAAAAAACTTCATCATGCCAAACATCCCCTTTTGAAACAAAAGGAATTACAATCCATAAAATACTTTAAAGTAAGTCTAGGCTATCATGATTGTGAGACCACATCTCACAATTTCTCATGAACAATCAACCAAGCATATTTGGAGCATGTTTAACTCTAAATTGGATGTGGATCCTACTTGGGTGATAATAAGATCTATAGTAGGCCAATTAAATGCTAAAATAAGATACATCATATTCTAAATTTATTAAACTAAGATAATCTAAAAATATAAAGTACAACTATACTAGATGTGGAAATGACAAAGAAATAATGTACTTATCTAGTTCTGATGCTAACACATTTATAAATCTAGAACAAGAAAGAAGTTGACTGAAAGATGATTTTATAATAGTCACCAAATTTTGGATGTAGTGTTACTAGAGCCATAGACACTAGTGTCAGCCTTGGACATTAGTGTTAATGCTACTGTCTGAACTAGATGTAGGTGTCTTCTAGGGAATACTTGCTAAACCAGGATGAAACCACCTAGATGATTTTGGGTTTGTCTTCACCTTCCCTCTGGTGTATTTAAATATGGGTTATGGACTATTGATTCTCATGAAATGGCAAAACCCTAATTTTTCATCTTCATAATAACCTTAGGGAAAATGGGTTAATGGGCTCATAATGTAGACTAACACTAAAGACCCCTCTATCAATGGGTTATGTCTACATATACACTACTATGAAGAGGATTTTAGATTGATTTAGTTCTCCCTTAATGTGTTGGCTTGGGCGTGTACAAGGGTGCAATATGTGGAAAGCAAGTTTAATAGTGACCTAATTTGTAACTTAGAAAATTGGGCTCTTGGGATGCTCTATTAGTACTTCATACATGTATATGTGCAGTCCCTATGACTGGTATGAAAATAGGAATAAATAGGGAAGCTTTACTTAATCAAATGATCTTTGAATGTTCTTTAGTATGAATTCTAGGTGAGGAATGAATCAGGAGTGATTGTGAATATACACCACTCTTATCAAGAAATATCTCAAATTAAAGCACTTAGGCATACCATTAAGATATGTTTCATTTGAAAATTAGATAAATTTAGGGCACTAAACACTTGCATCAGGGTAGGACACTATCATTAATGTTGAGGTTTGGGACTAATGCTTGTGTCATGGTAGTTAGAAAATAAGTATAAGATTAGAACTTTTAATGGCATAAGATAAGTATATTTTAAGCATTTTTGGAAAGATATAAGGTTTGGGTCATCAACATAAGACCCGTTGAAATAAGAGATAGGTTAAGGGGCACAAGATAGAGCATATGTGAGACTTATAAAAGCAAGAAAGGTCTAGAACTGAGAGGAACAACCAAGGCCTAAGTTTTCCAAGTGTATAAGATTTAGGTGTTATATAATTCATAAATATCATACAAATTTCCCCCTTTAATCTAGTAATGAATTTATTGATTTAAAAGAGAAGAAATGTGTACCTAGGTGTATATAACACACCTTGCCTTTATGTGAGTCTAACTTGAGTTCTTTGATGGTGATTGACATACATCTAAGAGCATGTTATAATATATAATAATTTTATATAGTCTAAAATTTAAGTCATTAAAAATATTCAAATTGAAAGAGCAAGGTTTAGGAGTACACATGTGTATTGATGTAATTACCTCGCCTATTGGCAACTTGATTTGAAATATGTATCATTATGAATCTCTAAAATTGAGATTAGGACAAATATATAAATTTGGAAAGTGTATATATATAGGGATATAAAGAGAGATTGGAGGGCACATTCCCCCATCCTTGGAGAAAAGTGAGTTGTCACCCAAAAGTTGAGATTAGCTCAACTACGCAACCCAATCATACTTATAACATGGTGAGCATGAGTGAACAAAGTCAACCCATACCATATATTTAGTGAGGTTAGATGATTTAATCAAGTATAACCTATAAACTTGGAAATATTGAGTGATGATACATCTCAACCATACCAAAATTGAACCACCTATTATAGTAGATTGGCTTAATATAGTCTTTACAAATCTGACTTGGTGAGTGACAATAGTCTATAGATGAGTTTTAAAATTTGAAACTAATTTAGATTTTGTAATATTAGGTGCACATTGCATATAATACTCACCTTAGATATGTATCATGTTAAAAATATGTATAACAATGGTACCGATGTATAAAATTCTACCTCAAATGTGTATCTAAATCATATAGCTATGTGCTGTGGCTAGTTTAGAATTTTGTACAAGTGTGGGTAGCATGTTATGGTAACATGATATACACTATATATGGAGAAATCTAAAAACTAATATGTGCCAATGTGGAGGACATGTTTCTAAAAAATTCCCCCATTAAATCTAGGTGTGTTGAATACTAAATAAGTGTGGAGAACATGCTTTTAAAGCATGCTCCCATTGAATCCTAAAACTATGCCAAATATGGATAAAATGCCTATATGACATATCCCCATTGATATTCCCTACCTTGAGATGAGGGAAGAATATAAATAAATATTTACCTCACCTCAAATAGATAATTGAATTGTATAATTTGTGAATGGAATCATGTAGTATATAAAAGAATATGTCTAGGTAAGTGTATAATTAAAGTACATAAAATCATGTGATCACATGAAGGCCTAATATGCATGATAAAGATCATGATAATATCTAGATAGAAATACAGAAATCTCAACAAGAAATAAGCACATACAAAAGAGCAATGAAAAGCAAGTTGACATACAATGGTCCTAAGAGACTAAAAATAAGGGGCATATTCAAATGTTACACAATTGAAAGGACATGATTTATTAAAATGTCCACAAAAGCAAGAATGACATATTTAAATGTCCACACAAGCAATGACATATTCAAATGTCAAATAAAGAACACATAGGCACTGGGGCCACAAAAAAGGGAGCATATTCAAATGCTCGAACAAGAAAAACAATATCAAGACAAAACACTCAAGGAAGTGCTTAAAAGAAAGCATAAGTAACTCGCATAAACATATCATAGTATCCCATGTATCAAATGTGTTAGCAAAATATGTCAAGTGCATAGCATATCAAGTACCCTAGGAAAGATATAATCATGGATAAAGGCATGTGTAAGTACATAAGAGTTCAAACATGAAAATGAAGAATCCATAAAATTGTATAAGATGTGCATATCAAGTTAAAATAAGTGTATGCCCCCAATGTTCACATGACATGAGTAAAGGGAAGAACCAACATCTAAAATATGAATAGATCATGTATCTATGTATGCCTATATCACACTTAAATATAAGAATGAATCACATGTGTATGTAGAAGTAAATAATATGCCATCCATCAACATGGAATTAATAAAAATATGCCAAGGAGCCAATAAAATATGTTCATGCTAAAAATATTTTTGGAATTTTGAAGTTTATTGATTTTTTTGGTATTTTGGAATATTTGAAACCATTATATCTAATATGTCTTTGAATTCAAAAGCTAAGATACTATGTGTGGCCTCACTTGAAAAAATTACTTATACTACATGAGTGCTAAAAATGTTGCATCTATTGGTAACTCACTAACAACAATAGTTGGTACCTATCCCTCATAATCATTATATGGGATATGAACCTCTTTGCTATCATATTAAAAAATAATACATTGTTTTGTAATACTAACATTTAATTTCATATTAGTTAACCATTGATGTCCAATGTGTAAAGTAAAGTATGCTTCTTGGTCCATGATCCATATAACAAGGTCCACTACCTTTAGGCCACATGTAACACGTATAATTATATACTCAAGAGATTGTGGAAAAGCTAGCAAATAACGTAACTCATATATATTATGTCCCAACTGCTGCAATGTGGTAGTGCTACAAGTTTTTTTTCTAAATGTTTACATCAATCTTGAGATGTGGGTGATCGACCCCATCAATTTTTTTTGGAAATGGGTATATTTTCATGTTTTGGTCGCTTGGTAGAAATGTTCTCTTTTAAAAGATTGGAAATATGTGGTCTTTTCCATTTTTTGGAAATAATTTGTATGCACCCTTCATTCTTATATTTCTGAATTAGGTTCTTCCATGCCTCACATTGATTGTATTATGGCCAATGATCCAATTATATATACAATATGGTACCTTGTCTTCTGTAGGTATAAGTCTAATGCATGATCTGTGTCTGGTAGAAGGTAAATAAATCATTATATGTTCAAGTAACATAGATAACATGGTATTTAAAGTATCTTGTTGTGTCATGATCTATAAAGTCTATTGTGAAGCCTTTTAATAAGACTCCACATTGTTCACATGATGAATTTACATTTGACCCTTTTAAGGTTGACTTAATGTTTTCAGCCAAGAGGGATGTATGGAATAACAAGAATTACATGTTTGCCTTCTATTTTATTTCTACCTTTATCTTGATTTAGTTTGGTATCTTTTGAAAATGGATTTAGCTTATATGTACCAAGACATGTAGGTTCAAATAGGTTATGCAAAAGGTGATTAAGTGGATTAAATTTTAATTTTTGCATTTATCATCTGTCATTTCATAAGCATTTTCATCATCATTATAATAGTAGTCTAAAACATGGCCATCTATTTATTCAGTTTTTATAAATAAAAAAGCTCTAACATTAGGGGATCTTGTGGTTTTGGTATCATTGGTTCATTTGGTGACTGATCTTGCTCTTGATATATATTTATTTTCACCTCAGTGGTTAGTCCCTTATTTGATTCTAGAGATGGAGGAGTCATTGTACTTAACTCACCCATTTCAAAATTATGTATATGATCAATATAAATGCATTATTTAGGTGGTACCATCATAGGGATGCTCATTTTTGTAAAATATATCATTTTATAGAATTTAAAAGGTGTATCATCAACATGCATAGTAAATAAGGTCCCATCATGTATGAATTTTACACATTTATGAAAGTAGAAGGGACTAATTCCATTGAATGTATCCGAGGTATACCCAAAAGTAAATTATAATGTAATGATTGAGACATCACCTAACACATAATTGGGACCATTTTTGGTCCCAATGTCACATCCAAAGTGATTGATCCAATTGGAGGGCTATGTGAATTATCAAACCCCTTTATATGCATGACTAATTTTTGAAGAATATTGGTGCTAATTACCATGGTGGTTAGGAAGTTTATGAAACACATGTTTAGGATTGATACATTGTTAATGACCACCATTTTTATACCCTTATTTTACATGGTTACCTATATGAATAATGATAAATCTTTATCAATAATATCTTTGGATGTGAATATTTTGGATCAAAGGTAATGATCTTGGCATTGTTCTTGAAATCTTTCATGCTATCTGCAAAATAATCAAGCTCAATATCACTTGGAACTTGTGTCTCCTGCAATGCATCATATATGATATCATTATAAACATTATATTACTTTATAAGCTCAAGGATTAAAATCTTAGCATGTGTAATTACTTAATCAATCAATAATGCCATATCCCTTATATTTTATTACAATATTAGGTTTAAGAGACACATGTATATTAATAAGTAGTAGATTGGGTTGAGAAACCTTACCTCTTCAAGTAAAAATAATATGGACCACAAAATCCAATATAATCCATGGGAAAATAATGGGTGCGATATGGTAGCTATCATTCAAGTAATATTTTGGTATAAAAAATGGTTGAGAGCATGCACATTGACGTCTAGATACTGGATTTGTAACATGCATGAATTTTGAAGAGAGATCAAGTGTTGTTTCCACTTCTCTCATTATTCTCATGAATTCACTTAATATATTTAATAAGGTAAGTAATGTATCAAACCATAAAAACTATCACAAATTATAACCCAAAAGGGGTGATAGATGCATCCACGTTGCACATATTTTATAACAATTTGGGATCAATAATGAAAAAATAAAAAAAATTCTAATTGACCTAGGGTTTGGTGCTCAAAGGTTGGGTTTACCAAATGTTTAAGCATAAATTAGATGTGGATCCTACTTGGTTATATAGGGTTAATAATATAGAAATGATAATGCATAAGGGTGATAATCACATCTACAATAGGGTAATTAAATGCTAAACTTAGATACATCATATGCTAAATTTATTAAACTGAGATAGGATACAAATATAAAGTACAACTATGATAGATATGGAAATGGCAAAGAAACATTGTACTTAACTAGTTCTAATGCTAACATAATTATATATCTAAAATAGGTAGGAAACATATTGGAAGAGGATTTTAGAATAATCACCAAATGTTGGATTGAATGCCTCTAGAGCCATAAACATTAGCGTCAGCCTTAGATGTTAGTGTTAACACTAATGTCTCAACCAAACCTAGGTGTCCTGTATGAAATACCTACTAGAAAAGGATGTGACCACCTAGATTCTATTGGGTTTATATTTGCCTTCACTTTGGGGCATTCAGATCTAGGTTATGGACTATCATTCTTCATGAAATGGAGAAACCCTAGTTCTTTATCTTCATAGTAACCTTGGAAAAAATGGGTTAGCGGGCTCATGGTGTTGAGATAACCCAAAATACCCTCTATAAATGGGTGTTACCTACATAGCCACTACTCTGAAGAGGGTCTCAGATTGATGTAATTCTCCCCTAACATGTATTATTTGTGCACAAGTGTGTAATATGTGGAAAACAAGTACAATATTGACCTAGCTTTTAACTTGGAAAATTGATATCTTGGGATACTCCTTCAATAATTCATACATCTAGATGTGTAGTCCTTATTATTGGTATGGAAATACGAATAAATAGGGAATATTTGCTAAATTAAATTCTCTTTGGTAGAAATACTAAGTAAGGAATGAATGAGGAGTGATGTGAATATATACCACTCTTATCCATAAATATCTTGCATTAAAACACTTAGGCTATCCATTAGGATACATTTCATTTTAAAATTAGATGAATTTAGGGCACTGGACATTTGCATCAGGGTAAGACACTAGCATCAACGTAAGGGTATGGGACTGATGCTTGTGTTCTATTAGTTAGAAAATAGGTACAGGCTCAAAAATTTCAAGGGCATAAGATAAAAATATTTTAATCATTATGGATAATATATAAGGTATGGATAATCAACATAATATAGGTCAAACCAAGAGATAGGCCAAGGGGAATAAGATAGAGCAGATGTGAGATTTCTAAAAGTGAGAAAAGTCTAGAATTGGGAGGAATAACCAAGGTTCAAGTTTACCAAGTGTAAAAGATTGAGGTGATATATAATTCATAAATATCATCTATAGATCATATTATAACATAAATACCTCCATTAAAAAGTATACTTTTATGGATTGGGGTACAAAATTAAAACTTCTACACGAAGTTTACTCAAATCACATATCTTACAAATGAAGTTTACTATGATTTACAATGAGAATAAGTATAGAGAAGAAGAAGGAACACATGGCCATTAGGAAGTGGCATTATCATGCACACTCCCCCTTAATGGCATCTCTGAGAGGCCCAACATTACACAAAACTGACAAAACCTGGTATCACCAAGTCATTTTGTGAAGATACCTTCCACCTATTCATGCATAGGATATAATTGGAAATAAATATCACCATTGAGGAATTTATCTCAAATAAAATGTACATGAACATTAATATGTTTAGTTTATTGGTGCTGCATTGGATTTTTTGCCAGAGCTATATAATTTTGGTTATTACAATGAAGGGTGGTACTATAAAAAACATCCACATGAAGTTCTCTTAAAAACCTATTGGCCAAAATTGGCTTATATACCAAAATTTTGCCTAGATGGACTGTGCCATTCTCCCAAACCATTCATTGATGCTTCACCTTGATGATTAATCTTTTTCTAGTCATGACTTAATGATGCAGTGCACTATCTTGGAGGGTCTTGGCATGGTGAATTGAATTATCTTAGGATCTTATTGTAGTGGATGATCTAATGGTGAAGGGATGAAATAAGCTTCATGTCCCTACTTCATATTCTCAAACTTCTTGTGAATCTTTTAGCAAAGTTTAAGGCAGGCTTGTAAACTTTAAGGTAAATACCTAAAAATGGGGTTTACACTACAAGTGCTATATCAAGTTGGTTTTCAAGGTTATTCACCATCTAGTGGCAAGTATGAAGTGGTGGGGAAAATAACCAAACTATCAGAGCCTTGAGTAAAAGATTCAATATGGCCTAAACACCTTTTTACCAAGACCCAAGCAAAAATTAGAGATTTATATGCACTTTACAACTTTGTAAAGTTACAAAGTGCACTTAAATCTTTGTTTTCTCTCCCAAGTGGAAATCAAAGACTTCTACGTACTTTGAAACTTTATGAATTTGAAAAGTGCACTTAAATATTTGCTTTCCCTCCCAAGTATAAATAAGAGATTTTTGCACACTTTATAACTTTAAAAATTTACAAAGTGCACTTAAATATTCACTTTCCCTCTAAGCAAAAATGAGATATTTTTTAACACTTTACAACTTTTCAAAGTTGTAAAGTACACTTAAATATTTAATTTCCCTCCCAAGAAGAAAATGGAGATTTCTATGCACTTTGAAAATTTTCAAAGTTAAAAAGTGCATTTAAATCTCCACTTTCCCTCCCAAGCAAAAACTAGAAATTTCTGCACACTTTGCAACTTTGTAAAGTTGAAAAATGCACTTAAATCTCTACTTTTCCTCCCATGTGATTTTGTAAGTAAAAACCTTGACAAAGATTTAGTCAGACTTTGTGATGTAGGGGCATCAAAGAAAACAATACAAATTTGGTTATGAACAAGTGTTTAGGTGTGTTATGCATGTGTATGGGGTCTTATAAGATCCTTTGTAAGGTATTTGAGTGGTTGAAAGAGTCTGTAGGTGTCCTTTTGTAACCCATTGACATTTTCCTGCCAAAAAGGCCAATTTGAATATTTAAATTTTATATGAGAGTTAGAGAGTGTTTTGAAGGTTTTCAAGAAATGTAAGGTTAGTAAGATGTGAATGTGATGTCCTACATAGGTCTAAGAGTGTACTATAAGATGTTCTATGTGCACATCATGAGGATAAAGGCCTAAGACCAAGAGTCTTGAATGTATTAGCCACATAAAGGTAGTTATCATGAAATTAAGGTAGTTTATCTTGTCTTGAGAAAAGAATGTAATGTGTTTTTGATGGTAGGAAGGTGGAATCATAAAGGGAGTTATTTAGAGGTTGGTAGAAGGTAGAGGTACAAAGGAGAGTGGAGAAAATAAAAGAGGATGAGGAAGATATGCGTTGTCCATGAAGGACAAAAAGAATGATAGTGAAATAGTGAATGTATGTATGAAAATAATAAGATTGAAATTTTATAGTGTGTTGAATCCATGGTATTTAATATGTATTAGTATGGTATATGTTTTGGTTGAATAAATAAATCCTTATAGTCTATGAACATACTCTATTTTGAGACTCAGAATGATATATGTAGGACTATATCACATTTCTATGTGTTTCTATTTGTATGTATAATAACAATATAAAGATGACATTTAAAGGGGTTATAATGAATTTTATTTGGGTCACAAACATGTTTTCTAAGTAATGAGTCTTTTATAATTGCGAGGGATATTGTATTGATGATCACAGGTGTAGGTGAATGTTGAACTTAGAATTTTGAGCACTTCTATCTTGCAGTCAAGAAACAAACTAATGGAGGGATTCCTGATAAGTAAGAAAGAGTATAATAAAATAAAAATAGTGTGTGTTGATCTTAGCACAACATGATTATATAAATAGGAGTTTTGAGGTTCCTTGATAAGTGTGGAAAGATAAGGTTTACAATCATTAAAGACTTTGTTCATAGAGACAATTAAGAAAACTTGTGTGTAGTTTAAATAATGAATTATATATGTGGATGGAGGTGTAATAGTATAAAGAGTGGAGAGAGATAATGAGATATAAGAGTATCCTTTTGAAGTGATTCAATACCTTAGATAAGGAAACAATGTGAAATTAAACCTTGAGTAACTTCTTAGTCTGATTATGTTTAAATTTTTTTATAGAATCAGTGGTTAGAATGTGTTTAAGAGTTTTTAAAGATAAGACATGAGTTAAAGGAACTTGGAATATATATTACAAAAATTATTTAGGTCTTGGGATTAATTGAAATCAAGAAAGATTCATTAAAACTAAATTTGAAGATTCTTAGGTTGTTGTAGACTGTGTAACCCTAGTTAAGGGTTAGAATAGGAAGAAAACAAATAGAATGAGTTTGAACTAGTGAAAACTCCTACAACTTGGTAATAAGGTGTATTATGATAAGGGTCAAAGAATTATAGTGGTTTTGGACATGTATAGTCTTGTATAGAGGGTTTACCAGCATATGTCAAGGTGTTTAGGCCTAAAGACCTAATTAGGCTAGTAGGGGTAATGAGAAAGTGAAGTTGCATAAAGATTTAGGAAGTAAAACTTGGTGATAAGATGTATGGTGGAAAAGGGTAATATAATATATGATTACTTTGTATGGAGCTCTATAGTTAGTATAAACTAAGGAGTTTTGTCTTTTATGAGGCTTAATTGATGAAATGGTTAGAAAATAAAGGGTATCTACATAAGGAGTTAAGGTGTGAAACTTATTGGGAAATAGGAAGGAGATAGAGGGTGCCTAAATATGGGCTTAGATCTTATGGATCAGTTGCAAATTATTCAAAGTAAGGAGATTTGATAAAAAAGGCTATAAGGAGGAGATCTTGATTGTGAGCTTGAGAAGTATAGAAAGGAATGAGTCAGAGTTTGAGATGGGTTAAATCAAGTATGTTATGACCTAGAGAGGTAATCCATGATGGAAGATTATATTTATGAGGTCTAGAACAATAATTGAGGCTTTGAGCCTTGAGTATGAACTCTTATGAAACTAGTGTGAGAGTAACATGAAAGGATTAGAGAGGAATTGATGAATGAAATGAGATGAGTATATGATTGAGAGGATTATGAAATGTCTAAAGAAGATAAGGGAATGTTTAGAGGTGTTTAGTGAATAGGTTTGTGCTTGAGGGGGGATACTAAGCCTATATAAGAGTGATAGATCTACAAAAAGAATTGAGACAAGATAGTGAGGTGTCTTAAAAATGAGGATATAAAGTGATGGATAAAGAGTTGCAGGCCTAGGCTCTACATCACTTTACATATGTTTTTGTAAGAAAAAACCCCAACAGAGATTCATTCAAAATTTGCATGTGTTTTTACAAGTAAAAACCCTGATGGAGATTTAGTCAGACTTTACATGTGATTTTGCAAGTAAAAACCCATATAGAGATTCAGTTGGACTTTGCATGTGTTTTTGCAAGTAAAAAACCCTGTCAATACTTGGGCATGGATCATTGCATAATTAAAATTTCTTAAATCCCCTTTTGATCAAAGGAGATTAACAAACAAAGCATGATCAATACCTAAGGACCATGGAGGGTTTTTAAAAGACATTTAATCTTCTTCTATGTTGGGTGGCCAAAGATGGTGGTTGAAGCACATTTATGGAGGATTGGAAGCTTTCTCCTCTTTATTCTCTTCCCTTATATATATATATATATCTTTTTATTCTCATTATAATGGATAATCTCATTTGATAAGGTAAAACCCTATCAAAATTTATAAGAAACAACCTTTGAAGAAATACAATTACCTATTTTGCCTATCTCTTTGACTGCACTTTGTGTTATAGGTAGCTTATGTATGATTGCCTTGTGAAGAAGTATCATTTCTTGGTGATTGTACTCGTTTCCTTGTCCTTTTGTAAGTGGTTTAAAGTGCTTGCAAGTCTGAATTTATGTTGTTTTAGTCATAGGTGAATGTATAACATTAATTTTACCATTCCTCTATACTTTACCCCTTGTCTAAAAGGCCTTATTTAGAATTATACATGCAAAACAACTAGTGTTAAAGATTGTGTGAGTGATCTATCTTTGAGCTACCTTTGTGTTTGTTTTTGAGCAATTAGGAGTGTCATTTAGTATGATGCATCATGATTTTTAGGATTTTCATCATTTTTATGTAGCTCTTCTACACCTTTCCTAAGCAAAATTAGTAGTTTAGGACATTTATCAATAGGAACAAACCTTATCTAGAGGTTCAAACCCGTCATAGGATACCTACAACTTGGGGTTGATCCCATTGTATGGCTAGGAGTGAGAGAGATCAAAGAACCCTCTCATAGGGTGACATTCCTTTTCATAATAGCTTTGGCATGATCAGTGGGACATATTTGAATAATATTTATTGATATTGATGTTGGTATTGATACATTTACAATAACTATAGCATCCACACTCTCACCATCTGGTGACTCCAATAAACACTCAACCTTCTAGTGAAAAAATATTGCCTATTTTTTATGCCAAAGGTGACTATAAGGTCAAATTCAAGATGCATCCCTTTTGATTTTTTTTAATTAACTTTTAACTCAGCAAGAAGATTGATGTTTACCAACACTCATCCATACTTGAGAATCTTTCCTCCTAAACCAATTTTCAAGTCTACCTATGCTAGAAGATCCTTGTTAGCTCCTTTTATTACCATGGCTGCCCCTAGAGCTTTAACTTTTGTGGATTTAAATTGTCAAAGTCCTTTGGGTCTTAACCAATATGATCCTAACCTAATGGAAACCCTTAAAAGTGTGCCTTAATACTCAGGGGATAACTCTACAACTCCTTCTGAACACCTCAGAGACATAGTTAACTTTTGGAACATCCATAACATCACTGAAGAAAACATAACTATTAGGTTGTTGGCCATATATTTAAATGAAAAGGCATTAGATTGGTATAGGAACATAAATCATAAATCCATAATAATATGGGACTATTTAGGGGATGATTTATGTAAGAGGTTTAAAGACAAGAGTGATAACTTATGTCTAGTAGAACAATTGACAACAATCAAGAGGTCATGCAGGACTTTAACAACAGGTTTCAAAAACCATGGGACATGATTCCAATCCTTATCAAACCCACTCCTAATTATTATTTCCTATAAAATCTAATGGCCTTCAATAGTGACATTGTAATTATGATACAATCAATAGGGGAAGCACATCACCTGATGCCTATGAGGTAGCAATTAGGGTAGAGAATAGCCTAATACAAGCTGGCAAGCTCACACATAGGCCTCCTATGACCTTTTCCCCCAAGATTAAACCACCTCTTGATGTTTTTCATCCTCTTTCTTCCATTACTCCTTTTATAACACTTACTACCATACTTGCACCAAGGCAAGATAGAGTTTTAACTAGTCAGTATAGTGAATTCCAAGTACTCAAGAACATGTTCCAAACATTTATAAATGAGTTCATGAATGTTAATAGGAAAAAATATTAGTTTAATTTACCATAAAAATCCCCATATCAGCCTTAAAAACCCTATCACTCTAATATGCCACCCTTTAAGGCTAATTCCCAAGGGTAAAGGCAACTCACCTATGCTAAACCAAGTAACAACTACAATCCTAATGTTTCAAGTACTTCCAATACTTTGGTCCCTATTCAAAACAAACTTGATAAATAAGGTGAGTGGGATCTACCTTGGAATAAATCTTAAAATTAGGCTCTCACCCCAAGGTTTCAATGAGCAATGGTAATATGGTGATAGTTATGGTTTTAACCAAGCTTTAATGGCAAAAAATGTAGAAGTGCCTATGATGAATAAAATAGAAGAGACTAAACAAGACAAAGGGGATAATGAGGGAAAAAATCATTTGGATGATACATTGGTGAAATTACAACTAGAGGAGTGTTGTGCTTTCAATAAACAAGCTAGTACTAGCCAAGCAAACATTCTTGTGGCAGCCAACACAAAGTTTAAGAGAATGAAAATAAAGGGCAACCAAGAAGTAGTTAAGGGGTATTATACTCCTCCTCCATTGTTGTCAAATCCTAATGAGCATAATTCATCTTTAAAAGCTCAAAAAACTTAGAAAAGTTAAAACTAATAAGGTACTTTTAGACCTCAACACCCACAAGTACAAAGCATTATTATGGCTACCAAAGCACAAGCGAAGGTTGGTGGTGCACACATCAACATTGTTGAGAAAATTAAAAAGTCAAATTTGAGTGTCCCTATGTGGGAAATGATTTATATATCTATTTAAGTGAATCTTGTTCAAGAAGGCTTATCAAAAATCAATGTTTCAGAGAGGCCACCAAGCAAAGAGAATGTGGTCCTCACTAATGCAATCAAAACTAATGAAGGGTAGTTAAACAAGGTAATAAAAAGTCCTCCCTTATACATTTATTTTATCTTTTGTAACTCCTTGGTACACAATTGCATGGTGGACAGTGGGGCAAGCACTTCAATAATGCCTAAATCAATAGTAGATCAAATTGGCTTGAAATATGAACCCCTCTCTAAAGGGGTATTACATCTAGATGGATCTTGTACTAAACCATCTGGTATTATCAGAGGTCTGAATTTAACCCTCCATGCTTGTCCTAATTTTTCAATGGCCCAAGATGTGGTTGTTTTAGAGGTACTATCCCATTTTTCTCTATGCCCATCTAGAGACTTCACCACCAAAATTGGGGGTTACTTGGAAACATATTGGTCCTATATGGCATTGAGGACAAGATATAGAACCAAGGTGTCCATCAAGGCTAAACCAATTGCAAAGTTTCACATTAACCCTTATGGACTAAACAACCCAACATCAACTGCATAATCTTGGATGAGGAATACCACCCTATTGGTCAAGAGTTAGACATTTATGTTGAGGTGATACTTGACATCTTCTATGATGAGTTATGGAATGAAAATCAACAACTTAACCCTTTGGGAGGCTTTGAATAAAAAAATATGGGAGTCTACTACTTGCATGAATAGAATGAGTTTATACCATCCCTTATTACGCCATAAGAGGAGACAAATGGAATATAGAAAATGTTCTTTGATGGATCAAGGAGAAAACATGGAGTAGGGACAGGTGTTATACTAGTCTCTGCTTATAATGACAAGTACTACTTAGCTTATAGGTTTCAATTTAGCTATTCTTTTAATGCAACTAAATATAAAGGCCTTATTTATGGCCTTTAATGGGCCAAAAAGAGGAAAATCAAGAAATTAAAGGTATATAGAGACAACGAACTCATTATCAATTAGGTAAGAAGCCAAAATACATCCAATAACCCCTTGATGAAATCTTACAAGCATAGGGTATGGGATCTATTAGATTATTCTGAATCCTTGAACATCCAAAGTGTGCCTAAAGTTAACAACAAGCATGCAAACATATTAACATCAGTGGGGCCCAATTTGGTATACTAGTTGAGTTGAGTAAATCATAAAATCAATCACATGTTAAGGTGGTTGTAAGACCATCCATTCTTGATAATGAATCCAATTGGTAGGTTTTTGATAATGACAAGCATATTCCCTTTTTCTTGAAACAAGAGGGTAAATTTTCATCTTCAAATCAAAATAAGCTACAAAATCAGTATGGAGATCAAATCCTCTAATTGAAATCAAGCAAACTCCCTAATAGGTTGGTCACCCTTGAGAGCATCTTCTATGAGGGAAATTTTATAAGGAAAGACAAGGTAGTCTTGTCCATTAGTGAAGATAACCATCAGAGAGTTATCATCTTCCAAGACAAGCTTCTCAAGATTGGGAAGGTCAATGTTGAGGCTAGGAAAGTTACATTCATTAAAATTTGTAGGGAGTTTATAGATGTGTTTGCTTGGGAGTACACTAATATTAGGGGTTTTAACCCTCAACTTGATCAACATACCATTAAATTAGATGTAATTGTGAATCCTATGAGGCATAATCAAAGGCATATCAATCCTATGATAGTGTTGCTCATGAAAAGAGAGTTGACCAAGCTTATTGAGTCAAACATTATCTTTTCAATTAAACACCCTTCATTGGTGGCCAACCTAGTACCTATAAGGAATAAAAGTGGCAAGATTTGGTTGTGTGTTGATTTTAGTATTTGAACAAGGTCTCCTTAAAGGATCACTATCCTTTGCCATGCATGGATCAGATCCTCTAAATGGTGGTTGGTTCAAAACATTTCTTCCTCTTGGATAGGTATACAAGTTACAACCAAGTGATATTCAAGGAGAAAGACTAGTACAAGACATCATTCAACACCAAGTGGGGGACTTATGATTACAAGAAGATGCCTTTTTTGTATCTCTAATGATGGTGCCGCATTCCAAAGAGCCATGGGCATTGATTTCTAGGGTCTACTTAATTAGATGGTGCTTGTTTACTTGGATGATATAATAGTTTTCTCCAAGAAGGCAAGTGACCACTTAAACTATTTGAGACTCATTTTTTATAGGTGTAGGAAGTTTAGTATCTCCTTGAACCCCAAAAATTTCATGTTTGATATTCATTAAGGCAAACTATTGGGACATGTTGTCTATAAAATAGGACTAGCCATTAACCCTAAGAGGATAAGTACCATCTCAGCCTTATCTTTGTCTCAACACAAGAAAGGACTTCAAAGCTTCCTCAGGAATATAAATTTTGTGAGAATATTCATACCTGAATTTGCACATTTGGTCAAGCCTATAATAATGATGTTAAAGAAGAATCAATTCTTCTATTGGTCAAAAGAAGGGAAGGTAGGTTTTGAGGCTATCAAGTTAGCCATTGCACAAGAACCAACTCTCTTGAATCCATATTTTTAAAGATATTTATACTTATATGCCTTTTCAAATGTGGATAACATATCAACTATGCTCATACAATAGAATCAGGAAGGTTTTCAATAGCCAATAGATTTATTTAGTCAAGGACTTGAAGGCTACAAATAGAGGTATACTTTTGTTGAGAAGCAAGTGCTAGCTGTTGTGAGATCATTAAAAAAATTCAAGCCTATGGTGTCAAATAATAAGAGTCATCTCATGGTGTCCCATACAGGCATGAGAGATTTCCTTTTGAGTAGAGATCTAAATGAGAAGAGGGCTAGTTAGATCACTAGAGTCATGGAGTATGACATTGAGATAAAGGTTACTAAGTTAGTGAGAGGTAAAGGTTTGTGTGAGAACTTGGTTTTTGACCTACAAGAGGAAAAAGAGGTTGATCTAGTGATGTCAGATGGCCTACAAGCAAATGCACCTCTACCCTCCATTGATTGGATGCAAGATATGATTATATTATTAATGAATGGTGAGTGTCCTCAAGGTATGGATAGGAATAAAAGAAGATACTTTAGACTTTAGTCCATACCTTATGCCCTAGTTGATGGGGTATTATTTAGGAAAGACCTTAATGAAGTGTTACTCAGGTGCTTAAAGGTTGATCATGTAAATAGACTCTTAGATAAGTTCCATGATGGACCTACAGGAGGTAACTTTGCTCTAAGGAAAATAACATCAAAAATCATGAGGGATAGTTAATATTGGCCCAATATTTTCAAATATGCCTACACATGGGTTAGGAAGTTCCAAAACTGTGCTCTTTTTAATGGTAAACAAAGAATAAAAACCCTTCTTCTTAACCCCATTCAAATAAAATAAATCTTCATATAGTGGGGCCTTGAATTCATAGGTATGATAAACCCACCTTCTAGTGGAGGGAATAAGTTTGTAGTCAATGCCACTAACTACTTCACCAGGTGGGTGGAGGATATTGATCTAAAAGAGGCTAACAAGATAAAAATGTTGGATTTCTATGATAACATTGTGACAAGGTTTGGGGTACCATCCACTATCATCTCATATAACGTCTTCACATTTGTTAGCATGAAAACAAGTGAATGGGCTCTTTAGTTGGGTATATAACTTAACACATCATATAATTACTACCCCCAGGGTAGTGGGCTTATTGAATTGAGAAACAAAAACTTTATTAGGATAATCAAGAGGACCATTGAGGAGAACTAGAGTGTATGGCATACCAAGCTAAGAATAACCTTGTGGGTTGATAAGGTGACTCCCAAGAGTTCCATTGAAAACTTACCATTTTTCCTTGTGTATGGAAGAGATGCCAGGCTCCCCATGTCTCTTGAACTAACATATTTGGATCTACTCATCAACTTGAGTTGATGGAAAGTGAACCCAGGGGTGTGAGAATAACATAACTCATGGAGCTTGAATAAAAAAGAGACCTTGTAATGAATACAATGTAATCACATAAAGTTCTAGTCAAGAAGGATTTTAACAAGAGAGCCATTATAAGAGACTTCAAGGAAGGTGATATAGTCTCGAAGTGGGATGCTAACAAGGCCAAACTAGGCAATCATACAAAGTTTGATAGTTTGTGGAGTGGACCCTACCTAATTCAAGGATGTAAACAACACAATGCCTTTTAGCTTTCCAAGCTAGATGGAGAGGTATTACCCATCCCATTCAATGGGATTCATCTAAAGAATTTTTATTAGAAGAAATTTTCAACCATTGTATATATTATATTAGATGTTATTTTACTCTAAGTGCTTCATGCACATCCTATTCTATTATGTGTTTCCCTTCCTTAAGTACTTTGAGCACATTGTTATCTTGTTTGTTGTTGTTATTATTATTGTGAGAGTTTATTTTAGATGTTGGAAACCTTGTTCTTAGTTGAGGAGGATTTGTTTTATGAGTCCATAAGCCCAATGGATAGGTTAAGATGACTATTATATTGCATAGACATGCATGCAATCCTAGGAGGCCACCAGAAATGTTGTCCAAAATTGGCTTACATACCAAAATTTTTCTTAGATGGAATGTGCCATTCTCCCAAACTATTCATTGACCATTTTCCTTGATGACTAATCTCTTTCTAGTCATGACTTAATGATGCAGTGCACTATCTTGGAGGGTCTTGGCATGGTGAACTAAACTATCTCAAGAGCTTATTGTAGTGGATGATCCAATGGTGAAGGGAGGAGATAAGATTCATGTCCCTACTTCATGTTATTATACTTATTGTGAAGCTTTTAGAAAAGTATAAGTTAAGTTTGGAAACTTTAAGGTAAATGCCTAAAAATGGGGTTTATACTACAAGTGATAGATCAAGTTGGTTTTTAAGGTTATTCACCATCTAGTGGCAAGCATGAAATGGTGGGAAAAATAAACAAACTATTAGAGCCTTTAGTAAAATATTCGATATGGACTAAGCACCTTTTTACCAAGATCCAAGAAAAAACTAGATATTTTTGTACACTTTGTAACTTTGTAAATTTATAAAGTGTACTTAAATGTTTGCTTCCCTCCCAAGCAAAAACCAAAGATTTATGTGCACTTCACAACTTTGAAAAGTTACAAAGTGCACTTAAATCTTTACTTTCCTTCCCAAGTGAAAATTGAAGAATTCTACACACTTTGTAACTTTGAAAAGTTACAATGTGAACTTAAATCTTCACTTTCTCTCCCAATCAAAAATTGGATATTTATGTACACTTTGCAACTTTGTAAAGTTACAAAGTGCACTTAAATCTTTGCTTTCCCTCCTAAGTGGAAACTAAATATTTATATGCACTTTAAAACTTTTCAAAGTTGCAAAGTGTACTTAAATCTCTATTTTCCCTCCCATGTGCTTTTGAAAGTAAAAACCCTACTAGAGATTCAGTTGGACTTTGCATATGTTTTTGGAGGTAAAAACCCTGATGAAGATTTAGTCAAACTTTGTATGTGTTTTTGCAAGTAAAAATCTTGATGGAGATTCAGTCAGACCTTGCATGTGTTTTTGAAAGTAAAAACCCTGATGGATATTCAGTTGGACTTTGTATGTGTCTTTGCAAGTAAAAACTTTGATGGAGAATCAATCAGACTTTACTTGTGTTTTTACAAGTAAAAAACTAAGCTAATTTTTGGGCACAAATAATTGCAAAATTCAAAGCTATTGAATCCCCTTTAGATCAAATAAGATTAACAAGAAAAGCATGATCAGTCCCTAAGGACCATGGAGGGTTTTTGAAAGACATTTACTCCTCCTCTTCTATGTTAGGTGGCCAAAGATGGTGGTTAAAGAACATTTATGGAGGATTGGAAGCTTTCTCCTCTTTATTCTCTTACCTTCTTTTATATATATCTTTTTATTCTCATTGTAATGAATAATCTCATTTGATAAGGAAAAACCATATCAAAATTTGTAAGAAATAACCTTTGAATCAATAAGATTATCTATTTTTCCTATCTCTTTGACTACACTTTGTGTTATAGGTAGCTTGTGTATGATTGCCTTGTGAATAAGTCTCCTTTATTGGTGATTGTTTTGAATTCCTTGCCCTTTTATAGGTGGTTTAAGTGTTTGTAGATATGAATTTGTGTTGTTTTAGTCATAGGTGAAGGTACAATGTAAATGTTCCCATTCCTCTATGTTTTACCTCTTGTCTAGAAGGTCTTATTTAGAATTATTTATACAAACCAACTAGTGTTAGATATTGTGTGAGTGAGGGATATTTGAGCTGCTTTTATGTTTGTTTTTGAGAAATTAAGAGTGTCATTTATTTTGGTGCATCACCTTTTTTATGATTTTAGTCATTTTTATGTAGATATTCTACCTCTTTTTCAAGCAAAATTAGTAGTTTAGGTGATTTACCAAGAGGAACTAGCCTTTTCTAGAGGTTCAAACCCATCATAGGATACCCACAACCTAGATTTGATCCCATTATATGGCTAAAAGTGAGAGATCTTAAAGAAACCTCTCATAGGGTGCAATTCCTTGCCATAACACAACCTTTGTAGTCACATGGCTTATTTAATAGTTTCCACAACACATATATACCCCATTTATGTAAAAGAGATAGAAATAATAGGTTTATTTTTTTACTATTCCAAATGATATCACCTACAACAAACATAAACACATATCTAGAAGTAGATTTATGATCTATAGTATCACCAGCATGGTCAGAAACACAATAACCATATAGTTTAGCTTTATCAATGGAAGTATAAAATAAACCAAAATTATAAGTTCCTTTTATATAATGAAGTATATGTTTAGATAATTTCAAATGATCTTAATATGGATCTTGGATAAATCTAGAGGCAATATCAAAAACATATGAAATATCTAACATCATAATGGTTAGACAAATCAAACTACCAACAAGTTGTTTATATAGGATAGGGTTAGCTTTTTCACATGTAGGTTTTGAATCAAGTTTAACACCAACTTCAATAAGAATAGATGTAGATTTATAATGAAGCATATTAAAATTAACAACAAGATTATGTGTATACTGAGATGTAATACAACAATATAATGTTTATTGTAAAATATAGTCATTCCTAAAAAATGATGTAGAATGCTCAAATCAGTCATTTCAAATATTTGACTTAGTTTATCATCATTTTTATAAATTAAATTAATCAGATCATCAATAATCAAAAGATCATTAACATATCATAAAATTAAAAATAAATGGCCATTTTTAACTTTATAAAGAGATCATTATCAAAATAGCTATTAGAAAAACCTAATTTAAAAAAAAAAAAAGTAATTTTAGATACCAAGCTCAAGGAGATTATTTTAAACCATATAGAGATTTGTTTAACTTACACACATCATGTTATCTGTTGGGGTTAGTGAAACCTTTAGGTTGAGTCATATAGATTTTTTCTACTAAATTATCATTTAAAAAAGTATTTTTAACATCTATTTAGTGGATAATCCAACTATTTTGGAATGTAAGAGCAATAAGTAATCTAATAGTACTCATTTTTGCTCCAAGAATAAAGATTTAAACATAGTCAATCTCAAGTTTTTGAGTAAAACCCCAAACAACTAATCTTATTTAAATTTTTTTAATTTTACCAATTCAATTATATTTGATTTTATAAATTTACCTATAACCAACATATGTCTTTTAGGTGGAGGTGGGAAAGATCTCAAGTCTAATTTTTAGTTAATGTATTATACTCAACTTACATAAAATATCTCCATCTATCATCTTGAATGGCTTTCTCACAATATTGAGGTTCACATTCATACATGGTCATTAAAAAATGATAATAATATTGAACTCTAGTTAATATATTAAGATTATCAACATTAAAAGATTGGATTAAGGATTATGCCCATTTGGGTATTTTAGATTGAACATGAAATTTAGGGGGTTTCTTAGAATCTAAGTTATCCAAAGATGGGCCAGGTTCCTATGAGATATTCATTTATTCATAAGGGGAAACATGAGAGCCAAGTTTATCAATAGAAAAACTTCTAGGAGGATCCATAGAGGGCTCACAAAAATATTTTTTGAGAATAAAAACATTCTTATTCTCAATGATCTATTTTTTAGATGGATCAATACTCTTGATAATTTAGTCTTACTTCTATAACCTATGAAAATGTAATAATATGAGGTAGGATCAAGCTTTTTTCTTTTTATTTTAGGAACAAATATGGAAGTAGGGCTACCAAAGATCCTAAGATGAACCACACTAAGTTTATTTTTAGACCACATTTCTAAAGGAGTAAAAAGATGCAAAGCATTATTAAGGACTCTATTCAAAATATGTGCAAAAATATTCATAGCTTTGGCCCATAAGAACTTATAAACATTTTTAAAATGCATCATTGTTATAGTCATTTATATAATGATGTGGTTTTTAATTTTATCAATACCATTTTGATGAGGGGAATAATGAGTTATTAGTCCCATTTATATCATAACTAATGTAAAAAGAATCAAACTCTTTATTAATATATTCACCACCATTATCAAATCTTAAGCTCTTAATATAAAAATTAGAAGCATTTTCAACAATAACTTTAAATTCTTTGAATTTAGACAACATTTTAGATTTATTTTTAATGAAATATGACTATAATATTCTATTATAATCATCTATAAAAATAAAAACATACAATAAACCATTAAGAGATAAAACTTTAATAGGTCTTGTAACATCACTATGAATTAACACTAAAGGAT
The DNA here is from genome assembly GCA_037957365.1 of Torreya grandis. Classification (NCBI taxonomy): domain Eukaryota; kingdom Viridiplantae; phylum Streptophyta; class Pinopsida; order Cupressales; family Taxaceae; genus Torreya; species Torreya grandis. Next base: position 2,718,625 of record JARHVA010000551.1, read on the forward strand.
GTGAATAATTCACATCATTATTATTGTGAAAGGGATTAGTATGTTGCATACCATATAAGAAATTATCATAAGTTTCATGATGAGAGGAGATAGAAGGAAGACCAACAAGAAGATTATGAAAAGACATCCTGTAAACTTCTAAAATTAACATGTCCTAATATTTCATGCCATAATTGAGATTCACTTTTACCATGTAATGAAATACATGTAAAAGAAGTAGAGAAAATATATAAACCATTATTTTAAACACTTTAAAAATCAGAGAACCAAATTGATTTTTAATAGACCAATTATCTTTAAGCAAAGATACAATGAATTTATCATTTGTAATTTGAGAACAAGATATATTTTTTTCCTAAGCTTAGGTACATAGAAAATATCATTAATAATAACATTTTAAAACTTTACATTTTCTTGCTTAGTCACTTATGTTAGATAAAAAAGTCATATGGTCTGATGCACTGCTATCAAAAATCCATTTATTCTCATTGGATGCAAACAAGGTGGCATATAAAGCAATAACATTAGAATTTTGTTCTTGATTGTTGTTTCGATTATGATTGTTCTGATGGTTTTGATTATATTTATTCCATTTTTTATTTTTAGAAGTTTTATTGTTAAATATATCTTTGTTTTTATAACAATTTTTTATTCTATGACTAAATTTACCACATAGATTACAGTTCCCATTAAACTTAATTTTTTGATTCTTATTACCGGATTTTTTATTCCTATTTAAACCATTAACAAAATTAGGGTTAGATTTATGATTTATATTATTCTAAAAAATAGGGATAAGAATGAGAAATGCTTGGGTGATATTCTCTTTAGAATCAAAATTAGTCATAACTTACTCTTCTTGAATTAAAAGAGCAGACAAAATGGTAAGGTTAGGGATATCTTGCTCTGTTATGTATTTAGAGTTCAAAATAGAAATAAAATTGTGAATTTTTTCATGAATATTAAGTTGAATAATGAAATAAAAAAATTGATTTTGAATTAAATTACAATTATATCCATCTAGCTAAGTTTTAATATTCTTAATTTTAGCAAGAAAGTTAACAACTTTTTCATCACCTTTCATAGATGTATTAAGCAATTCAAGGATTTTCTTAATAATATTAGAGAGATGAGTACCCTCATGCATAGAATCAATGAGTTTTTAAGCATTGTTAGGAGACCCTTGATTGATGGTATAGAGTAGGAATTCATCCTTAACACTATAATAAAATCGATATAGCTTATTACAAATTTTATTGAAATACATTTGAAAGCGCAAGTGTCACATACTATCTTGACAGGGTTTTTTCAATCCCAATGACAATGTTCCATAAATTTCATTCCATAAATTTTGACTTAACACAAATTTTATATATATTAGAGTTTGATCCATTAAACATTTGATATTTATCTAATACAAAGTTAGGCGAAGTCATGGCTTCCCTTTAAGAATGACATAATACCACTAGATAATGTTTAAAATTAAAATCTCTCTTGAATGTGAATTTTAACTTTATTTGATGATAAAGCAAATTAAAGTGTAAACAAGTAATAGTTATTCAAATATATGCTAAAATAATGCAAAAAAATTGAATCAAAATGCACTAATTAATGTGTCGCAAGTGATGCACATAGAACAAATATCTAAACACTATAATTAAAAAGATGTAAAAAATATAATAATAGGCTTTAAGAAAAAATTACCACACCAATGCATTTATAATGTTCCAAAACCTAAGAAATGATTGGTCACACAACTATGGTTGACAAAAGATTCATCGGGTCAAATGTCACAAAATAAAATAACACTAGAGAAGGGTTTACATGTGATAAGATTGACATGTAAACCCAAAAATGGAATTAAAATTTAATTAAATTTGAAAAAGTAACTTTACTAAGTCAAAAAAGATTAAGAGAGTTGTTTTTAAGGAGTTTGGAAATTTGACCACCCTAGTTACAATCTTTTAACAAAAAGATAATAATCAACTCATCTACTAGATTGTTTGAAATTTTATATGCACAAATTTATATTTAAAAATTTTAACTTATTTTTAAAATTAAAATGTATATATATATATATATATATATATATATATATATATTATGTGCATGTAAATAACAATAGTAAAAACTTAAAAAAAAATTACTAATTTTTGGTAAACATTAATATTAGGTGGGCCCTTTTTAATTTTGCATGGAAATATGAGATTTATTAAATAAATTATTTTTTAAATAAAATTTAAAAATATTTACTTACCTTTGTACGTTGTTGTAGCAACCATGGTGAAGGTAGAGAGCAAAGCAATTTTTTGGAATGTTCCACAGGCCACTGGAGGCTTTAAAGTCTTGAGAATCACCATGAATTGGCCTTCCAATGCTAAAAAAATAGTCAAAAAGAAATTTTGAGACTAAAAACTATTTTACTAGCCTACCAGGCCATATAATGGCACTCATATGGCTAAGTAGAAATCAAAACTAGAATATAAATATGCAGATGATCTTTAGGGTGCTTGACAGGTCAAAAAAAGGAAAATTAAACCCTTAAACACCACCAAATAGCCCTATAAGCATTGGAATTATTTTTTTATAATTTTTTAGCTTAGGAGTGTCATAAAATAGTCAATAATGGCATATAAACTAATATTTATCTTAAAAAAACTCTAGTTTCTTGAAAGACCTCAGATTGATATATGATTGCTTGATCTTATTGCTTGATTTTGTCTTTTATCAAGCTTCACAACACAAAAATAAATAAAGAAGAATTTTAAACAAAATAATATGCCTCTATGGATGTACAACACTGAAAATAAAATGATTTTAATTGAATTGGATATTTTTTGCTTTGACAAGGATATACAATTATTTTGAATGAAAATCTAATACATACAATGTTGAAACATGCCTTTAGGTTGATCAAAAAAATTTGACTTCCTTATTTTGTGTCGTACCAAGCCAAAACAGATTTGAAAATTAAAAAATTATTTGAAATTAAATATATATCAATTGATAATAGTAATTGATAATATCTTACTTAATCAAGTACACCCCATACAAGTTTTGAAACCATGTCAAAATTAATATAAACATAGATGATGCACAATATAACTAGGATGTAAATGATTATCAAAACATAAAATAATAAACACATGAACACAATGACATAGTTATTTAATGTGGGAAAACCTCAAAAAGTAAAAAACCCACAAATGTTGATATTCACATATAGCAAAAATTTATTAACCCCAATACACACCCTTCTCTTTCTCACTTCTTCTCTATCAATATTCATAAAACCTTTCCAAGATATTTTCCACACACAAATATCAATTTGTCACAATATCACTGAATTACCTTCAAGTATTTGAATGCATTTAAAATAGGGGTAAAACACTATTTATAATAAATGTGGGGGGGAAGTTACCATTGTAACCAACGAGTTAAATCTTCCATTGAAAAAGTAAGTCAGTAATTAATAATATGTTTTATTATTGAATTCACGTGAGGTTTTAACCCATGTTAAATATAATTATAAAACACATATTATATTACCAAGTAAAGTGTTAAGGCCCAGTAATGGTACCCACATAATATTAAATGTTCCAACAATTATAGAATCGAGTGTTGTCATTTGGATGGATTATTATTATTATTTTTAAATATTCAATGATAGCTTTCATTTGTTTAACTATTATAGAGCTAAGTGTTTCCATTTGAAATGGATTCTCGGGTTCATTAAAAATATAACTAGCTATAGATTTTATTTTGAGTGGCTATTACAAATCTATGTGGTTGTCACTTGAAATGGATTTTTGGTTTCATTGAAAACATAATTAGTTGTAGATTTGATTTGATTTTCTATTATATAGTTGTGTGTTATCACTTGATGGATTCTTGATTTCAATAAAATATAACCAGCTTTAGTTTTTGTATTCTTACTCAAATCCCTAAGTGGTCACATTCATGTTTTAGTGTTATTGCATCAAAATAATGGTTATACATTGCATCAATTAGTAGTTGTACATTTTGTGTTACCTTGGAAGAATGGATTTAGTTATAAAATGTTTTATTATTAAAATATTGTGTTATGTTTGTGAATGGTGAAGATATTGGATTATATTATCTAATGACATTTTGCATCAGTTAATGGTTGCAATTATCATTGGTTGAATGCTTATATATATATATATATATATATATATATATATATATATATATATATAATTTTAGCTTACTTCTTGGTAATTTAAGTTAGAATGGCTAGAGGTCACTTTGTTAAGGAAACAATATTGAAGAAGCCTTAAGACTAGTTTCTTGTCCATTATTGAAGTTAATGGAATTTAGTTTGAATTATCTTATGACTTGTTTCCTTTATGTAAATTGAAGGTTTTATTATGCATAATGAAAAATGTGAAACAAAATGCTAGAGGACTATATGTATTTTGCATAATTTATAACATTATCTTGGGAAATATTATGGCTATAAAAGTCACCTCTCCATTAGATGTCAATGCTTGATTTGTCTTGGTTATGTTTCTCATTGCAAGCACTTAAAATTAAATATCATTATTCCATTATGTGAATTAACACTTGATGATAATGTGGTTTAATGATATGATGTTCAAAACTTACATATGATGTGTAAAAGCATGCATGTGAGAAGCTTTGTTAATTAGATTTATGTTAAGTATGATTGGCATTGAAAAGGTTTATCAGGTTGTGTTTGTATACACATAATATTTTTCACTTTTGTCATTTACTGACACTTTCTCTTGCACTAACCTATTGATTTTTAATCTCCCTTAGTGGATTCCTTAAAGGGTGTACCAAAAAAGGTGTGGGTAAACATTTGGTGCTTTGTGAGAGATGTTATCTATCTATCATTCATATATCCATTCTAGCTTCCTTAGACTCAATCCCGTACTTATATCCTTTTATGTTACCTCCTCTAGCTATATTAAGACCTACATTTCTTACTACATCAAACTAATTTGATGTAGTATTATTTAACCCCTATCCCTTCCATAATAAATTGGATCGATCGATATAGTTCTAAACATATTGACATTATATTTAAAATTATATTGCCCTAGTTGACATAGTTTAATGTTAGTGATCCCATTCCTAAATACATCAAGCTGGTTGATGGAATAAACTTAAATTTAGGGATGGATTAGGATCATTGACCACTTTAAATATAAGTTACCATATCATTCTAATAGAGAGAAAATTTCATTTTGATTGCTATTGCTTGTACTCCTACCCTAGGTCTATAATTGGAGGAGTTATTGCTTAGGATATTGTCTTGATGGAAATCTTGTCTTATGGAGTCTTGGATGCATTAGGAGTCCTTTTAGCCTAGAGATTGATTGAACCTTTAAGATCCTTATAATAAAAACAATTTATTGTAAAACACCATTGGCCAAGGGGGAGATTGAGGCTAGACTAGTCCTCTTCAAGGTAAGTATATTCTAACCCTAGCTATTTCATTTAGTAGATAGAAGTTGCATAATTATTTGGTTAATGAATGTGTATACCCTTGTTTAATATTTCTCTAAATTTATATTAGTGTGGTTATATAATTGTTTGAGCTTATTATCTATCCACTTTAGGTAGCCTAGGCCCCCATTTGCCTACCATGGCTCTTTACCCATTTTGATATGTTTCTAACCCTCCACCTTACTTACATTGCTTGTGTGCAATATTACATTACTTAAAAAAAAATACTTAGTCAGAGATAATTCATTATTTTATTGGCCTAAAGGTTTTGGAACTCTTTCCTTTGACATTGTGTTTTAATTTTTCCTTTTTATAGGTTTGTCGATCTATTTGATCATATCCTTAATCATTAAGTATTATTGGGATCTCTTTGATTAACCTTCTTTGAGTCTGGATATTTTAAGATAAGATAGTTGTACACTGATCCTAATGCATTACATAAATTCTAGTGAACCTAAATGTGAAGCTTATTATTACCATCACCTCTTCATTTAAATATATTGAATAGATCAATACATTATGTAGTAATATTATTTTCAACAACCAACACCAAATATGTCGATATAGTTTTTTAGTGATTTTTATCTTTTAACCAATAATATCGAACAACTTGATATAGTTTTGTTTCTACATTTTTTTAGTCAACTGTATTGAACAACTTGATATATTTTTATCTTTACCTTTTCCCTAATTAATTATATCAAATAACTTGATACAATTCTAACATAATATTGACCTTTTTAGTTAATTGTATTTGCGAGAGATGATACAAATCTTCCTTCAACCTAATTTTATAAAATGGCATCGACCCACTTGATAAATTTTCATCTCTATTTACAAATATGTGTGTGTATAAACTACATCGATCAACTTGATACAATTTTATATTGTGTAATTGCATTAGCCAATGCTGATAAATTTTTGTTTATTTACCTTTCAACCATAATCAAAGAAAATCATTTTTCCATTTTTAATCAAACATTTCATTTCAAGTTGGCTACTTTTTTATTTCAATACATTGAATACTGAAAATTGGTTTTTGATATTGATTTTTGAACTTTATTTTCTATTTATTTATTTATTCTAGAAATTATGTTTGGACAGTTTTCAAACTACGTAGATACTATCATAAAAGGCTATGTGGTGTTCTATTTATAAACATCATGGTGTGAGGGTATTTCCCCAATACTCATATCCATAGTACATATCTAAACATGAAGTTTAGTTTCTACGTGCCTCATGGTATATCAAAAATGCCTAAGATTCCCTTTTATTGAACCTTAAGAAGCCAACCATCTATCTTATTTTGTAGTGCACTGATAAATGGCTAGCCCTAAGAAGCTACTCACAACTTACCCTCAAAATTAAGTTTAATGGGATATAAGTATAGTTATACCTCTGTAGTTAGTGCTCTGAAAAATTGGGCCAACACTATCCCATAGGAGTCTAAATTATCAAGTAAATCCTTTTAGTACATTTATTTGATCTTATTTTTAAAAATATAGTTAGTAAAGATAATTAGGTTTCAATTTTCTGCTTGCTATTATATGTTTTATTATAAATTACATCAGCCAACATAGATATAGTTATGTGTTGTGTGTTGTAACAACATCAACCAATGTTGATATAGTTATATGTGTGCATATTACATTGACCAATTTGATATAATTTTTTATGTTTACTTCCCTGAGTGTATCAACATTTTTGATATAATTCCCTATGTTCGCATCCATGACTACATCAAATAGATTGATATAGTCTGTTTCAAGTTATCTTCATTTTTCTTAGCTCTATCTATAATAAATAATTGAATATAGTTTTATTTTCTAGAGATGACATAGTTATACCTTCAACCTAATTTTATAAAATTGCATTAACCCACACAATAAATTTTCATCTCTATTTGAAAATATGTGTGTGTATAAACTACATCAATCAACTTGATATAATTTTATACTGTGTGTAACTACATTAGCCAACACCGATACATTTTTCTTTATTTACCTTTTAAGCATAAGCAAAGAAAATCATTTTTTCATTTTTAATCAAACATTTCATTTCAAGTTAGTTACTTGTTTATTTCAATACACTGAATGCTGAAAATTGATTTTTGATATTGATTTTTGAACTTTATTTTTTATTTATTTAGTTTTTTTAGAAACTATGTTTTGACAAATTTTAAACTACTTAGTTACTATCGTGAAAAGCTACATGGTGTTCTATTTATAGACATCATGGTGTGAGGGTCTTTCCCCAATACTCATATCTATAGTATAGATCTAAACATGAAGTTTAGTTTCCACGTGCCTCATGGTCTATAAAAAATGCCTAAGATTCCCTTTTTATTAAACCTGAGGAAGCCAACCATCTATCTTATTTTGTAGTGCACCGATAAGTGGCTATCCTTAAGAAGCTAATCTCAAATTACCCTCATAATCAAGTTTAGTGGGATATAATTATAGTTCTACCTCTATAGTCAGTGCTTTAAAACATTGGCTGACACTATCCAATAGATGATCAAGTATATTTGAAAGCCAAAATTATCAAACAAATCTATTTAGTACATTTAATTGATCTTATTTTCAAAAATATAGTTAGTAAAGATAATTAGGTTTCAATTTGATACTTGCTACTATATGTTTTATTATAAACTGCATCAACCAACATAGATATAGTTACATGTTCTATGTTATAAAAACATCAACCAACATTGATATAGTTATATGTGTGCATACTACATTGACCAATTTGATACAACTCCTTATGTATACTTCCCTAAGTATATCAAATTTTTTTTTATAGTTCCCTATGTTTGCATCCATGACTACATCAAATACATTGATACAGTTTTTTTCAAGTTATCTTCATTTTTATTAGTTGTATCTATAAAAAATATTTCAATATAGTTTTATTCTCCTATAATAATTTACTTATCATACTACATCAACTAGATCGATACAACTTGATTTTTATCAACCATTAAAAATTGATTACATCAGAGAGATTGATATAGTTTAATTTGATTAAACATTAGTAGTGCCACATTTTACCTATGAATTACATCAACCAATTTGATGTAGTTCCTCTTGACCCACTCAAAAATAAGTTATATCAACTTAGTCGATACCATTCATTTTATATAACCAGCCACATTTTCCTATCTTCTTTACAATGTAGACATTATTATGATGCCATCCATAAAGATTTATCTTGCTAGGCTCACCCAACTCATATTTTACATGGGTTGATCTTTCAATCAATTTCAAACATGTTGACATGATCCTCATAACTATATCAACCTAGCTAACATAGTTCAAGGTCAATCAGACCTTTTTGAACTACATTGAGCTAGGTGATGGCATCAACTTAACTTTTAAGATGGATTAGAATCATTTATAGTGATATCAATATAAGTAACTATTTAATTCCAATGGAAAGAGACAAATTTTTATTGCTATTGCTCGTACTCTTGTACTAGATATATAAACTTGGAGGAGTTATTGCTTAGGATCTTATCATGAAAAGAATCTTGTCTTGTGGAGTCTTGGATGAATTAGGATAAGTCCTTTTAACCTAGATCTTGATTCAAAATTTGAGATCCTTATACATAAAATAGTATCTTATAAAGCACCATTTGCTAAGAGGGAGATTGAGGCTCGACAGATCCTCTTCAAGGTAAGTATATTCTAACCCTAGCTCTTTCATTTAGTAAATAAAAGTTACATAATTGCTTGGTTAATGAACGTATATCTCCTTGTTTAAGATTTATCTACACTTATACTTAGTGTGGCTATATGATTGCTTAAGCTTTCCATATATCTAATTTAGGTATCCTAGGAGCCCATTTGCCTACCATGGCTCCTTACCCATTTTGATATGTTTCTAACCCTTCCCCCTTACTTACATTACTTTGTACAATATTATATTACTTGCAAAATATAAATCTAGTTAGATCTACTTCATTGTGTTAATGGACTAAAGCATTTATAACCCTTTCCTTTGACATTGTGTTGTAGGTGCTTTTTTTCTAGGTTTTTGGATCCATTTGGTCACATCCTGAGTCATTAAGTATCGTTGGGATTTCTTTGATTAACCTTATTCGAGTCTTGATATTTTAAGATAGGATAGTTGTAGGTTGATCCTAATCCATTACATACAATATTGATATGATATTCAATATATACCTCTCGTATACTATATATAAAATTATACCTAAAATGCTTTGTGTTATATCAAGTACATTACCATTATTGTTGGATATTCTAGCTAACCTTGGTCCTTAGGAAACTTTCACACTTGGAGAGGGTATTATTTATAAAAATCAGTTGAGTATTAGATCCATCACACTTTCATGATGACTGTTATGGCCTAGAAATAGGTATGTCTAAGATTGTTCATGTTTCCTAAGAGAATTGTTATTCGTTTATTATGATCTAACACCCTGAATGAGGTCTTAAGTATTGATGTTTAACATTATAAAGGGCCTAGATGCATATTTTTAATGCATGGATGCATTTAACATATTATATATAGCTATACTAATCTTGTTGAGTCTCATTCCATGGCTAATGTCTTATAATATCCATTATTAATTTTATGCTTCATAAGTATAAGGGTCTAAAGGTCATTATCCATGTTTTGAAGGGGAATGCATCTAAGAAAGATCCTACTACAAATTTTATAATTATATTAGCTTGTAGAGGTTTATTCAGGTTCTTTCCAATGGAAAATAAGGCCAAAAAGAGTCTTACGAGGTCTAATAAGATCATGAACACATCAAAAAGTCTTAAAATATGCATTTAATAATATAAAAGGTTAAAATGTCATGCTTGAGGTCATTAAAGTGATTTTTAAGAAATAAAGGCATTTTTTAGGTTTCAAATAGTCATTCTTGATATGTGAGGACTCTATATGACCCATTTAGTTCATAAAAATAATAAAAAGGCATTAAATTCAGTTATTTCCCTCCATCTTTCTCCTTAGTGGCATTCAATTCTCCCGAATGTGAGGAAAGTGCACTAGACCATCACAAAACCATTGTTCCACCTTCAAGTGTTATCATGGAAACTTCATGGATCCAAGAGTTTTGTTTAGGTTTGATGAAGAAATTATCAAAATAAAGCCACCAAGGTCAAAGTTTAATCATGATTTCAAGTCTCCTCAAGGCCTAAAACTTCAAACTAGAATCATCTTTTGTAAGTTTCTTTAGAGCTCTAGGGAGGAGAACACCATGGTTTTAAAGAGTATGTGGTCTTAGAGTCTTATATGTAGGTTATCCAAATATATATTAGATTCATTCTTGGAGGAAATTATAGGTTTCAATTGGAATCATGTGAATACAAGCCATTAACAAAGCTTTCATATAGGTTGTAGACCTAGGAAATGGTAGGTTTTGGTATTAAAGGCAAAATTGTAGGGGTTATAAGAGTTTTAATAATGGAAATATTATCTAACAATATTATTAAAACATCTACAAGAATTATCAAATCTCTTTGATGTTTATTTTAGGCAGAACCAGGCATAAAAGCTCTCAAACATGAAGGTTAACAAGAAATTATAGGGTTTTGCAAGGTTTTCTCAAGAGTTACAAAGATGTACAATGGTATTAAAGAAAAAAATAGGTAAATGGAGTCCTCCCATAATTATTATACCATAAAATGACTCCAAAGATGAAAACCATGCCTACATACCTCAAAACATGATAAAACTAATCCAATATCTCACTCATAGACACCTACAGGAAGTTTTCAAAGATGTGCCATACTTGCTCAAAAGTTGCATGGAAAATTAAAAAAATTTGAGAACATGGATAATGTATTGAAGTGTCATCTCCAAGTGTTTGGGAGAAACAAGAATAAAATAAGGCTATGAATCATCCTTAAGAATCTAAAATAGCCTATAAAAACCCAAAGAGAGCACCGTTCAAGGTTTGAACTCATTTATACTATTTCATGGAAAAGAGTGGATCATGGAGGAGGTAAGGAGGTATATTAGGCACCATTATAAGTCATAAATATTGTTTGAGTATCTTAAAATCATGTTGATCTACCAAAATATTATAGGTAGCCTCTTAAATCCTAGAGCTCGTGAATCCATTGTTTGAAGTTTTATAGCTTGTCTAAGTAGAAATGCAAGATGTTATCAAAGTCCTTCATGATGTCAAGTTCTTATAGGATCATATAAAAATGATTTTTAGGCCATAAGATCGAGAATAGGGTTTTAATGAGGTTTAAGCTTAGAAGATGCCTCTACATGCCTATAAATGAAAAAAGAGATTTTTAATGTATTTTGAGATGTTTCCCTCTCAATAAAAGGAACTCAAACAAGAAAAATAACTTCCAATTTCATACATGATCATATAAATATGGATTCACTTCTATCAAATCCAATATTAGGGTTTCAATGAGTTTTAGGCTTGGAGATGATCTCTACAGGCATGGAAGCAAGAATGATGCCTTCAATGCATTTTAAGATGTTTCTTTCTAGATGAAAGGGTCATGAAGAAGCCCAAGAAACTTCCATTTTCATTCCATGCCCTCTAAAAAAGGAGATGGGCCATGATAACCATTGAAATCAAGGGCTTTTCAATATTGAAAGGACCTGCATAGGTCTACAAGCAAAAATAGAGTTTCAACAAGTTTTTGAGATGTTTTATCTTAAGGGGAAGAATAAAAAATAAGCCTAATGCTCTTCCTTTAATCTAATAACCTTCCAAGAACATTATATATATAATAATTATGGTTTTAATATTGTAGACTCATAGACAGAATCATGGTTTCCAAGAAGGTTTCTCATGAACTCAAAAGAGAAGGTGAGAGCATGGTTCTTAGAGTCTTCAAGAGACTTAGAAACATATGAATCAATAAGTATGGCCTTCAAGAGGCATGAATATATATAGGGTTTATATAAGGTTGTGAACCTTTCAACCATGATTAGAAGATTATGAGGAAGGAAAGTTAGCAGAGAGGACAAAGTGAATGCAAGATGAAATAATGTTAAAATTATAGGTCTATAGTGGCCTTTTGAAGAATCATGGGGGTCACAATAGTCTTGTGAAATTAATTTCAGGATATAAGGGGTGTCTTGATGATCCCATAAGTATAATAACAACATTAAAGTATGATATAATTGATTTCCTTTAAGTTTTCAAGGGGTCTATAATTTCATGACCTTCCCAAGGTCTTATCCATGCACGAAAGAGAGAAATAGGTTTCCAAGAACCTAAAATCATCTTTAAAGAGATAAAAATGGTTTAGGGTTTAAGGATACCTCAAGGAAAAAATGAATATAATGTCCATTGGTGAAGTGAAACCAAGTTTTATAGTTATAGGATCATAACACTCTCTTCATGGCCTAAAGATCTCCATTAGGCCTTAAGAATCTTAAAGAATAGTTGTAGACAGGGAACAAATGTTCAAACTTTAAGGTGATCATTACCTCAAGAAGTGCTCTATCTCAAAATAAATTTCTACATTAGATACCTCATGAGACATTTTATAGACCTACAACCATGTTATAAAAGCATCTACAGATCTTTTAGGAGTCATAGTGAAGATTCAAACAATCAAACAAGTATGTTGCAGGTACTGAGAGAGACCTCCATGGTATCCAAAAATGGAAAGGAATTATTAAGATTAATAAACACATATATAAGACTAAAATACATGTCTGAGGATGACAAAACCCCTTAAGATCAGTTTACAATGTTTCTAAGGCTAATTACAAGTTGTAAGGTACAAATCAAACACCTCAAGTTCATCAACCCATCTAATGTCTTAAAGGTTAAGATGAAGTATTCATGAAACCTTAAACTTTTTTCCAAAGAGTTTTAATGGTTGTGAGGATCTACATGTGGTATCATAGGGGAATTCAAACATGTCCATGTCCTCAAGATCCTTTAAATGATGTTACAGGCATATGCAAAGAAGAAGATAGCTGTTCCAGGTCTAGAAGGTTACAAAATTTCTCAAGGGCCTACATATAATTTTTATAACTTTTGTAAATGTTTATAAATGTTGTGAAGGATGTGAATATGTTTTATCCTTAAAACTCTTGGTAATTTATAGGCAAGATGGAAAATTTTTCCCAAGTCCACATCAAAATCATATAAGTTTATCCCATGAAGTTTTAAGACTTACCAATGAGTAAATACAAGATGAAAATGAAGTATTTGATGGTAATTTTATGATGTCAACAATAATAAATGAGTTTTAATTTTAGTAGGCATGTTTACAAACCTGAAAGGTACTTTTGAAGGTTACAAGATTCTCATGAGCAACATACAAGGCCTTAAACTTCAAGTTTAGTTTCCTTAGCTTGCATACAAGATAATGTGCTTATGTAAATGGTTTATGGCTAGGTTGTAGGCCTATAAAATGTCTTAAGAGTTAGAATGGAGTATTCATGAGACTATAAACATGGGATTTTAGATCAATAGGTCTGTCTCACAAACTTCATGGCAAGATAAAGAGTGAATGCATAAATGATAGGTATAGAGATAAGTTGCAGGTAGGTTTGTGTTAATTGTAGGTCATAACCATGACAAAAGATCTTCTTGAAAAGTCTAAAATTTCAAACACACCTTCAAACACTTATCGACAAGCCTTTATGGTAGTCAAGACCATAAGTAAAGTTGAGGAGAGAGATACACGAGTTGAAAATAGTCCTTAGAGTTGAAAATAGTCCTTAGGGTAATGTTTCAAGCTATCAAAGAAGGTATTAATCTTAGGAATGACCTCAACACCAATTTTTCAATCTGTATAGGTCTTTCCAAATATTTTAAGGTTATTAAGAAGCTTGTTACAAGTTTTTAAAGGGGATGGGAGTGAAAATTAAGACCTTCAAATCATTAGATGTATGTTTCTTAGATTTTTTAATAACTCTTTTGAGTAGATATAGTGAATCACATCCCTCATCAAGCATGGGAGGTACATTGAGTAGGATTCAAAGGATTAAGTCAATCCCTTCATGACTCCAAATGGAGTAAGTGGTCATAAAGAGAGTGAATGAGGTATGAAGGAAACTATAAAACTGATCTTAGAGGTGTAACTCCTCCATGAAGTGTCCATCATGACAAGTCAACCCTCAAAGCTCCAAATGACATAAGAGGTCTAATTCTAAGTCAACCATGTAATAGGATTTGACATGTATTTATGGAGAGAGGGGTGAGTTGATACAATTAGTGTAGGATTTTATCAAATGTAGTAGCATGTAAGAGCATATTTACCATCTAAAAGCACTCTAAATGATAAAAAGGTAGTTATGAATCCATCTTCTCCACTCCTATTCCCACCTTCCATGAGAGACTATCAATTGGAAGGCCTAGTGAGTTGATGAGATTTGAATGCCCTTGATTTCCACTTGTTTTTATCTTACAAGGGCTAGATTTAGGATGTAACAACTACATTTATGCAGCCTCGTAGTGCTTATTCTTCCCTCTTTTCTTCCTTTTATTATAAAAGTGGATGTAAATGCCTTATTTTTGATCCCTCCTTTTGGGTATGACAAGAATCTACTTTTTTAGAGACCTATAATATTGGCTTAGGCCTTGAACTATTAATAAAATATTGAATTTGACTCTCTTTACTTGCTATCTCATTATGCATTTAATAAGATCATTTAAATTTTATGGTTTTTAGTCTTTATTTATTAGATTGAGACCAATTATAGATGCACATTAGTATATTTTGGCTAATTTGTAAGGAAATTATAGACACTATAGCCTTTATGCAAGCTGGTTTCTTCATCATACCTCTATTATAATATGTTTATGAGAGTGTGTAGCTAAAATTAGTATTTTAAAGGTTGTCATTATGTTTTTAGAGTGAGTGGATGAGATCCATGAACTTTAGTTCATCACCTTTTGTATCTTAGTTTGTCTTTCTCTTTTTTTCATGACCAACAACACTTAGTGATAGATGTAAATAGGTCTCTTTAGCATAGGTTTAGATCTATAAATGATC
This sequence comes from Torreya grandis, assembly GCA_037957365.1. NCBI lineage: Eukaryota > Viridiplantae > Streptophyta > Pinopsida > Cupressales > Taxaceae > Torreya > Torreya grandis. The sequence goes on from JARHVA010000551.1 coordinate 2,734,083, forward strand.
TAAAATTAGACACATATTAGTTTATGAGGGAGATATCCATCTCCAAAGGTTGATACCCAAAGAGCCAAGGTCTCACACCTTGGGTATGATCCCATTCTTGCCTTTAGATCAACTAATTTGATTGAATGTGTGCAAGATCTAAGTGACAACAATTTATAGCACATCCAATGGGACCACTCTCATTGAGTTGGAAGAATTTAGCTGAGGATTTGGTGTTGATATTATCAAGTTAAAATAAAATTTAATACATTTTAGAGGCACTTGGTGATTCCATCCTTTTTTGGTTCTAGATCAACTCTACACTTTCATGCCAAAGAGGTAAGGTCTTCTAATAGAGGTAACAATTTTGAGTTTGTTGAGTTATCATTCACCCTCAGAAGAAGAAGAAATAGAGTATCATAGTCCCTTAAAATAAGAGAAATAAGTTTTAGGCAATATTCTCTAAGGGCCCAATCAACACCTCCAATTGGTAGACTCCCTAGGCCAAGAGGTAGACTGAATCTAATTCATCATATGGCCATCTAGATGAAACAATTATTTATTGAATTTAATTTAAATATACCATTATATCTCAAAAAATATTATGCCATACTTATTATAACCCAAAATACCATCCCATCCTTTACTGGTGAGAATTACACAACACTTATTCAACACATCTATGATGTTGCAAATATCTGTTCAGTTCACTATCACCTAGGACAATGTAGCTATGAGGTTTATAGTTACATATTTGAAGGGGATACATCTCCAGTGGTACATAGGTCTAAAACTAGAGTCTATCCATAGTTGGGATGAGTTGGGAGACAAATTATGGTAGTAGTTTGAGGATAAGAGTGACCACCTTTTTCTCATGGAGAAACTAGCCACCATCAAGAGAGATCCACATGTGGATATGGTGAATTTAAATTTTAGATTTTATAAAACATGGTATATAATCCCAAAGCTAGTTAAACATACCCCTAATAATTTATTATTATTATTTTAGGTCCTTAATTAGTGATATACCATTGATGATTTAGTCCATGAGGGTCCAACCCTTCCTGATGCCTATGATTTTATCATTAAGACTGATAATTACCTCATAAAAGTTGGGAAATTTCCCTAAATCCTCCCTTTCCAATTTTATTATAATTTACACCCCCCAAACCAACCACTCAACCTAATTTTTCACCTATTCCAATAACAAATAACTAGCCGGGTAGTTAAGGGATAACTCCTCCTAGTGAGCTACATGAGGTGAAATAATTATTGTAGAAGTTTGGAAATGAATTAGTTAATTTTAAGAGGAAAAAAACACATAATTATATGAAATATTATAATTATAACTAGCCATGTCAACCTCATAGGCAGCCTTACCAAGGTAGTTTACAAGCCCAAGGTTAAGTTACTCATACTAGGCCATACAATAACCACAACCCTAATGATGCTAGTACCTAAAACTAAATTATGCCCATGAAAAAAAATGTGGTAAAGGATTATGAGTGGTGATTTCATTACAAACAAACCCACAATCATAATACATGTGCAAATGGAGTGCTTAACTAGGCTTTGATGGTTAAAAGTGTGACATCTTCGTAAGGGAAATCTAATGAATCAACTCCACAAGTTGAAGGATGACATGAACCAAGTCTAGTACAAGGTGAGTCCACCTTGGTGAATTTTAAAGAAGGTGAATTCTATTTTATGAATCGAAATGAGTATTCAAACAAAGCAAACAAATCGGTAGCACACAATAAAAGGTTAAAGAGAAGGGCAATGGAGGGAGATTCATCTTCTTCAATTGGTCAAGTTGCATCTCCACATGATTTTCAAGAGGTTGTCAAGGGGAAAAAAACTATTGAGACACTTAAAACATAAGAAAATTAGGTTTTTCAAAGGGAAACTTAGCCTCAAATTAGTAAACATCAGAGATATGAGGCTACTATTACTAAAAACTAGTCTATAAGAAGTGAGTTCTAGCCTAAGAATCAACTCCAATCTACTCAATTTCAAGGTTCATCTCCTGATCTTAAGGTAAAAACAAAGGTTGGTAGTGTTCCATTCAATATCATTGATAAATTAAAGAAAATAAATGCCAACGTCTCCATGTGGGAGGCTCTATCCATCCCAGGACAAAATAATTTGTTGCAAGAAGCCTTGTCCAACCTCTACCTATTATTTGGACCTAAAAGGGAGGTAAAATCAATCCTTACTAATGCACCCTAGTGTAAGGGATAACATTCAAATGTAAGTGACAATCCCCCTCCTTTATACCTTTCTCTAATTATAGGTGACTTATTGGTTCATACATGTATGATTGAATCTGGTACAAGTAGTTCTATGATGCCTAAGTAAGTGGCTAACAAACTAGGATTGAAATATGAACTAAACACTAAGGGAGTATTGCAATTAGATGGTAAAACCACTAATACAATTGGTGTTATTAAGGGATTGAGTCTCACTTTTCATGCTTGTCTAAGTGTCTCTATTATCTAAGATATTTCAATCATTGACTTTCCCCCATATTTTGCTTTATGACTATCATGTGAATTTTCTACTAAACTAAATGGCTATTTGTATTTTGATTCATCTCACATGTTTTTTAGGACAAGGTATGTCACTAGACTCACTATCAAGTCTGAACCAATTTCTAGAGATCACATAGAGCCTTATATGCCCAATATTTGAAATTTTAATTGCACAATTCTTAAGCAAGAGGAGTATCTCCTAGATCATGAACCAACCACACTTGAAGGTATCCCTGCTATTTTTCTTGATGAATGGGGAGATAAACATCATGAATATGACCCATACAATCTCATTGAAGAGAATAGTTTAGGAACTTATATATTTTCATGAGGAGGATGCTACTCATCATGAGTCCACTACACCAATAGAAGACTCACATGATTGTAGGTTTAGGCATCTATTTTACACATGAGGAGAATACCATTGTACCTAATATTATGGAGACTCAAGAAGAGTTAGATGGACTTGAATATAATATAGTTCCATTAGACACATTTAGAGACATCATGAAAGAACATGAATATTATGGTAAATTGGTAGGAAAGGTGAATTGTCTTTCTAAGAATTTGGCATGGGTGTAAGAGATTTGTGATGATAAAATAGTGGAACTGAATACTAATAGGCTGCCAAAAGAATTGGTGCTTATGGAAAAAATGTTTCTCTCAGGTGATCAACTCAAAGAAGAGAACACCATCCTGCTTAATATTGTGAGAGCTCAAAGAGATCTTGATTAAACTTGGTAACAATACTATGATATCATTGAAGAGTTTGAAGATCTTATTAATCTAATGAAACCTAAAGAGTAATATTAAGATAGAAATGAGATATAAATAGTCATATCTTAGTCTCATAGACCCAAAAAAAAACATAAAATATTAATGTCAGCTTGTCAAACCAATAGTAAGGCATGTTGCCACAAACAAACAAGTAATTTGGAGTAGTCCTAATGATTGTCTCCAAACTTCTTATTTCTTTCAAGAGGATACTAGTTTTTTTTTCAAAGATTAGTTAAAGTTGTAATTGAATGATAATGATTTACTAGAGATATTTGTCAAATTAGAAAGTCTTCTTGACTTAATTGAGGAGTTAGAAATAAAACAAGTGAGATTAGTGATCAAAGAGGTAGAGAGTGGGATGATAGTCATTGCCAAGGAACCATTCTTGAGAGCTAATATGTAAAGTAGTCATTCTTTAAAAATAGATTTCAATTACCCCTATCAACCACATGATTGTATAATTTCATGGAGTATAAAATATTTCATGGGGTTTTACTTTGATTTAGGTTGAGTGAGTCATTTTTAGCCTTTGTACATGTAGTGGGTTAGCTATTTTTACTTCTTACAAGTGCTAATTACACATTATTTTTAGTAGCCTAGTTGTTCTTCCTTTTACCCTAAGTGTTATTGTATATGTTGTTATTAATTCTTTATTTTCTATTTTGGATGTAAATTTAGTCTTCCTAAAGCTATTCTATTAGAGTGTCACTTTTAGACTGAGTTATTACTTGACTCCATACCCAATGGATTTGATAAGGCAACTGATCTAAGTTTTTAGATAGTCAAACACTCCTTGGAGATCACTAGAATATTGGATATTCTATTTAACATTAGTACCTATGATACTTGCACACTTAGAGAAGGGTATTATTTACAAAAATTAGCTGAGTATGAGCTCTATCACACCTTCATGATGACTATTGTGGCCTGGAATCAAGTATTTCTAAAATGATTCATGTTTACTAATTGAATTATTCTTCATTTGTTGTGATCTAGCACGTTGAATGAGGTATTGAGTAGTTGATGTTTGGCATTTTAGAGGGCCTAGTTGCATAGTTGTCAATGCATAGATGCATTTAACATCTTATATATAGTCATACCAACCTTGTTGAGGCTCATTCCATGGCCTGTGTCTTACAAGATCCATTATTAATGTTATGCTTAATAAGTAGAAGGGTCTAAAGGTCATTGCCCATGTTTTTAAGGTGAGAGTGTGTATTCAATAGGCAAAACCTTTAAACTATGATTTTAGGATTATGAGGAAGGAAAGTCATCATATAGGAAAGAGTGAGTGGAAGAAGAAATAAAGTTAAAATTTTAGGTTTATAGTGAACTTTTAAAGAATGATGAAGGTCATAATAGTCTTTTAAAACTACTTGTAGGCTATGAGGGGTGTATTGCTGACCTCATAAGTATAATAATAACATTCAAGTATGATATAATGGATTTCCTACAAGTTTTCAAGGTCCCCACAATTTCATGATCTTGTCAAGGTCCTATCCATGCATAAAAAGAGAGAAAGAGGTTTTTAAGAACCTAAAATCATCTTCAGAGAGCTAAATAGAGTTTAGAGTTTAACTAAACATAAAATAAAAAAGAATTCAAGGTTTGGTGATGAATTTCAAGATATTTTTTGAGTTGTAGGCTTCCAACACTCTCGTCATGGCCTAAATATCTCCATTAGGCCTTAAGAATCTTATAGAATAGTTGTAGACAAGTAGTAAAGGTTCAAACATTAAGCTGGTCATCAACTCAAGCATTACTCTCTCAAAATAAAGGTCTACATTAGAGACCTCATGAGGCACTCTATAGGATTATAACCATGTTATAAAATAATATATGGATATGTTAGGAGTCATAGTGAAGATTCAAATAATCAAACAAGGATGTTTTAGGTCCTAAGAGATACCTCCACGGTATCCAAAAAGGGAAAGGAATTATTAAGCTTAATAAAAACATATATAATGTTTCGAAGGTTAATTACAAGTTTTAGGGTACAAATCAAACACCTTAGGTTTATAGGCCCATCCAATGTCTTAAAGGTTGAGATGAAGTATTATTGAAACCTTTAAGTTGTCTCCAAAGAGTTGTAAGGGATATGAGGATCTACATGTGGGATCATAGGGGCATTCAAACATGTCCATAGACTCAAGACCCTTCAAATGATGTTGCAGGCCTCTATAAAGAAGAACATCATAGTTACAAGTCCAAAAGTTTGTAACATTTATCAAGGGCCTCTAAATCCTTTTCTAACTTATGTCAATGGTTATAAATTTTTTGAAGGATGTAAATATGTTGTGGCCTCAAGACTCTTATCAGGTTGTAGGCAAGATGGACAAGTTTTCCCAAGCCCAAATCAAACTTTTACAAGTCTATCCATGAAGTTTTAGGACTTACCAATGAGTAAATATAATATGATGATGAAGTCTTCAATAGTAATTTCATGATGTCAAGAATGAGAATTGAGATTAGAAAGTATGTATACAAACTTTCAAGGTAATTTTTAAGGGGACAATATTCTCATGAGCAACATACGAGGCCTTAAAATTCAATTTGAGTTTCCTTAAATTGCATACAAGCCAATGGGATTATTTAAATGGTTTATAACCAAGTTATAGGACTACACAATGTTTTAAGACTTAGAATAGAGTCTTATTAAGACTATCAACATAGGATTATAGATCAATAGGTCTATCTCACAAACTTCATGGCTAGACAAAGAGTAAACGCATAAATTATGGTGAAAATTACAAGTATAAAGGCAAGTTATAGGTAGGTTTTTGGTAATTAATTGTCAATAGCATGATCAAGGAGCTTCTTGACAAGTCTACAAGTTTAAGCACACCTTCAAACACTTATATACAAGCCTTCATGGTAGTCAAGACCACAAAGTAAGTTGATGAGAGAGCTACAAAAGTTGTAGATAATCCTTAGGGTAATATTTCAAGCTATAAAGGAATGTCTTAAACTTAGAAATGGCCTTAATACCAAATTTTTAATCTAAAATAGGTCTTTGGGAGTCTCTTGATGTTGTGAAGAAGCTTGTCATAGGTTTGTAAAGGGGATGAGAAGGAAAAATAAGACCTTCAAAGCATTTAGATTTTTTTTTATAAAGTTTTTCGAGACTTATTTTGAGCATATATATGGAAAGACACCCCTCATTGAGCATGGGAGGTACTTTGAGTAGGCTTGTAAGTATCAATTTAAGCCCTTCATGACTCTAAATGGAGTAATTGGTCATAAAGAGAGTGAATGAGGTATGAAGGCAACTAGAAAACTAATCTTAGAGGTGTAACCCCTCCATGAAGTGTCCATCATGACAAGTCAACCCTCAAAGCTTGAAATGGCATAGGAGGTCTAGTTATAAGTCAACCATGCATCAAGGTTTTACATGTATTTGTGGAGATTAAGATAATCAATGTAGGAGTTTCTCAAATGTAATGTTGGGTATGGATCAAGGTCACCAAAATTATGAAGTATAATTGGTTGGACATGTGTACAAAGCATATGATTTTATGTTTTATATAATATTTTTGATGTATTTGACCTTGCAATAATTTTAAGTAGAGTAGAGAATACAAAGAGTCTTTCCTTGTGGAATATCAAAATACTAGAATGTAAATATACAACGCTTTAGAGTGCTCTCTAAATAGTGATAAGATGTAATGAAATATGGTTCTGATGTGTGTTACAGATTAATGAAATAGTTTTGTTATGGTTTTCCTAGAAATATTTTATCTATGTTTAGTGCATAATGAGTACTTTGGTTACCTTTACATCTATAATTCATTATGGTCATATCTCCTATATCTATGTGTTATTTATGTGTTTTCATGCAATAGTGTGCTTCTATCTTTAATTAATGTTCTGTAAGTCTAAATTATTGGATTCTATTTATCTTTACTCCCTACTATGTATGTTATCCCTATAATTAACATGTTCTAGAGTTTTATAGGAACCTCTACCAATAATGGTACAGTGAGTGTTGAACTATTTGGAGGAAATATGCTGAGATGTTTGCCAAGACAAAGAGATTAGAGAGATGGTTGGATGAGAGAATCTAAAATTTTATAGAAGAAGCAAGTAGAGTCTAAAAAACTATGAAGGAGATTATTCAATAGCATATCTATAGTTAAATATATGAAATATTTTGGTGTGAGTTGCCTGGATTGTTAGTTGCATAGATATCTAGGGTGGAATATTATTGCTTCAATCGAAGGAGGATAAAGCTTATAATTTAGACAAAAGAGAAGTTAGAGACTGCATAACTTGGATGCAGATTAGACCCAATTAGTAGACTATTAGACAAGGATTACAATTTATGGTTATATTACTAAATTCACAGTGCAAGGATATGTAGCTTTTAAAGCTACACAATATCAGTTTATACAAGGAATCAGTGAGAAATTTTTATAATGACTACCTAATCTATTTAAGATGTTTACTATGGAAAAGGCCATGGTGCCTACTCTAACTAACATAGATTAGTCACTTTGGGCACCATGGGGGTGCATGTGGGATAGAAGTGAATGGTGAGGAGTTGATTAAAATAAAACTTGAACCTGATCCTAGAAAATAGAAGGTGAAAAGACTCAGTGTGAGAAGAATATTCTATAATCAGAATGGGAACTACGAAAATAGAGATGGTGGAATAAAACAAGAAATCCATAATTAACTATGGATAGGATTAGAGGTAGAGAAGAAAGTACTAGAGATAATAGTATGAGAAAAAAATCATAGAGATGAAAAGATGCTAAGAGAATATGTGAAATGTGCAAAAATCAAAGAATGCATAGAGTATGTAGAATGACCTAATGAAGATAAATAAGCAGATAGAAATAATGCAGATATGGAGATAGTGTAGTGGGAAGAAGAAGGTAAGCTAGCAATAAAGCAATTAGAAGGTAGATGTAGCTCGTAGTTAATGAAAATATTTCTATTTGGACTTGGGAAGGAAAGTTCTTGGGAAGAAGTTATATTTAAATGTAGAAATATCACAAGTTCAAGTTCAAAGTTAGAGTAAATTCAAACTATAAGTCATTCATATCAAGAGTACATGTCCCATAAGACTAATTTATTATTGAAAAGAAGAAGTGCAAGAAAAGTGGTGGATATAGATTGGTTTGATTCTCTTACATACAAATTTGGAAAGATAAGTTACAAAAAATAAACCAAACAATAGATAGGAATAAAATAGAAGAAGCAAAATTCCTTTTTAAGACACCTAAAAATACTATTACACCATCAACAGTGTGTAGTTGAAAATGTGTAGTCACCACTGTGTTGTTACTTTAGTCATAGTTTTCAATATTCAACAACCCATGGTAGCAACTAAAAGTGTACCAAATATGACACTGAATGTAAGTATGTTTATTTATTTGATGCTGTATGATGGGTCTAGGATTCAAAATAATATTTGGTAAATTGTGATATGAAATGGAATGTTAAATGGATAACATAAGATGATGTTAAGAAATGCAAACTCATAGGGGATTTATCAGGATGAGCCTTAGAGTTCATTTGTAAAAGGGATGTAAAATCTCTTGACTTTACGCAAGTTAAAATTTTGCTAATAGCAAAGTTTAAATTTAAAAAATATACAAGTCAAACTATTCAAGATTTAAAGGAGATTTAACAAAAGTCTATAGAATTAGTTGTAGAGTAATATCAAAGATTTTTTGATGTCATGAACAAAATTAAATTCATTTTGGAGGATAAATATAAGGCTACATGGTTCATAGAAGGGCTATGACCAAGAATTAGATTTAATATTACTGTAATGTCCCCCTTTTTAGCATAACTTGATTTATACCCTTATCTTGGTTTTGTTCCTATAAGACTAAGGGAAAGAAAGAGAAGGGAACTATGTGGGGCTATTCAAAGAGCAAAAAGGTAAAAATTACTTAAGTATTCTAATTTTCAGTTGAGTTATGCAAAAAGTGATTTTTATCTAGTTTTCACTAAAGTTGGGACCTTTTGAGGGTCATGGGCACTTAAGTCATAAAAGTGATTTTATAAGGAAGCTGGCAATATATATTTTTAAAAAAAGGAAAAGGTAAACTCTTCCTCTCTATTTGAGCACCACATTTGGAGGAGGAATATAAAAGGAAAGGGAAGGCTCATTTGAAAAGGTTATACATTCTTGATATTGAAAATCTTGTGCAAGTATATCAAGCTTGAACAAGTGACATGAAGACAAAAGCCTTTAAGTGTATTTATGAGTTTGGGGACAAAAACCTCCATTATTCTACCAAGGTAGTTCTATTCAAGGGCTATAATTGCTTTTTAATTTTGCATAGTTATATGCTCGTGGATCTATAAAGGTGTCTTTAGACACCACCTTCAACAAGGAGTTATTAAAAACCCTTCAAAGAGATGGAAATACATAATTTTTAGGTTAAAGAGGAGGTGATATTGATGGAGGAGCTTGATCAAGTTTGGAGGCCATCCCAAGGGTGGTGACTTGATTTGGAAGTGTGTCAACCCCTCTCAAGAGATAAAATTTACCTTTGGAACCCTCTTCTAAGGTCAAGGTAATTTTTTCAATTTATTCCAGCATGGTGAATTGTTTAAGGGTTGATTTACACATTATTTAGTGTGATTTTGTTCCCTAGATAATATTCAAAATTTAATATATTATTTCATTAGTGAATTAGGGTTTTGAGAATTTTGGGACAAATTTTGGTGGGTTTCCCTTAATGGAATTTTTTTGATTATAATTTTATTTGATAATAACTATTTTTTTGATCATTTTAAGCTATCACTTGCATTGAAATTCTAAGTATTACGGTAGTTATGAATTTATGAAATCCCACTATAATTTTGCAATAATAAATTCTAGAATTCTGAGTTTTGACTTTTGATTGAATATTTTGACTTTCACAATTAGTGGCTACAATCTAAAGCTTAGTTCATATTTTTTGAGGGTTAGAAGTATCAAATCTAAATTATATCCTAATCACCTAAGGGTTTGGTGGAGGAAATTGTTGAATATTACTTCATTTTTTGAAGTGTGTTATTGGCCAATTTTGTATTTTTAAATACAATTAAAGGAAGGGGTTTTATATTAGGTAGGGTTTGTTGTAATACCCTAGTTTTTCCTAATGATCCCATTTAGGGATATTACAGTGGTATCAGAGCCATATCTTAGTTATATGTAGGATTTAGGGTTTATATCAAACAATAACATGGATAAGGGAAAGAGGTAAGGTATTACACAAGCCCAGGATCATGGGAATCAACCCTTTAATATGAAGGAATAACCTTTGGTTTATTGGTATTTGATGGAATATCATGATGAATACTTGACACTTGCACCATAATACAAAAAAGGAAGGAACTTCAAGTATTGGCTAGGTTTGATTTATGGTAAAGGGCACCATGAGCACATAACTACATAGGATGACTTAGGGAAGATATTTTTTCCAAAATTTGATGGTGATATAAGTATTTCAGTAAGATATTGGTTTGAAAAGATAAGTGAGTACCATGATTTGAGACCTAGAGGTAGAAATGAAGTATTGATTTTTATCATCTAACATTTGGATTGGGTTGCCCATGGATTGTCGAGTCATGGATGGGAGACCCAAGGATATAGAAATATTGGGACACATGAATAATTGTTGGAAAATATAGTTGACAAGTTTGGTGAGAAGATGGGGCCACCTGCACCAAAATCAATAAGGCACATAGCAAGGAATCCCAATTGGACGAAAAACATCCCTTAAAACAAATAATAGAGCCTAATTTTCAATTGTACAAGGGGAAACCACTCTACAAGTTTGTTAATGACCAAAATTTAGTCAAACATAAACCCTTTGTGATGGGTGAACAACTAAAAATTAATTAAAAAATTCAAGGAAAGCAAAGGCACGTAAGGCTGAATTTGAAGGGCAGACAACAAATGAAGAACCCTTGAGATTTGGGCATAAAAAAATAGTCAATTGTGGACCCATGGTGATGGATAATCAGATGAGATTGAAGTTATAAAATTTAGAGGAATTAAAGGCATGTGAAATAGGAATATAAGGGCATCCACCCAAAGAAAAACAATAATAATTTTGGGAGAAATGAAATGAACATATGAATATGAACCAAACTAAAATTGAAGAGAAATTACACAATAAAAAAGAGGACATCCAATAGGTGAAAAAGGAGATGATTGATACCCTATCTAGTGATAATAGATGCCATGTTTTTCATGTGAAATGAAATATTAGAGGCAAAAGGTCAATTATGTCTATGAGTAATGAGGCCACTCACAATTTTATGTATGCTAAAATGGTTGCAATACATAGTCTGTCCACCAAGGAAAATGGTAGACTTAAGGTAACCATGGGGGATGGATTCTATATGTCATACATTTATATCACCTTATGATTGAAACTTTCCATGGGTGAATATACTTTTGATTGGCCAAAAAAAAGGTCAAAAAGGAAGTATGAACAAGCACATCATAATAAAAAGTTATGACAAGTAATAAGGTTTTTGTATTGTTCCTTTTCATGTATCATTTTCATTATCTAATTTTAAATTACAAGAAGAAGCTTGGAGGAAACACTTGTTATTATATCTTAATAAGGAAGCTCATGTCCTAATGATAAGGTACATAGCAAAAGGATCCATTGAAGGGGTGATTCCAAGAAGGAAATAAGAAGAATGTAATTTGCATATAAAGGAAGGAGAATCATATTTTTTGAAGTAAAAACAATAGAATTATCAATTTTGTAAGAATTCAATATTTTATCTTAATGATTGGTTCTCTCATTACCTTGGTTGCAAAGTGTTTCAATGAATTTCAACTTATATTTCAAGAAAGGAAGAAGAAGAAACTAAATACAAGTATGGTTGAAAAACCTATTTGATTATGCACACATTGAATTAGATGATTGTGAAGAACTCCTCTTTAGCTTTAGAGGATGGCCTAATAATAAGACAACACTAAAGGAAATGGTTGGTTAGATAGATAGCTAGGTGGATTGCCTAGCACTAGCCAGATCATGGAAGCAAGAGCTTAATCACGGGCTATCAATCCACATGTTTTTAACAACTAAGTTTAGAAAATAGAATATAAGGTACTTGCATCAATGATAAAAATCTACTAAAATTGAATACAATAAATGCTTAATAAGGAAATAGACTAAAATTACTAATATAACAATAAGCAAGTCAATGCTAATGCTAAATAGGTCAAGTGTGTTTAAGAAAATAGGTTGGGGGTCTATGAATAGGTAGACAAAAATAAAATTGGATTTGGTTGAGTGTAAGTGGGTGAAAATATCTTGATGTTATTTCCTACCATAGTGACCATTAGCAGTGGAGGTGACCATTGGTGGTTGGGGCAACTATCGGTGGTTGGACAGACCATTGGTGATCAAGTTGATTGTCAATAGTTACTGTGTGTTGGGTCTGGGTTGATTAAATTCAGATTGATAGGATCAAAAAAGGCAATTTCAAGAGGTTGGTTTGTGCTATATTGATTGTGAAATACAAACAAAGTAATTGAATGATGAAAAATAAATACTTAGCTTGTAGAAGGTTGGTTGGATGAATGGTTGAGGTGGCTGGCTATTTGATAGAGTCTAACATGATTCCAGTAGAGTAATAGTGTTTAGATATCATTCAAGGGGAAATGATAAGTAAACTCTCTATTGTGATGGTTGGATTGTTGGATTGATAGAAGGATACTTGCAAAGAAGCTCTAGATATAAAAATCTCTTGATAGTTATGGATCCTTTTTCACCTCCCACTCCTCTCTTCTTATAGGCAAGGAAGGAGAGGTGCATCAAGACATTAAATAGGCTTTATAATTATAACTCATGCATGCAATGGGTTGCACACAAATTTAGATGAGATAATTGTAAAAAAGTAAGGCAGATTTAATGGTGAATTAAGTTCATGGAATGTGACCATCAGTGGTCAAAGTGACCATTAACAGTCACCTTGACCATCGATAATAAGTCAGCTCTCTATTGTTTGAGGGGCAATGGAAAGTCATCTCTCTATAATGATGGTTGGATTGATGGATTGCTTGAAGGATGCATGTAAAAGAAGCTCTAGATACAAAAAGCTCTTAATAGTTGTGGATCCTTTTTCACCTCCTGATCCTCTCTTCTTATAGATAAGGAAGAAGAGGTGTAACAAGATGTTAACTAGGCTTTCTAATTGTAACTTATGCATGTAATGGGTCACATGCAAATTTAGATGAGATAATTATAAAAAAACAAGGTATATTTAAGGGTGAGTTAAGTTGGTTTATATGGTGAAACCTGACCATCAATGGTCAAGGTGACCGTCGGTGGTCACCTTGATTGTCAATAGTAAAGGGTCAAAGACAGGGTTGGTTAAAAGGTGGGTTTTATCCATAAGGTCAACTAACTTAGGTTAGGCTTGGTTTTTGGTCAAAAGGTCAATGGTTGGGCCCAAGGGGGTACTAAGGTAGTCTAGGGGAATTATGAAATTAAAAACCATCGTGTGTGGATTTTTGGTGTCTATATTTTACCCCTTTTTGTTATGAAATTTTTATCAACAAGCTACAAAATAAAAATATATTATGGGTCAAAGGTTAGGTTGGCCCTAGTATGGGAAGAGGTGTTCCCAATCAAATTGAGATTCGATGAGGTAAAATAAAATTGGGTGTGGGTTTTATAAGTGGTGAAGGTGATAACGAAGGTGGAAATCATGAAGGTTGGTGATAGGTTGGGCATTGAAGCATAAACAAGGGCACAAAGTGTGATAAAAAGTGTGATAGCCAAGATCATGTATAGACTAAGTTATCATAGTTGGTAAAAAAAAGGTCAGTGCTTAGAAAGAAAAGTGATAAGTGGACCATGTGATCATATTTAGGCATAGTGACTGAGAACACTCATAAATGCAAGTCTCTTAGGAAAGGTCTATGTATTTGTGGGTATCCAAGGTAGGAAATGCTCTTAGGGAAAAGATAAATTGGTCAAGTGAAGTCATGGGTATTTGAGTTAGGAAGTACTCCTAAGAAGACATCAATTAGTTAGGTATACATGAGGTAGTGCAAGTGCAAAAGTGGTCAACATAGTAATGTTGTCATTATGATCAAAAGGACTAGGCAAAATTCATCATAAAATGCATGCTAGTTAGGACAAAATAGACTAATGGTGAGGTGACAAAGTGTGAGGTGAGGTGGGTAGAGAAGGTAGTCTCCATGGGTGGGTACTTGAGAGGTTCAGTTGAAATTTTTATTACTTGAGGTAAAAGTAAATAAATTTCCATAGCCTGACTATTAGTGGTCAGGGTGCCTAAAGGCGATCGCCATTAGTCACCTTGATCATTGATGATCAGGGGCAAACCCTAAAAAGTGTCTTGGTCAAAAGTGAGTTTGTTTGTCTTATTAGCTCATTATATACTATTAGCTTGTGAGATTTGGATTTCTTTTATATTGGGAAAATTTGAGGATAGCGATTATTGAATAAGTGATTTGTTGAGGTGGATTGACTGAGTGGACTAGAGAGGATGTAGGGTAGGTGCAAACACAGATGAGGATAGGCAATGGTTCCCCAGATTCCTCTTTAATGATGGTTGAAGAATGATGTAGGTGGTGCCTTAAATTGGTAGAGTTATAATGATAGTGGTATAATTGTATTTGCATTTAAAGTTGATTATTGGGTGGGTAGGGTGTAGAAGGCATGACTAGGTTATGCCCTAGGGATAGGGTTTTTCTTGTTTTGGTTAAAATGATCAAGTGATTCCAAAAATTAAAGGGGTAGGTTAGTGTGGGTAGGGTATAAAGTATCTAGGTTAGCTTATTTTTCAAATTTAAGGGTGAATGTTTGATGTTGGGTAGGTAGGGTTTTGGGTGTTTTGCTTACAGAACACCCATAATGATCAATGATAGTAAAGACTGATCATCAATGATCAACATCCAAAAGGAGATAGTTGCTTGATCATTAGTGGTCACCATGACCATTAGTGATCTATGTTTGAATAAGGTTGGCTTTAAGGGTTTTTAAAGTATGAGTGTATAGAGTGTTAGATGTTTTGAAGTGATTAGGCACTGGGTAGGTTGGGGTAATGTTTTTAGGTGACAATGGGTTGTTAGTGCATGGTGAAAGAGCTTAGGTGTTGATGTAAATGTTAGTAGTGTAATGGTCAATTAGGTTAAGGGTAGGTAGGGTTGGTTAAGGAGCTTAGCTCATAGACAATCATAGTATAGATAACTAAGTTATGTGTTGCCATCAAACATTATAGGCCCAAAAGTAGATACATATGCAAGATCAGGTGCCCTACATTTTTTCATAGATTCACCATGGTATGATCCTAGTGGGTTAGTTACATATGGAAGAGGTTTTCCTAGGAGTGATGCAACACTACCAACATGTGCCACACAATACGATGATGATCTTATCCCTCATTGAGAGATGGAATCTGGCTATGAACACCTTCCTTCTACTAACTAGTGAGCTTACAATTTTACAAGAGGATGTCCATAGGATCACTCAGCTACCCTTAAGGGGTGATCTAATTTACCATATTGAACAAGAGGAGCAAAAAAAAATTGAAGATAATATATAAAGATGACCAAGATTATGTTAGGTGGTATACTAGGGGTTTTAGTTATTCTACGCTCTATCAGAGGGCAAGGGGTGAGAGGAGACTGATGATGATGATGATGATGGCTATGTCACACTTTTCCCTTACTGACTTGAGCAATGGGAGGTTCCCATACTTACTACTGGGGGTGTTGGTTAATATATTGCTAGGGTGGATAGTGTTTAGATGGGTACCTATTGTACTTGTGTAGATATACAAAGAGTTGTGGGTCTTCAAAACTTACAAGATGTACAACATTAATGTCAGTCTTTTCCTACACTATTGGGCCTATGAGCACATCTAAGTGCTAAGGTTGATGGGGATATCATGGGCTAAAATTATTCAAATAGACTTCCCAATTGGTTTCATGCAGTGGAGAGATGACTTTGCTGCTTTAGGTGTAGGAGGAGGAATGCATGATGTAGATTGGTTCAGGGGTACTTTGGGGGCTTTGGTCATTGGTGATATTATTTGGAGGACATATGTTTAGTTTATAGTATGGGCTGGCTACAAGAGGTAGACTTTATCATTATAGAGTTATAGGTGAATTTTTGGCAAGAGGGATGGGGAGGTAGAGCTCATCCCATTTAATAGGGTTCTAAGATAGTTTGGCTTAGTTTAGGGTAACTTTGGCCCATTCCCCAGATATAGGTGGGAGGATGTAGAGGTCCTATTACCTAAGCTACATCCAGTGTAGACTTTACTTGATCATGAGGAGTTGCCAATGAGGCTAGTGATTGATGATGAAGGTTTTTTGGATGATTACCCTACATGGTACTAGGATTTATATATGGTAGTAGATTTTGGTGGAGATGATGGTGGTAGAAGGCAGATGGATGTTGATCTAGCTGGGAGAGGAGGTTAGAGGGCATATGTATAGAGGTCTACCTTGGATGCATAGGAAGGAATAGTGATTGCCATTATATAGGCACAAATTATAGTTTTACAAGGTTAGGTGGATGATTTATAGGGTCAAGTGGTGACACTTATAGGTGATAGGGACCAAGCTAGAGCTTCACTAGCCTTAGTTACCTAGGAGAGAGACTCCTTGAGATAGAGAGGAGGAGGAACCACTTCATCTACAAGACCACCAGGTACCATCCCCATGGCATGATACCTAGCCATAATGGAGGAGTTACAAATTTATGAGGCTATAGTCCTGAGATGGTGTCTTGATGAGCCCTGATGGGGTGAATACATATTTAGTTTGGTAGGCAGTACTAGTGTGGCAACACCAGGGTAGTGAACTATGTCCATAGGTGGATAGACAAGTACTTGAGGGGGATATGCACCTGGAGACAATGGTGCTCTAGGAGACAATGGTGCCCTAAGGGCATAGGTAGGACATGGTTTAGATATATCATATATTATTGTATATCATTTGATTCCAACTTATGAGCTGATGTAGTGAGATGTATATTTTGAGAGAGAGAGATGTATATCTGTTACATACATTATGATGTTAAAGTCAAAATTTATATATATGATCCCTATTTATTGCTCATGGTTTGTTATATGCTTTGATGTTATGGTGTGATGTTTATCTTGATCATTGGTAATGCTATAGTGGTTATGATTATGTTATGGATATTGGATATTGATATAGACTCACCTAGTTAGGTATGTGATGGCTTTTATTTATGCTGATGATGATGCTTATGTTATTTATGATGATGATGGTTATGCTAGAATTTAATAAGTATATGCTTCCTTATTTTTATTTAGACATGTGGTAAAAATGGTTAATTGCTTTATTGTTCATGGATGCTTGATTTTGACATGATAATGGACATGCTAATGATGCATATTTTTTCTTATAATACATTTTGATGCATGGTGCTTATGATTATGGTTATTGTTACTTTGCTTGAGGTAGAGCACATAAAGTAAGTTGATCAATAACACTAGATGTGAGAAAAAAGAATACAATCAAGAGTCAAACATCTTAGTAAACATATCAACTAGTTATAGCAGGATAGGAAGAGGACATGATGATTAATTTTTAACAAGGACTAAAGTAAAACCAAAGTTGGACTGTCTTAAGGAACATAAGCCCTTTGAATGATTCGTATTAGTGTTTGTTAGTTGGTTACAAAGGTGTCTTGATCACATAATGTCAAGTGAGCTCAAACTCCCTTGCTTATAGTGTATAAAGGGGAGATGGATGAAATATGGAACCTTCTTGTGAGACTAGCATGCCTCATTTGTAGGTTTCCAAAGAATTAGTATAAAAAAGTCTATGTCATAAAAAGTGTAGACTGATCGATGTAAGAGTCTACTCATGAGAGATGATTACAACCTTTAATATTATTTTGCTTATAAGAGCCAATTGCAGCTTTCAAAAAAAATCTTTTGTTTTTGCTTTGCTTCATAATGGATTTTTTGCTTATTGCTTAGGAGGGTTGGGGAAGCTGATCGATGTGGGTTGCTTCCAAAAAATTTCCTGTTTTGCCAAATGCCTTACTCAACCATCCTTCAAGGGATTGGTCTAAGTTTGTGTGCTTTGTTTAATGCCTTTGATAGCTATCCTTTGAGGGAGCAATCCACCTTACTTGGAGTAATTTTGAATATGTTTTAAACAACTTTCCTTTAAGGGATTAGTCTGTGAATGTTAGGAATGACCCATTACTGCTATTATATTGGATTTTGATTTTTACTTTGTTTGATTTTTCTTGACATAGACTTGATTATATAGGCTTAAGGGTTCACCTTTATGAAGGTAAAACTAAAAGCATAAGAAGGTTGATTAGGTGTAAAGAGGTTTATGTGACAAGATCATGGGAATCCATCTTAAAAAAGGGGTGGAAAGTACCATGAGAATCATGCCATGAGTAGAGACATGGTACCCATTATTAAATATTAGGCTATGATTGTGATGGATAATCACATGATTCAGTTTTAATTGGTTACCCCTAAAATAAGGAGATAAATGTGGTTTTGAAAGAAAGGGATGAGCTTAAGTTAGATAAAAGGTGAGTTTGATCCTCTTTAACAAAATAAAGGACATAAATGTGAAGCATAGAGGGGCTCAGGTTCTAAGTTGTCTTTAAGAGAGGACAACCAACAAGCTCCTGATCCATACTTGTGGGTTATGATATAAGGTCCAAGCTAATCGAAAGCAAACTTGCTCCATTTGCTTTTCTCCATATTGGTGACATGTTGATTTTTATTTTAGATGAGGTCTCTAATATTAAATTTTTTCACTCTAAGGTGTTTGTTATAGGCATGCTTGACATGATATTGATAGAAATAATGATGGGTGAGGGCATATAATTGATGTTCATCAAGTAGCTCAAGCTGGGCTAAATGATGTTGATGATAATAATTTAAAAAAATGAGATCCTATAAAGAGATGCGAAGAGAAGGAATTTGGATTTAATAGGGAAGATAGCCTCAAATCCAAACATGAGAGAGAATGGGGTAGCACCCATAGGGGTTTAGATGCTAGTATGATATGCCCATAAGGTGGAGGGGATGTGAAAATGCTAATCCTAACTAGATGCATTAACCATTTTAGTGAGCATGTTGTTAAGATTTTTGTTAGAGGCTTCTAATTTTCCATTCTCTTGAGGGAGATAGGGTGAGAAGAAACTTAACTTAATGCCAAATGCATCATAAAGACCTTAGACTTGCTTGTTTTTAAAATATTTACCATTGTCAATGATAATTTTATGAGGAACAATATTTTCTACTTTGGTTGAGGCTAAAGGAATAACCTCTACCCATTTGGTAAAATATTAGATCATAGTGATGATATAATTGTGTCGCTATGAAGAATGGGGGTTAATTTCACCAATGAGGTCTAGACCCCATTATGAGAAGGGTCAAAAATCTATAGAGAGGTGAAGAATATGGCTAGGTGCTTGATGCAAATTGGTATATTGTTGATATTTAACACCCTTTTTTACATAATCACAATAATATTGGTTAAGGGTAGGCCAGTAATAGCCAAGGCAAAGGATGCATTGAGATACAATGAGTACACTAAAGTATCCCCCATAGATCCCATCATGCATTTCCTTGATAGCATGTGAGGCTTCATGACTGCATAGATAATGGAAGAAGAGACCATCAAAGTCATGTTTTTAAATAATTCCCCCCATAAGGGTGTAACATGAGGTACTCTAGATAAAAGCTCTTTGAGCATTCCTAGAAAGACCAAAAGGAACTATGGCAAGGTTGAGATAGTTAAAGGTTTGCTGATACCAAAGGTCAGGTTGGGTCTCTTCCATAGTGAATATGGTGAGAAAGTTGGGTTTGACATAGGAAGTTTGGGTAAGTCTATGGATAATGAAATATAGTTTAGATTCAGAGGGTGTAGATAGCATTTGAGAATCAAGGGAAGTCATGGTATTGACAAACTTGTTGGTAGATCGTAAGGTTGACTGGATGTTGTAGTGTTTAAATGATGTTAAGAGTGCATCAACTAGTTATTATTACTATTATAAAACATCATTCTTACACTGGTAAGAGCTATTGATTTGTTTGACCACAAGTTGGGAGTCACCAAAGATGTTGATCATTTTGACTCCTAAGGCTAAAGTAGTTTGAAGGCCTATGACTACGACTTCATACTCAACCATATTGTTGGTACATTCAGAATCAATCTTGAAAGATAAACAAAGAGGTTCACCATCAAAGGGAATAAGGATGATGCCAGATCCCCCACCATGTTGACACTTTGATTTGTCAAATAACATGGTGACTTGATAGGTGAAGTCCACTTGAGAGAGGGTCATGGTGGACTCATCGAGGAACCCAAGAGGAGGAGGTTGGTTGTCTACTAATGGTGATTAAACTAATTGGTTGATAATGACTTGCCCTTTAATTGAATTTTTCTAAATAAACTCAAGGTCAAACTCTGCTAAAAACATGAGCCACTTGGCCATACATTGGTTTTGATATGGCTTGGAGTGCATGTACTTTAGTGGGTCGATATTGGTTATGACATAGGTTTTGTGGTTAAGAAGGTAGTGGAAAAGTTTGGTGGCCATAAAGACTAAAGCTAAGTAAAGCTTCTCGGTATGGGTATACTGAGTCTTGTATTCTATAAGCATGCAGATAATGTAGTAGACTACTTTTTCTTTGTGTTGTTCATCCTGATGAGCAAGCATTGCCCCTAGAGAGTGGTCAGTGGTAGAGATGTAAAGGTATAAAGGTTGGTCATCCTTAGGAGGGGTGAGGATGGGTAGAGATAAAAGTTACATTTTGAGTGAATTAAAGACCTTTTTATAGTCATCACTCCACTTAAAAGATACATCCTTTTTTAGAAGGTGGTGGAAAGGTTGGCATTAATCTGAGAGTTAGGAGATTAAGTGATAGATGAATTGAAGCCTCCCCTTCAAACTGTAGAGTTACTTGAGCTTAATTAGAGGAAACATGTTGAGGATTATTTTGATTTTAGCTATATTGACTTATATTCCTTGAAGGGATATGATAAAGCCAAGAAGCTTTCCTGACAAGACCCAAAAAATGCACTTCCTGGGGTTAAGGCAGACTTTGTAATGGATGAAGTACTGAAAGATAATATTAAGAATGGCCAAATGATCCTTATGATATTTGGATTTCCCAAGAAGTTTATCCACATAGTTTTTAATAATCTTATGGATAAGGTCATGGAAGATGTAGGTCATAACATGTTGGTAGGTTGTGTTAGCATTCTTTAGCCCAAAATGCATAACCCTATAGTAGAAGGTCCCCCATGGGGTGATAAAGGTAGTTTTGTGTTGATCTTTGGGGGTAATTAGGACATGATTATAACCCAAGAATCCATCCATGAGAGATAACATCTCGGTTGTAAGATCAAATAACTGATCAATGCTTGGTAGAAGAAAGTCATCTTTTGGGCAAACAAGTTTGATGTCACAAATGTCCACATAAATGTGTAGTCCCCTTATGGCTTTGGTGATAGGTATGGAATTTGAGGCCCATTAGGGATAGTTAATAGGTCGAATGAAATTGACAAAGAGGAGATGCTAAAGTTCTTCTTTGATGAGAAGGGCTATACGAGGGTGCATTCATTAAAGTTTCTACTTGACGGGCTAGGATTCATGGTTGGTGACTATGTTATGGGTGAAAATAGTGAGGTCAATTCTTGACATATCACTATAAAACCAAGAAAATGCTATACTTTAGTCTTGGAAGGAGGGGAAGTCCTGAAGTTCCTCAAAATTTAGTGATTGACCAAGTTTAATAATGCAGGGGTTATCTAGAGTGCCCAAGTTGATATCCATGATGGATTCATTTAACATGGTTGAAGTTTAGGAAGAAGGGATTTATGGATGGAAGAATCTAGGGCACCAAGTTAGGTGAGAATGGAATCATCTTCCTGGCACTGAACAATATTGTTAATAGTAGATTCATCTCCTATCATCTCAGGATGGGTCATGGGGATGGTTATAATTTCCCCTTCCTTTTGATAAGTCAAGGGCTCGAGGCTAATCATGTTGATGGAAAAAAGTAATTTAGGTGATATGATGTCATCATCCTCACACTCAAGTGGAGAAGAGATTGGTGAGGAAGGGATGTCTTCCTCATCAATGGTGGTGGTAGGTGGTTTGGTTCTCTACTTGTTGGGTAGAATGAAACTGAGGCCATGTTTCTCATGAGGCTTTCTAGTTTTGGTGGAGATTAAATCATGTGGGACATACTCATATCATCCTAGACCAAATCCTTTCCAAGCACACATATAGAGGTATGTCTTGGTGAAACTTAGTTTGATTAGATAGGAGAAGCTGGAGGTGAATGGTTGAGGTGAAGAGGAGGTGATATACGTGTGAAGTGATTTGTCAAGTCAACCATAGATGAAATGGGTTTGATAGTGTGAAGGTTTGAAGGGAATACCTAGGTTGGCAGTCAAGTTTCCCATATTCTTGGGGAGTAAGGAAGCATCAATGGTGAGGAGACAATATTCCCTAGTGAAAGACATTAGAATGTGGATTCCAAGTGGTCTGAGGTGGGGGTCTAATTAGAGGGGATGGATGAGCTAGTTAATGCCTCATTGGTAGAAGAAGGTATGGCTTCCTCTTTTATGGTTGAGGGCTTATCTTTGGCTGATGAAGGTGTGCTATATAAAGGTAGGAGGATGTTGTTGGGTTGGTAAATCATGTTACATGACAAAAAAGGGATTGGGTCAGCTTGTATAGTGACAACCTAACCTTCATGGTCAAATTTAATGCCATGATGAAGGGTAGAGGGAACACAACCCATCGAGTGGATCCAAGGTCATCTTAGCAAAACATTGCATTAGAATTTGCCTTCCACTACATAGAAGAGTTTGGGGAGTGTGTGAGGCCCTAAATAGATATGAAGGATAATAGTTCCTAAAGTAGTGGTCATGGTGTCATTAAAGGATCAGAGGATGATCAAGGTTTTAGACATGACATTATTTGGTAGGTTGAGTTGGTCATAGGTATGAGAGGAGATGATATTAATACTAGCTCCCCCATCAATTATGACCCATTTGAACTAGGTTTGGTTGATTGAAGTAGTAATAAAGAGAGGGGATCTCAGCCATCTAGATGGATAGAAGTTATTTCTAAATCCTTAAAGGTGACAAGGTTGGAAATTTGGAGAGTGCCAAAAAATGCTACTAGAAGTTGAGGGTCTTCAGGTTGGATCTCTACTAATTACAATGCCTATATAATTGCTTGGTAATGGTGAGGTGAAGTGAAAATCAACTCATATAAGCTCACTTCATCAGGGTTTGGTGAAGTTATTTGAGAACCACTCTTTTGATTGATTTAGAGGGGTTAGATTGTGAGGTACCTAAAATAGATACCTTGGGTTTGGTTGAAGGTGAAGGTTCTTGATTTTGACTTAGTTGGGAGGTGGAAGATGGGTATGTCCATGGGATGGACACTTTGGCCTTCTTCTTATCCTTCTATTGAGTGTGTGATCGGGTGACTGCATGGATAGTATGAGTGAAGGGAAGAGTTAGAATAGGATATTAGTTTTGTTCCTTGTTACTCTGAGGTGAGAGTGGGGGAGTAGGTAGGCATTCGATAGTGGTTGTTGTATTTTAGATGGGTAATGTGCTCATGGGAGGTTCATCTGTTAATAGATCATCCTTATCATAGAGCTAATGGATTATGGTTTGGAGAGCTTTGTAGTTATTTGTGTCATGCCTTAGTTTCCTATGATAAAAACACTCTTGGTAGTCATTATACCAAACTAGTTTTGGATTGAGAGGGTCAAACAACCTAATAGGGGGTAAGGTCAAGCAAGAAGCTTGAAATAACCTTTGGAAGATGGCTGAATAAGACTCAACTAAAGGTGGAGAGGGTTTAGAGGTTTTGGTCTTGGTTGATGATCTAGAGGTCTTTTTAGAAATGGGCTTGGTGGTAGAAGGTTGGGGTAAGGTGGTGTTATTAGTTGATAGTTTTTATTTTGGTAAGGTGAAAGTTGATAAATTAGAGGTAGGAGGTTTCAGGGTAGGTAGTTTGGTTACTGATGGCTAGGTGAAGATGGGTGTGACAGAAAGCAAGTGTGCTAGTGTAGCCAATAGTGGTGGTTGGGTTTTGGTTGAGATAATCAGATTCCTAATCAAAGTGGAGGGATGAGGTCCCAAGATAGAGGGAAAGGTTGAGGGACGTATAAGTTTGGCCCTCTAGACTTTTCGTGGCTTCATTTCCTTAGATGATTTGGTTTGGTGTTTAGTTTTTGGGTTTGGTGAGGTAAGTTCTAGTTTCAAGGATGGGTGATTCTCTATATGGGGAAGATGCCAAGGTTTTTAGTTGGTTTGGTTAGAGAGGGTGATTTAGTTGTTTGGGATTTTGGTGCATTGGATGGTGGAGAAATTGTTAGGTTGGTAGAGGTTTTTATTGGTTTGTTTGATAATGTAGGGGGTTGGACAATAGAAGTAGTGGGTTAGTACATTAAAGTGATGGTTGAAGGTTCTTATTTGGTGATATAAGGGAACCCCAATTTTTGCCAAAAGATGGCCCAATACATGTCAGGGTTGGAGTCAAATTCCAATCTTTGAACTAGTTTAAAGAATGGTTTATAAACCGGTCTTGTTCCCTGGATAGTGGACGCAAAAGATAAACCCAAAGGTTGAGAAGGGGAAATGGTGACTCATCATTTTATTTAATCAAAGGATGTAAGGTTTGGATTGGTGATTCCTTTGTGGGAGATGTAGGTGTGGTGGCTTCCTCTTTGGGAATGATCTCCAAAGGGGAAGGAAATTGCTCGATAGTTAAGGGAGAAGGTAAAGTGGTGGTGGTTGCTTATTCAGGTATGTCAATCAAAGGAGGGGTTGATGAATCCACTACGCCAATAAGTGGAAGAGGAGAAAGGGGTGATTCCTTGGTTAGGATCTCCAAAAGAAGAGAAGGTAACTCCACTACCTCAATAAGTGGAAGGGGCAAATAATAGGTAGATTGGATAGTAGGTTCTTAACTGATAAGCTTGTTAAGAACCATATTGATGGTATGGGCATCATGAGAACACTCAACTTTGTTGCTCTCATTTTTGGTAGGTACATGATTGGGAAAGGGTTATATATAAATGTCAAGGGCTTGGTTCAAAGGTGTGTTAGGGTTGTCTAACACAAGATCTCCCTTGTCAATGAGGGATTGGACATTGCTTTTGAAGGTATTACACCTACTAACATCATGCCCCACCACTCGATGGAAAACACATAGGTCATTCTCATTGTACCCACTAGGTGTAGGATGAGAGGAATAAAACTATTGAAGGGGTTTGATAGGATGAAGTTGTGTTGGGTGTGGAGCTTGATTGTCTTCTAGGATCAGGGTTAAAATTCTAATGTTTTTTAGCTGGGTTTTAGATCTTATTCTTTGTATCCATGATGGTGATGGGGGTTGTAAGGGGGATTCACCCCCCTTGGGGGGTTTGGGGGCCATGCACCTTAGTTGGGGTTCAAGGGAAACATCCTTGAAGGGATTTTTTAAATTAAAATTGCCTCATAAAATTGTAATTTCATAGTCAATTTGGGCCATTGATTATAGGTTTCTAGATCTGATGGTAGAGGTTATGTTTAGGTGTTTTTCCACCCTAAAAGTGAATTGAGATATGGCTAAGAGGTAAGAGAAGATTATTGTACATAGAGAGAAGGTATAAAAGGTAGAGAGGTGTAATAAGTTTTGTTGCAAATTTTTTTTCTCCTTTATATTGCTAGAAATAATATACTGGACAAGTTTGGTGGATGTAGCCCATCTTGGATGAACCACGTTAAATCTGGTATCTCCTATTTTTTTGCATGTTTATGATTGTTTTCTATATGTTTTATTGATTTGTTTGATAGTTTATCTTGTATGTGATTTGGGGGTAAATCTATGTTTTATTTTATCCTAACAAGTGGTATCAAAGTAAAGGTTTTGTTTGCATAATTTTAAATCACATGAAGAAAAGGGTTAGACCTCAAGTGGGAGCTATGGCAGATGAAAATAAATATAAGGTGGAAAAGTTTAATTGATAAAAATTTGGATTGTGGAAGATGAAAAAGGAGGATTACCTTTATCAGAAGGACCTATATTTTCCATTGGGAGGGTAAGCCAAGAAGCCATCGACAATGTCAAATGAAGCATGGGAACTCTTAGATCGAAAAGCCCTTGGAACCATACAGTTGTGCCTTACATATTCTATAGCATTTAACATATCATAAGAAAAGACATTAAAGGGTGTTATGATTTCATTAGTCAAGTTATACGAAAAACCCTCTACCTCAAATAAAATATTTTTGATGAAAAAATTATTCAATATGAAAATGTCTGAAAATTGTTCATACCAGATCATTTAAATGAGTTTAACACAATTACTAGTTAGTTACATTATATAAATATTGACTTTGATGATGAAGTTAGGGATATTCTCATTCTTTGTTCCTTGCCTAAAAGCTGAAATAGCTTGGTAATGGCAGTAAACAACTCTGTGTCTAACAATGCTAAACTAAAGTTTAAGGATGTGGTGGGTGTTATTCAAAGTGATGAAATATGAAAGAAAAGTACAAGTGAAAAATCCATATATAGAAATTCATTAACAATGGAGAATAGAGGAAAGTAGAAGAATAGAGGAAGAGGAAACCATGGAAAATCAAAAGGGGGTGCAAGATCTAAATTAAGAGGCAAGATGGAATTTTGGATCTATGGTAAGCTAGGACACACAAAGAAAGAGTGCTAGTTTCAAAAGGATAAATCAGGTAAGGACCAATAGGAAGGTAATAGAGAAGCAAATGTAGCATGTGATGTACTACAATATGCTCTTATACTTTGGATAATATTATTGAATCTTGGGTTTTAGATTCAGGTACTTATTTTCATATTACCCCTCATAAACATTATTTTATAGATTACATTCAAGGTAATTATGAGAATGTTTACCTTCGTGATGATGAAACCTATAGTATTGTTAGAAAAGGAAGTGTTCAAGTTAAATTATATTATGCAAACACTTGGGTGCTAAAGGATGTCAAGCATGTTTTGAGCTTGAAGAAAAATTTGATCTTTGTAGGGAAACTAGGTAATGAGGGTTGTATGGTCACATTTACAACCGAATCATGTAAGGTTACAAAGGGTTCCTTAGTGGTTGAAAAAGGTAAGAAATTAGACACTTTATATTTGTCTATAGATAATGTTCATTCATCTTATGTTTTAGCTATTACAGGTAAAGATGCAACATTGTGGCATTATAGATTTGGCCACATGAGTGAAAACAGAATGAAGACCGTACATTCAAAAGATAAACTACCAGGTTTGAAAGAATTAGTTCTAGACTTTTGTGAGCATTGCATATATGGGAAATTAGAATGTGTGAGTTTTCTCAGGGTTGGACCAGCTAGGAAGGAGTAGAAATTAGAACTTGTGCATATGGATGTATGAGGACCAACTCAGGTATCTTCACTTGGTGGTTCAAATTATTATGTTACCTTTATTGATGATACAAATAGGAAGGCTGGGGTATAATGTATAAAAATAAAGTTTGATGTTTTTGATACATTCAAGAAATGGAAAGCTTTAGTTGAAAATGAAATAGGTTTAAAACTAAAATATCTCAAATTAGATAATGGAGGTGAGTATTGCAATAATGCTTTTAATAATTACTATTCAAGAAGTGGAATTTGTAGATAGAAAATAGTTCCAAGAACACCACAACAAAATGGTGTGTTAGAAATAATGAATAGGAATATTATGGAGTGTGCCAAATTCATGAGATTGCATTTAGGTTTGCCTTTATAGTTTTGGATAGATGCTATAATTACTATAGTTTATCTGATAAATAGAGGACCTTCGAGTGCTTTGGATGGTGGAATACCAGAGGAGGCATGGATTGAAAATAAGGTAGATTACTCTTTTCTAAGAGTTTTTGGTTGTGAGGCATTTTCTTATATTGACAAATATCATAGGAATAATTTAGAAGTTAAGTCTCAGAAATGCACATTTATTGGTTATGGAACTGATGATTATGGATTTTGATTGTGGAATCTGAAAGATATGAAATAATCAAGAGTAGAGATGTTGTGTTATATGAAGAAGTCATGTACATGGACTAGTTGTAGGAAAAGAAGAATCTAAAAGGAAATATATAGTATTAGAAGACATTACAAAAAAACATGTCCCAGAAGTTCTTGATCAAAATGTGAAAAAAGAACAAGTACCTCAAACCCCTATTAGAATATCTACAAGAGTAAGTAGACCACTTAATCATTTTTATCCTTCTTTATATTATTTATTAATTACTAATGGTGGTGAGCTAGAAAGATATGAAGAAGCAGTGCAGATTGATGCCAAGGATAAGTGGGATCAAGCTATGGATGAGGAGTATGATGCTATAATGGACAAATAGACATGGGATTTGGTGGAGCTTCCCAAAGGAAAAAAGGCATTACAGAATAAGTGGGTATATAGGATAAGGAAGGAGAACAAAGGTAAAAAGAATTCAAGGCCAGAATGGTGGTTAAAGTTTTTCACAAAAGAAAGGTATATATTTTGATGAAATAGTTTCTCCAATAGTTAAAATGACTTCTATAAGAGCTATTTTAAGTTTGGTAGCAATAAAGGATTTGCACCTTGAAAAATTAGATGTGAAGAATGCATTCCTTCATGGTGACTTGGAGGAGGAAATATATATGGAGAAACCATAGGGATATGAAGTCAAAAGCAAGGATAAAATGGTGTACAAATTGAAGAA
Organism: Torreya grandis; assembly: GCA_037957365.1. NCBI lineage: Eukaryota > Viridiplantae > Streptophyta > Pinopsida > Cupressales > Taxaceae > Torreya > Torreya grandis. Next base: position 2,763,080 of record JARHVA010000551.1, read on the forward strand.
GAGTTTGTATGGCCTAAAACAAGCTCCAAGATAGTGGTATTTGAAATTTGACAATTCTAGGATAGAACAAGGTTATTATAGATGTTATTCAGACCATTGTGTATATTTTAAATTTTTTGAAAATGGTAGCTACATTATTTTGATTTTATATGTAGATGATATTATTGTAGATGGTTCTAACATGTACAATATTAATGTACTCAAGAAATAGTTAAGTGATAGATTTTCTATGAGGGATCTAGGTGTTGCTAAACGGATCCTTGGTATGAGGATAACTAGAGATAGAAAGAATAGGAAGCTAGACTTATCATAGGGAGAGTACATCAAAAAAGTGTTGGAAAGATTTAATATGTAGGATGCAAAATTAGTTGGGACACTTTTGGCTGCACACTTTAAATTAACAAAGGAATAATGTCCTAATACATAAGAAGAAAAGAACCTAGTATCTAAAATTTCATACTCATCAGTAGTTGGCAGTTTAATGTATGCAATAGTGTATACGATGTCAGACATTGCACATGCAGTGGGAGTGGTGAGTAGGTTCATGAGTGATCCAATAAAGGAAAATTGGAAGGCAGTAAAATATATCATTACTTTAGAGGGACCATAGATACAATGTTAAGCTATGGTGGATCAGATGTGACATTATAGGGATATGTTGACTCAGATATGGAAAATGACTTGGATGGTAGAAGTACTATAGGGTTTGTGTTTATAGTAGATGGTATAGTAATTAGTTGGGTATCATGGTTATAGAAGGTTGTGGCACTTTCAACCATAGATGTTGAGTATGTTGCTACTATATAAGCAAGCAAGGAAATAATATGGTTACCAAGGTTGATGGAAGAGTTGGGACATAGTCAAGAAATATGTACTCTATATAATGACAGTCAGAGTGTAATTTATCTAGCCAAAAACTCAGATTTTCACTCTAGAATAAATTATATTTAGTTCTAGTATCATTTTATTCATTCAATGATAGAGGAAGAGCAACTAAAATTGGAGAAGATACATACTAGTAAAAATCCTATAGATATGATGACCAAGGTAGTTATAAGAGAGAAGTTGAAGATTTGTTTAGCTTCAATTAGTCTTCATGGATGATAATTAAATTAATGAACTTATCTAGGTCTAGATACTATAGTGGATGTAGTAGTGGTGGAGTTGCTACAATTAGTCTCCAAATGGGAGATTGTTAGGTGTGGAGCTTGATTGTCTTCCAAGATCAAAGGTTAAAATTTTTATGTTTTTTTAGCTAGGTTTTAGATCCCATTATTTGTATCTAAAATGGTGATAGGGGTTACAAGGAGGGATTCACACCCCTTGTGGGGTATGAGGGGGATAACCCCCCCATGGGGGATTTGGGGGCTGCACGCCCTGGTGAGGGTTTTGGGGCAATGCTGTGAAAGGGATTTTTTTAAAAAAAATTGCCTTATAAAAGTATAATTTTGTAGTCAATCTAGGCCATTGATTAAAGGTTTCTAGATCTAATGGTAGAGGTTATGTTAGGTATTTTTCCACCCTAAAAGTGAATTAAGATATGGCTGAGAGGTAAGAGAAGATTATTGTACATAGAGAGGAGGTAGAAAAGGTAGAGAGGTGTAACATGTTTTGTTGTAGGATTTGTTTCTCCCTTATATTGCTAGAAATATTATATTAGATAAGTTTGGTAGATATAACCCATCTTGGGTGAACCATGTTAAATCTGGTGTCTCTTATTTTGTGCATGTTTATGATTATTTTCTATATATTTGATTTATTCTTTTCATAATTTCTCTTGTATGTGATTTGGGGATAAATATATGTTTTATTTTATCCTAACAAGTTGTATGATATTAGCATTTAGTAACTTCTCCAAGATTGAAGCATGAGATTCCCCAAGTGAAGTAAATTTCTTCTGATTGGTTTGGTTTTGGTTTCTCATGTTTTTTTTTGAGGAGTTATAGGAGTTTGATTGATTGATAGATGATAGAGGAGCAATTTTAAGGACAATTTCATTTGTAGTTCCCTTGCTCTTAACATTGGTATTGGTTTGATTGATTGGTTTAAAAGAAGAAGTCTCATTGGTTTTGTAGGCAGAGTTTCTATTTTTAAAATTTAACTTCCCTTCAATGATGGCTCTATTTTATAGCTTATACACGATGGTAAAATCTTTTTCAAAGGTTCTAAAGCTTTAAACACACAATGTATAAGAAATATGCTTGGCACATGCTCGAGAAAAAAATTCTATTAGTTTGGGTTGGGGTAAAAAGAAGGAAACTTGATTGATTAGGCTTCTCCAATGGGATACAAAATCAGTAATAGATTCATCATATAATTGATGAATAGAGTAAAGGTTAGTGATGGAAACTTTCTTGGAGATGTTTATTAAAAAATGATCCATAAGGTTTGGGCTAGCTAGGTGAAGGAGAAGAGAGAGTGATTGGTTATAAAACTGTACCAATCCAATGCTGGATTGAATAGGGACATGGGGAAGGTATGAAGAAGGAGGGCATCATCATAGGCAATCAAATAAAATGTGTGCCTAAATGCCTTGAAGTGATATTGGGGATCCTCTTTACTTTGAAATTTATAGAACTTAGGAAGTTTTGACTAAGGAGGATATGGTCTGATAGGGACAAATGGGTGAATGGGCTCATTACAGATCTGATTATATGATAAGATGTTGTGAGCACTAGAGATGGATGACTTTAAGGTGGTCATTTTTTTTGTGAGCATTTTCATTATATCTATTTAGGGGTGTACATCTAGAAGGTTATAAGGTACATAGTGTTGTGGTGTATGGGTGACATATTGGTAATTGGTAGGAGGTTGAGGAGCTGTCACATATTGCTATGTGGACACCAGTGGTTGGGTGGAAGCTATGTAGGGTTAGGTAGATGTAGGTGGTTAGGTAGTAGGTAGAGGTACATGCCCTTGTGGGTTAGGGATGTAGCCCAAGTTTGGTGTAATGGGCACTTGTTGGGTAGGAGCGATGGTTAGGATGGTGATCAAAGGAAGGGTAGTGACCTTTGTGATGATTGGAGGTAAGGTAGAAGGGATAGGCACCAAAAGACTTTGAAGTGGGGTAGAGGTTAATAGATTAGGGGTAGTTGAAGGAAGGTTGGTAGTGCTAGTGGTAGGTACTCCCATGGTTAGGGGAGTGTAGGTGGCTAGTGGTTGGGTTGCTCCTAAGGTAGAGGAGTTGTTAGTGGGGGTGGAAGGTATAAGGGTGTTTATAGGTTGGGAAGGTTGGTTCCATAGTAGTATCAAAGGGATTATTGGTGGATGAGGAAGTATGGATAGTCAATGGTTGGGTGGTGACTATGGCAATAAAAGTGCTTTCCATAGGGTGGGAAGGCATGCCATAAGGTGGGTCCATAGGTGGAATAGAGGTAGGGGTATAATGAGGCATAGTGTTAAGATAATGCTAAAGAGCCACATGATTGTTATCTAAGAAGGTGGCAAGGTCCATATCTTCTTGGGGAAATTACTGAGGGAAATAAAGATTGATCAAAGGATGAGGAGAGTTTTTTGGTTCAGAAACATATTCCATGGAAGAGGATATAGAAGGGGTTGATTATTTTGGTGATGGGTTTTATTCCACTAGATTCTTTTATTGCTGGTGAGTTAGAACCATCCAAAGTAAGGGAGAGAGAATACACAAACAATATCACCACTCAAATAGAAGGAAGAAAAAAAATAAGCAAGGAAAGTAATCACACTCTAAAAAGTACATTAAGTCTTAAAGGTTATTTTTAGTCTCTCTTTTGGCTTATGCCTTAAGCTTTTAAGAAATTGTGTGAATCCACTTGGGCTGATAAAATGGGTAATAAAAAAGAAATCTATGGATGGTTTTAGGTTGTTGGGACTCTCAAAAGGATATGTATTGGAAATAAATACATGGCTTGGTATTGGAGCCTACCCCCTCACTTCACAAATTGTAGTGATAAGGGTGTCAGGTGCAGAGCCAATATATACCAATTTCTAGATTTTATACTCAACTAGAGTGTTGAATTGGTTCTGCCCTTGGTAATGACCTCCAAGTAGGATTGTTAGGAAAGGGTAAGGTGACCACTAGGTGATGAAATCCTAGTTGGGACTTGTCTCAAGTTGTTTTATGTTTGATTGATGTAGGTGGTTTGGTTTAGTGTGTGCAATAAAAGTGATGTTACGATTGAATTACTTTTCTTTAATTAAAACTACATAAGCTAAACTTTCAAACAATCAATGTATGCACTTCACTTTAAGCCCAAAAGTAACTTTGATTTGATTTATGAGCACATAATAGGGAGAAGAGCATACAAATTCAAACAAAGGAAACCCAAGTAAATACTTGAGGGTCCCACCAGGCGTGCTAGAATGTTGTAGTGAATTTTAGATTATATTTCAAGAAAGGAAGAAGAAGAAACTAAATACAGGTATGGTTGAAAAACCTATTTGATTGTGTGTGCATTAAATCAAGTGATTTTGAAGAAATCCTCTTTATCTTAGGAGGATGACCTAAAAATAAGACAACACTAAAGTAAATGGTTGGTTAGATAGATAGTTTGGTGGATTGCCTAGTGCTAGCTAGATCCTAAAAGCAAGAGCTTCCTCAGGGGCTGCTAATCCACACATTTTAAACAACTAAGTTTAGAAAATAGAATATAAGGTACTTGTATGAATGATCAAAAGCTATTAAAATTGAATACAAGAAATGCTTGATAAGGAAATATACTTAAATGATTAATATAGCAACAAGAAAGACAATGCTAATGCTAAACATGTCAAGTGTGCTTCAGAAAATAGGTTGGGGGTTTGTGAATAGGTAGACAAAAGAAAATTGGATTTGGTTGAGGGTAAGTGGGTGAAAATAACTTTCTATTATTTCCTACCATAGTGACTATCGGTGGTTGAGGTAACCGTTGATGGTTGAGGTGACCATCGGTGGTTGGGGAAACCATTAACAGTTACTATGTTTTGGGTTTGGGTTGATAAAATTTAGATTGATGAGATCATAAAAGGCAATTATGAGGTTGGTTTGTGTTGAGATGATTATTAATTACAAAGAAAGTAATTAAATGATGGAAAACAAATACTTAGCTTAGAGAAGGTTGGTTGGATGAATGGTTGAGTTGGTTGGCTCATTGATAGAGTCAGACATGATTTCAATAGAGTAACGATGCTTGGTTATTGTTTGAGGGGTAGCAGTAAGTCATATCTCTATCATGATGGCTAGATGGATAGATTGCTGGAAGGGTACCTATAAAAGAAGCTTTGGATGCAAAAATCTCTTGGTAGTTGTGGATCCTTTTTCACCTCCTGCTCCTCTCTTGTTATAGGCAAGGAAGGAGAGGTGCAACAAGACCTTAAATAGGCTTTCTAATTATAACTCACACATGTAATGGCTTGCACATCTATTTAGATGAGCTAATTATAAGAAATATAGGTGGATTTAAGGGTGAGTTAAGTTGGTTTAGACAATGAAACCTGAATGTCGATGATCAAGGTGACTATCAGTGGTCACCCTGACCATCGATGGTTAGGGTTCAAAGGTAGGGTTGGTTAAAATGTGGGTTTTAGCTATAAGTTTGACTAACTTAGGTTAGGCTTAGTTTTAGTTAAAAATCCAATGGTTGGGCCCAAAGGAATCCTAAGGTGGTTTAGGGGAATTACACCATTCAGAACCATCATGTGCATATTTATGGTGTCTACACAAAGCTTGTAATATCATTAAGGTGATGGTAAGGGAAACTCAAGGATAAGAAGAAGTTTTAAAATTAATTTCAAGGAAATGACATGCCAAATACCCCTTATGGCTATGAGATCTAGGTGAGCTCCATCAACATAATATTTCCATCATCTATAGGGTCAACATGAGGAAGGGAGTAGACAAGAAAAATCATGAAACATGGATCAAGGTAGCTACTAGTTTTGATATTTTTAGTTTGTATTCCTTGATTTTATTAGTCACTTTGGTAAGCATGGACACGAACAAGATGAACTTGTCTATTTCCAACACTATGGGAATGGTCCAAACATATAGTAGTGGTTTTTCCACCACAAGAAGGGGAGATTGGGAAACCAATATGATCCTTGGTTTTCAGTGGTTGAATTCACTTGAAGCCCCTTTTTATTTTACAAATGGTAAGTTTGGAGGAAATTTAATGAGCATGGGGAAGATTGAAAATAAGACTACCACTAGACATCAAATACAACCCCTTCATTCCAATGTGGATCCCTATATAAGACAATTGTTAAGTGTTTCAAATTATGATTTTTTTCATGATTTTATTGAGAGGCATGAAATGAGAATGGTTTTCCAAGTTCAACCCAAAATTTTATTTGGGTAGAACCTTATTCCTTCTTTTAAGAGTGGAAGTAGTGGTGTTATAAGGAAAAGAGGACACCACTTGAATTGTGAAAGAATGGAAGTTACAACAGCTATTCATAAGAATTAAAGAACAAGAAAAGAATAACATTCTACTTATAAAATAAGGATAAACATATTTGAGCTCACCTATGGATTATTTTTAGAAATAATAACCATTTATTTTGCATATGGAAGCCAAGGGAAAGAGCTGGAAAAAATGGTAAGAAATCTAAAAATTTTGGTTTCAAGTTTTTTGAGCTAATAAAACATGTACAACCACATAAAAGAGGGAAAATTTAACACCTTCAAGGTATGCTAAAACCCATGATGGGTGAACTTTGTACCAAGGTACATTTTGAAAATTTTCATGCAAATTAATATGATTTTAAAGGATAGGTAACACAATATATAGAGGGCCACAAGTTTGATTTTTTGGGAAGATTCTAGCCAAGGACATGCTTTGGAAATATTCATAAGGGAGTATGATTTTAGATCAATTTATCATGGGAGGTAAAAAATATATATTGGGAGTTGGTGGAGTATTTTTTTTTATAAAGAAAGTGATAGAAGACACAATCAAGATAGGTTGTATCTATGTACCAATGGGACTCAAGGTATGTTTTATGATAAAATCATAGTGATTTATTTCCAACATTTGGGAACATTTTTTGGAGGTACATTAATCACCTTGAGAGACTACATCAAAAGCACTCAAGCATTGAATGTCTTAGTTCTTTTGGGTTATGATGAATTCATGGAAGATGATCTTGACACCTTGAACCCATGTGGGAATCTAACAAGATACATGTTTATCAAGTTGGGAGTTTAAATTAAATATTCTTGCTAGTTGGAAGCCATTCCAGTGGGAAAATTCATTATGAAGAGTGTGGGGACAACCCCATGGCTTTTACAATTGCTTGAGGACAAGCAATTTTGGGTGGGGAGGACTATAATGTCCCCCTTTTTTTATCATAACTTGCTTTAGAACCTTAGCTTGGTTTTTTCCCACAAGACTAAGGGAAAGAAAGAGAAGGGAACTATGTGGGGCTATTCAAAGAGAAAAAAGGTGAAAAGTAATTACGTATTCTAATTTTCAGTTGAAGTAAGATATTACTATGAATTTATTTGTAGTTACAACATAATAAATATCTAATGTGAAGCAGGTGATTCTAGGACCAGAAGTAGAGATGACAAGTGTGACTCAAGGTAGTCTCGAATGGATGCCTTCGTCACCCTAGTATTAACTAAAATCTTTAACAATTTGGAATAATACATCATCTCCATTATATCAATATTATGGTAAGTATCAACAACCATGAACCAATATAAAATTCCAATAACAATAGTCAAATTGGGATCTAAGTTCCCCTTAGCACTAATATTAGAGGTATGATACATAGAAAATCCAACAAGGAATGTATGTTGGACAACAAACATAAGGTTGGGGATACCAAAAAAATAGAGGTGGTTAGAGAAGAGGTTATAGAGGAGGATATCAAGGGGGATATCAAGGGGGCCATAACAATGATAATCAACAAACTTGACCACCTATGTAATGTTATTTATGTAGAATATATAATCAATATACAAAGAATTTACCTACCAATTTATAGATACAAATCTACTACATATACTATAGAGTTTAAGATTGACTTCAAACAAAAGATTGTCTAGTGCTTGAGAAATAGATGAAGGAGAGGCCAGTGTGTAACATAAATATGATCAATGTGAAACCAAAGGAGAACAAGGGTTATCACCATTATAAATGCCATAATATTAGGGTATTAAAAAATTATATTGAGAAAAATATCCTGACCTTACTATTGAAAATAATTTGATGTACCAAGGTTCACAGGTCTTGTAATAGATCCAACAATAACTAGATTTTGAAGGTGATAATACAACCATTGATGCTCAAATGTACGGACAAATTTTAAGAATCATGAGACATAAAGGTGTTATAACAACCTTGATATACTTGATGAAGTTTCTCAATGTCATGTGCAATGAATAATTTTTTTAGAACATCACTGATCTCCTACATCATCTTTTGGAGTGGTCAACAACATATTGAAAAAGTAGTATGGTATGTTAAGACTAATAAACCTTGGGATGTTTATTCTTGTATGGAAATTGAGTTGGATGGATATGAGATTTTGAATATAGTGTTTTTATTTTGGAATAATAATAAATATGATTCTACAATCAACTTGAGAAGCCACTGGTCAGCCAACCTTGAGAGATAGTCCAATTACTCTAAGTCTAGTAGATTATGGTAGGGTGGAGCCCATTGGAAGGCTATAGGATGTTGAGATTAAAGGATCTAACCTTAATCTACATGGATATTTTTAGGTCATTTATATGAAGATAATAGAGACCGATTATCTTTCCTTAATTGGTAAGGAATGGGCCTATGATGGGAAAATGACCATTAACACTATGCACAATTAGCTAGAGGCATGTCAAGGGGATAAGATAGTGGTCATACCCATTAATAAGTTTAAACAAAAAATGTATATCATCCCAAAATATCCAGAGTCTCTTTATGCTTATGGGGATAATAATTGGTTTACTATTAGTGTAGATGAAAGGCAAACTACTTTATGAACTGTAGAGTATCAAGCCAGGAAACTGCACAATATGCAATAGAAAGGTGACCAGTATATAAACCTCTTATAACAAAGTATCTAACCAACCAGGTTTATATAAAATAATGTGTTTCTTTGTTAGTACACTCCTTGATGAAATCTAAAGTATATTTACTATATAATACAAGTGCAAAAATGATAGATTACACATAGCCTACTCTATAGGGTACCTTAGGAAATAAAATCATCCATAAGTGGTGACTCAGATACTCATATGCTAAACTAGGCTTGGATAGATCATGAGATATGACCTCTACACATGATGTTTGTTGCTTAATTATAGATACCTCAATATTTTATGATATAGGACCTTAATCCATTCATATTGGGTCTCAAACACCAATGCATTCAGCTATGCACTAAAAGGGACTACCACAACTTGGTGGGTAGTGCACATAAGTTCAAAAATTCATTGGGAGGAAGCATGTGAATTATTGTGTGTAAGATTATAACCACCAGCTACTATGAAATTAGAATGGAATTTATTCCAAGAAGGTCAATTCCATGAGTTAAAAATTCATAAGTATGTGGATATATGGACTATGCAGGGAGTAGAGCCAAGGTATTGGGTGCACATTTTTAGTCATAAATTAACACCTCTACTAGTAGACTGGTATATGCACCAAGAGCGTAGGTGAGAGACCAAACATTGGGTGTAAGTTTAAAAATAATTCATTCAAAATTTTGTGTTTGAAGATGATAATCCATTGCTGTATAATGCCTTATAGAAAATCAAAATCTTTCTTTGTCATAGATGAACAAAAGACTTGACAACTATCGCTGAATCATCATCTCAATAGGAAGTAATGTAGGATTTAAATTTGGAAATTCGTAATTATAGGGTCAATTAACAAGAACAAGCTCTTATTAAGCCATGTAATAGAACAATAGATGATCTAATAGAGTCCAATGATAGTGATAAAGATCTAGATCTATAAAGTTTATTTGAATTAGGATGTGAATTTGAACCAAAACCAATTCAAAGCATAGAGCAAGTGGAAGAATAAAGACTATGCAACATAAACATTACATAATAGGAAGGTAAGTGCATCTTATAATAAACTCTACCTAGTGGATCCAGTAAAGTATATATATCAGGAACCCTTGACAAATATTGAGGGAAACATTAGAATAAAGGAGCTTCCCAATCTTGTAACTGTGGAGACTACTGGGGATAAGAATGAATCTCAAAAGTTTTGTAATGAAGTTGAGACTATAAATATGTATTTCCAACTAAGTTTTCTAAAGTAAAAGGGGTGGATCTATCCTTGTGGGAAATGCATATAGAATTAAAAGAGTGAACTCAACCCATCAAAAAATGCCCATACAAGCTCAATCCTAATATTAAGATCAAAGTAAAAGATAATCTAGATCGAATGCAAGAAGCCAAAATTATTTATCTAGTTAAAAAATTAGAATGGGTAATCCATATAATTGTGCAACCAAAGAAGATAGGTGAAATTTAAGTTTGTGGAGACTACCATGCACTCAATGATGCCTGTGATAATGACCCATTCCCAATTCCATTCATAAATGAATTCCTTGAGCCTATTGTAGGGCATGAAATATATTCATTAATATATGGATTAAGTGGGTACAATTAGATTCCAATTGTAGAAGAGGATCACAGTAAGACTACCTTCGTAACTAAATGGGTATCATTCACATATGAGTTAATGCCCTTGGGGCTAAATAATGTGATGGCAACGTTTTTTAGGGCTATAGTAAATGCATTCAAAGACTTCATTCATGACTTTTTGGAAGTTTATTTAGATGATTGGGATATTTTATCTTTGTTTAAAGATCTATCAAAGTTACAATTAATGCTAGAACTATGTTGTGCTTTGCACATTATTTTGAATTTTAAAGTGTTTGCTATTTACATCTTTTGGAGTTATATTGGGCCATGTCATATATAATGATGGTATTTTGGTTGATTTAATTAATATTGCTATGATAGTATGAATTTTAACTCCAACCAAATCTAAAAAAGTGCACACATTTCTTGATCATATAGGATACTATAAGAGGTTCATGAATGGGTATGTATTCATATTGACACTAATATAGAAACTGCTACATAGAGATACAAGTTTTGAGTGGATAAAAAAATGCCAAGAAAAATCTATTGAGATAAAAAAAAGACTAGTAATAACACCAATTATAGTTTTTCCTGATTGGAAGAAGCCGTTCCACATACATGTGGATGCTTTTAGTACCACAGTAGGAGTTGTCATAACACATCCAAGTGAAGGTGGGTTGGATCATCCCATACATTTTTATAGTAGGAAGCTATTAGCTATAAATAAGAATAATAAAACTATAGAGAGAGGAATTGGCTATGGTGTTTTTCTAAATTTTTTTTGACATTATTTAATGGCTACACCATTTGAGTTCTTTATGGATCACTAGGAATTACACTACCTAGTTAACAAGCTAATGTTGGGAGGACATATATCTTAGTGGCTTATACCGTCTCAAGAATTTTAATTCCACATCGATGTGAAGCTAGGTTGAGAAAATGTGGGGCCATATCATCTAAGTAAGTTACATAATGGGGAAGATACATAAGAAATAGAAGATGAATCCCCAAATATGTACTTATTCAGGGCTGACATAATCCTAGATAATATGGAAGATATTGTGAACTTATTGGAGAAAGAAACTTTCCCTATGTACTATACAAAATGGGATAAAAAGAAAATGGTCACCTGAGCTATACCATATAGTCTCATAAATGGGTTTTTGTACAAGATGGAAAGAAATGATGTGTTGCACAAAGTAGCACTAGATCATGAATGACCACAACATCTTTAGGAATATCACCAAGGAATTATAGGGGGTCACTTCACAAGTGAAGCCACTACTAGATAAAAATCATATAGAGTGGTATTTAGTGGCCTAACTTGTTTCAATATGCATATAAAGTATCCAATAATTACAATGTCTACCAATGAATGGGAGAGCCAAATCAACACGAAAAAATGCCTTTAGTTCCTATGCTCACATAACAACCATTCAAACAATGGGGAATTGACTTTTTTGGACCTGTATCTCCTCCTAGTAACTGAACTCATGCACAATATATCGTTATTGTAACCAATTACCAAATTGGTGGAAGTACTTAAAACCCCAAGTTTGGTGTAAAGGATGCTACCAAGTTCCTATATGAAAATATAATCACAAGGTTTAGATGCCCAATCAAGCTTGTTTGCAGTAGAACAAATTTCTTCAATAATACTATCAAAACTATCAATGAAGAGTTTATGATATCACACCATAAAAGCATGGCTTATCATCCCTAAGTAAATGGACAAGCTAAAGAATCAAACAAGGTATTGGGGAAAATGCTAATAGATATTTATAATATGCAAAGGGATGATGGGGAGGATCATATTGCTGTAGTTTTTTGGGTATACATAACAAATTGCAAGTGTGCCATAGGTTTCACTCCTTTTCAGCTTGTTTATGATCTTGAAGTAGTAATGCCTATGGAGTATATAGTTTCAAGCTTATGCATTAGAATAGTCATGAGGCTTGGTGATCATGATTATATGAAGAAAAGGTTATTAGACTTGGTTAAAATGGGGGAAATTGATAAAGGGAACTATGGACATAAGAGATACATAAGGCAAGTTAGAAGACATGACATTATTGTAACTTGTGATCTAAATAATTCTATCCAGGGGAAGAAATATTACTATATGATAGTAAGTTTAAGGTATTCCCAATAAAATTGGACATTAGATGGAAAGGACTCTATATTACACTTGAAGTTTCATAATAGGGTACTATAGTGTTAATATATCTATAGGGAACCATATTGCTAGGATGAATAAATAATTGTAGGCTTAAGCCTTACCACCTTTAATCTCTATCACTTTGCTAATAAAATGAGTGGGTGATAAGTAACACCACCTAGTTAGGTTTTTATTTAATGCTATTTTTTTTTGGTTTATTTCATTTAGGGTTGTGTTTGTATAGTGTGATATTTACATCATAACACATCACAACTAGAAATGAGTAGTTGTTGTTGCAAGGTGCAATTAAATTCTAGATATAGTCTAAGGAAAGATAAAAAACACTAAATACAAAAGTTCATAAAATAATTTCAACTAAGGTGGATGCCAAAACAAATCCAAAGTTGAAGTTAAGGATAAGACAAGGCATAAGCCAAAGCTCAAGCTGAGGCATATGCTAAAGCTAAATCCATGAAGGAAAAGGGGCCTAAGATAAGGAAGATGTAGAGAACACAATGTAGTGCAATTATGAATATCAAGTAGGTGCATCGGAGGAGGATTTATAGCCAAAACCTTAGATTGATACCTAGTGGCTATGGGATGTTCCCACAACTTCCACTTGACGTACCAATTTATCTTTGACTTTAGATCAATTCACACTAGCTCTTGCAACACTTTCAACTACATCCATGGAACTTATGACCACTACATTGGAAATATATTAAGATGTTTCTCAATTACCCATATCCAAAAAAATTAAAGGCACCATTTTATTCTTAGAGTCAATTGTGCAAAATACCTTAGACTTGGAATAAGAAGTTTTTTAGCTGCACAAGGAAAAAGTAGAATTGAATAACCAACTTGTAAAGGCATTATAGATAATCAATAACACTTGTCCCATGCTGGTTATATAAGTTCTTGGTGACCAATTCATATCAAGGACAAACAATTCATGGCCTTATTAATGTAACTCATTAAGGAATGGTTGGTTGTTTAATGTTTCCAAACATTGTGCATATAAGGGTGGGCTCTAAGGATAGAGATAGATGCAATATATGAGATTTTCAAATAATATGAACAAGTCTTATATACTATTGCACACCAAGCCAAATAAATAGATCAAGGTATGATTGAATATAGGTAAATCTTAATAAATCCTTGGCTACTTCATAATTAGAGTTCACAATAATTAAAAAGGACAAATTCATGATGGATGATCAAATGAATACTACAAAAGTAATGAGAAGTGAACTTAAGAAATGATGGATTCCAGGCATGCTACCATGCAAAAGCTTTAGGTTTTGGCATAATGAAATAATTTGAAACACATTCATAGGCATTAAATATCAAATAGATATATACCAATTAGATGAGTTGGTGTTGGATATTTAGCTAAAAATGTTAAACGTGAAATCACTAATCTCTATTACAAAAAATGATGATGTGAAAAATTTGACGTTGATCCAGATTCCATATCACATCTTGCTTTCCTTTGTGTGTGAGGCATTGAAAGAATAGAAGATGTTGAAATAAGATCTTTCATAGATTGATGTTTCTATTTCTAGATTCCAGGGATGCTACCATGTAAAAGCTTTAGGTTTTGGCATAATGAAATAATTTGCAACACATTCATAGGCATTAAATCTCAAATGGATATATACCAATTAGATGAGTTGGTGTTGGATATTCAGCTAAAAATGTTAAACGTGAAATCACTAATCTCCATTACAAAAAATGATGATGTGAAAAATTTGACGTTAATCCAGATTCCATATCACATCTTGCTTTCCTTTGTGTTTGAGGCCTTGAAAGACTAGAAGATGTTGAAATAAGATATTTCATATATTGATGTTGATGAGCCTTAATTCATTCCACTATAGTAACTCCAATAAGTTCTATAGTAGAAAATGATAGTTTCACAAACATAAATATCCACTCAACAATAGTAAACCCCAAAAACAAACCCTATGCACTTAATGGATCCAACCTCACCATAAATATAACCAACAGTAGAGTAACCTCCTATGTATCCATTTTAAAGCACAACACCAAACTCCTAGTAAGTACTATGCATCATAATTTTTCAATTTTCATAAGATTTTTAAATTTTTTAGAGTCTTAATCATTAATTTTGGGGCCAACATGGTTGAAAACCTGTAAAGGGGAACCACCTGGTTATGCTAGTCTATTAAAAACTTGAAAGGATGGTAGGTTAGTATGCTACTTAGTTGAAAACCTGAAAGGGTGGCTAAGTAGTGTGCAATGGGTAAAAACAAATAAATGACACTTGGAGAAATGAATATGACTAGTGTTTATGGCTCATCCTCTTAGCTTCAGAGTAGACTTCAAGGTGTAACTTTGTCTTGATATGAGACAATAATTTAAGTCTAAGAAAGTATTAGGTATATATTGAGGTCGCCAAAATCACAAAGTATAATTGATTGGACATGTGTATAAAGCATATGATTTTGTATTTTGTATAGTCTTTTAGATGTATGCGACATTATAAGCATATAAAGTAGAGTAGAGAATACAAAGAGTCTTTCCTTGTGGCATATCAAAAGACTAGAATGTAAATAGACAATGCTCTAGAATACTATATATATAACACTTAGATGTAATGAAATATGGTTTTGATGTGTGTTAAAGATCAATAAAATAGTTTTGTTATGATTTTCCTAAGAATATTTTATCTATGTTCAGTGCATAATGAATACTTTGGTTGCCTTTAAATCTATAATTCATTATGGTTATATCTCCTATTTTTATGTTTTTTTTAAAGAGTGTACTTCCATCTTTAATAAATATTTTGTAAGTTTGGAGTATTATATTTTGTTTATCTTTGCTCTCTATTGCATAAGATATCCATATAATTAGCATGTTTTGGAGTTTTCTAGGAATATTTGCTAGCATGTAATATGATCCCTATAAGAGAACATTCACCATATATAAGTACTCTAAATGAAAAAAATAGTAGCAACGAATCCCTCTCCTCCACTCCTATACCCACCTTCCATAAGAGACAATCAAAGTGGCAGGCCTTGTGCATTGATGAGAGGTAAATTCGCTTGATTTTCACTTATTTTTATCTTGCATGGGCTAGACTTAGGATGTAACAACTACATTTATGCAACCTAGTAGCACTTATTCTCCTCTCTTATCTTATTTTTCTTATAAAATGGGTTGGAAATGAATTATTTTGGATCCCTCCTCTTAGGTATGACAAGACTCTGCTCTTTTAGTTACCTATAATGCTAGATTATGCCTTGAACTATCAATAAAATAATGAATTTACCTCTCTTTAATTTCTATGTCACTATGTATTTCAAATGTTCATTTGTATTTTTTGGGTTTGAGTCTCTTTTGATTAGTTTGAGGCCAATTTTAGATGCATATTAGTCTCTTTTAGCTCATTTATAAGGAAATTGTAGACACTACAACCCTTATACAAGCTAGTTTCTTCATCATACTTATGTTATAATATGTTTTTTAGAGTGTGAAGCTAAAATAAGTCTTTTAAATGTTGTTCTTGTTTTTTTAGAGTAAGTGGAGGAGATCCCTAAACTTTGGTGCATCACCTTTTGTAGTTTAGTTTCTCTTTCTCCCTTTTTTGTGACTAAAGACACTTAGTCTTAGCTATAGATAGGTCTATTTAGCATAAGTTTAGGTCTAAAAATGATCTTAAATTAAGTGCATATTATTTTAAGAGGGAATTTTCCATCTCAATAATTTCATCCCCAAAGATACAATTTCCCACACCTTAGGGATGATCCCATTATTGCCTTTGGATCAACTAATTTGATTAAATGCATGCAAGATATAAGTAACAAAAATTTATGGTAGACCTAATGGGACCACTCATGGAGTTGGAATAATTTATCTAAGGATTTGGTGTTGTACTTGGCATGTTGTATCATATTTAAGACATTTTAGAGGCACCTAACGACTCCATACTTTTTTGGTTCTAGATCAGCTCTACACTTTCATGCAAAAGGAGATAATATCTTCTATTAGAGTTACTAATTTTGAATTTATTGAATTATCATTCACCCCTAGAAGAAGAACTATAATATCATAGTCCATTGAAATAAGAGAAAGAGGTTTTGGGAAACATTATCCAAGGGCCTAATCAACACCTCCATTTGGTAGACTTCCTAGACCAAGAGGTAGACTGAATCAAATTCATCATATGGCTACTCATATGAATCAATTATTTATTGCATTTGATACAAGTATCCCATTATATCTCCAAAAATATTATGACATATCTATTTTATCCTTAAATATCCTCCCATCATTTACTAATGATAACTCCATAACACCTATTGAGCACATCCAAGATGTTGTAAACATCTGTTCAATTCATCATGTCACCTAAGATAATGTAGCTATGAGGCTTATTGATATATAATTAAAGGGGAGAGATATCCAATGGTATGAATATCTAGAAATATTTTCTATCCAAAATTAGGATGAGTTAGGATAAAAATTGTGCCATAATTTTGAGGATAAGAGTGACCACCTTTCACTCATGGAAAAACTAGCCACCATAAAAAGAGCTCCACATGAGTATATGGTGGACTTCAATTTTAGATTCCATAAAACATGGGATAGAATACTGCAATTAGTTAAACTACCCCTAAAACTTCTTTATTATATTATTTTATATCCTTAAATAGTGATATAGTAATGATGATTTAGTCTATGGGGTATACAATCCTTCGTGATGCCTATGATATGATCATTAGGGTTGAGAATTGCCTCATACAAGCTGGGAAAATTGCCCCAAGGCTTCCCTTACCACTTTATCTAGAATTAAACCCCATACACCACCCACTCATCCCACTTTGGCATGTATTCTAGTAGAAAATAAACAATTAGCTAGTAAAGGGACAAATCCTAATGAGCTACAAGAGGTGACATCATTATTTCAAAACTTTTACAATAAAATGGTTGCTTTAAAGAGGCAAAAAACACATAATGATAGGCCATATCAACTTTATGAACTAACATCTCAGCCTCATAGGTATCCTTACCAAGGCAATGTATAAGCCCAAGCTCAAGTTACTCATGCTAGGACATACACCAATCGCAACCCCAATGTTAATAGTACCTCAAACACAATTGTGCCCATGCAAAACAACTTGATGCAGGATTATGAGTGGTGATTTATTTGTAACCAACAAAATAATTATAATACATGTGAATATGGAGTGATTTACCAAGATTTAATGGTCTAAAGTGTGGCAGCTTCCTAGGGGAAATCTAATGAATTAACTCCACAAGTTGAAGGAGGACATGAACCAGTTCTAGTACAAGGTGAGTCCACCAGGGTAAATTAGTAAGAAGGTGAATTATATGGTATGTATCATAATGAGTCTTCAAACAAATCAAACAAACATTTATCACACAACACAAGATTCAAGAGAAGGTCAATGGAAAGATATTCATCTTCCTCAATTGGTCAAGTTATAGTTCCACGTGCTTCTTAAGAGAATGTAAAGGGGAAAATAGATGTTGAGCCACCTAAAAAACAAGAAAATTAGGTTATTCAAAAGGAAACTCAGCCTTAAATTAGTTAAAATCAAAGAGATGAGGTTATTATTCATAAAAACCATTCTATAAGAAGTGAGTTTCATCCTAAGAATCAACTCTAATCCACTAAATTTCAAGGTGCAATTGTTACTCCTAATTTACAACAAAAGTTTGGTTGTGTTCCATTCAATTTAACTAAGAAATTGAAGAATAAAAATGCTAATATCTCCATGTGGGAGGATCTATCTATCCCAAGAAGAAAGAATTTATTGCAATAAGCCTTGTATAACCTTCATCTATCATATGGACCAACAAGGGAGGTAAAATAAATCCTTACTAATGCACCCCATCATAAAGTAGAACATTCAAATTTAAGTGACAAGCCTTTCCTTTCCACCTTTCTTTGATTATAGGTGACTTCTTGGTTCATAACTATATGATAAAATTTGGTGTAAGTAGTTATGTGATGCCAAAGAAAGTGGCTAAATAACTAGGCTTAAAATATGAACCAAACTCTAAAGGAGTAAAATAATTAGATGGTAAAACCATAAAGATAGTTGGTGTGATTAAAGGATTAAGTCTCAATTTACATGCTTATCCAAGTGTCACTGTTGTCCAAGATATTTTAGTCATTGACTTACCCCCATATTTTGATTTATG
This sequence comes from Torreya grandis, assembly GCA_037957365.1. NCBI lineage: Eukaryota > Viridiplantae > Streptophyta > Pinopsida > Cupressales > Taxaceae > Torreya > Torreya grandis. The sequence continues at coordinate 2,781,997 of JARHVA010000551.1, forward strand.
TCTATCACGAGACTTCACTAATAAGCTAGATGGCTTATTATCTTATGATTGGTATCACATGTTGCTTAGGATAAGGAATGATAGTAGATTAACTATCAAGTTTGAATAAACTTATAGATATCACACAAATCCTTATATGCCCAATATTTCCAATGATAATTTCATAATTATTGAGAAAGAGGAGTATGTCCTAGATCATAAACCAACCACACTTATTGAAGGCATCCCTTATGTTTTTCTTGATGAACAAGGAATTAGAAATCATGAATATAACCCCTAAAAGCTCATTGAAGAGATTGTTTTAGGCACTTACATCTTGCATGATGAGGATACCACTCATCATGAGGCCACTATACCAATAGAAGACCACATGATTGTATGAAAGGAATAGGTTCAAGCACCTATCATCAACAAGATTTAAAAGGACTTGCATTTGTTATAGTTCCATTGGACACACATAGAGACATCATGAAATAATAGGAACAAATATGGTAAATTCATAGGAAAGGTGAATTCTATTTCTAAGAATCACACATGGACGCAAGAGACTTATGATGATTGGCTAGTGGAGATGAATACTAATAGGATATAAAAAGAGTTGGTGGTTGTGGAAACATGTTTCACTCAGATGATTAGGTCAAAAATGAGAACACCATCCCACCTAATATTCGGAGACCTCAAGGAGAGTTTGGTGAGACTTGGAAGTAGTACTATGATATCATTGAAGAGTTTGAATCTCTTATTGAGGCAATAAAACCCAAAGAGAAACATGAAGATAATAGTAGGATTGCGACAATCATCTCTCAGTCTGATAGACCCAAAGATAAAATATAAGATCAATTCCATCTTGTTAAATTAAGGGTAAGGCATATTACCCCATGCAAACAACTAAGTTGGCCTAGTCTTGATTATGATCTCCAAACTTTTTATTTATTTCAAGAGGATATTAGTTTTTAATTCAAAGATCAATCAAATTTACAATTGAATGCTAATGGGTTAATAGAGAGATTTGTCAACTTAGAAAACCTTATTGACTTAGTTGGGAGTTGGAAATCAAGCAAGTGAGATTAGTGATCAAAGAGGTAGAGAATGGGATGATAGTCATTACCAAGGAACCATTATTGAGAGCTGATATGTAAAGTAGTCAATCTTCAAAACCCTATTTCAATTACCATTATTAACCACATGATGATACACTTTCATGGAGTAAAAAATATTTTAGGGGGGTTTTGATTTGATCTAGGTTGAGTGAGTCATTTTAAGCCTTTATACATAGTAGATTAGCTATTTTTTTTCTTACAAGTGTTGATTGCACATTATTTTCTATAGCCTAGTTGTTCTTCCTTTTCCCCTAAGTATTGTGGCACATGTTGTTATTGTTATTGATTATTTGTTTTTTATTTTGGAGGTAGTTTTAGTCTTCCTAAAGATATTCCAATAGAGTGTCACTTTAAAACTAAGTTCTTATTTGACTCCATACCCAATGGATTTGATTAGGCAAATGGTCTAAGTTTTTATATAGGCAAACACCCCTTGGAGGTTGCTATAATGTTGGCTATTCTAGATACGCTTAGTCCTTAAGACACTTGCACACTTGGAGAGGGTATCATTTACAAAAATTAGTTGAGTTTGAGCTTCATCACACATTCATGATGACTATTGTGGCCTAGAATCAGGTATGTCCAAGATTGTTCATGTTTCTTATGAGAAATTTTCCTCATTTGTTGTGATCTAGCACCCTGAATAAGGTCTTATGTAGTTGATGTCTGGCATTGCAAAGGGCCTAGTTGCATAGTTTTCAATACATGGATGCATTTGACATATTATATAAAACTATACCAACCTTTTTAAGTCTCATTCCATGGCTAGTGTCTTAAAAGATCCACTACTAATGATATGCTTCATAAGTAGAAGGGTCTAAAGGTCATTGTCCATATTTTGAGGGTGAATACATAAAAAAAGAGCCTAACACAATTGTTAACATTATATTAGCTTGTATAAGTTTGTTTAGGTGCTTACCAATGGAAAATAAGGCCAAAACAAGTCTTAAAAGGCCTAATAAGATCATAAACACATCAAAAAGTCTTAAAAAGTGTATTTTAGGATATAAAAGGTCAAAATGTCATGTTTGAGGTCATTAAACTCATTTTTAATAAAGAAAGGAATTCTTTAGGTTTAAAATAGTCATTCTTGATATGCGAGGACTCTTTATGAACCCTCTCATTTATATAGATGATCAAAAAGGCATTGAAGTTAGTTATTTACCTCTATTTTATTGCTTAGTGGCATTCAATTCTCCCCAATGTGAGGAAAGTGCACTTAACCATCACAAAACCATTGCTCCACCTTCAAGCATGATAATGGAAACTTCAAGGATACAAGAGTATTTTTATAGGTTGGATGAAGAGTTTATCAAAGTCAATCCACTAAGGTTAAAGTTCAATCATGGTTTCAAGTCTCCTCAAGGCCTAAAGCTTCAAACTAGGAGGTTTCAATCATTTTTTGCAAGTTTTTTTAGAGCTCCAAGGAGGAGAAACCATGGTTTTGGAGAGTATGTGGTATTAGAGTATTATATGTAGGTTATATAATGAAGAGGATATTCATTCATGGAGGAAATGATAGGTTTAAGGTGGAATCACATGAATACAAGTAATTAACAAAGCTTTCATATAGGTTGCAGACCTAAGAAATGGCATGTTTTAGCCTTGAAGGCAAAGTTACAAGGATTATAAGAGTTTTATGCATGGAAATATGATCTAACAGTATTATTAAAACATTTTCAAGATGCATAAAATCTCCTTGATGGTTGTTTTAGGAAAAACTAGACACAAAGCCCTCAAATATGAAGTTTAACAAGAAATTATACAGTTTTATGAGGTTTTCTCAAGAGTTACAAAGTTGTATGGTGGTTTTCAAGCATAAAATAGGTCAATGAAGTCTACCTTCATCATTATTAGACCATCACATGCCTCCAAAAATGAAAACCATCCCTATATACCTCAAAACAAGGCAAAACCAATCCAATATCTCACTTATAGACACTTATAGGCATTTTTCAAAGACTCATCATCTTTTCTCAAAAGTTACATGGACTAGTAAAACAATTGGATATCATGTATAAGGTATTTAAGGGTCATATCCAAGTGTTTTAAGGTATCAAAAAGGAAACAAGGCTATGAAAGAAGTTAAAAAAACCTACAAACAACCCAAAAGAGAGCACGATTCAAGATTTGAACTCATTTATCCTATTACAAGGAAAATAGTGTATCATGGAAGAGGTAAAGAGATTTATTAGGAACCATTAAAAGTCATCAATATTGATTGAGGAGTTTAAAATTATTTTGATCTACTAAAATATTATAGGTAACCTCTTAAATCCTATAAAACCCTAAAGCTCATGAATCAACTTTTTGAAGTTTCAGAGCTTGTCCAAGCAGAAATACATGATGTTATCAAAGTAATTTATGATGTCATGATATTATAAGATCATATAAATAAGATATTTAGGTTAGAAGACCAAGATTAGGGTTTTAATGAGGTTTAATCTTGGAAGAGGCCTCTATAGGCCTACTAATGAAAAAATAGGTTTTCAATGTATTTTGAGATGTTTCCCCCTTAATATAAGGGCCTAAAGCAAGCCAAGTAGCTTCCTAATTTCATAAAAGATCATATAAACATGGATGGAGGTCTATGATATCCAAGGTTAGGGTTTCAACAAGTTTCAAGCTTAGAGATGATCTCTATAGGCCTATAAGCAAGAATGAGGTCTTCAATTCATTTAAAGATGTTCCTCTCCTTATGAAAGGGTCCTGAACAAGCCAAAGAACCCTCCATTTGAATCTCATACCATCAAAACAAGGTGGTAGTCCATGAGATACATTGTAAATCATGGTCAAGGATGTTTCAAGCTTGAAGAGATATGTATAGGTCTACAAGTAAAAATAGAGTTTCAACAAGTTTTTAAGATGTTTTCTCCTGAGGGGAAAAACCATAAATAAGACTAAGGATATTTATTGCATCCAATACCCTACTAATGAGGTTGTAGATAGATTGATGATGGTTTCAACATTATAGACTCATATATAGATCATGGTTTCTAGGAAGTTTTTTCATGAACTTAAGAGAGAGGGTGAGAGCATGGTGCCTTCACAAGTCTTAAAAACCTATGAATAAATAAGTATGGATTTCAAGAGGTATGAATATATCTATGGTTTATCTAAGTTTGTGAACCTTTCAGCCATGATTGTAGGATTATGAGGAAGGAAAGTTAGAAAAGAGGATAGAGTGAATGCAATATGAAATAATGGTAAAATTATAGGTCTATAATTACCTTGTAAAGAAACACGAGAGTCACAATAGTCTTTTGAAACTACTTTCAAGCTATGAGGGGTGTATTTATGACCCCATAAGTATAATAAAAACATTAAAGTATGATATACTGGATTTACTATAATTTTTGAAGGTCTCCATAATTTCATGACCTTCCCAACGTCCTATCCATGCATGAGAAGAGAGAAAGAGGGTTATAAGAACCTCAAATCATCTTTAGAGAGCTAGACAGGGTTTAGGGTTTAAGGAGCCATTGAGGAAATATGAATACAAGGTTTGATGGTGAAGTGCAAGCAATCTTTGGATTTTTAGGCTTTTAACACTTTCTTCATGGCCTGAAGATATCTATTAGGCCTTAAGAATATTATAGAATGGTTTTAAATAGGGAGCAAATGTTCAAACTTTAAGGTGGTCATCACCTTAAGCATTACTTTCTATCAAACTGTAGGTCTACATCAAAGACCTCATGAGTCACTCTAAAAGCCTACAAACATGTTACAAAAGAATCTATAGATCTTCTAGGAGTCATAGTGAATATTCATACAATCAAACAAGTATAATTTAGTTACTGAGAGAGACCTCAATGGTATCCAAAAAGGGAAAGGTGTTATTAAGATTAATAAGCACATATATAATATTTCAAGGCATGATTGAGGATGAAAAAAAACTCAAGATCAATTAAAATGTTTGATAAGGACAATTACAAGTTGTAGGGTATAAATCAAACACCTCAAGTTTGTAGGCCCATCCAATGTCTTAAAGGTTGAGATGAAGTATTCTTGAAACCTTCAACTTGTATCCAAAGAGTTTTAAGGGTTGTGAGGATATACATATGGTGTCATAGGTGAATTAAAATATGTCCATGGACTCAAGACCCTTCAAATGATGTTGCAAGCCTGTGTAAATAAGAGGATGGCAATTATAGGTTCAAAAGGTTATGACATTTCTCAAGGGCCTTTAGAGCATTTTTATAACTTATGTCAATGGTTATAAATGTTGTGAAGGATGTGAATATGTTGTGGCCTCAATAATATTAGTAGGTTGTAGGTAAGATGTACAAGTTTTCCCAAGCCCAAATCAAACTCTTATAAGTCTATCTCATGAAGTTTTAGGACTTACCAATGAGTAAATAAATGATGACAATGAAGTCTTCAATAGTAATTTCATGATGTCAAGAATGAGAAATGAGTTTTGAGTTTAAAAATTATATCTACAAAATTGTAAGGTACTTTTGATGGGGAAAAACTTCTCATGAGCAACATACGAGGCCTGGAACTTCAAGTTGAGTTTCCTTAGCTTGCATACAAGCCAATGGGCTTATGTAAATGGTTTATGACCAGGTTTCATGTCTACACAATTTCTTAAGAGTTATAATAGATTCTTATTGAGACTATAAACATGGGATTATAGATCAATAGGTCTGTCTCATAAACTTCATGGCTAGACAAAGAATGAATGGATAAATAATGGTGAAAATTGCAAGTATAGAGATAAGTTGTAGGCATGTTTGAAGTAATTATAGGTCATAATCATGATCAAGGAGCTTCTTGATAGGTCTACAAGTTTAAACACACCTTGAAACACTTATCTATAAGCTTTCATGGTAGTCAAGTCCACAAAGCAAGTTGAGGAGAGGGATACAAGAGTTGAAGATAGTCCTTAGGGTAATGTTTCAAGCTTTCAAGGAATGATCTCAAAACCAAGTTTTCAATCTATAACAATTCTTTGGGAATCTATTTAAGTTGTCAAGAATATTTTTGTAAGTTTTCAAAGGGTATGAGAAGGAAAAATATGACCTTAAAAACATGTAGATGAATGTTTCTTAGTTTTTTCAATAATTATTTTGATCAAATATAAGAAAGCACACCCCTCATCAAGCATGGGAGATATGTTGAGTAGGCTTCCAAGTATCAAGTCAAGACCTTCATGACTCCCAATGGAGTAAGTGACTCATAAAGAGAGTGAATGAGGTATGGAGGCAAATTGAAAACTAATCTTAGAGGTGTAACTCCTCCTTGAAGTGTCCTGTTGGCTAATTTTGACTTACATACAAAATGTTTTCTTGAAGGCTAAGCATGGTTTGAAGAGCTGAGAAAAAGTCCAGATTAGTCAAATGACCAAAGGGGATTGGGAAAGTTCTAGATGGAATGAGTGGTTTAGAGATCATCATGAAAATTGTAAATCTTTTGAAACACTTTAAGTTTAATTAAAGTGTAGTTTGTCAATTTCTAAGGGATATGTCTACAGGGCAAATAGAAGGGTCTAAGCAGGTTTCATGGTGATCAATGCAATCAAGGTCCAACAACAGTTCAAGTAAAAATTTAGAATAGCTTACAGACTAAAAATATAAGTCCAAAACCTTGATTTGGCTAAGTCCTTACTTGACATATTATTTTGGGCTTTTATTTGGCCAAGTTCAATTCTTACGGACCTTTTTTTATTTTGACTAAGTGTTGGGGACCTTTTCAAGAAAATTGTCCAAGGCAAAATCCCATAGGATTATCTATTTTGGGAAGAAGTTTCACAATATTTTTCATGAAGTGTTAGATTTTTTTAGGAAAATTGTCCACACCAAAAGGCTAAGTGTCAAATTAATTTTTGGAAAATTATCTGCATAATTTTCCCAAAGGCATAATTCCTTTAGGAAAAATATTTGACAAAATTTTTGAAGGCAAGTTTATTTTAGACAAAATGTTTGATACAATAGTCCCATTGACCTTTTCTTTTGGGAAAGTGGTCAAAGTAAATTATTTGAAAGAATTAGCCTAATACAAAGGGCCTGAGGGAAAAAAGATGAAACACAAAATCTAAAGGAATTATTTGTTGCAGGGAAAATACATGGGAGGAAAAATAGTGATAGTCATGCAGATGACATTGACATTCCCATGGATGCCAATTGATAGGTGTGTCAACATCAAATTTAAGTCAAATAATGATTGTTGGTTTTTAAATATCTTAGTGATAGTCATGTGGATGTCTATTTCAAACCCTGTAAAGTAGCCATTTGGATTCAAAAGTTGGATTGATGACACACATTTAATCATGCATGGCAAATCGCTAGTGATTAAGGGTATAAAAGGTCAAAAATCCATTAAGGCTCAAACTGAGTGCGAGGCCACCATGTGGCACATGTGCAAAAGTTCAAAGGGGTTAGCAAATATCAAAGGCAAGTGAATGGGTGACAAGTGTTAAAACCATGCTTAATCATAGAAATGAAAATAAAAAATGTGAGAGAAGGTCAATAGATCAAAGAGATGAGTTGATTGTTGATAGCTAATGAGCAAAGGGCAAGCCAAGGATATTTTAGTGAAGGTTGATGGAGCCTTTTTCGACCAAGGTAGATAGATACATAACAAACTGAGTTTGACAATGATCCAGATTGAACCAAGATGAAGATTTCAAGGATGGAATGGTGCCATTAAATATTTTTAAGGATAGAATAGGTCTTTTAGACCTAGTTTAGATCAAAGGTCAACAACATTTTGATGAGAAAGGACCAGACATCAAGCATAGTTTATTCTATTAAAACTATAGGAAAACCAATAATCTAGATTGGTTTTCAACCTATAGTTAATTTAGGTTTAGATACCAAAGTATAGAGAAGATATGTGATTAATGAAAGGAGTATCCTAAGCCATGCTTTCAATAAACCACCACTCAAAGCACACACAACATGGTTCTGTTAGTTTTGAGATATGAATATTTTGTACTCATAATGACAACAAGTGAAGGATGGCATGGTTAGAGAAAGCAATTGGAGTATTCATTTCTATTTAGAGACTTAGAGTATTTTCTTCATCAATGTAAATCATGGATCATCATCAAACAACATTAATCCTTGTCTTCTAGTGCATCTCTCAGCCAACAAGGGGATTTGAGGCTATTAGGACACATGAAAGTTAACTTGATAATGATGGATTAGTCTTGATTGATAAAGGGATAGTGGAGCATTCATTAAAATATATGTGGTGATTCAACTAATAATCTTAGATAAATCACTGATTGATGCATGCTACTTTCCCCCTCTCTCTCCCCTTCTTTATATCATCCCATTCTTTCCCATTTGGGGGCTCTCTCTCAGATTTTAGAAGTAGACTCTCTCATTTTTTATTGTGACTCTCTCTTAAGTATTGAAGAAAAGAGACTCTCATTTGATAAGGCTAGACCCTATCAAAATTTAGATGAAAGACCTCCTGAAGCAATAAAGATTTTATTTGCCTCTCTCTCCCCACTAAAATGGTGTGTAGTAAAACATGTGGATTATGGTATCATGAAGGAGAATTTCCATGTCCTTGGTCCTTCTTTCTTTCTCATTTCTATATGTCTTGAATTTATTTATAGGTCTAAGTTAGTGTTCTTTCTACCATTAATGCAAGTTCTCAATGGGTCTTAGAACTCCTCTCTGCTATCATTCATTATTTCTTGAACCTAGCTTATGCAATACTTATTCAACTAGCCAAGTTTTGTGAGATTGTGTGAACTAGTATTATCTTTGCTTCCTTAGTGTTTGCTCCATGCATATGAGAACCTTGTTTAGATTTGGTGCATCACCCTGTTAACCTTCTTAGGATCCATTAACCTCTTTCTAACCTTTTCTCTATGACAAAATTAGTTTAGGTGAGCATCAAAGAGGAATTTGACCTTATCTGAAGGTTCAACCCCACCATGGGATATCCATAGCCTGGGGTTGTTCCCATTGTACAACTCAAGTTGGAAAGGCCCTGAAGAACCCTCTTCCTAGGGTGAAAATCTAAGCTGTATGAGTTATGGCATGCTTGGTGGGATCACACAATAAAACATTGTATTGTGTTTGATCAAATTTGATGCTAGTTTGATCAATTTGTAGTAGTGATATATATATATATATATATATGTATATATACACAATAGTATTTGGTGACTTCAAACAATAAGGACTCTAAATAACTCAATCTAGTGACATACCAATAGTTATATTTCATGCCAAAGGTGACTAAAAGATCAACTTCTAGAGGTATTCCATTTGAATCTATTAAGCTTCCTTTAAATTTAGCTAAGAGGTTAAGGTTTGCTAATACTTGCCCATATGTAGGAAACCCTTTTCCTAAACTAGTTGTAAGGTTTACCTATACAAGAAGACCTTTGTTATCCCCTTTTACTACCATGATTCCTTAAAGAGATTTTCCATTTTTGGGATTTAATGGTCAGAGTCCTTTGAACCTACCACAATATGATTTTATGCTAGTACCAACTCTCAAAAGTGTCCCCTACTTCACAAGAGACCAAGCCACAACTCCTTATGAGTACCTTATGGACAACTAATTTTTGTAATATTCATAATATCATGGTGGAAAATATAGATATTAGATTATTATCTATCTCTCTCAAAGGAAAAGCCTTAGACTGGTATAGAGGCCTTGCTTCTAATTTTATTTAATCATCAGATCAATTAGGGGAATATTTTTTTAAGAGATTTGGGGATAAGAGTGACCATTTATCACTTGCATAGAGATTAACTACAATCAAAAGGCCCCCTTATGAAGTCGTGTAAGACTTGAACACAAGGTTTTAAAAGACTTGGGACAAAATTCTAGTTTTTGTCAGACCAACCCCCAACTTTGCCTTCTTTTACTATTTAAAGGATTTAAATAATGACATATTAGTGATAATCCAATCTATGGGAGGGAATGTATTTCTAGATGCTTATGAGGTGGCTATTAAAGTAAAAAATTGTCTAGTTCAAGATGGTAAGCTTATAACTAGACCACCAATGCCTTTATTTAGAAAATTTAGAGCACCTCTTATTGATATCCCTCCACTTGACATCATTTCCTCTACATCAAACATTGTTGATATACCCTCACCTAAGAAAGTATTACTTTCACTAGTCAATCTAGTGATTCCCAACAACAAAAGAACTACCTAGAGATTAAGAGCATGCTCTAATCCTTTGGAAATGATGCAGTGAATGATAAAAGGTATCAAGATTTCAACAAGCCTTACCAAGCTCCTTACCAATCTTAGTAATGTTTTTATCAAGCAAATAGGCCACCCTATAAAGGGAATTTCTAAGTTTAAAGCTAAGGGCAAGGGAATCCTAGATACAATAGACAAAAAAACTATAATCCAAATATTGCAAGCATTTCCAACACCTTGGTCCCTATTAAAAATAATATTACTCAAGAAGTTGAGGGGAACATGCCTTGGAATCAATGTTTTGGGTAATCCATTATCCCAAATACTGACTTCAACCAAGCTTTCAATGATCAATGGTAGCAAGCTATTAATTATGGGTATAACCAAGCCTTTATGGCTCAAAACATAGATGCCCCCATCATGGCAAAATTAGAGGAACCTCCACAAGGTCAAGGGTCTAATCAAGGACCAAACTAGTTGGATGCTATAATGGTCAATTATGAGCAAGAAGAGTGCTATGCATGTAATGAACATGCTAGTTCTAGCTAGACATATATTCTAGTGGCAACAAATGCAAGATTCAAAAGAAGGAATATGAATGATATCTAGGAAGCAGTCAAAGAACCCTATCATTATTCCTTCACTATCAAAAACAAGTGAGCCTGATTCCACACCAAAGGTTCCAATACCTCCTAAACATTAGAACCAAAGGAACCCCTTTATTCCCTAAATTTCACAAGCTCAATAAACAACAATGGTGGCTCCCAAATCATGAGCAAAGGTTGGTGGTTCACCCATCAACATTATTGAACAATTGAAGAAATATAATTTGAGTGTGCCAATGTGGGATATTATCTTCATGCTTGGTTAAGTGGACATTATTTAAGAAGGTTTGTCCAAAATTAATGTTACAATAGTTGCAGACAAGAAATCATGCAAGGTGAATGAAGTTCTCACCAATGTAGCAAAAGGGCCTAGTGAAGGGTAATCAAGTAAGGTGATCAAACCTCCTCCTTTTTAAATTTAAATAATCATTGGTGACTCTTTGTTGTATAATTACTTGGAAGAGAGTGGGGATAACACTTTAGTAATGCCAAAGTCCATATCTAATTAGCTTGGTCTAAAATATGACTCATAGTCTAAAGGAGTTCTACAACTTGATGGTTTTTCCACCAAGCCATCTAGTATCATCATAGACCTTAATTTGACCCTGCATGCTTGTCGTAGTGTCTCAGTAGTTCAAGATATATTGATCTTTGATGTACCCCCTCACTTTTCCCTATGCCTATCTAGATAATTCATAACAAATATTGGTTATCTTACAATAAATTAGTCATACATGGCATTTAGGATCAGATATGGAACCAAAGTGTCAATCAAGGTTGATCCCATTGAATAATTCCACATATAATCTCATGGGATAGACAACATAAACCTCAATTACACTATCCTTAATGAGGATGGATTCACAGTTGGCCAATAATTAAACACTCACCCTGAGGAGATTTTAGACATCTTCTTGGATGAACTATGGGGTGACAATAAATTACTCAACCCTTTGGAAGGTGTTGAAGAAAGGGACATGGGTGTCTATCTATTACATGAAGAATAAAATCAGTCCATGTCATCCCTCATTGGACCTTAAGAAGATAATAATAGAATATATAAGTTTTTATTTGATGGCTCAAGGAATAAACATGGAATGGGTGTAGGTGCAATGATGATTTCCCTCTCAAACAATAAGTATTTCTCTTTTAGGTTTCAATTCAGTTGTTCCTATAGTGAAATAGAATATGGTGGTCTAACTCATGGACTTCAATGGGCCAATAAGATAGGAATGAAATAATTGTAAGTTTATGGAGATAGTGAATTTATAGTGAATCCGGTCAGAGACCAAAACATCATAAATAACCCTTTGATGAGATCCTACAAACATAGAGTGTGGGACCTAATTGAATATTTTGAGGCCTTCAAAATTTATGCTATGCCAAGGAATCATAATCAACATGCTGATAAGTTAGCATATGTGGGAGCTCAATTTGATATCCCAAATGAGTAAAGAAGAACCAAGGTGTGTCCACATGTCAAATTAGTGGTAAGACCATCTGTGCTAGATAATGAATCTCACTGGCAGGTTTTAGAAAATGACAAGCAAATGGCCTATTTCTTGCATCAAGAAGCAAACTTCTCCTCCATAAACCAAGAAAAGTTTCAAAATTAATATGGGGAGAAATTTTTTCAAGTAAGATCTAACAATCTTCCCAAAGGGATGGTTACCCTTGAAGGTCTCTTTCATGAAGGAGACCATTTGAGAAAAGATAAAGCAATAATGTTAAATAGTGAGGGGAACTATGAAAGAGTTCTCATATTCAAGAATAGAATTCTCAAGCTCAGGAAGGTAAGTAGTAAAGTAGAAAGGCATAATTTCATAGAACTTTGCAAAGAATATGCAGACATATTTGCTTGGGAGTATAGTGACCTGAGAGGTTTTGATCTAAAGTTAGCCCATCATACCATAGAACTAGAGGCTAATGCCAAGCTTGTGAGGAAAAATCAAAGGCCCATGAACCCCAAATTAGAAGAGCTTATGAGAAAAGAGTTAACCAAGTTAATTGAATCCAAGATCATCTTTCCAATTAAACACTCATCATGGGTGGCCAATTTGGTGCCTATAAGGAAAAAGAGTGGGGAGATTAGAGTGTGTGTTGACTTCAGAGACCTAAAAAAGGTCTATTTGAAAGACCACTACCCCTACCATCCATGGATCAACTTCTTCAGGTAGTTTTAGGTTTAGAACACTTTTCTGTTTTAGATGGGTATTCAGGTTACAACCAAGTACTGGTAAGGGAAGAAGATCACTATAAAACTACCTTCACTACCAAGTGGGGCATGTATGCTTATTAAAAGATGATTTTTTTATTGTCAAATGTAGGGGAAACCTTTAAAAGAGCCATGGATATCACCTTTCAAGGATTTCTAAATTAAATGGTGCTAGTTTACTTGGATGACATCATAGTTTTCTCCAAGAATTCTAGTGAACACATAAATCATCTATGGTTGATTTTCCAAAGATGCAGAGAGTATGGAATCTCTTTAATCTCAATAAATATGTGTTTTCCTTTCATGAAGGCAAAATTTTAGGCCACATTGTCTCAAAAGGATTATTTATTGACCAAAGGGTAAATGCTATCTTAGCACTTTCTCTACCCAACCACAAGAAATGAATTTAGAGCTTCCTTGGGAAAATAAAATTTGTGAGAACGTTTATACCAAGTTTTTCAAACTTGGTCAAACCCATAACCACCATGCTAGGGAAAGCCAAGTGTTTACTTATACAAGAGAAGGAAAAGAAGCAATTGAGGCCATCAATCAGGGCATTGCCCAGGCACCCTCACTCATAAATCATGATTTTTCAAAGGATTTCATATTATACATCTTTACTAGTATTGAAAACATATTAGTTATGCTGATGCAGAAGAATGGCAAAGGACTTGAACAACCAATTGCCTTTTTTAGTCAAGGGCTAGAAGGATATGAAGTAAGGTACAATTTTATTGAAAAATAGGTTCTTATAGCTTTGATAAGCCTCTAGAAGTTTAGGCCAATTATTTCAAATAGAAAGATTCATCTTATGGTGTCTCAACCTGGGTGAGGGACTTTCTCCTCAATAAGGATGTAAATGAGAAAAGAGTAGGCTAGATTACCACAATCATAGAGTATGAAATTCAGATTAAGGTCACTAAGATGGTTAGAGGTAAAGGCTTATGTGAGTATATGCTGGAGGATATTCAAGAAAACATAGAAGTCATCTTGGTGACACAAGACAACTCATAGGTAGATATACCTCCATTTCATAGAAGATGGCTCCAGGACATGACACATTTCTTACTAACAAGAGAATGCCCGTAAGGTTTAGATAAGGAGAAAAGAAGGTATTTTAGACTTCAATCCATACCTTATGCATTAGTTGATGGTGATTTTTTTATAAGGGACCTAAATGGGGTACTCCTTAGGTGCATAGATGACAATCAAGTGATGAAACTCTTGGAGTAGTTTCATGATGGCCCTATAGGAGGCCATTTTGCTCTAAGGACTATAGTAGACAAGGTGATGAGAGCTAGTTATTACTAGCCTAGACTCTTCAAAGATGCCTATGCATGGGGAGTAAAGTGTCAATAATGTGATCTCTTCAAAAGTAAATATAGGTTGGTAGCCTTTCCTCTCAACCCAATTGAGGTGGAGTAACTCTTCATGCAGTGGGGTATTGACTTCATAGGAATGATAAAACCTCCTTAAATTTTAAGGCATAAATGGGTGCTGACTACAATAGACTAATTCATGAAGTGGGTAGAATCCAGTGCCCTTAAATAAGTCAATAAAATAATAGTGTTGGATTTTTATGATAACATAGTCATAAGGTTTGGTATTCTAGCTACTATAATTTTAGACAATAACTTATCATTTTTTGGCATGAGAACAAGGGAATGGGAACTTAAAATATGTTTCTAACTTAGTACATCATCCAAATAATATCCCCAAGGCAATGGGCTAGTAGAGTCCATAAACAAAAACTTGATTAGGATCCTCAAGAGGACTATGTAGAATGATTAGAGAGATTAACATGTAAAGTTAAGGACAACCTTATGGGATGACGGGGTGACTCCCAAAAGCTACCATTGAGAATTTTACATATGTCCTAGTGTATATAAGGGAGGCCAAGTTTCCCATCTCTCTTGAACTACATACATTGGAATTATCTCATCAACTGGAACTGATGGAAAGTAGACCTATGGAGGTAAGGATGGTAGAGCTCATGGAAATTAAAGAAACTAGGGACCTTGATATGAAAACATTAAAATAAAATCAAGATCAAGTCAATAAATCCTTTGAAAAGAGAGCTAAAACAAGGAACTTTAAATAAGGGGACCTAGTCCTCAAATGGGACTCAAATAAGGCCAAACCAGGCAACCATACCAAGTTTGACAACTTGTGGAATGGTCCTTATTTGATCCATGGATGCAAGGAACACAATGTTTTTAAACATGAATGATAATTATGGTTGTGCAGATGTCATTGACATTCTCATGGATGTCAATTTATGGGTGCATAAATGTCAAATTTAAGTCATGACAAATGATCGTTGGTTTTCAAATATTTTTATGATAGTCATGTAAATGTCAATTTCAAGCCCCATAAAGGAGCTATTTGGATTCAAAATAGGATCAATGACATACATTTAATCATGCATGGTAGATCAATAATGAATGGGGGTCAAAAAGGTTAAGAAGATAATAAGGCTCAAATCAAGCATGAGGCCACCACATGGCACAAGTGTAGAAGGTCAAAGGGGTCAACAAATCTCAAAGGCAAGTACACGGGTGCCAAGTGTCAAAACCACACTTGATCATGTAAATAAAAATAGATGGTGTGAGAGAATGTCAATAGATAAATGATATGGGTCGATTATAAATAGCTAATGAGCAAAGGGCAAGCAAGGGAACTTCTAGCAAAGGTCAAAGGAGCCTTTTTCGATTAAGGTAGACATATACATAGTAAACTGAGTTTGATAATGATCTGGATTGAACCAATATTAATATTTCACTTATGGAAAAACATAATTAAAGCTTTATAGGGAAAAAAAATAGGTCTTTTAGACCTATTTTAGATAAAATTTCAACAAAATTTTGACAAGAAAGGACCAAGTATCGAGCAGAGTGTCATCTATTAAAACTATAGGAAAACCAATAATCTAGATTGGTTTCAACCTATAGTTAATTTAGGTTCAGGTCCTAAAGCATAGAGTAGATATATGATTAATTAATGGGACATATCAAGCCATAATTTTGATAAACCACCACTCAAAGCACACATGACATGGCTCTGTTAGTTTTGAGATATGAAGATGTTATCCTCATAATGATGACAAGTAGAGGATAACATGGTTAGAGAAAGTAGTTGAAGCATTCATTTCTATTTAAAGAATTTGAGTGTTTTCTTCATCAACATAAATCATGGCTCATCATCAATCAAAACTTATCCTTATCTTCTAGTGTATCTCTTAGACAACAAGGGGATTCAAGGCTATTGGGATGCATGCAGGTTAACTTGATAAAGATGGATTAGTCCTGATTGATAAAGGGATAGTGGAACATTCATTAAAAGATAGGTGGTGATTCAACTAATAATATCAAACAACTCATTGATTGATGCATGATACTTTCCCCCTCTCTCTTCCCCTTATATATATCATCCCATTCTTTCCCATTTGGGGGCTCTCTTTCAAATTTTAGAAGTAGACTCTCTTATTTTTTATTGTGACTCTCTCTTAAGTCTTGAAGAGTAGAGACTCTCATTTGATAAGGATAGACCCTATCAAAATTTGTATGAAATACCTCTTAAATAAATAAATACTTTATTTACCTATCTCTCTCCTTTGAAATGTTGCGTAGAAAAGCATGTACAATATGGTATTGTAAAGGAGAATTTTCCATGTCCTTGGTCCTTCTTTTTTGCTCATTTCTAAGTGTCTTGAATTTAGTTGGAAGTCTAAGTTAGTGTTATTTATGCCATTAATATAAGATCTCAAAGGGTCTTAGAACTCCTCTTTGATTTCATTCATTGTTTATAGAACCTAGCTTATGAATTAATTATTCAATTAGCCAAGTTTTGTGAGATTGTGTGAACTAGTATAGTATTATGCTTCTTCAGTGTTTGCTCCATGCATATGATAAACTAATTTAAATTTGGTGTATCACCCTGTTAACCTTATTAGGAGCCCTTAAACTCTTTCTACCCTTTCCCTATGACAAAATTAGTTTAGGTGAGTATCAAAGAGGAAGTCAGCCTTTTTTGAAGGTTTAACCCTACCATAGGATACCCATAGCCTAGGGTTGTTACCATCATATATCTCAAGTTGGAAAGGGCCTGAAGAACCATCTTCCAAGGGTGAAAATTTTAGTCATAACATGTCCATCATGACAAGTCAACCCTCAAAGCTCAAAATGGTGTAGGAGGTCTACTTCTAAGTCAACCATGCAACATGATTTGAAATGCATTTATGGAAAGAAGGGTGAGTTAAGATAATTAGTACAATATTTTATCAAATGTAGTAGTGTTGTAAGAGCTCATTCACCATCATAAGCACTTCAAATGACAAAAATAGCAGCAATGAATCCCTCTCATCCACTCCTATACCCACCTTCCATGAGAGACCATCAAAGTGGTAGGCCTAGTGTGTTGATAAGAGGTGATTGACCTAATTTTCACTTGTTTTTATCTTGCATGGTCTGGAGTTAGGATGTAATAGTTGCATTTATGTAGCCTAGTAGTGCTTATTCTCCTCTCTTATCTTATTTTTATTATAAAAGGGGCTACAAATGCCTTATTTTGGATCCCTTCTCTTGGGTATAAAAAGATGCTACTCTTTTGGAGACTTATAATGCGGGATTAGGCCTTGAAATATCAATAAAATATTGAATTTACCTTTCTTTCATTGCTATCTCATTGTCTATTTTTCTTAGTTTGAGACCAATTGTAGATGCACATTAGTCTCTTTTGGATCATTTTTAAGGAAATTATATACACTATAGCCCTTATGTAATATAGTTTTTTCATCATACCTTTGTTATATTATGTTTGTGATAGTGTGAAACTAAAATCAATCTTTTAATGGTTGTTCTTATGTTGTTATAACTAGTAGAGGAGATCCTTAAACTTATGTGCATCACCTTTTGTAGTTTAGTTTGTCTTTATACCTTTTTAATGACCAAAGACACTTAGTGATAGCTATAGATAGGTCTCTTTAGCATAGGTTTAAGTCTATAACTGATCTTAAATTAGATGCATCTTAGTTTAAGAGGGAGTTGGCCCTCTCAAGAGGTTAATCCCCAAAAAGCCAAGGTTCCATACCTTGGGGATGATCCCATTGTTTCCTTTGGATCAAATAATTTGATTGAATGTGTGCAAGATTGAAGTGCCAATAGTTATCATGGTAAATTTTAATACATGTATCTCACTTTTGGTTTGACATTATTTTAATTAGTTGGTTGTTTCCTATATGTCTAGAAAAACTTTACTTAAGTAATTAGAATTAAGTATCAATTAATTATACTAATTTTATTTGTTTGACCTTAAATTGATCATTTCCTTATGTCATCTTGAATGGGTATTGTATACTGATTATTCTATAATGTGGATCATAGGTGATAAGAGACTATAATTACTAATTTATATTGTCATCTATAAATGTGAAAAATAGTTGTAGTATGAAAAATAATAGAGTGGGAAATATTAACTGTTATGCTACTTTATGTTACATCATTATTTGTGTCAACTAACTTAAATTATGATCTATTGATACTTAGATCATTTAATTTCTAGATTGAACTGATGTTATAATTAATGCAACTATTCTATTTATTTCATTTATTATAAAATATTTCATTACTAATTCATGGAACATTTTTATTTGGATGATTTTGAGGTTGGATTATGAGAGTTTGATTTATTTATTTAAAACCTCTTCATCTAGCCAAGCATGATGAGAGTGTGTAAAGTGATTAAGAGAATATTACTTAACATGTTGTTGACACATTTGTCAAGGGAAAATGGCACATAATAAAGGATATTGGTTATCAAAATTTAATTTACTTATGTGCCATAAAATTACATTGGGACCTCATCTTGGTTATGAGTATGTATGGAAGTCATGAGGCATGGGAAAATGTTTCTTTGGTGGGGTTTTGTACCTACTATTAGAAATTTGGCCTCCCAAGGTCAAATGCTAATCATTATAACTAAAAACTTTTCATGGAACCCACTTAAACCTCTACATGATGATCTCCTAAATGATGATGTCTCCTAATTTCTTATTGAAGTCATTAAACACTCCTAAAAGTGTCATTGAGTCTATTTTTGATCACCATATCTCCTAGATGTCTTGGGTCCTTAGGTGATGTGCTTAATCATCATAACGTTCATTGAATATAATATGAAGGGAGTAGGTCCCAATGTTTTTTCATTATCATGTCTCCATTTCAACTTTTTTTAAGTATCCTCATGGTGTTGAGTAGGTTTAGATGTCTTTGAAAATGGATTGAATTGATCTTATGATCTAGAGTGCCTTAATGAAGATGGTTGAACCTGGTAGATGATGACTCACTATGAAACTTCTCTAGTGAATTTGGTATATTCAAGGTATGGGGATGAATATAAGATTTGAAAGTGTGGTGAACATACATAAAAACCTAATTCAAGCCTTCTAGAAGACTATAACATACTCTTTATGATATTTGTTGGAAAATATCCTTTGTGAAGTTATGTGTATATTGTCTTTGGTCCTAAAATGACAAATTTTGACCTAAAAAGGCCACTAAATAAAAAATAACATCTTAATCATCCTAATGATCCTTATATTTCTCTAGTCAAATGGTTCATGCTTTACAATTATCCGTTCTATAAGTCTAGAACATTATTTTACCATCAAAAGAGCTCCCACATGTGAAATATACCCTTGTTTGCTCTCCAAAACTTATTACTTATTTTAATATTCCTTTGACTCATATTCTCCCTCATGTTGCCCTAAAATGGTAGTTTTAAGCTTGAAATATGGAAAAAACACAAAAAATAGATTTTTCAACTATTTCTTGTAGTTTATATGAACTTTACAGAGTTTTATGTACAATGGAGGTTAAGAAATTTCAAGTGGAGTAATGGTAGGTGTTTCAAATAATATTCATGGAAAAGGATCTCAAGCAGGCCAAGAATTACCCTTCTCTCTCCATCAGTCTTCTTTGTAACTTGGTAGAGTGTTTCAGGTTTGTAGATGGTATGACCATGAGAGAGAATATCAGGGTCTAAAATTTTGGGCAAAGGAGGGGACCCTAGATAGATTCCATCTCCAGGAATTTTTTCTTAGTTTAGATCTCTCTCCTTTATGAATAATCCTTAACAATGTAAGATACTCATAATGGCTTCTCCATTCAGGCAGGGAACCAATTTTCTTTATTTTCTCCTCTCCCAAGCATGGTGATAAAAAAATAGAAGGTTATAAAGATTGTTAAGAGTCTGAGCCTATTTACCACAACATTATCCAACATCATCTCACACATGTGAGTATATATAGATTAAGAAAACAAACTACCAATTTGTATTCTATAAGCAAGTTAAAGATAATGTATGATTCATTATGGATTTAACGCTATCAAAACACATTAAGACATGGTATGTAATGATTACTTATTGATAAGATGTATTTTATTTATGTTTCTCAAGGTTTCATTAAAGATTATAAATCACAAATAAATCTTCAAACACCCTCACAGTCTCACTTAGCATATGTTAAGGTCACTTAGTAGATGTTAAGGTTGTTTGTAGAGTCCTAGGTTTCTTTTTACACTGTGTATGCTTCTTTAAAAGCCTTAAAAATGATGTATCTTGTTAAGACATATGCCTATGCTTACATATGATATTTATAGATTTTTTTAAATATATATTCAAGAGTCTTTCATTCCCCCATATTTCATCCCATTTTCATAACCATATCACTGCCATTTAACCATTGTTGTGAGCTTAGTACTTTATTATCCCATATATTCCATTATCATCACATACACATATCACTACCTATTCAAATCCACATCATGAATCCAATGTTTGATAAATTTCAAGGGTTTTTAGAAACACCATAGTCATGAAGATGAATCTTAGAGTCTGAAACATTGATAAAGGAGTAAATCTTTACCTACAGGCTGCAAATCAACACCTACAGTCAACAAGTATAGTGATAGTCTTGAGACTTATTTGAATAAGAATGATAGTTGAGAAGACCAAATGTATAGTTGATTTGGGTTTTAAAACCTTATTTAATACATGATTTATCTTAATGGAATACAATTTTAATAATTTTATAGGTTAAGAAACACTTCAAGATAAACTACAACCAACCTAGCGGAGATATGTAGCTAACTAGAGTAAAACTCAGTCTTGTACATTGCATTAGAAATGAACTTGTGATATATAAAGAATGAAGCTATGTTGAACCTGATAAAGACTCTACATAATTTCAATCCTTTAATGAGGTTGAAAATGAGTTCTTAACCCAAAACACATAGTCAATCATTTCCAAAGACACCTACATGTACTAGGTATAGTACTATGTACATGAACAAATACATGTGGTTAAGGTGTTGATAAGATATATAAGATATAGTTGAAACCTATTGATAAATTTAGCCAATTTAAAGGAATATATAAGGCCTAATGATCATGGTAAGGACCTAAAACATGAAAACATAGTAAAAAAGGTAAGCTATAGTTTGCTTATTCTTAAGAGCTCTTGCTTAGATTAAAGGGAAATAATGACTATAGGTATGTTTGAGGGAGTAAGGTCCACTTGAGGATGATAAATAAAATATATTAACACATTATTAGCCACTCATACCTTGATATGAAGATGAATTGGTAAAAACATAGCTGAGACCTGTTGAAACCAAAGAAAACTTGCACATAGTCAATGTATATAGATAATTTTGGGAAATTTAATGTTTTGAAGCCTATATAGGCATAATTAGGACTTAATATCAAATGAAAATGATCATTATCAATAGGTAAATCCTTTCATTATATTCTCAAAGTTAGATAATAAGTGAAAACATTCACTATTTTGTCTCAGAACTACCCTAGTCTGCTAGCAATCTATGATGAGACCAGGTGAACAAATTGAAGGTTTGAAAACAAGATAGGGATACTAAAATTCATGAAGGAGTTTTTAAACAAGAAAGGATGATATTAGTGTCTTCATATTCTATATGGAGTATGTGACACTTAGATTTCAAGTCAATATGAGTTGAAGGGCTAGTTGAAGAACACAAACCTATAACCAACCTATATGTACAAGTTAGAGTTTTGTACATACTTGGGGAGTTGTTTAAGGTTGAAATCACCTGATAGGAAGGTAAGAAATATAAGAGAGGTAGAGAAACATATTATGATGAAAATAAAACTTAGGTTAAGCAAGAAAAGACACTAAACTCAGGCCTAAGGGTTATGAAGACTATTTTAATGCTCAAATTTTTCATTACAAGAAGAGTCAGGGAAAATTCTCTTATTGAGAATTGAGGACCCCTATGTAATTAAAATATATACTATAAAGAGTTAGATTCACGGGCACAAGTTTATGAACCATTGCTAAGAATGATAGCATGTCTAGATTGCCTATAGAAGATTACAAACACACTTCCCTACATTCATATATCAATACACCTTTTGCATGGGAACTCAAGCTGCTTAGGAAATCTAAAGGGGTATATTGAATAAATATACATAAAAACAAGTTTTATTTTAGAGGACCATAATTTATGAACCATTTTTAAGATGGTGGACCTCTAAAACTCTACTTAAACCCTGCTATAGACTAGTCTTGATAAAACTAAATATTTTGGAAAGTAAACACCCATGAATGACCTAATAAACACTTGAATAATAAATTAAACTTAGATAGGGTCCTGACCATGCTACTGTGTTGTATGGAACTATACGAACCTATCATATAATATTATTTTTCAAGAAAAAAGCAAAAAATGAGGTACATGATAGTTTAAGAGTTTTAAATCATTAGATTTTTTTTTGGTACTTGTTTTATCTCCTCAAGTAATTATATGCTCAAAACCATGCATGTAAGTGCCTCTACATATCTATTCTAAATGGTCAGTCTACAAAAATGAAGGAAAAGGTGACCTCGTCACCTAGTATGACAAGTTAATAGGTGTGAAATACTCAAGGAGGCCTATGTTATGATATGAGACTTGGATTCATACCTAAATATAATATATTCATAGGTTCCTAAGGTATTTTATAGGCTTTCCATGGCTACTCAAGCATAAACACCATGTAACTAAGCTAGTGGCCTAGTAGGCCTACTTAGTCAATAAGAAAAGTTAAAGATTGGAATAGAGGGCTGATGAAGTGAGTAAATATAAGCTATTAAACCTGGTAAATGATTAAATTAAATTATTAAAGTGCACATTACATGGTCATAATGGATAAAAAGGTCAGTTGCTTGACTTGGTCACATGCTTAAAAGGAAGAGTATGGATTGTTATATGCTTTATGATGGCCTAATTATATCTCATTAATGTTGTAAATACAAAGAATAGATGTATTTTAATTGAAAAGAGGTGTATTTATTCCTTGAGAAAGGTTTAACATGTCAACCACATCCTCTACTACCCCACCTCAACACTTAAGGAGTCATTGAAGGGCATCAATGCATGGAGAGTCTTTTGGAGGGCTGAGAAACTATTTGTAGCTATAATAATGAGCAGAATATGTTCATTTATGACCCATAATTATCTATTCCACACCATTATCCTCTTCTTTCTCTTTCCTTTTTTCTATATATTAAGGGCTTGAGGCCTTGATTTGTAATCCCTCTCTTGGGTATGAGGAAACTCTGCTTGGTTTTGTACTTGCAAACCTATTGGACTGATGAATAGAATATTATTGCTTCTTCATGATCAACATATATTGTTTACATTATTTGTTTTGATATTCATAAGTGGTTTAATCTTACCCTTTATAGGTCTAAGTCCCACCTATGTGCTAACAAGCTTTATATGCAGGTCATCTAGTGTGTCATGATGTTAATGGCTAAAGTTTGAAGTGGAAATCTGATTATAAGTGCCTTAAACCAGGCCTTATTCTCATAAACCTCATGATTTAGTCATTCAAAGCAACCTATATATGAAACTTTGTTTCTTAGAAGTCATTTAAGATAGTGATTTAGTTTTATGCATTGTCTACTAGTGATGTTAGGAGTTCAATTTGAGTGGATAAGTAATATAGGTGCATAACCACCCCTTAGAGTAGGTTTATTTTCTACTTTTTCTATCCCTTTTCACCCGAAAAATAATAGGTCTTAGTAAATTTAACCACAAATTGATGTAATAGGGGAGATAACCCCATAATCTAGAGGTTTATTCTAGTTATAAGTTCACCCATAGCCTTTAGGGCATTTCCATGTTAGTCTAGGTTTGAATTAGGCCTAAACAACCTCCTTCATAGGGTGAAAATTGGGTTGTTAACACCTAAACTTTGGTATATGAGACCAAGATTTCAATAAAAATCAAGTGTTACTATTGACTTGTTTACTTTCAAAGCTATAAGATTATGTATTATCTTTGAAAGGCTTGAAAAATACCAGTGTACTTTTTATATGATGATAATGTATTTATGACTCTATGAAGTCTTGTAACATCATGTTTTTATGAATTTAACATTCTTGATGTAACTAGATTGTGATGAAGAGTATGTATATATGGGACCATATTTTAGTCACACCTTATGCACATTGGTTTCTAGATAATATCAATTAGTATATTATTAATCATAGTTATTATGTTAAGTTGTAATTGTTGGATAATTAATGATATAGTAAACTATAAATAATTGAATGTTATAATATTTCATTTTTTATTTACAGTAATTAGATAATTATACATATTTAAATGATTAAAAATATTAAAGGTTAACAAATTTGAGGAGGACCTTAATGTAGGTCATAACTCCTATGGGTCCAAGTTGTAAGTAAACTAATAATAAAATTATTAAGTTCACTTTAATAAATTTATAAACTAGTAATCAATTTCAACCTAATCTATTAAACCTACCCTATCAATAATTTGTCCTAATAAAATTTGAGTTATTGAACATAAGTAATTATAATGATAACCTGGTTATAAATTGTTGATTTATCAAAGGGACTTATGTCTGTGATAATAATAAATGATGATAAAATTCTCTAAGTGCAATGTCACAAGATGAGGAATAACTTCCTTAATGGGAGCATGAACTAATGACCTTGAGAGCCTTCAACAAGCTCGAGTAGTTATTCACTCATGACATGATTGGATGAGGCACAACCTCTTGATTGTGTAAATGAACTAGAGCATAAACACACGTAAATGGTAAACAAACTAATGGGACAGTTGCAAACTAATGGGACAATTGCAAGCTCAATTAATCCCAAATGCAAGCTTAGTAATCTGATCACAAGGTTAATATTCAAATTACATTATAAAATTAATACAAGGAACCTAAATAGTAATGCCATATCCCCATTCAAATATTCATACACATACCATTATGGAGAAAAATAAGTTGATTATCTTAAGTTGTATCTATATATTCCTTTCATGATATATATAATGCTAAAGAGGGCATACATCTTGTTTTAAGGCTATAAGGAAACACACTTATACTCCTCACATATGATTAAATATCAACTAAGATATGAACATTCCATACATTACAATCTATAACACTTCTTGATTCACTATATAAAGTAACTAAATAACAGCTCAAGATGACAAACAATCCATATTAGAATAGGCCTCATGGCATCTCAACACATTTTAAAAATGTGAAAAGAGTTATAATGCTACAAGTTAATAAAAAAATCAATATGATAACTAGAGAGGTTAGCTTCACAAATAAAAATTAAATATTTTATGCTTGAAGCATATAACTCTCAGAATGTCTTCAACCTAATCTATGACATAATTGACATGTAAAATAGGGTCAACATAAAGATATAAATGTTTTTATCTTTCAATAAAATGACTATTAATAGTATCAAAACTTAGTAAATAATATAACCATTAATGCAATCATTTATAAGAGAGCAACCTTGGAATATGTTTAGAAAAATAATAACTCATATGTAATTTTAAATAAGGTATAATAGTTAATATTCCTTCAACCTGTAAGTCATATAATATTTTGATATTTTAACTAAAATATTGTAATAACATCACCTTGGAAAATTCTAACAATAGCTCAAGAATAATGTCCAAAATGAAATTGATCCATTATTAGTCCTCAAATCCATTTAAGAAGGAAACCATACCAGAATAGTATCCACATAAAAGGACAACAATGAACTTCAATAATTTTTTTTTAACTAGAATGTATGTCACTAAGATGTAGAATCAACATCCACTCATGCAGTAATGCAAAAAAAATAGAAGGCAACAACAAAAAAACACCA
Source organism: Torreya grandis (assembly GCA_037957365.1). Lineage (NCBI taxonomy): Eukaryota > Viridiplantae > Streptophyta > Pinopsida > Cupressales > Taxaceae > Torreya > Torreya grandis. Next base: position 2,808,266 of record JARHVA010000551.1, read on the forward strand.
AAAGGGTGAAAATGCACTTCAAGGAAGAACACCTTCACTATAATCTATATGATTGGGATGTGCAATCAAAACCCACTTAGGTAGCAATGTCAAAAAATAAAAAATAAAATGAGTTAACACTAGGATAGGCTAGTGCCCATATTATGTTTACTTTGTTCTACTAACACTATAAGGGTTTTGTCTAATCATGCATCATGCATCATGCATGTCAAATAATATTACTAGCTACCTTCAGCTAGGTCACCAAAAAGGCAATCAATCTATAAAATGTTGTAAGAAAACATAACACACATGGCTTATGCATATAGTTCCATATGCATATGCTAAATATATGCCTATGGGTATATAACCATATATGTTAAAATACATAATTATCCAATTTAGGCAACACAAGAGAACAAGTTCACATGCTTATAAGAGTTTAGGGCTTGAGGGAAAGAGAGAGAGACATGCTTGATAAAGACACATTGGAGTTCAATTCAACCATGCCAACCTCCTATTATTAATTTTTCCACTCTTCCTCAAACAAAGGTGTCTAAACCTCAGTGGATTCATGCATATCTCCCAAGTTTTCTCCTCCCTACCCTATATACCTATTTTTTAACTATTTTTTTCAAGAAAACCATGCCCAAAATAAGAATACATTAAATGTAAAAATAATGGAAATTATTCAAAGTCTATGGATGCCCTATTATATTTTAGCCTATCTTCTCTCCACTCCTATTCATTACAATCTGTTCGAACCACTTCCTCATTATTTTCTTTCAAAGTCAATTCCCTATGTAGGATTTCAATATTTATTTTTAATTATTATATATATATTTTTAAGATTTATAATAATTATAACTATTCCAAATTCAAAATACAATACCACATGTTCTTTCATAAGCACCTAACAATATAATTTAATTTATATTATAATTTGTATAAGTACTAGGTTCTTTAATATGACAAGGTATGCAGACCTTATAATGCTATAAACATTAAGTGTTATTCCAATGCAAACACCTTTTTTTTTTCATTGAGGTCTTATGAGGGTTATACTAACATAGATACTAATGTATAAGGACCCAAAATTTCAACAACTAAATATTTAGACCTCAATACTATTCTACACCTACTTAAGTTTCCACAAAATTAGGCATCTAGCTTAATGATGATTTATGCAATAAAAGATAAATAGGGACATCAAAGAAGCATAATATGTAAATAAGGTCAATATGCCAAAATTGGGGATGTTACATCCTCCCCCACTTAATAAGGTGCCATTTTAGTGCCTAAAATAACAAATAAAGGTAATGGATCCATGAAACCAACATTTTTTGATCAAATTTTTCCTTGACACTCCTTTGATCTTGGTTTATAACAAATAAATCAACATATCTAGTGTTATAAATATGAATAAAATCCACACTATATTCCTAAAAAAATAGTAGTCAACCATGCTCATAGTAGATTACCATACTCATATCAAATACCCATGTATATCACAACTCTTGGCTTCCAATTAGAAGAGTTATGAGACTAATAAGATTATTAATTAGGCCTTTAAATGATGCTTGTTCTAATCAAACCAACACAAGGAAATTATAGACCATGTTCTCAGATGTATCAAACTTAGAATAATGTAATAGAGTATCAATAAGAAGCTTATTCCATCAATTCTCTTCATTCATTAGACAACATTAATCACAGTCTAAAAACCCTTAATGTTACATAGTTACCCTTCAAAGGATAGGACAAGTCTTACTTATACTTAAATTATATCCAAAATATCCAAGTAAATAAGACATTATTCCTCATGGTGTCATTAATCCCTTAATAAATCAGTGGACTACCATGTATTTTAAGGTAGAACATGATAGCTATTAAAATTCATCATAGATCAGATCTAGATAAAATTATTGTATCATAATACCAATATATAACATACACCATACAACATACTTGCCATGTTCCAATGGTCACTCAATAAAAATTCCCAATTATCTTGAGGCTTACTAAAACTGGCATTGCCATTAAAACCATACAAGTACACTAAATATGAATAATTAAATAAGCTTGAAAACTTTGATGGCTTAAAGACAAGACTATCCTTTCTGCATATCACCATATTACACAATAACATGCTATTTATAATGCTAGGAGAGTGTTAAAGGAGTGTACACATTTTAAAAATAAATAAATGCCATTTATTCAACCAGAAATAAAGCTTCACCCACTCAAGGATCATTTAATATTAGTGAATATGTATGGGTTTATTCAAAAAATATTATAAGTTAAAAATGATGAAAGATAAACAATCCAATGATAGTCATAATAAAGATAATAATCCAACCATATGATACTTTCATCACTTATGTTATTAAAATGTTAACTCATTCATGATTGAATACTAACTACAAAGGGATTTAGAAGTTATAAATTTACCAAGGTTTATACCCATCTAGCTCATATGGGTATAAAATTAAATATCTACACAACATCTTCATTTCATAAACAATAACACATCAGGAACCTTAGGTTATATGGTCATGTTTCAACCATCTTAGGGCACCTTTATTCTTATTACATGATTTAAGAGAAATAACACTGAAAAATATTAAGTATTCTTGCACACATGCTAAAGGTAGATTGGAACCTTTAGCTCCTCCTACGAGATCTTTAACAACATCATTTTCAAGAGTTTTTAAAAAGAAAAGTAGCAGACTTCATGATGTTAATGTATACATATATACAATCTCATTCCTAAGTACAAGACAAGAAGTTCATTATTAGAATAAAACCTTATGGTATAAAAATAATTAGTTGGGAAAAACTTAAAATTATCAACTCCTGGATTAGAACATATTTGAATAAAATATAATGTTTCAAGACACATAGTCTAATTTCAAGATCACCCTAGTTATAAGACAAGGTATAACCACCATATATGTGATATCAAGGCAACAAGAGCCAAAAAGTGGGTGTAAGAACAAGATAAACACCAAATATCCATTGCTATTAGTTTCTCGATGCTAGGATGAGATTACAAGTGTGAATGCCTACACACAAATTGACTCAAACCCTTCATTGGTGGACCTAGCCACCTAAAATCATCAATAGATCTTTGTGATGGAGTGTCAAGAAGGGAGAGAGTATAATGACATGCATCAACCTTTAAAATATGGTTCATTTCCATATTATTATCTAACTATTGCTTCTTTATGTGTGGATTTTAGCACCCAATTCAACCAACATCACAAATATTCATGCAACTCATAGAGAAAAAACATAACCATTTGATATAATTTCTAGGAAATTATTATCCAACCAAGGATTCTTACATAATTCATACCATAATCCAAGTAATAGTTCAACATTTCATATCTATTTCACTATGAAATGAGATGGCATTCTAGGCATTTACACGTGACCTTCCAAGTTTCTACATGCACTGTTGTCACATCCTAATTTATCTCTAAGATAAATAACATATTTGATCCATAGATTATTATGTTTGTTAATTGATTGACTACTGTTTGATTAAGCTTTATGTCATATGCTAATTATGGGATAATTATATGTTAATTTACATGATTGATTTACTATGAGATAACTGTACTTGTATATTCTGTTCATTATGATCATATTTTTTAGTTATACAACATTATTTTATGGATATAATTATGTTTTGAGCTAACTACCTTCATTTTTGTGAGGTGGATGCGAGACAGATCCACCCCTTAGAGTATGATGAAGGGAGAGCATCATCAGAGAGGATGCTATAGATGGAGGCATTGGAGGATGACAAAGAGAAAAACCAAAATCCATGCACACACCACAATAGAACAATATATTTTGTGATTTAGATAGCTATATTATGTTTTTTTTCTATTGTGATCTTTTTTTATTATATGATCATGTTGATTCAATTATGTGATTTCACTAATCTAGTTGTTACTAAATTAATTAATTATTAATGTTATTATTGGGTTGATTGAATGAATCTATTCATTTTTTAACATTACTTACCACTATTTAAATAATAACTAAATGGCTATATTGTACATTGCTAAATAATTTTACTAACAAGTGCTTGTTTGGATTCTTTGTTGTAGTAATAGACATATTCTATTACTTAGCTGACTCAGTTTATTAAGTGACTGATTATGTTATAAAGTTACTATTATCATTATAATAGTTGCATAACCTGTAATAAGATATTAATGAGTTATAAGTCCTTTGTTAGGCATTAAAAAATGATTTCTATTGGCATGATTAAATGTAATTAATGTTTTTGACTTGTAATGATTAGGCATTAAACAAAATACTAAGCAAAGTGCTTTAGATAATATTATTATTTAATGATTAGGTAGATATAATTATTTTTGATGAATCTTGCTAAAGTGTATGGTTATTTATTTAATCTAGGGAGATAAATTCTAGTTTGATGTTGAATGCATAGTGTTTGATTCATTGGATAACTTGGTAACAAAGTCTATAGTCATTTAAAGTCATATGATATATTACAATGTCATATAGTCATTATAATATATAGACTTATTGGTTGTCGAAATTGCATGGAATTATAATGCTAGTGACTTGTCATTTAATCTATTTATATGGACTATGGGAAGTCAACGTAAGTTTTTGATAAAGTCAAAAGGTAGGCATAACATTAAGGATTATATAATGATTATTTAATTAGTCATTGAGAAGTTTCAAGATGATTAGGATTTCTAATCTCTCATTGACTCTAGTTAACAACCATTCTTAGAAAAAATCATTATGCAAGTTTGAAGGTTGGCTGCATGATAAATGGTGGTAGACTGTAGCTTAGTGGAGTTTTGTTGAGATATTTTGGCATGCATATTTTTTAGTCAGCTTTATCTACTGAGTATGGAGGAGAAATTCATGAAAATTAAAGTGATGGAAAAGAATAAAAGGAGGAATAAGGCTATGAGGGCATGACATATGGGAGTGTAGCAATCAGAAAGAGAAGAAAGGGCATTCAAGTTAAGGAAAGAGGAGATTTGACTTCTTTAACATTATAATCAATTGTTACAGGTTGGAAATGTACTTTAAATTATTGTGTATTACGTTTGATGGATTTGTTGAAACTAATTAGAAAGGGCTAGTGGGTTTCATTTATTTTTAAAATTATGAAGAAAAATGTCAGTATGTAGGGCCCTATGGATGGATTGACCATCCATAGAACCCTACATTCAACCCAAGGTAAACCTAGTGGAATGGGTAGAGATGTAGGATTTTTTCCATGGTTATAATGGATCTATGGAAGCTCTGTCTTAATTCCTTTTTCAATTCATAAATTCTTGTGAATTCATGGATTGATTATTAAATTTAAAAGGTATTTTAGGTAAGGTTTTATGAATCAGTTTTGGTTGTCGAACCAGTTTAAGGACATAAGATTTAATGCTAAAACTTAGGTACAATTCTATATGGGTTATATGGGATTTAACTATGTTTATACCTAGTTGGGATTTTTGGGTGAAAAATGTTATAGGTTTTTAAAACATATTGATTCTGTATGAATATCTATACACATACACACATAGATATATATGTATATATTTATGAATAATACCTGATAAATTACACACACACACACACACATTTTTATATATAGATACAAATATATATTGGAAGGTCAAGGTTTTAATTAAATTATGTTTACAATGGATTTATGAATACAGGTATAGGATATATGCTCTATGTCTTTTATAAAATTTTGTAGCATATATAATTTAATATATACAAAATTGGGGTTTATTTTTGGTCAAGTCATAAACATAGGAAGTCTTAAACCTGGTAAGGATGCCAACAATAGATAATTAGTTGAGTAAAAACTATATTGTTTTGGATGAATTATGATTATCAATTGAACTTATTATTTATGGATTGAGTATGCATTAAATTTGAGTTGTGTTTTAAGTCTAGGCATTCGACTGTATATTTGAATGAGGAAATTTTAAGTCTGAGATAGGAATTAATTCAAAATATAGATGAATTACTTAGTCTCCATACAAATCAATTTAGATAATGTAATAAATAAGGATGAGTTAAGGGTTATCAACTGTACTTTTTTGTGGACTGAGTAAATTATATGGCTGAGGTACATAGTCACATAATTCTCAATGCTTGGCATAAAATTACTGAGTAAATAGTCTTTGATCATTTTATATGCTAGTAATAAAAAAGTATAGTAAATTGATTGATGTTTGTATATAGAAATAATGGAATTAATTAAATCATTATTGGCTGTGTTTGATTTGTAAATCACATAAATTTTGTGCATTTAATCAAACATGTAAATTAGGAATTAATTGATATAATTAAGGTGTTGGGATAATTTTATTATAACTTTATGTATAAACAAACTATACGAGATACTCTAAGAACATAGATAGTGATTGTCTACTTAGAGTATAACGTATATATTATCTAAATTATGACTGAATAGAAATCTATGTCAGAGTTTTCTTTATAAAAATGAATAGGTATATTTATAGATGGTATAAAACATATGATTGTAGGTAGTGTTATAAATTTGAGAATGATTACACATACACACACATAATTATGATATGATTATAAACATTATTAGTATAGTAAGGTAAAATGGGTACTTTCTTATATATTTAATGTCTAGATAAAGTAGTAAAATAAGGTATTTAATTATTTAAATATAAATCTTATTGAATTGTTTTATGACTAATTTTTTTTATATATGTAGAATATAAATAAATAAATAAGCTATGTTTAATGTTTGTTTCCTAGATGAAATAACATTATAAGTTGCTTTATGATTTTGGGTAACTGGAAGTCTAGATATAATTCTTACTCAGATTGTATGTATATATTAAGGACTATTTTTAATTTTGTTTATTATTTTGTAATAAACTAGATAATATTAGATTCATTGCATTTCATTTGATGAAATAAATGTGTGTATTTCATATTTTTGTACTTAGAATGTTTTTATTTTCTAAAAGGGAATATTTTGAATGAACATATTGGTTTTTCATATTATTATATATTTTAACCAAATTTCACATTTATGACACTAAATAATCAGTGGATAGATTCTACTAGATTAATTAGTGTCACCAATACAAGATGAGGTGCAATTCAATTGAGTGATGTGTATGAAATTGAATGATCTTAGAGATCATAACTATTTAAAAACTTTGACCAAAGTAATTTTTATAGTTAAACATTATCATTTCATATGTTCATATAGTTTTCATGTTTATGCGATATCATGTTATAATAGATTTTTTTATGGTACACATTATGTATTAGATATCTATAGAAAATGGGTTCTAGTTTGTAACCTAGATTCTTGTACCATCATTATATACCCATCTGTGAAGGGAGGGCCATTTCCTTGTTGAGAGATAGTGTAGGGAATCTTGGTCTATGGTTGGTGTGAAAAAGAACTTGGATGATGCTCTCCTTCCCCATATAAGTACTACACTAAAGACTACACTTGAGATTACAGATTGACTTGAGTCATGGAGACTCATGCTCTGTGGATCTTTGTATCATGTATTATTATTTGAGATATCATTTATTGATGAAACTATAATTTTATTCATTGTAATTATACAATAGTGGCTATAATGTTATATCAGTTATGGCTAAAATTATACTATTACTTTAATGAATTAGATGCAATATTATTATATATTCAATATTGTGTATGATTTGTTATATCTTTTCATGGTGATCATTATCTAAGTGGATTAGATATAAATATTATGGTTAACTAAATTAATGTAGTTAGTTAAATATCACTAATTAGATTTCTCCTGGTGAAATATATAAGATGAATATGTGTAATTAATTTTTATAAAAAATTACTATATCCTGGTAAAACCTAGTGGAGTTATTAAATTGTGATATCAGAGCTAAGGCTCAAACTCTATGACTTAATACAAACATATTCTCATGTTAATAAGAAAGAATAATGGTGCACATTAGCCCAAGAGGTGAGGGTGATTTGAATACCAATCACCCTGTTGATCTAAATCAGTTCACCACTAATCAAGTTATGAAGTTGGATCAAATCCTCGTAACCATGCAAGAGACTAGGGACCAAATCATGGCCCTAGAATAGGAAGTGCATGGCTATAAAGTGGATAATGCTCAAGAGGAACCTAAAGATCATCCTATTGAGTAGGAACATCCTCAAGAGTAGAGGCATAATGAAGTGACATAGGATGCGAGAGATTGAGGAGCTATAGAGTTGGCACGAGATATGAAAAAGGTAAATCCATCCAAGTTTGATGGAACTATATTGGGAGATGGGGCTAAAGCATGGATAATAGATATGGAGAAATATTTTAAGGTTCATAATTACTCTAAAATCACAAAAGTTATTTGGGGAGCTTATCAGATTGCTGGTAAAGTAATAATGTGGTGGGAAAACAAGAATCTTGAGAAGAACCTTGACTCAACCACCACCACTTGGGCAAAGTTTATGAAACTATTTAGGTCATGATAGCTTCCAAAACTATACTTTGATCAAAATCTTACATATTATTAGAATCTTAAGTAAGGGGACTTATTGATTAATGAATACTGAGAGTAATTCACCAAGTTCATTAAGTATGTACCTCAATATTAGGTGGATGAGAGGTATAGGATCAAGAAATTCATCATGAAATTAAAAACCCAAACTGGTTGTGAAGTAAATGTGCATGGTCCATATATCATGGATCAAGTTTTTGAGAAGGTGATCAAGCAGGAAAAAAACTAAAATATCTTTTCTAAGTCAGAGATAAGTTTAAAAAGAAGTTTGGAAGTTCTAAACCAACTTTCAAAAATAAGAACTAAAAGTAGAGGAGTGGAGATTCCAAGAGTTAGTTCAAGAATTAGAACACCAAGTTCAACAATGGTTTAGGGAACAATAAACTTTGTAATGGTTTCAAGGGAAACCAATGGATTGATAAGAAAGGACCAGTTGGAGGTTTCTCCATTTGTGGAGGTGACCATTATTCTCAATAACATCCTCAAGACAAGTTGTAGAACAAGGGTTATACCCCTCAACAAGGTACATTTCAGAAATTAATTCATGTAGCTATTGAATATCATTAGGATGAGTATCAAGCTTTGCCTATATAATTTTTAGGTATTTTTTTTGATCATCCAGTTTCTATTTTTATTGACATGAGAGCTACAAAATGTTTTATTGCTCCTAGAATGCTTAATAAGTTATCTAGAAAATCTGGAGTTATGGAAAATGCATGGTTGGTACAGTATGGGAATGAATCTAAGGTCAAAGTTGACAAGTGTGTAATCAAAGTGGAGATTAGGTTGTATAAATTCACTATAATAGTGGATATTTATGTTACACTATTAGGGTCATATGATTGACTATTATTTGAAGAAGGTTGAGTGTCAAGATGATTTTGGAAATCAAACACAACTTCATGGTGAGAAAAAGGAGTTGAAGATAAGGAAGATTTATATAATTCAAATCAAGAAATCTCAAAAGAAGGGATGTCAGGCATTTATCATTTATATAAATGAGATGGAGGAATCTAAAGAATTATCTATCGATGACTATCCATTTTTCAGGAACTTTCAAGGTATGTTTCTATAAGAATTACCAAAATTGCCACCCAAGCACGAGTTTGATTTCTTGATTGATATCATACTTGGATCAAAGCCATAGTCTAAATCACCACACAAAATGAAAACCATTGAATTGGTTGAGTTAAAGGCATAAATTATAGAATTATTATCAAAAGGGATGATTCGACGAAGTGTGTTACCATGGGGTGCACCAATTGTCTTCATCAAGAAGAAGGATGGTACTCTTCACCTGTGTATAGATTACATGATGTTGAACAAAGTGATGATAAAAAATAGATATTTATTACCATGCATTGATGATTTATTTGATCAAATGTGAGGGGAAACAATATTTTCTAAGATTGATATTAGAATAAAGTATCATAAATTAAGAATCTATGATGAGGATATTTTAAAAACAACATTCATAACTTGATATGAGAACTATAAGTTCATAATGTTACCATTTGGATTGACAAATGATCTAGAAATATTTATGAATCTTATGAATAGTGCATTTAGAGATTATCTGTATCATTTTTTTTAGTCTTTCTATATGACATCCTCATTTATTATAAGGATGAGGAAGAACATCTGTAGCATTTAGAACTAGTTTTATAGCATTTGTAAAAGCACAAGTTGTATGACAAGTTATTTAAGTGTGTATTTTTCCAAAAAATAGTGTAGTATTAGGGACATATTATCTCTATAGATGGTATTTCAATGGATCCAAAAAAGATAAGAGATATAATGGAGTGGTTAATGCCAAAGAATGTGCATGAGGTAAGGAGTTTCATGGGATTAGTAGGCTACTATAGGAATATTTTTTCCAAATTTATTTAATATAGCTAATCTAATTAACTCTCTTTAGTGGAAGAATTAAAGTTTTTTCTAGTCAGATAAGTGAGATAACCTTTCAGTAGCTAAAAAAGAGGCTTACTTCAACACCGTTGTTAAGAGTTCCTAATCTTAATGGTCAATTCTCAGTGATCACCAATAAATCTGGGGATGTAATTGAAGGAGTTCTTATGTAGAATGGCTCAATGGTAGCCTATGAGTCTAGGAAATTGAAGCCATATGAGGTGAATTATGCCTCTCATGATTTGGAACTTATGGCAATTGTGCATGCCTTGCAAGTTTGGAGGCATTCTCTGTTGGGGAAATCATTTGAGTTCAAGAATGATAACTAGGACTCAAGTACATCTTCACCCAACCAAATTTGAATATTCATTAGAGATAATGGTTAGAGTTCTTATCTGATTATGATTTTGATATTAATTATATCAAAGGCAAAGATAATAGAGTAGTTGATTCTCTAATCCATATGAGATACATAACAACCATGGCTAATATCAAGAGTAATTTTAGATATCAAGTAATCAAATCCTTGATAGGAGATGAATTATATTATCACATTAAGAAATTTTTGTCTAAGAATGCTCAAAATCCTAGGTATAAAGGATTTAAGATAGAGAGTGATGGTATTTTGTGGTATAATAGTAGGATATATGTACATGATATAAAGAATCTGAGGATCATGATGCTAAAAGAATTGCACAATGCCCCATATTCATGACATCTAAGAGTAACCAATCTCATGGCTGAGCTAAGACTACTCTATTTATAGAAAAGAATAAAAAGATGCAGTAGATTTTGTGTCTCATTATTGAGAATGTTAACATGTGAAAGTTAAACATGTGCATCCAACTGGATTGTTATATCCACATGATATACCATAATGGAAGTGGTAGGTGATTAACATAGAATTCATCTAAGGGTTACCATTATCATGGAACTAACATGATATGATCTTGGTTATAGTTGACAAACTAGCCAAGATAGCCCACTTCATACCAGGCAACTTGATAGATAATTCACCTAAGTTTACAAATAAATTCATGAAAGAGGTGTATCAATTGCATGATTTTCTAGAGATCATTTTAGATTGAGATCCGAGGATGACTTATAGGTTTTGGTTGACTTTGAATTCATTTTTGGGTATGTAGTTGAATTTTATAACTGCTTATCACCCATTAATTGATGGACAAATAAAGCAATTTAACTAGATTTTCAAAAGATCACTGTCATTTATATTGCATGGATCAGTAATACAAGTGGGAGGAATACCTTCCATTGGTTGAGTTTACTTACAAAAAATCATACCAATCAACATTAAAGATGGATTTATTTGAGGAATTATATGGAAGGAGGTGTATAACACCAATCAGTTGGGACATGTTAAAGGACAAGGTAGTCTTTAGACCTAAGATGCTTTTATAAATAGAAGATCACGTCAGTACAATCAGGCAGAGGTTGGTCAAGGCCAATGATAGATAGAAAATTTATGTTGATCTAAAGAGAACAATAAGGTAGTTTTGTATAGGTGATAAAGTGTTTATGTGGGTTAAGCCTTATAAAAGCTCAATTAAATTTGGGAAGTCAAAAAAACTTTTATCGAGATATGTGGGACCCTTAGAGGTTTTATAAGTGGTCAATCCTATAATATACATGCTTGCATTTCCACCAACTCTAGCTCTTTTTCATAATGTCTTCCATGTGTCTTATCTTAAAAAATAAGTTGTTGATCCTTCACATGTGTTATATTAGAATGCTTTGCAGGTTATGGATCTTGGGGTGATCATGGTAGAACCAATCAGAATAATTGACACTTTCAAACTTATTTTTCATAATAGAGAAGTGTCATAGTGTAAGGTCTAGTGGGACCAATATTTTAAAGATAATATAACTTGGGAGGACTATGATGATTTTTACAGGTTGTTTCCATATTTGTTTGCTTGATTTGATGATACATATTATATTATTTTCTACTGAATAATGTTTTAAATTCAAAACTTGTGTTTGAATAAATGTCATCAGGATGATGACTAGCTTTAGGGGGAAGGATGTCACATCCTAATTTATCTCTAAGCTAAATAACCTATTTGATCCATGGATTATTATGATTTTTAGTTGATTAACTAATATTTGATATAATTATGTTTTGGGCTAACTACCTTCATTGTTATGAGGTGGATGCAAGACAAATCCATATCTCAGAGTATGATGGAGGGAGAGCATCATCAAAGAGGATGGTGTAATAGAGTAATTAGGGGATATCAAAGAGAAAAATAAAAAATCCATGCAAACACCACAATAGAATAATATGTTTTGTGATTATTATTGTGAGTTAGGTAGTCGTATTATGTTTTGTTTTATGTTGTGTATGTCTCCTATGATATTTTGTTATTCTATGATCATGTTGATTTGATTGCATAATTTCACTAATCTAGTTGTTACTGCATTGATTAAATATTAATTTTATTACTAAGTTGATTGAATGATTTTTTTTATTTTAACATGACTTACATCTATTTAAATAATCACTAAATGATTGTATTTTACATTTCTAAATGATTGTATTAATAAGTGATTTTTTGGATTCTTTGTTTAAGTAATAAACATATTTTATTACTTAGTTGAATCAGTTTATTAAGTGACCGATTATGTTATAAAGTTACTATTATCATTATAATAGTTGCATAACCTGTAATAAGATATTAATGAGTTATAAGTCCTTTGCTAGGCATTAACAGATGATTTCAATTGGCATGATTAAATGAAATTAATATTTTTGACTTATGAGTAGTAATTAGGCATTAAATAAAATACTAAGCAAAGTGCTTTAGATTATATTATTGTTTAATGATTAGGTAGATATCATTGTGTTTGATGAATCTTGATAAAGTCTATGGTTATTTGTTTAACCTAAGGGGATAAATTCTAGTTTGAGGTCAAGTTCATAATGTTTGATTCATTGGATAACTTGGTAACAAAATATATAGTCTTTTAAATTCATATGATATATTCTCATGTCATATAGTCATTATGATATATATAATTGTAAATTATCGACATTGCATGGAATTATAATGTTAGTGGCTTATCATTTAGTCAATTCATATGTACTATGGGAACTTGACATAAGTTTTTGATAAAGTCAAAAGGTAGGCATAATATTAAAGATTATAGAATGATTATTTAATTGGTCATTGAGAAGTTTTAAGATGATTAGGGTTTCTAATCTCTTGTTGAATCCATTTAACAATCATTCTTATAAAAATCATTATGTGAGTTTGAAGGTTGGATGCATGAGAAATGATGATAGGTTGTAGCTTAGTGTAGTTCTATTGAGCTATTATAACATGCATATTTTTTAGTTAGTTTTGTCTGCTGAGAATGGAGGAGAAATTCATGGCAAGTAAATGGATGGAAAAGAATAAAAAGAGGAAGAAGGTTGTGAGGGCATGGAATATGAGAGTGTAGAAAGTAGAAAGAGAAGAAAGGGTATTCAAGCTAAAGAAAAAGAAGATTCAACTTTTTTAGCATTATAATCAACTATTATAGGTTACTAGTGTACTTTAAATTCTTATGTGTTGTGTTTGATGGATTTATGGAAAATAATTGGAAAGGGTTATTGGGTTTTATTTGTTTTTGAAATTATGAAAAAAATGGTAGTATGTAGGGCCCTGTGGATGGCTCGACCATCCACAAAACCCTACATCCAACCCATGGTAAACCTAGTGGAATGGGTAGAGATGCAGGATTTCTTCCATGGTTATAATGGCTCTATGGAAGTCTGTCTTAATCCTTTTTTCAATTTGTAAATCCTTTTAAATTCATTGATTTATTATTACATTTAAAATGTATTTTGGGTAGGGTCTTATGACTCAGTTTTAGTTGTCAAACATGTATAAAGACATAAGCTTTAATGTTCAAACTTAGGTAAAACTCTATATGGGTTATATGGGATTTGACTATGTTTATACCTAGTTGGGATTTTTGGTTGAAAGATGTTATATGTTTTTAAAACATATTGACTGAGTATATGTGTGTGTGTGTGTGTGTGTGTGTGTGTGTGTGTGTGTGTGTGTGTGTGTGTGTGTGTGTGTGTGTGTGTGTGTGTGTGTGTGTGTGTATTCAGGATTAATTCTTGATAAATTACACACACACATATTTGTATATATAAATACAAATATATATTTTAAGGTCAAGGTTTCAATTAAATTATATTTTCAATGGTTTTATATGAATTTATGAATACGGGTATGGGATATATACTCTGTGTCTTTTATAAAAGTCTATAACATATATAATTTAATATATACCAAATTGGGGTTTATTTATGGTCAAGTTATAAACATAGGAAGTATTGAACTTGGTAAGGATGCCAATAGTAGGTAATTAGTTGAGTAAACAATATATTATTTTGGTTGACTTATGATTATCAATTAGACTTATTATTTATGGACTGAGTATGCATTAAGGCTGAGTTATGTTTTAATTCTAGGTATTCAACTATATATTTACTTGTATGAGGAATTTGTAAGTCTAAGATAAAGGAATTAATTCACAATATAGATGAATTGTTTAGTCTCTATACAAATTGATTTAGATAGTGTAATAAATAAAGATGAGTTATTGGTTATCAATTATACTTTTTTATGGACTGTGTAAACTATAGGGCTAAGGTACATAGTCATAGAATTCTTATTATTTGACATAAAATGATTGAGTAAATAGTTTTTGATAATTTTATATGCTAGTAATAGAAAAGTATAGTAAATTTATTGATGTTTGTATTTATAAATAATGAATTTGGTTAAATCATTATTGGTTGCGTTCAATTTGTAAATCATATAAATTTTGTGCTTTTAGTCAAACATGTCAATTAGGAATTAATTGGTATAACTAAGGTATGAGGATACTTTTATTGTAACCTGATGTGTACCTAGAGTATACAAGATACTCTAAGAACATAAACAATGGATGTCTACTTAGAGTATAGCGTATACATTATCTAAATTGTGAATGAATATAAATCTATGTGAGAGTTTAAAAAAATGATAAGGTATATTTATAGATGGTATAAAACATATGATTGTAGGTAGTGTTATAAATTTGAGAATGATTATACCATATATATATATATATATATATATATATATATATATGGATGTACACAGCTATGATATGCTTATAGACATTATTAGTATAATAGGGTAAAATGGGTACTTTGTTATGTATTTAATGTTTAGATAAAGCAATAAAATAAGGTATTTAATCATTTAAATACAAATCTTATTGAATTGTTTTATGACTCACTTTTTTTATTAATGTGGAATATAAACAAATAAATAAGTTGTGTTTAATGTTTGTTTCATGGATGAAATCACATTATAAGTTACTTTGTGATTTTAGGTAACTGGCAGTCTAGGTATAATTCTTACCCAGATGGTATGTTTATATTAAGGACTATTTTTGATTTTGTTTATTATTCTGTAATAAATTGGATTATATTAGATTCATTGAATTACATTTGATGGTCTAAATGTGTGTATTTTATATTTCTGTACTTAGCATTTTTCATCTACTAAAAGGGATATTTCAAATTAATCTATTGGTTTTTTATATTATTATATATTTTAACCAAATCTCATAATTATGACACTAAATAATTAGTGTACAAATTCCACTAGATTAATTAGTGCCATCAATGCAAGATGAGGTGTAATCTGATTAAGTAGTGTGTATGAAATTGACTGATCCTAGAGATCATAACTATTTAAAAACTTTGGCCAAATTAATGTTTATAGTTAAAATATTTTCATTTCATACGTTGATATAGTTTTCATATTTATGTGATATCATGCTATAATGAATTTATTTATGGTACACATTATGTATTAGATATCTACAACACATGGGTTCTAATTTATCACTCTGGATTCTTGCACCATCATTATCTACCTATATGTGAAGGGAGGCCATTTCCTTGTTGGAATATAGTATAGAGGATCTATGGTCCATGGGTTTTGTGGAAAAACATTTAGATGATGCTCTCCTATCCCACAGGAGTACTACACTCGAGAATACACTTGAGATTATAGATTGATACTTGAGTTGTGTAGACTCTTGAGTCATGGAGACTCATGCTCCATGGAGCTTTGTATCATGTATTACTATTTGATATATTATTTATTATTGAAACTATAGTTTATTCATTGTAATTATACAATAATGGATTTAATGTTGTATCAGTCATGGCTGAAATTATACTATTAATTTAATGAGTTAGATGTAGTATTTATTATATATTTAGAATTATGCATTATATTTTATATCTTTTCATGGTGATCATTAGATAAGTGGATTAGATGTAAACCTTGTGGTTAACTAAATTAATTTAGTTAGTTAAAGATCACTAATTAGATTTCTCATGGTGAAATATGTATGATGGATATGCGTAATTAATTTAAAAAAAAAGTTTACTATGTTCTGGTAAAACCTATTGGGGTTGTTATAAGTGTAATCCTAAGTAAGGTTTCCTCACCTATGTTGACCATCTAAGGGAAATCAAAGCAATAATTGGTACCAAGATTGTTAACTCAATCTTGGTTATTGGTTCAACCATAGTTTTGAGACACAAATACTAGTAAGAGAGAACATGGAAATAACACCAGCAATATGATATATAAATTGAAGACAAAGACAAAATAACACCAACAATAATCTATTCTATAAAATCAAAAAGTGTTTTATAGTAATAATTAATTATTTTCATAACTTAATTTTAAAATAATAAAAACCAATAAAAAATATCATTCAAATAAAATCCATAGATAAATCTAATATACAACATGAATGAAAGGCTAAAGGTAATACTGAAATGAGAATTCTTACCCTCTTATCTAGTTAGGAGATTCGGATCAGTATAAGTGTTTCTTCTGCAAGAACCTTAGTTGTAGTTGTTTCCCCTAAGGTACATACACATATGTCAATTTTTTACATCATGTTTTTTGGGAAAAATATTGTGTGATTCAATATATTTAGTCATGGAGGTACCACCCCCCCATGACTAAAACCCTTCAGAAAACTAATCCAACCCATTCTAGCTTATCCAAGGAAACTCCTATATAACACTCCTTAATGTTTCCACACCTAATCATAACACACTTTGAGGATAAAAATTAAGAGTATTCACTTATAAATCACACTTTACCTTATGCATGTCATAAATTATTTCACATAAATACATTCTACTTCAGGAAAATGAATCATGCTTTACCACATGATAATCATTGGTGCTTTCATCACCAATTAGTACTTTTACTATACCTTTTTGTCCATACTACCAACATTAGATATAATATGATTATCTGGCATATATTTATGGGAATAAAGGTAAAGGTCCATGGAATAGGATTTCCTTATCCTTGGTGCTTAACAAGACAAGCTCATTCTAAAAAAGAGTCAAATAATCAACATCAATTAAACCAACATAATATAATGAGAACCATTCATGTCTCATGGAAAGATTATTTGCCCATGTTTCCTATATGTAGGGATACTTAAGCTTCATTGATTGGCCCATAAGATTCAATAATGTGCACCTAAAATTTATCTTTTAGGATTGGATCCATTCCCCTGATCGAAGAGAAAATCATGTGGAAATACCCCTTGCTAACTTTCCCATATAAGTCAATGAGAGGTAATTAACATGTAATATAAAAATAAAGAGTGAAATCTTATCTTATGACCTCCATTGACCTGCCCATATTGGCCAACATAAGGCATGTGATGTTTATCCCCAATGTGACAGTTTACCCAAGACATAAAACTGGCTTAGCCAAGCATTTAAGTGAGTATCACATTATTGATAAGAAGTTTCAACTTATTATAAAAATAGAGTTATTGGCTCCCAACACATATGGATAAAAAAATAGAGTACAATTCTATTCTTCGCTTAAGAGGCTAAATATCCTAGACTCGCTAAAGAGACATAACATAGTCAAGCTCAAGTGAACCCTACTTATTATAATTCAATAGATAAATTTATTTTCCCAAAGATTTATAAGAATGAAAACTAGGCTTTAATGACACTATCATATCCGCTAAAAATCCAACTAGATTTTTTTTGGGAGTTAAAATTCTAGCTTCATTTATCTACTTCTATGTAAATTAATAGAGAAATCTATCATAAATTCACTTTGCATTATATTAGTGGATAACACAACACTAGTGATCAAACCACTAATTTTAGTTTAGATTAGTGTCACAATATTAATTAACTAACTAAGAGAAAATTCCCATTACCTACATGCCCCTAGTGTAACTCATTTAAATTTGGTAGTCAGTGACAAACTAGATATGAACTATAACATGACTATGACCATGATGCCAACTGGGTTCACTACCATTTTACACCTAATTTTTAACATTAACCATGATAAAATATATAATTATGTATCAATAGGGTTAAAAATTACCATGAACATGGATGTCTTTATGTTACTATAGGTAATAAGCTCATTACAATATTTAACACAAGGCTCACCTCAAATAATCACCAATCAAGTAGGGTTAATTCCACCAACCCACATTAACTTAGATCCATAACCCAATAAAAAACATCATTTTTCATGTGGACCTTATAGTTTAGGTGCATCAAAGTCTATGATGTTATAGATAATATTAGGAAAAATACCTAAGTATAGAAAAACATCAAAATTATACCTATAACATACAAAAACTAATAATTGTGATGAAATGCTATGTATCTTTGGTTTTTATAATGTTATTAATATGCTTATATTTTGAAACATGGTAACATAATATATGCAAATGTAATGTGTTAGATTATTACAAAACTACAGATGCACTAACAACTATTTTGTAGGTAATGATCAAACTAGTTCATTTACATGACAAGTGACTTTCAATTTGTAGAAGGGAATAAAGGAGAGATAAGATATATGAGATAATGAAAATGTAAAACTACTCATCATTATTTCATAAGGAATATGAGGTTGACTTAATCCTTAAGAGCAAATGGGAGGATTGTACTTCTTTTTGGTCTTAGAAAACACTAATTTTGTTAGATTCCACTAGAATTAGATCGAGAGATGACCATCCATGAAAAAATTAGTATGAGGGATGAGATTATCCATTTGGCATAGACATATAGGCAAGATTTTTTGGGGTTTTATTACTATTTGGACACTTTTTGGATTACTCTTTTCCCTTGCTTTATTTTTGCAACCCCCTACACTTAATCTCATGCGATTAGGAAGACACATGGGTTCATCACCAAAGGATGAATGTAGGTGATTAAGGGAATCTCCCATAATTTTAACCCCACACAACTAGTAATATGTGAGGGATAAACATCAAGGATTATAAAAGTGTGAGATTTTTGTAATTTCTTTTATTTTGCATAAGCTTAAGCATATAAAGTGTCATTCTCTCTTTTTTTTTGAAAAGCTCTCATCCCCAAATCTTGGCCTCACGAAACCAATAATATGTAAGTTCTCATCAAAATTCAATAATATAGGCAAATATTTAACCTTATTTAGATCATACTAGTGTGTTTTCTTAGGGGGAATCATAAAAAGGGGATTTTGTCAAGGATAAGCTTCTAGACTAGGCTATAGGATAGAGTTTCTAAGCCTACAAAAAAGTATGGGAATGAGGTGAAAAATGCTCTTAAGAACTAAGATAAAACCCCTATGTTATATTTATAATTATAAAGTTTTCTAAAGGGGATGAGGGTGATATGAAAAGGTAAAATCAGATGATATGCTACATTTGAAATTTTTGTCATGCAAACTTATAACTAAATAATAACTAACCAAAATGTAAAACAATATAACAATAATAACATTTTTATTAACACAGATAAAGCAATGTGAAATGAAATCTTATATATGAATAAATGTTTTAGGTGAAAATAATTCACTAATTCATCGGGTTCCTTTCTATCTAAGGTGCATAACCTGAAAGATCTATTATCACAATCTTCTATCACCAAATATAGACCTAACCAATTAGGCTTGAATTTTTAACCTTATAATTTATTCTTATCTATTCTATTGTCAAGCCTCGATACAAGGTATATTAATTTAATTAGGTGTTTACGAAAATTTTATTGTATTATTGGCACATACAATCTATGTAATCAATGTGATTTTGTGTGGCCATAAGTTGATGTTCATCTAGGGTTTCCAACCTAGTTAGCCATTCAATTCTAATTATTCATGATCAAGGACACCTTGAAGAGCAACATGAAGGCCAAGAATTTCTACCTAAATAGGTATAATTACTTCATATCTAAAGACAAGGGGATATGGGATTTCCTCTGTGGGTGTACAAATACTCATCCTATAGGCCCATAATGTAGTATAGAGATAAATATGCCATTTATTTTATTATCTTAAAGAAATTTTGACTAAGATTGAATTTAATGTTTTATTTTTGGCCTTGTCTTGATCATTGGCTTTTGGGTTTTAAAAATATTTCATATGATTGGATATAACACATTTATTTCATAGTTCACGTACCTTAAGGCTTTTTAAGGGGGATCCATTTCCTGTGACAATGACTTGTGGAATCCCAAACCTATAAATGATTTAGTTTAAGATGAATTTCATGATTAAAAATATAGTAATAGTTGTCAGATTCATTGATTCTACCTACTTGGTGAAATATTTAGTGGTCATAATAATGAAGTGATGGCCATCAAAAGAAGCATCAGAAAGCTCACTAACTAAATTAATCCCCCAAGTGGAGAAGGGTCATGGGGTGATAGCGGGTTGGAGTGACTGGATAGGGATGTGGATCTCATGGGAGAAGTGTTGAATTTCTCAAATTTCCTCACATACTCAATGGTATCATTTTTAAGAGTGGGAAAAAAATATCCCATCCTATGAATTTTATAAACAGTTGTGTGGCCACTAAAGTGTCCACCAAAAACACCTATGTGATAGTGAAAAAGGTATTTTTTAGACACCTCATGATTAACACATATAATGAGAATTCCATCAAGATATTTTTTTATATAATAACTCATAAATAATAATGTACTTATCCATAATGATATGAAGGTGTTGACTTTATTATGATTTTGAACCTTTAGGATACCTATAATCGACTAGGTAGTTTAATTTTTCATACCATGTGAAAGAGATAGTCATGAGTTTCTATATATAAAATATTAATTAAATTGGGAAATAAATATCAATAATATCACCAAATTATAACAAGGATATTATTTCAAATTCACTTGGGCAACTTACATTTAAAATTCAAGGATTTTTAAATTAATATCAATAATATTAATTCAAGGAGTTTTTATATCTAGATAAGTCATCCATGAGGGATAACAAATCATAACCTATTGTAGCATCCATTATTATGTCTATAGAAGGTAAAGGTAAATCATATTTTGGACATGCCTTGTTGATATCATGAAAATATATGAATATCCTAGTTTTTCCATTCTTCCTTAGAAGGAGGATGATATTAGACATCTATTTAGAGTAGTTTATGGGTTTTATGAACCCTAATTTTAACAACTCAATGAAATCATATTTAACATTTAATGAACCCTTGGGATTGATTGTCCTAAGATTTTATTTGATGGGTTTTACACGAGGCATGTCAACTAGATTGGACATGACTACTTCAGGTTTTATCCCCATTATGTTTGCATAAGAAAAGACAAAGGCATTAGAAAAATTAGTGAGAAATTTCCAATGGTCCTCCACCTCTTAGGGGTAGAGTTAGGATCCAAGGTTGAGGATACTATGGATTTATTTTATCCCTATGTTGATGTCTATGGTTTCTTTAATTGTGGAATCACTCCATTCCTCAAATTATTATGGGCAAGAGGAATATCCAAATCTTCGTCATTCTCTTAAAACATGTCATTTTCCTTATGATAAGAATGATAGTCCTTGATCATATAATATTAATCATAATATTCCAATACAAGGGAAAATGAGGGGTAACATGTGAGGTGAAAGCTCATTTTATGGTGTGAAAATGGAAGGTGATCATAAGTTTTCAATAAATTTAAGATTGCCTCATCATTTTTTCAAATTAAAGAACAAATGGAACAACCTGGTCTTCCATGTGAGAAAGGGTTTGATCATTAGACACTTTTTTAACAATGGGTGAAAACCTTATGGATACTAAAAAAATAGGCTCTGATATCACTAGATGAGGGGAAAAGTAAGAGGAAGACGTAACCATGGAATCATCAAGCCAACTATTTTATCTAGGAATGAGCTTAGTGGAGATGAAATCAAATTCCTTGGAAATTTCATGTACAAAATTTTTATAGAGTTGGATATGTTTAGATTTTTTATGGTAAAATTATGAAACTTGGTTGGTCACTAATAATGAGTCACCTTTAATTCTTAGATTTTGAACACATAGCCTCCTAACAATGAGCATCCTTAACAATATGGCCTCATATTCTACCCCATTACTTGTGTATTTTAAGTTGAGTACAAATCCAAAGGGCATGATTATTCCCCAAAGGAAAATCATGATGGTTCCTGATCTTGTGCCAAAATGACATTTTGATACATAATAATAGAGCATCCATTGATCACTTATAGAGGAAGGATCATCATTGTGATTAGGGTGTGCCTCTCTTGGTTTCTTGAAATCTTAACCATATAGATGTTATGTATGTTAGCTAACCCTTTTTAGGTTTCTAGGTTTTGATATTTATAAATGTCATAAGTCCCTATTCCTCATGGATCAAAAGGAAGCATGATGGACTTATCCTCTTCCAAGATACTAATAATATTAGTTGTAGACTTGGTAGAGACAACTAACATTGTCACAATATTTTATACACATGTTTTCCATTTCCCTGATCTCATTTTCCTCAAAATTTTCACTTGGGGAAGCTTTGGGGCTCTTATAACTTGACTCAAGTTAAACATTGTGGTTTTTATTTGATATTTAAATTTATGAAGTGGAGTGGTTTTCACCACATGATTACTTGTCATGTGGTAATACATATGAAGCCCTAGTCTTTTATTTAGGGATGTTTGGTGAACATAAAATGGATTTGGGTCACTCGAAGAAATAAAGACCTTTCATAAGTGGAAAAACATAATTTATTAGAAGAGTGTTTAAGGGAATGTCTTCATTATATGGATCTAGGACCTTTTAAGGTTTATCTTATAATTTGTATCTTTTTCCATCACATATAACTTTGTAAGCATAGTCTTGGGGCCCAAATTAAAAAGCAATACAATGGTCCTAATAGAATATGATTTTAGGTTGTCATTGCATCATAAGGTGTTTATAGTTGTGAATTAATTGGTTTCTCCATAGCCAAGATTATGATTAAATGAAAAGGGGACTATATTGATAACCACCCTGTAACCAACCATTTCTATCTTCACATAGTTATTGTAGATCCAAACTTTAAAATACAAGGATGGATCCCAAATATTGGCCATATCAAAATTTGGGGGAAGACTTATAAGGTAAAAAAATTATGTTACATCTCTCAAGTTTTGACTAGGTAGATACATATCTAAATCTATGTTGTTTATTTAGGATTGAGGTGGAGGCATGATGCTGATTAGATGACTTAATACTAAGCCATAAAGTAATGATGAAAAATGGTCAAAAGAGTCTTTAAAAAGTTCCATAAATGAGATGTGGGAAATTTTTTTTGTAATATATATAACTAAATCATAGTCTCCCATGGGCTTGGGATTGGTTTAGATGTCAATTTCTAGAATGTTTGTAGAAAGGGGAGTTGTTTGTTGGTACTCTTGGTATTGGTTTGGATGTCAATCTCTAGATTTTTTTTTTAAAGGGGAGTGTTTGGTTGGTAATCCATTTTATGACTTATGATTTGCATCCTCATTTATTTCTCTTTCTATAATGACTATCATTCTATTTTTTCCTTAAGGCCCTAATTGGGTAGTGTAGACGCTCAAATTTAAACTTTAAGTGTTTGACAATGTATAATATTGATATCATTACTATATATACATAATATTTTTAAAATTTATCATTCATTGATGCATTATATCTTGAAAAAACCTATCAAGTTCAAATCTCTTTGAGTACACACCTTAAATGGTGAACTAGGAAAGGGGTGGGCAAACTGATGGTGCTTCATGAGAGATATTATTGTTTATCTATCAGTCCCATATCTATTCCAAATTCCCAAAATTTTATCCTTTAATATTTATCCTTATATTTGACATCCTATAAATATGTCAAGACCTATATGTTCCTACTATGTCAACTAAATCAATGTAGTTCTAACCATTATCCATCCCATCTTAACTACATTGATCAGATCAATGTAGTTCCAAAATTTTGGGCACATGATTCATAATTAGGCCAAATTTGGTGATGTAAGTCAAGCTTAGTCAACATATTTATGACTAAATTGTGTTGTTCAATATTTTTAGCTAAATACTTAGGAGGGATTAGGGTCATCCATCACTATAAATACAAGTCACCATTTCAATCAAATAGAGAGGAACATTCATTTTTAATTGTTTGTATTTCTACCCTAAGTCTACATTTGGAGGATTTATTTATTTGATTTTGCCTTGGAGATAAAATCTTGTCTTATTGAATCTTGGATGCAATAGGAGGAGTCCTTTTAGCATAAAAATTGATTCAACCATTAAGATCATTACAACCATAATAATATCTTAAAAATCACCATTGGCCAAGGGAGATATTGAGGCTCGATATGTCTTATTTAAGATAAGTATATTCTAACCCTAGTTATTTATTTTTGATATATATAAGCTGTATAATTTCTTTGTTAATGAATTCATATCTCCTTGTTTGAATTATCTCTACACTTAAACCTAGTGTGGCTATAGGATTATTCAAACTTGCCATTTATACACCTTAGATAGCCTAGGACCCCATTTTCCTACCATGGACTTTTTTAAATTTTAATATGTTTATAATCCATCCCATTACATTGCTTGATTTATATATTTTATTTCTTTTTAATTAGAGACCTAGTTAGGGCTATTGTATTGTGTTGATTGCCTAGAGGATTTGAAACCCTTTCTCTTGATATTGTGTTGTAGGTGCTCCCCTTGCTAGGTTTAGTAGATCCATTGGTAATATAATAATTTAATTAAGTATAAATGGGATATATATGAGTCTCTATATTTATATAGGATAGTTTTAGGTCAATCCTAGCTCATTACATACACTTACAGTGCTTGGCCTATTCACCATTCCATTAAATTTAAATCTATATGGGAGTATTTTATATTTTATTCACTATATTATAACTACTCATAACATCACTTAGGAATACATATTTTGAGTATAGATTCCTATTAGTCAAATCCCAATAGTTTTTATCCTTCTAGGATAAGACCACACTAGTCAGATAGGGTTGCAACCTGACCTTATATACTCGTGCGGTCTTATCTCTGATATTACAACTGTAACTTTTTAAATTTGAGACATTTTATTTTACCCTTCATGTAATTTTCGCAAGGTCAATTCATTAAAATATTCAAATGATTTATTTATATAAGCATATCAAGTCCTCTCCAAACATAACTATCAATCACTTGGAAATTTTGTCACACATTAAACAAAGGGGCATTAATATTTCTAATTCTATTTCTAAATTATTATAATAGTAATAGACACATATGAAGTTATTTTATTATAGGTTAAGAGAACTAATTTTCAAGCATTCAAATCAATCTATCTAGTTGAATTAATATATCAAATATCAATATTCACACATTCACTCTAAGAGGGATAACTACATTGTTTTGAGATCCTTTTCAACCATGTAGGTAGCACTTAGATTACACAGGGTTTTCTAAGGATACCTTAACTATTCCATTTATCTTATTCCCCCATTTTTTATTTATCTCTATTTATTTTATCATGTAAGATCCAAGGTTTTTATTTTACAAGTCTTCTACACATCAAATCAACACACACAAATAATTAATAAACCCTCACAAATAGGTCCAAGTACCTAGATCAAAAAATTAATCACACAATCAATCAGGACATGGTCATAGTCAACATAAAATAAATTAGTATGACCCTATCCTCTTAGTTCAGCCTTGTCCCATCATAGTTTGAAACTATGATTTTTTCTATGACATAATTCAGGGGTCATTTCCATCAATTTTTAGCAACAGTCAGCCTGCACAATCAACATAAATTCAATTTGATCTAGGTTTGCATATATTTTGATCAATTTAATATTTATAGATAATTTAAAATTATATAAATTACTATATTTTACATTTAGGTTATGTATATATTAGAAGCTAAATTATATTCTAATAGTTTTTTAATTTTATTGCATGCCATTAGTAAATCGAAACAAACACATATTAACATTCTGTTGAACCCATATTTTTTTCTTTAGAAAAATAATTTTTATTTTATTTATTTTTACTTTAGGATTTAATTTTTTTTTTGAAATTACTCAAACTAAAATAAAACAATCTTCAACCTTGGATATAAATCTAAACCCATGAGTCAATCTTCTTTGACCTTGGATTTATATTCGACACACAATAAATTGTCTTGTCACCTTGGATAAATATTTGACATTGAAGTTATTTATTTTGAATTTGAGTTATTTTTTTTGATATCTATACACAAAAATATTTTGTTTTTTCATCTCTTTATTTTCTATTGCTTGATGACAGTACTTATAAAACTACTTAGTGACTAAAATTACAGGCTAAGTAATGATTTATTTTATGGATACCATGGTGTGAGAGGTACTTCCCAAATAATAATGCCATTTAAAAAAAAATAACATGGATTTTAGTTCTCCATAACTCATGGTATATTAAAAATTCTTAGGTTCCCTTGTTTAAACTATAGGAAGCCTCTTTTATCCATCTGATTTATGGTGCACTACGAGGAGCATATCACCCAGGGAAGTTACTATCAATGTATCCTTAAAGATGATTTAATGGGTTACATGAATGCTTAGCCTCTCTAGTTAGTGATATAAAATATTGGGCTAAAATGGTGTATGAATGGGAAAATATATTTGATAACACACACAATTATTTAAACCCTTGCCTAGATCACCCTTAATCCTTATTTTTTTCTTATCTTGCATTCATAATGGGATATTTATTTCATATGTTACATAGGATCATGAAATTAATTATTATATTTTATATTGCTAAAAATATGTTTTCACATGGATTCAATGTCAAATTAATAATAAGTTATACTAAACAAGGCCCAATATCATGAGCTTCCTATTTCAAATGATTGCACTACTATATCATGTCATTATTTTTATTTAGTTTAAGCATCATAAAAAATATATTTTTTAAATTATAGAATGACCTAAGAATAAGAAGAATCATATGCTATACATTTTATCAAATTTTCAAATCAAAACAATATTCCATTGATTATTCCATACACTCTTGAAGGGTGCATTATAGCTCTTATTTTATAACCCGACACTCAAGAAAACTATAGTGAAATTGATGAAGGAAAAATTATGGAATATATTAATGCACATATATAAAAGGTTAAATCATACCTATATATTTCTAGAGATTAACAAAAAAAGGGGTCCCAAGATAGTATTTCCAATGTTGCTACTTATATTATTGCATCTATTCCTATTTCTAAACCTGTAGTTACATCTATAACATCATCACTTTGTTTGGGAACACCACTTGGTTTTCAAAAAGTATACATGCCTATGATTACTTATGATACTTATACTCCTCCAATCACCTCTAAAAATAATACTCTTGAGCATACAATTATTTCCTTACAAGCCAAGCTATGTAAACCTTAACAATCTCTTTCTCATGCTATCCCGTCCATGTACAAAATGTTCCTTGTTATATAACCATTTAACACCCAAAATTGCATATTATCCATTACTAGTTGGCTTTATATCTCATAATCTTCCTCTATATGAAGGAAAAAGTGATCTTGAATACCATTTGTGTGTATTCCATGTAGCTTATCTAAATTATGCAAATTATGATAATTTGTTGACAAAACTCTTTTGAATAAGTCTCAATGAATATGATCTTAGATGGTTGTATGATCTTCCTCTTCAATAAATAATGGATTTAAATACTTTGGAAAATAATTTTTTAACCCAATTTTCTATCAATTTTTTTGAAAATCTATCACATGCTTAAATTACAAAGCTCAAACAAGGGTCTAATAAATAATCAATGAATATGTTATAAGATAAATGACTATGCTATAAAAAATGACAAATCAAATGGATGATAATGAGATCAAGATATTTTCACTTAAATTTTATTTGATAAATTCAAATATTTTGATAGCTATGCCATATAGTCAAAGAACATGAGATCAAATTGATTATTTTCAACAAGCTCAAGTATACTTCAAATGCTCCTTATACTTCAAATGTAAAGTTTCAAATCAATACAAATCACAAGAACAAACCTAATGAAAGTAAGAATAAAGCCAAGATTATAGTTAATGTTATTTCATAACCAACACAAAATCTTCAAATAAAAAATCCACCAAGGAGGAAATTCTGAAGGTTACCATCACTTCCTTATGTATTGTTGTCAAAAATACCTGAATGCAATCTAATCTCTATTCCCCCACCAATGAAATTAGACATGTCTAAATGAAAATATAAAAGATTTGATAAAAATGCATATTATCACTATCATTGATATATTAGGAATTACATAAATATATGTTTCAAGCTCAAGAACATAATACAAGATGTCATTGATGAGAATATTATTTAAATTGGCACACCTACTGAAGAAGCTAAGCCATAAGAAAATGACAATTCAAAACCCAAAATATATAAATATCCATTTAAAAATAATGAAAAAAAAGCAAAGATAATTCTAAAGTACACTATGCATATAATGCTCATCCTCCTCCTTATTCATATGGGAATACAATTTATAACATCATTATTACAATTACAATCAAACAAGCATCACATCATATGATTACATTTGTGACAGTGAATTTTTTAATGATGATTTAGATATACATGTAATATTTATTCGAGACTATGTTTACAATAAATCCATATAGATCAAGCAAAAATACATGCACCATAACACTCCTCTACTCTCTTGATTTTACAAAACAAGATTTACACGATACTTCTAGAGTTGTCAAAGCATTTGGTGGTCATACACAAGATACTCTTGGGAATATAGTGATACCTTTATAAGTGAGATTTATCATAGTTCCCATTCCATTCTTAGTTATACTAAGCACAAGGGTATTTGATATGATATTAAGATGCACTTATATATATAAAACATTAGAGTAGTAATTTCTACATTACATAAATGTCTCAAATATATTCATGGTAATCAAGTAGTCAAATTTCTAGGATCTAATATGAATATATTTCACAAAAAAATGATATTTAATCATAAATAATAGTTGGTTGGAACATATAATGAGAAACATGGTAATGAAATAGTTTAAAAAACTATGCAAGAGTGTGATCTAGTCACACATAAACATATTACAAAATCAACTTCTCTATCTATTTAAGAGCTTGATATAGTTACATATGGGAATATTCAGTTAGTTTTAAAGATGGTACATTTTTATAAGCATATAAGTGGAACCTATAAAGAGGCATTCATTTCCTAAGACACCATAGTTTGTTCAGAGAGATTTACCATATGCATAAGAAATTACATCTTCTCCTATTACACATAAAGATATAAATTCACATGGGTATAAGCCTAGTGCTTTAGATGGTTATATTATAGCATATGATTCATATTTATATTTAAAAGCATATACAGTGGGCAATTCCTCTTCATAGTGAATCACTCCTTCATATAGTGTAATTGGGTATACATATGTGCAGCCTTTTGATGAGATCCTTAGTTAAACAAAACCTCTTACTTCCTCTTAATCCATTGATTGGGTCAATTCTCTTGATTAATTATTTACATAATTTACTTTGTACATAGCTTCCTTATTTTTACTTCATTGATAATTTTTCATCCCTTATCATTACTTAATTGCTACCTCTTTTATCCCTTATCCAAGCATTATTCTATCCCTTGGATTTATTTTCACTTTGGGTATATACCCTCTTAATTTTTGAATCGATTCAAACAATCCAAAATCGCTATCTTACAATGCTTATTATTTATGGAAATTTCCTTGCTTAATATTTCATATCTATCATGCTATTATTCCTATTACATTTACATGATTACATGTACTTACTCCTACATTATCCATGAACACATATAGTTTCTTGCCCTTTGGGGGCATACCCATTCTTATATATATCAATCACTTGTGTTACATTGATATGAATAATCTACATATACATTGGGGGAAAATTAATTTCCTTATTTTTTCACTATGATTTATCACCTTGTTGTGGATTATTAAAATCCATTCCATTTATTATATTTTCAAATCCTTGTTGTATGCATGTGCTAGGATTAGCCTACAACTATCCTATCTCAATAGATCCAAACTCAAAGAGGGTTAATGAAATATATCCATGATAATAAGGGGTTGAATAGTAGTTAATGGATTTACAGACCTAGAAGAAGGGTTTCTTATTTCTCAAATGCCTAGAGGAAAGGGTTACAAAGCTTAAACCTATGGCATAATGAAACAAATATAACTAGAACTCTATGAAAGTAAATGATTGACAATAAGTAATGTAAGTATTTGTGTAAATAAAGTAAACTAATGGAGAAGTGTTATAATCATAATAAATGACAAGGTGCCATGGTTGACAAATGGGGGTATAGGCAACCTAAAATGAAATATGACAAGTACAAGTGATATTATAGCCACACTACTATAAGTGTAGAGAGAACCTAAACAAGGATACACACACATTTATTCATTAAGAAACAAGTAACATATAATCTAATAAGTAAATAAAGGAAATATTATAAGGTTATAAATAATTACCTTAGAATGTACCCATGGAACATCAATCTCCCCCTTGGAAAATGGTGCTTTGCTAGAGATGTGGCTATGAATACCTCAAATGGTTTTAGAAGACCTAATAATACACCTAATGACTTCTATTGGATCTTTAAGACTTCCACAAGACAAGCTTCCTCAAGATAAGGTTCTAGATCTAACTCCTTCAAATGTGAGTTAGGGTAGAAGTGTGAGTGAAATAAAAGTGAAATGAGTTTATATGCTTATTTTTTAATTAAATATGACCCATATATATAGTTTCTAATACCCAAAACCAACTTCAAACTCTACACTGATGCCATCAACCAGATCAATATAGTTGAAATATGTCAACTAAGAGAAAATGGTATCCACTAGGCTAATATAGTATAAATGTTAGATAATAGGCTCAAAATTACATCGAGCTGGTTGATATAATACAAGAAGAGAAAATATACAAAATAGATGGTATCGACGTAGCTGATGTCACATGATATAGAGAAATTGACATAAATGAGTAAGATAGGATGGAAGGAGGTAAGTATCAAGATACATATGAAGACAATGGACTTGTAGTAGGAATTATATTATCAGGACATAGATAAAAATATCTCTCATAAAGTACTATAAACTTTCACATCCCTTTCTTGATGACCCCTTTAAAACATGCACTTAGGGAGATTGATGCTCAGCAAGTCATTGCAAGAGAAAGTGTCAATAAGTAATAAAGATGTAAAATATTATGTGTATACACTTGATTATTTACACTTTGCAAAATAATTAAGTTCAAATATTTTTAAAATTAAAATTACTCAAAAATTTTCAAAAATTCAAAAGCATTCAATTATTTTCAAAAAAATTCAAAAAAAGCATATATGTCAAAATTTCAAAAAAATCAAAATATTTTTAAAAATTCAAAATCATGATCTACAAGCATTTATAAATGTTTCTAGATTACTTATTTACATATGTTATTTTTTTGATGTTAATTAAATGTTGTCACCAAATCTTGCACCCTAGAAGAGGTTGTTCAGGCCTCTTCTAGATTTGGACAACACGGAAACATTTATAGGTATGTGGGTGTACCTATATTAGAAATGAGCCTCTATATTTAAGGGCTAGATAATGCATGAATAAAACCTACTCTAAAGGAGGTGATGCATCGATTGTTCAAGGATCCACTCTCAAGATTGACTTATTAGCACTCTAATAGACCATGAATAGAACTAATGCAATGTATACAATGATTTAAAATCAATAGTGTTTAACCTAGAGATTGATTTGATGAACTTAGGCTAGAGGGAAATGAGGTTAAGGCTTGATTGAAAGCACTTATAGTCAATTTATCCATTATATACTTGAGACATCAACCTTAAGACACACTAGATGACCTACAAATTTTTTTATTAGCACTTAGGTTGAACCTAGACCTATAAAGGGAAGATGACAACCAATTTTCAATATTAGACAAATACACACACTAAGGATATATTAGTAAATAACTACAAAAATAATTTATTCATTATTTTAAGAGGTGTAGAATATAAATTTTGGCAGAGTCTAGTCATACCATCCTAAGGGATACTCAATAATAGATCAAAGGCTATATTTATAAAAAAGGAGAGCAAGAAAGAGGGATTTTGACACTAAGAAAAGGAATCAAATGAACACAACTCCATTTGAACCATAGTTACAACTACCTCTACAAAATATGCTCATTTAGACCTTTTGATTAATCCAGGTCACTTCAAGTGGTTATACAGTTACATTATTCCCTCATTGATCTTCCCTTATAGATGCAATGGTAGGATCACGTTATTCCAAGCTAAGATTTTTCATCAGTGCAGTTAGATCAATTAGATCAATCTACTAGAGATTTGTCCTAATGCTAAACTACTCCTGACTAGTTTGTCATGGTGTGTAATAGTGGAGAGAAGGGTCCCTTTCATGTAGTTAGTCTCGAAGGTGAAACCATTGAAGTTTGTGTGTTTGCCTTAGTGGCATCCTTCAGAATATTGGCTTTGGTCTGAACTAAACCATGATCTAACTTATCTCGATGCCTTTTATTTATCTTATCCCATCAAAAAATGCTTTGTCAACCTTTGTCTAAGTCACCTAGGCTCGCTTTAATTTGATTTTCCATCAAAAATTGAATCAGATTATTGACCCCTTTAAACCTATCACTCTGTTGATCTGCCTGATGTGAATAGATGCAATTTTTAGATCTTATTCTAGTTAGAATGTGCTCATGCCACTTGTAAATTATGCATTGATCTTAGGATCCTGCTACTTTACACACTTACGCCACATGGTGACCTCTTAAGCTCATTAACCTTTTGACTCCTCTTACTCCATCGGATCAAGATGCATGATGCAATATGGACCATATATCTCATTAGGTGCACTTTCCTACCAGTCAAGTTTGCGCTAATAGATCATATTTATGATTGAATACTGATTATTGATCTTGCTTTTTTGAATCCAAATGAATATTTCACAAGGCCCAATTTTTGATGTCTACACACTTGTTAATTAATATCTACTTGAATGTTAAAGACATCAACATGACCATCAATTTTTGGACCCCAATGGATGACCATTGAGCTTGATTTTTATGTTTTTTCACCTATTACCATCCTGTTGGATCAACTTTACTAAAAAAATTGGATAAAGTAATTATGTCTTTGGGGAAATTATTGTAGAATAATTTCCTTGAAAGAATTTAATTGTTCAATATTTTTTCATTAGGATATTTTCCTCAGTTCATTTGTATCAAACAAATTATTGTGGGATTTATGCCAAGACACTTTCCTCTAAAGAATTCATACTGAGTCTTTTGCCTTGGACAAAAAGTCCAAGAGAATTTGGTCTTTAGAAAAATTATCATGGAACATTTTCCCTGAAGGAAATCCATGCCTTAGCCAAATTTTGGAAATAATTTTCTTGAAAGAATTCATGCCCTTATTCCTTTTGTTGTGGATAATGTGTGGAACAATTTATTTGAGAGAATTCTAACACTTAGTCAAAAACTAAAAATTTCCTAAGTGTAAACTTAGGCTTTTCTAGACTTGCTCCTAAAACTTCTCGTCACCATGAAAATCAACCATTGGCATATATGACTCTAAAATGACCTATAAGACTTCCAAATAACACAAGGACTGAGCTATAATATAACCAAAGATTAGAATTGCATATGAAATGACATCAAATGAGCTAAAACATACCCTATAACATTATAAAAATCCCCCATACAAGATTCTGATTATAGGGGGTTGATTCATTTTGGACAATGGGAAAAAATGGTCAACATTTTTGGCAATTTCCCAAGGGTGACATACTTGCTATTCCATGACCAGTTGCCTAATCCTATCCATTGATATATGGAATCACAAGTTTATATGCTAGACATATAAACTACCTCTATAATGCACCAAACAATAAGAACAAAACACAAAATAGAAACACACATGTGATTTAAAAGCACTTATTAGGACACAACACAACAAGAAAGGAAACACATACCTAACTTAATATTTACAAGATTGATTCTCAGTTATCAATAGAAAGGTTTTAAATGTATCTCATTTATAGGGATAATAGCTCTTTTCCATTCATCCTTACTAATTGAAAAGAGTTGCTTTGTTTGCACCTGATGATGACATATAGTCTGGTCCATAGGGTATCAAATTTGGTATGCCTCCCTGGTTTTTCTCTATCTTCATCCCATTTCAATACTATGCCACCTTATTAAAATTATATTGGAGTCACCTTTTTTTTATAATACCTCTTCATTATCACTTGGTGATACTCCATAGCTTGATAAGCTTTATCTCTAGTCTCTTAAAAATCTATTAATTCTATCAATCTCACCTCTATTGGAGTGTTCTCAAGCAACTCTAGTTGATGTAATAACTCTAAGGTATGCAGCTATCGAGAGATAAAAAACTTGGCTTCCCTTCCATAAATAAGCACAAAATTATAATTCCCTATTGACCTCTTGGGAGTTATCCTATTAAACCATAAGGTTATCTTCAATTTGGTATGTCAAGCTCTTTGGTTATGATCCAAGGTTTTCTTGATGATTCTGATCAGATTCTTGTTAGTATATTCAACCAACCAATTAAATTAAAGGTAATAGTTAGATGAAATGCTTAATAATATGCTATTACTATTTTCCCAATTATCTATCTTATCACCCATAAAATCAAGAGCATTATCTGAGATAATAGTAGAAGGAATGCCAAACATTGTTATGATGCTCTCATAGAAATCCAAGATAACATTCTCATTAGCTTCCTTTAAATCTACTACCTCAGCCCATCTTGTAAAATAGTTAGTTTCTATGAGTATCCATTTATGACCAAAACTTGATGGGGGATTTATCATGCTAATGAATCAAGAGCCCATTGCATGAAAGGTTGATCAACTTGGATAGGCTTCAAAATCAGATATGCAAGCTTCTATTTTACTACAAAGAAATAATATTATCCACACCTTCTCACCCAATCATGGTAATATTTGAAAAGGATAGGCCAATAATATCCATCCCTCATGATCTTGGTAGCTATGGTTCTTGGAAAGAAATGACTTCCTACTGTCCCATCATGAAACTTCTCAAACAACACTCCAAATTGGTCATTATAAATTCATATTAATAGCACACCATTGATGTCCTTCCTAAAAATCACACCATCCACAACACAAAATGGAATAGATTACAATCTAAAATATCTCTTTTGTGATATACTCATAGTATTAAGATACTCACCATTTTGAATAAATTTGGTCATATCTTGTGTCCAACTTTGAGGAGGCAATGAACAAACTAGTTGGGAACAATCATGATTGACTAGAGCCTTTTCCTTTGACTCATGAAGGTCTGAATCTAGATGTTCACAAAGGCCTTTACCTCTTATCAATTTTTTCAATTTTATATCAACATCATATTCCATTACCTTAGTGATCCATCCTACCGTCTTTTCACTAAGATCTTTGCCCAAAAGAAACTCTTTGGTGCTAGGATGAGAGACCATAACATGAATCTTATTTTTTGAAACCATATGTCTAAACTTATTTAGTCCCCTCGTAATAGAAAGGACTTGTTTCTCCACAAAGGTGTACTTAAATTCATAATCTTCTAAACCTTGAATAAAGAATGTAATTGGCTGATCCACACCCTCATCATTATTTTGCATTAGTGTGACTGAGATAATATCAAGGTTAGAAAATGAATAAAACATGAAGTATTTAGTAAAATTAGGATTCACAAGAGTAGGAGATTCTAAAATTTCTTTATTTATGGCTTCAAAACTACTCTTACCCTCTTTGTTATAAGAAAAGACTTGGTTCTTCCTGACCATAACTGTGATAAGTTTCACCAAAGATGCAAAACTAGGTATGAACCTCCTTAAAAAAATTATCTTACCTAAGAAAATTTGAAGACCTTTTTTATGAAAGGTAAATGATAAGCCTAGAATAACCTTTATTCATTTAGGATCATTATTCAAACCATCCTTTGAAATAATATGTCTTAATAGCTTACCTTCATGAACAATAAAGATGTACTTCTTTGGATTAAGAGATACTCCATAATACCTAAATATTTTGAACACTTGTATCAAGTGTTGCATGTGTTCATTAGCATATTTAGAAAACACTATTATATCATCTAGATAAACTACTATCATCTCATTGATCAAACTTTTTAAGGCCATGTCCATTGCTCTTTGAAATGTCATACCAACATTGGATAGACCAAAGGGCATATTCCTTTAATCAAAAGTCCCCAATTTAGTAGTGAAGGATGTCTCAAACTGATCATATTCATTGACTAAAATACTATTATATCCTAAATATCCATCTAGAAGAGAAAAATGTTGAGAACTTAAAACCATTTACAAAATCTACTCCATGGAGGGTAGAGGATAGTGATCTTTGAGTGACACTCAGTTAAGATCTCTAAATTCTACACAAAGTCTTATCTCCCCATTATTATTTATAATAGGCACAAGGTTAGCTAACCATTTTGAATTCTTAATGGGAAATATTATCTCAGATTTAAGGAGCTTAGTAAGCTCTAACCTCATGAGTTACTCAACCTTAGGGTTGATGGGTCTTTGCTTCTATCTAACAGGTTTAAATCTAGGTTCCAACTCAATGGTATGGTGTGCTAGGTTAGGATCAAATAACTTGATTTACTTATATTACCAAGAAAATATATCATGAAACTCTCTACATATCTCAATTAATTCTTGCTTCTCTAATGTAGAACATACCTTGTCTAGTTTGACGAGTTTGTCCTTGAAGTTTAAGACTCTTTCATAATTATCTTCTTTTGTAGACATAATCACTTTCTCATTATTTTGATAATTCTCATTTAATATACTTTCTAAGGTGACCAAAACCTTAGGTATCTTATTGGTTCTTAATTGCAAAATCTGATCACTCAATTATTCTTGGAGCCTCTTTTGATGCCTTGAAGAAAATTTAGCCTCATTTTTTAAGAAGCATGAAATATGTTTGTCATTGTAAAAAACTTATTAGGATGATTCATTATCAGGTAAAAAATTCCAGATAATGATCTTGAAATGAAACTATTTCCCTCCTCTTTTATGGCAGTTGAAGTATCAAATTGAGCTCTTATGGCAACTAGTCTATCAGCATGACTATTCTGCTCCCTTGGGACTAATTGTATATTGAATGCATTGAATTATTAAAGTATATCCCATACCCTATGCCTATATGACTTAAGAAGATGGTTATTGGTAGTAACCAAATTCCTCACATGATGTGCAACCAATTCACTATCTTCATACACTTTCAAGTTCTTGATTCCTTTCTCCTTGCCCATTAAAGGCCATGAATAAACCTTTATACTTAACCACATTAAAAGTATAACTAAAATGAAATATTTATGAAGCATAATACTATTATTTTTTTGAAGAGACCAACATAACACTATCCCCTATACCAAATTTACTTCTTGAACTATAAAAAAACCTCTTCCATAGCTCATCATCTTCACCTTCTACCTTGACAAGTAGAGGTGTTGGTACTATTGGTACTCCTTATTCATGTATATAATATACTCATAGATTAGTTTCCTCTATGATAACATAAGGATCATTATTAGAATTATTAGTACCGTATTCATTAAGAAACAAATCTACAATGCCCTCAATATTAGAAAAAGTGCCATCATCTAGAATAGAATCTTTTTCTTAATGAACAACATAATTTAAATTAGAACTTGTATCAATGTAAGGTTCAATATGAAACCTTATAAGGAGTTGTGTCTTGATTGTCACCTTGGCCCCGTACATTCTTCTAAAGGCCAATAAATACCATTCAATTGAGAGGTATCCACCTATATTGGCTGTGAAGTCCCTTGATAGGAAGATTTCAAAGTGGGATGGGAGATCAAACATAACTATGTCTTACAAGATAGGAAAACTAGGACAACCATGTAAGAAAATCTTCAAGCCTTTTATTAGTCCTAATATCTTAGTAGGTGTACCATATAATTTAAGGACCCCTTTATTATGTGGTTCATATTTTAGAATTAGCTTGTCAGCTATAACTTTGGGCATGATAGAAGTATAAGCTCCAATATCGACTATGAAATTGTGTACTAACTTGTCACCTATAATGAGGTTGAGGTATAATGGTGGATGTTTCTCATCCCTAGTGGATGGTATAATAATGGTAATAGGATAATTTTCAAGAGAAACATAGCTATGACTTTGATTTGAGGGTGAGAGACTAGTAGGGATAGCAGATAACTACTTTTGTAGGATTTCTTTTTGACCAGGCATATAAAGAACATCCTAAAGAGAAATGAATGTTTTAGTGTTATTCAAAGAATCTAAAATGTTTAAATAATCTATACTTAATTTATATTGGGATATTTTAGGTATAGAATTACTTGGAAATTGAGGAATAGGATCATACCTTACCATATTTTGACTTGATGGAGATGTAGAAGTTTTTCGAACTATCACACTTAAAACTATATCTTGTTGCCTTACAAGAGGATTGGATGAGTCTATGGGAATGTTACTTACACCTCCTAGAGACTTCCTCTTGGCCCTTGTATTATATATAATAGAGGCTCCTTGATTTATCACAAAAGTGTCTTCAACTAGAAAATTAGTGAAGATCTTTCCTTGAGGTCGCCAATCCTCATTAACTTGCATCATCACCTCATCCTCATTTGATAACTACTCCATGAGTCACTAGAGATTAATCTCTATTATCATTGACAACCATAAATTAGTCCTGCTATAAATCTTCTCCCTACACCAAATTACTATGAATTGGTACCATCTCCCTTGCATTAATGGTAGAGTTATGACTATATACATTGGCATGCCTTTTGCGATTAATCTGCCATTAGCCTCTTCCTCTTACATATTGTTACTAATAGGGGTAATAATTCTGATAGGTACCCTATTGCATATTATCTTTCCTTTTCTAAGCCTATAAGGCTAGGAAATTTTATTTTCAATAAGAATCATCTTATACCTACCGAGGAGTAACCCTAGTTTTTGTATTAGAATTAGGAACTTGAGACATTTTTAGAGTGCTAGCAGAAGTATGAGACAATGGAGGTATAAACACCTTAGGGGGAAATCTTCCATCTAGGATGAGACTATTCTTAGCTTTGATATCAAGATCATATACTTCAATGAGAGTGGATCCTCCCATAGATTAAATCATGAAAGCAATTTTAGTCCCAATGGCCTTCAAGTAAATAGGGAACACAAAGCAAGCAGGTGGTCTCATTTGATGAAGCTACTATGATAAGTTTTCTGTAACCTTTCATTTAAGTCATGCATTATTTATTTAGACCACCTTTTTATCATTTTTAGTTGATGTATGAGAGAGGCATGGTCACTTACATTTTCAAATCTAGAAGTTAACAACACTTCAAAATCCTCCCATGTTTTGATGCATTGACTTTCTAGAGTCCTATACCAATCAAGATCCTTCCCTTTAAGGGATATGGAAAGGAGTCTAATGGAAATGTTCTCTCAAACAATGTTGTGGAAACTAAAAAAGTTAGAAAAATATCTAATGTGATCACCAGGTGTGACATGACTCTCATCATTAAATGTGGGCACACCTTTCATAGAGTTAGGAGGAATGACATCATATATTAGAAGTTGAATTGGATTTTTAGTATTGAAGGTAAGTAAAACATGAGGTCTAGCCATGTATTCTTTTTGAAGATATTTAACTTATTCAACCTTTTCACCCTCTTCCTCTCTAGCAAAATCTACTCATTTTTTAAGGGACAAATTAGGATGTGAATACCAAATTGCAAGAAGAATTTTAGGCTGAATGGGTGGGTTTATAGTATTAGATGTTCTCGAAGAGGATGACCTAATGAGAGCCATGAATTATGAGGGAATGTTTATAATAAAAAAAATGGCCTTGAACTAGATTTACCATGAAGGAGTTATAAAATGCTGAGTAACACACCAATTTACAACTGATGTTGTCAAGACTAGCATTCACCTTGACAAGTTATCTTGAAGATAATGTATCCCACTGAGCATGCTAGAACTATTGTCACCAAATCTTGCACCCTAGAGGAGGTT
This sequence comes from Torreya grandis, assembly GCA_037957365.1. NCBI lineage: Eukaryota > Viridiplantae > Streptophyta > Pinopsida > Cupressales > Taxaceae > Torreya > Torreya grandis. The sequence continues at coordinate 2,849,236 of JARHVA010000551.1, forward strand.
GTTTAGACCTCTTACAAATTTTGGAAACATGGGAACATTTATAGGTATGTGGGTGTACCTATATTAGAAATGAGCCTCTAGATTTAAGGGCTAGCTTGCTAAATGTATCTTGAAATGATCTTATCTATACCAAATGATTACTTATGGGGAAAAGAGTTAGAAGATTCATGAATAGAAAAAACTATAAAGGAGGTGATGCACTAAATTTTTAGGTTCTAATCTCAATATTGACTCATTATCACTCTAATAGACCATGAATAGAACTAATATAATGTCTATAATGATTTCCAAGTAATAGTGTTTCACCTAGAGGTCTATTTGATGAACTTAGGCTGGAGGGAAATGAGGTTAAGGCTTGATTGAAATCACTTACAATAAATTTATCCACTCTATACCTGAGACATCAACCTTAAGACACACTAGATGACCTGTAAGAAATTTTATTAGCACTTAGGTTAAACTTAGACCTGCAAAGGGAAGATGACAACCACTTTTCCATATCAGAAAAATAGACACACTAAGAAAAGGTTAGTAAACAATTAAAAAAATAATCTATTCATTACTCTAAGAGGTACATAATAAAATTTTTGGTAGAGTCTAATTATACCAACCTGAGGGATACTCAACAAAGCTCAAAGGCTATATTTATAGAAAAGAAGAGCAAGAGAGGGATTTTGGCACTGAGAAAAGGAATCAAATGACAACAACTCCATTTGAACTATAGTTACAAATGAATCTAAAAAATATGATCATTCAAACCTTTTGATTGATCTAGGTCACTTCAAGTGGTTACATAATTACATTATTCCCTCCTTAATCTTCCTTGACAGTTACAACAATGAGATCAAATTTTTCTAAGATAAGTTTTAGTATCAATGCAATTAGATCAAATGGATCAATTTTTTATAGCTTTGTACTGGTGCTAAACTACTCCTAACTAGTTTATCATGGTGTGCAATAGTGGAAAGAAGGGTCCCTTTTATGTAATTGGTCCCAAAGATGAAACCATTGAAGTTTACATGTTTGCCTTGATGACATCCTTCATAAAATTAGCTCTGGTCTAAACTAAACCATGATCAAATTTAGATTCATGCCTTTTATTTACCTTGCCCCATAAAAAATTACTTTATTGACCTTCACCTAAGTCACCTAAGCTTACCTTCATTTGATTGGCCATCAAAAACTGACTCAGATCATTGACCCCTTTGACCCTCTCACTCTGTTGATCTACCTGATATAAATGAACACAATACATAGATCTTTTACTAGATAGAATGTGCTCATTCCATTTTTTAATTATGCATTGATCTCAAGATCCTGCTACTTTACGTGTTTATATCATGTGGTGGCCTCTTGAGCTCCTTGACCTTTTGACTCCTCTCACTCCATCAGATAAAGATGCATGATGCAATGTAGACCATAGATCTCATTGGGCCCAATTTCCTTCTAGTTGATCTCATGCCATTGGATCATCTATATGATTAAAAATTAATCATTGATCCTACTTTTTTGAATCCAAATGACTATTTCATGAGGCCCAGTTTTTATGTCTGTGTACCCATCAATTAACATCTATGGGAATGTCAAAGATGTCCACATGACCATAAATATTTGAAACCCAATGGATGATTAATGAGCTTGATTTTGGCATTTGTGCATGTTTCACCACCTTACTAAATCAACTTTACTAAAACAAATTTGCTGATGTAATTATGTCTTTAGGGAAATTGTTACAGAACAATTTCCCTGAAAGAATTTGCTTGTTTAGGACATTTACATTTGGCTATTTTCCTCAGGCATTTATATCAAATAACTTGTTATGGGATTTTTTCTAAGACACTTTCCCCAAAAGAATTCATACTTAGTATTTTTCCTTGGATAAGTTTTTTGAAAGAATTCAATCTTCAAAAAAATTGTCATGAAACATTTTTCCTAAAGGAAATCCATGCCTTAGATAAATTTTGGAAATAATTTTCTCAAAATAATTCATGTCCTTGTTCCTTTTGTTATGGACAATATGTGGAATAATTTTTCCAAGATAATTCTAACACTTAGCCAAAAGCATACAAATTCCTAAGTGTAAACTTAGGCTTTTCTGCACTTGCTCCTGCAACTACTTAGTACCATGAAAATTTGCCACTTAAGACTTATAAATGATATAAGGACTAAGTTAGACTATGACCAAAGCTTATAATGGAATATGAAATGACATAAAATGAGCTTCAACATACCCTATAACATTATAAAAAATCCTATATACAAGATTATGACTATAGGGGGTTGATCTATTTTGGCTTACGGGAAAAAATGGTCAACAGTAAATAACATATTTTAGTTTTCAATACAACGTGATTTCATAAAGTATTTGAGTGTGATATGATACATAATATTACATGTTTCTTTGATGTTAGGCTTCCCTTTTTATCAATCAACCTCACTAAGTTGGGGTTTCTTTTATAGGTTGTATCTATCCAAAAATGTTATACCATGTTGAGATATATATCATACACATATTTTGATAATCACTCATGTCGTATATAGTGTTACATGGATATGTTATTTTATAGCAATGACATTGATACATATAATAGATCTAGACTAATATACTTTGTTTTATGCTTCCATTCTTATTGTTGACCAAATTTGACCCTATAGTCAAATTGGGACCCTTATAGGCAAATTTTTGATTTTTAGGTGTTTATGGGTTTAATATTATGTAAAAAGGTATATCATAGGTCATTTAATGTCATATTATCCATGGTTCTTAGTTATTTTAGTCCTTATGTCATTTTTAGTCATTTGGGGGTCATAAATGAGCATTAAATGAGTTGTACGGCCTATTAGGGAAGTGTGAAGGTTTAATAAGGGTGATTTCACATGAAATGTGTCCTATTATTCCTTAATCAATTATTTATAACTAAAATTGATAGGTTCTTCAGAAGAAAGAGCAATTTTTTTGGGAGAAGAGAAGAGTTTGGTACTTGTATGACCTATGGGAGAGTTTGACATGTGGGATAAGGTGATGAAATGTCTCTTAATATTATTCAAACTCATATAAATCATTTAAACACTTTGTAAGTGCTAAATATTTCCCAAAACTATTTTGATCCTTTCTTGCTTTCTAGACACATAGAATCAGTCTTTAGGTTTGTATTTAGTATGACCAACAAGGGAGGTTCTAGATAAAACACATTTAAGAGGTGAAATTAAAATCAAATATATTAATTTACATATCAATATTTTGAATAATGGTGGCCTGTGCTTTATGAACCATCCTCATGAAGTTGACTATGTTTTTTTGTTTGCTAATCTATGCACCCTATAGGTTTTGCTCCATTTTGGATAAGTACATACAAAAAAATTACTAAGGTTGATTATATATGATTTTTAATTCCTTATATAATGATAAATATTCTTGGTTTCATGTTTCAAGGTCTTTGGATAAGCAAATCATCTCAAGTTGTGAGTGAATGCACCATTCTGTGTTGCAAGCAAATTTTCACCATTTATAGAATTTATTGATTTGATAGTGGTTTAGAGGGTGGGATAGGTTGTTTTAAATGTTTATAATGTTGTCTTTTTCACCTTAACCTCTCAATATCTTTTCCTAAAGCAACTCTTCATGGAATTACAGTCATATGAAACATATTTAGTTAGGCATCCATGAATGTATACGTCTGCAAGCATCTCTTGGAAGTGTACCACATTGGAATGGAGGTTTTGAGACATGTTTATACACCTTGATATTGATAACATCCATTTTAATAATTATTGAAGAGCTTAGGCCTATTCATGACACCATTCACTATACACATGATTTCAATTTTGCTCACTACCTACCTGCAACTCACATACACTTACAGGGCCCTTATAGAGACCAATCATATTTAAATGAGGTGTATAAGCTAAGTAAGGTTTTGAGAGTGATGGAAATCCTTTTAAATCTTTTGAAAATGCCTAAAATACATTTAAACCTATAAATCATGCTCATTATCTACACTTAGACTTACTGTTTGTATGCAAAAATGTCTACCTATAAGTCATAGCACAAAGATATAGAGGTGATTGTATAGATAAATTGAAGAATTATGAACCCTCCCTTAGAGTCCTATTGATTTTATAAATCATGATATACCTACTTGAAGAGATAGGTTGGAAAAAAGAGGTGTAAATTGCCTGTAAAAATGAGATAACTGAGTTTAGGTATCTAACCCCTAAAGAGTGAAAATAGAGGTCCAAGGGCATTTTGTGAGGAACATATAAAATGGTTAAAAGTAATATTGATGCATCATAATGACTAGAACTAGTAGTCCCTACATATTAAAAGTGCCACACAAAATTTGGGGGGAGAATGACTAGGGGAAGATAGTTGTTGATAAGCCAAAATTTTCCTACATAGACACTAAACTCAGGCACTAATGTCTATAGGACTTTGATCCAAAAGTGACCTTACACTCCAAGTTGATAGTTATAGACCATGAAAACATATGGTAATGGTTAAAAATGGTCCAAGTGAGCATTTATGTCATAAATATCATTGAAGGAAGAGGATATACTATTTTTTCTTCCCATGTACACTTCCAGTCCATACATTGAGAAAATGCTAACCTACAACCAAGAACCATTTTCCATATTATTCATGAAGAAGAGTTTGAGCATTGATATATCAATGTTGGTTGATGAAAGGGATATAAAATGGGCATGGAGGCCATTAAGAGAAGTTTATCAGTGATGTTTTAAGGTCTAGTGATCACCTACAGGTGTCCCATCACATAAATGCTTACCTACAATTAACTGGGTAAGCAGGGAGTGAGCTAAAAACATTGTCTAAGTGATGATGTAGCCCAATTAACATAAGTGAACAAGTTAAAATAAATAATAAATGGTCCTATCAGGTGTCAGGGAGGCTCATTAAATGTTTTCAAGGTTTAAACTATGTAATGTTTACTTTAGATGACCCCCTCCAAGGCAAAAAACACAGTTTGCTATAACTAAGACTGGAAGTATGCAAGTTTGGTGATTTTGAGTGTGGGAGTGCACAAAGATAAGGTAAATGTTAAAATAAATGAAAATTGGTATTAAGGGATTCAAAATATGCCTCTAATCACTACACTCAAGACCTAAACACACATGATCACCTACAAGTGCAACATATTGGAGAAAAACATAATCATGATAGAACTCAGTCTTGAGAGTTCAAGGTATGAGGGGTACATGAAAGGTTATATTAGTGAATAAAGATTGTAAAATATCAATAATGACCATGAAAATTTTTATAAATTATTGACATGAGAAAAATTTCATGGAGGAGGGGATCTAATGATGAAATACATAGTCTAAAGTGAAATTCTTGCACACAGTCCTTGCCTGGTAGGTCTATCTTGTTTTTTTAAGATTTTGGAGGGTTAAATGGTTTGAAAAAGGAATTAAACCTTGTTAATATGGTATTTATAACATATATAAGACTCTTCAACATTCAAAATTTCTAATAAAATAGGGGAAGTACCCTCTATTTTGTCTCAGACAGAGGGTACTTCCCTAGAGTCAAAATTGGTAGGATTTGGAAAATGAAGATAAAAGGGTGAACCAGAAGCTAAAGAGACCATGAATGAAGGTATTGAAAGATGAGGGAAATAAATAAAAAATATTAATAACCAATAATATAATAATGAAACCAAGTAAAATAGTTTGGGGTGTTAAGTATGTAGGCAGGACTGTTTGGGGCCTAGAGCCTAATTATGGATCCAACTTCACTTCCACCTTGAGATGAACATTATAACCTATTAAATAATGTTTATAGAATTAATTTTGATGTTTATAAGAAATTATAATTTAGTGGATGCACAAGGAGGTCATTTTAAATCTCAAGACAACTTCAAGCCTAAAGGGAATGGAGAAGACAAACTCGATAGGCCAAGTTGAAATGTTCATATCTACCTTGGCACCTTGCATGGAGATATAAGGAGTTTAGGGAGGTTTTTGGAGGTCCCAATTTTTTTTTTTTTTTTTGGAATTTATTTACAATTACAATGTCGAACCTTTATGAACAAATCTTAAGATGTCAAAATAGGCTTAAACCCTTACAAACCTTGGTTATTAACCCGATGGATAAAATGAGGTTGGAAAGATATTATAATGGAAGAGTTTGTCCATGAAAGTTATTGGAACTTTTAGATAACTCACTCAAGATCCTCTCCATCCTATTGGAATATATGAAATATGTATGGATAGGGTAAAAATAGGGGTTTATTGACTATTTTGTGTATTATGTAGGTTCTAGGAACATTCAAGAGATGAAACCAACTTTGGGAGGAAGATATAAACTTGGGATAACCCATAATGTAAATTTAATACTTAAAAAAAACTCCTAAGTTTTAAAACAATAGCTCTCATGTTATCCAATCAAAATTGGCATAGTGGACATGTTGGTGAGAAGTGTGAAAACTTTAAGTGGATGGATTTTTAAGGTGTGGTTTATGCCTATAAGGCCATGGAGGGTATTGATAAGTGTCATAAATTACATCCAATGGATTTTCATGGAAAATTGAAGCAAAATTTGAAGCCAAGTGTGCAAGGTGTGGGAAAGAAGAGTTTCTTAGACTGCAAATGATGATAGCTCATTTTTAGATGATTTTAGACGACCAAGACTACAACCAATGCATGGGGAGGCATGTATGAAAGACTTCCCTCTCATTATAATCATTATAACTATCCATAATTATTTTTTGGATGTTCAAATAGATGCAAATCATGAAGGCAATTTTATGAGCTAGAATAAGAACTTTCATGCCACTTTCCATGAGTTTCATGCTTTGTATGGCCACTTGTCTCTTCTATCCTTACAAGGTTCATCCCACATCCTCTTATCATGAATAATTAACTCCTTTTATCATATTTAAAAGTATATTTTTGATTCTTGGACTTCTCTCTTGTCATCTCTCTCTTAGATTCTATAAGAACTAGCCATTTTGGCCTTTGTAACTCATGTTCCACCTGAGTATGGCAAAACCCTAGTCATTTGCATACCCTTTTATCAATAATAATACTTATTTTTACCTCTTCATGACTATTCATAGTGTGTTTTACTTGGATGATTGATCTTACTTAGTGATAACTGTGATTTTCTTAGCATGTTGTCTCATTCTTTCATCTTATTTGCAATTGGAAAGATTCTTCTTGCATGGCATGTGAAGTGTTCTAAGAAGTGTCAAGGTTGAGTGAGTTAGTCTATTATTCACTAGTGCCATTCAAGGCCTCTTTTCTAGTCTTCTTAGCCTAAACATTCATCCACAACCTCATGATGTAATATTGATGTGAGAAGATGCATATTGAAGAAGTTTATGTTTGGTTAGTCTCTTCGTTTCGTATGTCACATGAAACTAGTTGGAAGTAATAAAATTATTTGGTGTATCACCTCCCTTAGGATAGTTTGATTTTAGTTTTCTCTCTCCCTTTTTTCCCTCAAAGTTTAGGTGTAGTAGTGATCCAAAGTGGTACATCAAGGGAGCTATCCCTATCTAGATATTCACCTCACTCTTAGGCTCACCCATAGCCTAAAGGTGTTTCAATTGTCTTATGTGGATGAGGAGAGCTGAGACATCTCCTCAAAGGGTGAAAATCCAAGTGGCAATAGTTTTTGGCACACTCGATGGGAATCTTAGTCCAAGAAGTTGAAATATTTTTGGTGTTGTGTTTCAACACATCAGCCTTTGGAGGCATATATTTAAACATCAATGGTGAATCCAAGTTACATCAACTAGTCAAGCAACCTAGGTATTCATTTTAAAGATTATTGATAATCATTCCTTGTGTTCTTGCTTCTTAATGAAGTTCCATGGCTGACCTTTGTGTTAAGTATTATTTTACACAAGTTGGTGAGGTTTATCATGCTTATGGCCTTCCCTATCATCATAGTCATGACCCATAACAGTTACAATATGACTCATTCCAGCTCAAATATGACACCTATCAGCCTGATCATGAAGTGTATTAACCCTATAACCAGGCTTCTCAATATCTTGCTACTCCTAGTCAACCTAGTCACTTCTCAAGTCAATCTATTTCCACTTTTAATCAAACACTTTTGGGCTATGAGAAGTACATGTTGGATCTTGACACACAAAGGGGATATGATCTAGATGTTCCTAGTAATGTTATTCATAAGGTGAGAGATGCATTATATCTGGTCAAAAGAGAGTGGGCACCTATTGAGAGAGCCAATTGGCAAAGGATCACAAGTGAAATGCTAGATGTGAGTGGCCTAGTTTCATCCTTAGAAGATAGGCTAAAAATTCATCAGAAGCAACCTCACCAAACCTATCAACCTTCATATTAAATTCCACAAGATTATTATTAGTCATACATGATTCCCAATCAAGATTATCAAAGTCATCCTTTTCCTAATCAGTTGGAAGAGAGAGTTGAAAAGAGAAACCTTGTTTTTGAAGCAAATATCGATAGGTAGATTGAGTTGGATAATATTTATATGAAATAGTCTATGTAATCAAAAAAATAAGTAAAACCTAAGCTCTCATTTCCCTCTCCCATGACATCCCCACCTCAAGAAAAGACCTCTAGATATGAGATTCCAAGTTAGAGATAAGGTGGAGAATCCAAGCCTAAGGAGATCCCAAGTTTCTTGAATACTTCATCCACTCCTCAAGTTGCATCAATACCTTAAGAATAGACTCCTAATCCTAACATCCTAAGCTATAATAAGATAGTGGAGTCATGGGGAAAGAAAGAGGATAAAGGCCTTTATAAAGAGTGTGATGTTAAAAAAGAGCTTAATCCTTTACAAGTTCATCCCACCCTTCCTCAAGAGACCTCTTATGTTCTATGTCAGCCCTATTATACTCTTCATCTTCATGATAATGCCTATAAAATTCAAGAGAGAATTTTATAAGAGAGCCTAGTCAATAAAATTGAAGAGTTAGAGTCAAGGATGAAACTGAAGATAAGTCAAAGTGTGATGGAAGGTTTAGACACAAAAGAAAATCCTATACCTAAACACACTCCATCTATCCTCCCTAAAAAAAGTGCCCAAGTTGGATTAGATTTCAATGAAGTTATTTTCAAGTGGAAGGAAGATAACCAAGCTATTTTAGCCTAAGGTCTCCCCACCCTTTCTCAAGAACTCCAAAATGAAGCCCCTTCAATGCATTCTCAATCTGATTTTGAGCCCTATGTTCCACCTCCACCAACTAGTTCATATTTTCCTCACCCTATCACCCTTTTCCTTGATGGAACTATGGTTTGGGATCCTAAATAATAGCACTTGGTTGAGGAAAATTTAGAACTCTTACTTGAATAATGTGTAGCTCTTTAGCAACCTCATTGGGCTAGGTCACTAGATTTCAAGATGCCTAGTCTTGGAATCACTAAGAAGGAGGATATTTAAGCCTTTGAGAACCAAGATCAGATTATGAAATCTAAAATAAAACTTGATATCGCTCAAGAGGTCCTAAATTCTAAGGAAGAGGTGAGTCCTTGTGTTGAGTCTACTTGTTTGGTTGATGATGAAGAATGCCTTCCTTGTGTTGAAGAAGAAATACTAGATCAAGTCCTTTTGATTCTAAAGAAGAGGATGAAGGAGTTCCTCTTGTTATCCCCCTACATGATGCTGGTCAAAGAGAAGATGAGGAATTTTGGAAGTAGTTTGGAAACATTTGCAATGAGTTTGAGTCTCTCAAAGGGTCTACAAATTATTTAGAGATGATTACAAGTGATGGTAAACATGATGACATTGTCCAAAATGTCATAGATGAGAAAAAGCAAAGTTCACATCAGCCTTTGGAGGTCAAGACAATTTTATATTTACCTCAATATTCCAAGGAACAAGAAACCACTCCTATTGAAATCATGCCTACAAAGAAGATGCAAGTTGATCATGAGATGAAGAGTAAGAAACAATAAGAGGTATGTGTATAAGGCCAAGAGGAATAATTTTACATTGGAGACCTATTTGAAGATGGTCTATTTGAGAACATATCAAGTGAAGTGCCAAGAAGTAGGTCTAATCTATCAAGTGTTCAAACTAAAGAGAAACATGCTTGGCACCATAATTCATCTGACCAAGAAAGATATTCAATAAAATTTTATTTTGATCTTGGAAAAGAGGTATGACTAGTTGATAGTTGTATATAGTTGTTTGCTTCCTATTTTTACCCTATGTGCTTTAAGCACATGTGTGTGTCTTGTTAGTGTGTTTGTTTTAATTATGTGTGTCCTTTGTTTTGTGTGGTTAAGGTAATAAACTGGTATTGTCTTGATAAAATATTGTTGTTAAGGTCCTATTTTTGTGTCTCAGACTTTAGATGACTCTGTAAGCCTAATGGATTGATAAGGCTACTAGTCTAGTTAGTATAACAGGCATACTACCCCTATGAGTAACCAATTTGTTGACCAAATTTGACCCTATTGGTCAAATTGAGACCCCTATAGGTAAATTTTTATTTTTATGTGTTTATGGGTCTAGTATTATGTCAAAAGGTATATCATATTTCATTTAGTGTCATATTACCTATGGTCTTTAGTCATTTTAGTCCTTATGTCATTTTGAGTCATTTAGGGGTCATAAATGAGCATTAAATGAGTTGTAAAACCTACTAGGGAAGTGTGAAGGTGTAATAAGGGTGATTTAATGTGACATGTGTCCTATTTTTCCTTAATCAACTTTTCATAATTGAAAGTGATAGGTTCTTCAACAGAAAGAGGAATTTTCTTGGGAAAAGAGAAGAGTTTGGCACTTGTATAGCCTATGAGAGAGTTTTACACTTGGGAGAAGGTGATGGAATGTATATTAATATTAAGAAAACTAATATTAGTTATTTAAATGATTTTTAAGTGATAAAAATTTCCCAAAACCATTTTGCTCCTTTCTTGCTCTTACAGACACATAGAACCAGTCTTCAGGTTTGTAATTGGTACAACAAACAAGGGAGGTTCTAGGTAAAATTACTTTTGGATGTGAAATTAAAATTATATATATTAATTTACATATAAATATTTCAAATAATAGTGTTTTGTGATTTATGAACCATCCTCATGAAGTTGACTATGTTTTTTTGCTTGCTAATCTGTGCACCCTATAGATTTTGATCCATTTTGGACAAGTTCATAAAAAAATTGATAAAGTTGATTATATATGATTTTTTACTACTTATATAATTATTCCTATGATTTTTTTCATTTTTCAAGGTGTTTGGATATGCAAATCATATCAGGTTGCAAGTGAATGCACCATTCTGTATTGCAAGTATTTTTTCACCATTTGTAGGAATTTTTGATTTGATAGTGGTTTGGAGGGTGAGGATAGGTTGATTTAAATGTTTATAATGTTATATTGGTCACCTTAATCTCTAAATATATTTTTCCAAGGTGACTCTTCGTGGAATTAAAATCATATGCAACTTATTCAGTTAGGTAGCCATGAATGTACGTCTACATGCATCTCTTGGAAGTGTAACACATTGAAATAGAGGTTTTGAGACATGTTTCAACATATTTATAGTTATAAAATACATTTTAATAATTGATGAAGAGCTTAGGGTTGTTCATGAGACCATTCACTATACACATGATTCCAAGTTTGCTCACTGCCTACCTGCAACTCACATATGCTTATAGGGCACTCAAGAGACCGATCATATTGAAAGGAGGTGTATAAGATAAGAAAGGTTTTTAGAGTGAGTAAAATAATTTTTAAACTCTTTAAAATTCCTAAAAATACATTAAAAACTATAAATCATGCTCATTGTCTACACTCAGACTTACTACATGTATGTAAAAATGTCTACCTACAAGTCATAACACATAGATATAGAGGTGATTGTACAGATACATTAAAGCATGATGAACCCTCCCTCAGAGTCCTAGTGATTTTAAAAATCATGACATACCTAACTGAAGAGATAGGTTGGTAAAATGAAGTGTAAACTACCTCTAAAGATGAGATAACTAAGTTTAGGGATTTAATCCCTAAAGAGTGAAAATAAAGGTCAAAGGGCATTTTGTAAGAAACATATAACATGGTTAAAATTAGTATTTATGAATAATAATGAGTAAACCTAGTATTACCTATATAGGACAAGTGTCATGCAAAATTTTGGGGGAGAATGACAAGGGGAAGACAATTGTTGAGAAGCCTAAAGTTGCCTATAAAGACACTAAACTCAGGCACTGATGTTTATAGGACTTTGATCCAAAAGTGACCTTGCACTAAAATTTGATAGTTATAAACCATGCCAACATATCATAATGGTTAAATTTTTTTAAAGTGATCATTCATGGCATAAATATCATTGAAGGAGGATATACTATTTTTTGCTTCCCATGTACACTTCTAGTTCATACATTGAGAAAATGCTGACCTACAACCACGACAAATTTTCCACATCATTCATGAGGAATAGTTTTAACATTGATATATCAATTTTGGTTGATGAAATCCATTAGGATAAGTTGATTAGTGATGTTTCTAGGTCTAGTGATCACCTATAGGTGTCCCATCACATAAATGTTCATGTACATCCAACTAGGTAAGTAGATAATGAGCTGAAAACATTTTATAAGTGATGATATAGCCAAAGTAACATAAGTGAAAAAGTTAAAATAACTTATAAATGGTCCTATAAGGTGTCAAGGAAGCTCATTCAATGTTTTTAAGATTTAAACTATGTAATGTTTACTTTAGATGACCCCCTCTAAGGCAAAAACATAGTCTACTATAACTAAGATTGGCAATATGAAATTTTGGTGATTTGAGTGTGGGAGCACATAAATATGAGTTAAAAGGTTAAAATAAATGAAAAATAATATTTATGGATTAAAAATACACTCAATACCTAAAACACATGATCACCTACAAGTGTAGCATATTGGAGCAAAACACAGTCATGATAGAACTCAGTCTTGAGAGTTCAAGGTATGCAGGATAATTGAAAGGTTAGATTAGTGAATGAAGATTGGAACATATCAATAATTATCATGAAAACATTTCTAAATTTTTTACATGAGAAAAATTTCATGGAGGAGGGGCTCTAATGATGAAATACACAGTCTAAAGTGAAATTCTTGCACATAGTCCTTGCCTAGCAAGTTTGTCTTAGTTTTTAAAGCTTTTGGAGGGTAAAATGGTTTGAAAAAGGAATAATAACTTGTAGATAGGGTATTTAAAACCTATATAAGACTCTTAAACATTTAATTTTTTTAATCAAATAGGGGAAGTATCATCTGTTTTGTCTCAGATAGATGGTACTTGCTTAGAGTCAAAACTAGTAGGATTTGGAAAATGAAGATAGAAGGGTTAAATAGAAGCTAAGGAGGCCCTTAAATAATATATGGAAAGTTGAGGGACATAAAAACCAACATGAAGAACCAAAAACATAATAATTAAACCAAATAAGATGGTCTGGGGTGCTAAATATGTAGGTAGGACTATTTGGGGCCTAGAGCCCAATTGGGGGTCCAACTTCACTTCCACCTTGAGACAAAAATTACAACCTATTGAATCATGTTTATATAATGAATTTGGATGTTTCTAAGCCATTATAATTCATAGGAATCATAATGAGGCAATGTTTTTTCTCAAGACAACTTCAAGCCTATAGGGAATGGAGAAGACAAGCTCGATAGGCCATGTTGAAATGCTCATATCTCCATTGGCACCTTGAATGGAGATATAAGGATTTTAGGGAGGTTGATAGAGGTCATAATTTTTTTTTGTTGATTTTTTTGTAATTCCAATATATAACCTTTATAAACAAAGCTTAAGAGGTCAAAACATGCTTAAACCCTTACAAACCTTAGTTATTGACTTGATGGAGAAAATGAGGTTAGAAAGATATTATCATGGACCAGTTTGAAAATGAAAGTGATTATAACTTATAGATAACTCACTCAGGCTCCTCCCCATCCTATTGGACTGTATGGATTCTATATGAACATGGTATAAACAAGGTTTAATTGACTATTTTATGCATTGTACAGGTTCTAGGAACATTCAAGAGATGCAAACAACTTTGAGATGAAGATATAGAATTAGGATAACCCCTCATGTTAATTTAATACTTCATAAAAAATCCTAAGTATTCAAATAATAGCTCTCATCTTAGCTAGTCAAAACTGGTATAGTGGACATGATGGTGAGAAGTGTGATAAATTCAAGTGGATGGATTTTTAAGGTGTGACTGATGTCCCTAAGGCCATATAGGATCTTGAAAAGTGTTATACATTCCATATAATGTATTTTAATGGAAAAATTAATCTAAATTTGAAGCCAAGTGTGCAAGGTTTGGGAAAGAAGAGTTTCTTAGACTACAAATGATGATAGCTCATTTCTAGATGATTCCAAATGACTAGGACTATAACCAATGCATGGAGAGGCATTTATAGAAGACTTACGTATCATTAAAATCATTATACCTATCCTTAATTAGTTTTAGGATGTTCAAATAGGTCTAAATCATGAAGGCAATTTTCTAAGCTAGAATGAGAACTTTCATACCACTTTTCATGAGTTTCATGTCTTATATGGCCACTTATCTATTATAACCTTGCATGTTTCATACTAAATAATATTATAATACATAATAAACTCCTTTTCTTATCTTTACAAGTGTCCTTGTGACCCTTGGACTTCTCTCTTCTCCTCTCTCTCAAGTTCTATAAGAACTAGCCATTTTGGCCTTTGTAACTCATGTTCTTCCTGAGTATGGTGAAGCCTTACTCATTTGCATACCATTTGATCAATAAGACTAATTATTTTTACCCTTTCATGAATATTAATAGTGTGTTTTATTATATTATTGATATTTCTTAGTGATAACTATGATTTCTTTAGCATGTTGTCTCATTCTTTCATCCTATTTACACTTGGAAAGCTTATTCTTGCAGGGCAAGTGAAGTGTTCTAGGAAGTTTCAAGGTTAAGTGAGTCAGTCTATTCACTAGTTCCATTCAAGGACTCTTGTCTAGTCCACCTAGACTAAACATTCATCCATAACCTCATAATGTAATATTAATGTGAGAAGATGTAGATTGAAGAAGTGTATGTTTGGTTAGTATCTTGGTTTCATGTGTAGCATGTAGTTGGTTATAATTCATCAAATTATTTGGTGTATCAACTCCCTTAAGATAGTTTGCTTTTAGTTTTCTCTCTTTATTTACCCCCCAAAGTTTAGGTGTAGTAGTGATCCAAAGTGTTAGATTAAGGGAGCTATCCCTATCTAGAGATTCATCGCACTCTTAGGCTCACCCACAACCTAGATGTGTTTCAATTGTCCCACTTGGATGAGGAGAGTTGAGACATTTCCTCAAAGGATGAAAGTCCAAGTGACAACACTTAATTTACCACTCAACACGTTAGGACTTACTTGCTTATTGTGTGTGGCCTTGGCCTTGTGTGTGTGACATATATATGTTTTTTCTTATATGGAATCATCATTCCATTTTCATGTGGCCCTTGGAATTGAATGTTTATGTGAGATTCACATGTCCCTTGTATGTATCCTTCAGGCCTTATGTGTGACATTCTATAAAAATTACATAGCATTGCGTACCATTATTTTTATGTTCATTTCTTGTTAATTTGGTTCCATGATTCATATCATGCATTGATTTTACTTATTACCTTTACTATTATGTCATGATACATATCACATTCTTTTTATGCACTTAAATTATATATCTATATAACACATGTTTCATATGAAATTCAATGCAATATTCAATACTAGTGATGCGATACAATTCAAATGTTCATATGATAATACAAGATTACATATATCACATATTATACAATTTTATTTTGAGATTAGTGAATTGTAAGATACATCTCTCAACTCAAAAGGTGGGCATCAAAATGGATTTATGAACAAAAAAATAGATTTATGGCACTATATAGTTTTCAAAATTACAACATGATCCAAAATTTGTAGATTATGGGGTATGTGACATGAATGTGAACTCATTCCTATAGTTATAATTTAAAATATTTAAAAAAGTTACAAGATAAATTGGAATTATTTTCAATACATCTACATGGGGTATGATATTTATTCATGTTCATGTTTTTACATGGTAATTTCAAAATTTCACTCTTTCAAAGTTCAAATGTTTCAAGGGTACAAATTTTCAAATAGAATATAGATCTATATATAGTGGTGTGATTTGAATCATTTTACAAGTGGCCCATGTTAGAGTTTAATGACACTCAATGTCTATGTTTTCACTTTAGCAAGCCACAATTGGTGATTCTACCTTCTTCCCTACCATGTTTGAGTCTAGTGATACTCAACATCTATGGTGTAATGTTGTGAGCTACATTTTTTGGTTTCATCCATTTAATTATTATAAAAGATTACTCTACATATTTAGACTATATTTGGAGCATAAAATATTTAAAACTCAATGGATTTCACTAGTTTCAAAATTGAGTCTCGATCCCTCTCAATTTGCCATAGGCTTAACATATCCCTAAAAGACTCAACAAGGGGCCAATTTTTTTTTTTCACTTTAAAGTTATAGGGAAATTAGATTTCATAATATTTTAGGTGTATAATTTAATTTATCTATTTTCAAATTTCAAGTTTTATATTTTCAATATTCAAACATAGATAATAACTACTTCAAGTGACACTATTACATGTTTTGCATTGAGGCATATTGCAAAATCAAGATTCAAATCAAAAGGCAAAGTGTGTATACACACTTAGGTTCAAATATAATTTAATATAGTAATTTCACTTCATTTCATCACTAAAATAAAGTGGGTGTAAATATAGACACACAAATTTAATCATTAAATTCTCAACAATATTGAATCTTTACATCCTTATCTTGCTTAGCCTATTCACCATTCTGTTAACTTAAAATCTATATGGATTATTGGATATTATATTAAATATATTTAAATTACTCAATAAATAAATATTGAATCACTATTTTTATTATAAATTCTTGTTATTTAAATCCCAATAATCTCTATCTTTTTGGGATAAGACTACATTAGTTAGATAGGCCACAATTTGGCCTTGTCCACTAGGGTGACCTTGTCCCTCGTACTCCAACTGTATTTTTTTTAAATAGAGACATTTTATTTTACCCATTGTGTGGTTTTTACAATATTAGTTCATGAAAATATTTAAAATATATCTATATATAATCACATGAAGGTCTATTCAAACATAACTATCAATCACTTGGAAATTCTACTGCACATTAAGTGAAAGGACACTAATATTTCCAATTCAAATCCTAAATTATTATAACAATCATAGGTCAAGTTTGAAGTTATTTTATTAAAGGTCAAGGGAACTCATTGTGAATCATTCAAGTTAATATATCTATTTGTATTCACATAACATATATTCACACACTCACTTTAGGAGGGAGAACTACATCTACATGAGGTTGTTTTGGGCTATATAGGTAACACCTAGATAACATGGGGTTTTCCAAAGATAACTCAATTGTTCCCCTTTCTTGATCCCATTTTTATTTGATATATATATATTTTATTATATAAGAGATACTATTTTGAATTTATAAGTCTTCCATGAATCAAATCATCACACACACAATCAATAAACCCTCATAGACAAGCATAGGTACCTAGATTGATAAATAAATCATACAAACAATCAATATGTAGATGTAGTCAATAGAAAAGACTATAGATTAAATTTATCCTCATATTTAAACCTAACATTAACATAATTTTAAATTATACTTTTAGATATGACACAATTCAAGGGTCATTTCAATCAATATTTAGCAATAGTTAGCCTACATAGCCAACAAAAATTTAGTTTGAACTAGGTTTTCATATATTTTAGTCAATTTACTTTTATAAATCAATTCAAATTCTATAAAATAATATATAAAATTAATTTATATATATTATGTAACTTAAATAATATTTTAATAGTTTGAGTGTTTTATTAAATTTCATTAGTAAGCAAAATAAACACATATAAATAGGAAGTCAGATTAGGGTTTCTTGGCATTGAAGTGGAAGCTTTGATGTCATGGGTTCCAACTAGAAATGGATAGTTTATGAGGTTATCATGTGGTTTGTTTTAGGAATTGAGTTTTTGGTTTCTCATAAATGGGTATGGTATATGTAAAAATTGGTGTTTTTAGGCATGATATAACCTATTGATAAGGGTTGGGGACTTACATTCGTATTCCTTAGGAACACGTCCATAAAAGTTTATTGCTGGTAATTATGTAGTATTTGGATGAATTTTTTATAATTTTTATAGATTTAATTATCATGACCATTTACTTTATGGAAAAGGCAATAGACATTGGGATAATAATCCCTAAGCCTTTGATTTTGGTTATGTTGACCAAATCTTTGTTGATTGTTATTTTGATAGAATATTTGGTTTTGGTTAGTGTTTTGAATGATTTTGAAATTGATTTTAGAATTGAGTGTCATGAGGTGGATGATGGTTAAAAACACTACATGAATTACATGTGAAGGGTTTTGGTTCCTTACACTTCCATTCTTGTTATTGACATTATTGTTATCCATAGATTGATTTTGATTTTGATTTACAATGATGTAATTTTTGGCTTAGTTTATCACACTATTTGTAGTGGAATTCAAGTTTCTATTTAGAACCTTAGGGCCTTGATTATTAGGTTTTTTTGTTTGCATTTTGATAACCCTTATTATTTTGGTTAGGGATGATGATTCACATGTTGGATCCATAAGATCTTTAGCCACTATTTATGACCACCTAATATATTTTGAGAGTGATTTCAATCACTTATTCATAGTACATATAGGGAAACTTTTGAATGTCTTCCTTAATCTCCTTATTGATAGAGTGTAAAAATAGATCACATAACTCTCTTTAGTCTATATGTGGGGAAATGGCAAAGGAGTATAATAATTTTTTCCATATGGTAATGAAATGGGTAGTAGATTAATTATATTCTTGCTTGATAGTAATAACTATTATATATCAGTCTTAAGTAGTTTTTTCATGTTAAATACTTTAAAAAAATTAGCCATGAGCTATTGGAAGGAATGGATGGAGGCATTAGGTATGAAATAATACCAATCTAGAGGGATTCCATCTAAATTATTTAGGAATATTTTAGAAACTACCCCATCCCATGGTAGACACTCTTTTATAGTTATTGTATATGTTTTCACATGTGTGTTTGGGTCCCCATCTCCCTTATATTTAGGGAGTTTAGGAAAAGGATGTTGTAGAAGGATCCCACATATTTTATGATCAAGGGGTTATTTTAAGTACTCCACATGGGTCCATATATCACTAAAATCCAATAAATTAATACTAGGATGGTCATGAAAGAGAGGACTAGGATAAGGAGTTGGAAAAAACTTGCTAGAAAGAAGAGATGTAGGTTGTGAAGAGGGAGAATAGTTTGTTGGGAAGTAGTTTTATAAATGAGTGGACTTGAATAACATATGGTAATATGGTGGTAAGGATTTGGAAAAATGAACACTAAGTTTTACTTATAATTTTGGAGCATACATGGGTGGAACATTGGCCAATATGTAGTTAGAAGGAGTAATGAGTGGTGGTGTGTTAGTCACCATGTTGTTCAGAGGAAGTATGGGAAATAAAATCTTACAAGAACTTGACTAGGTTTTTGATAATATAGAAGAATTTTTGACTCTAAAAAATTGGTAACTCCATAAATAAGGATTTTCCCAAGGTTTTGGCTTGCTATATAGTTAGTGGAATGTTGGTTCGATTGATATTGTGGATAGTAGTCAATTTTCATTGGAATGGGAATGGAGTAGGAATGACCCTAATTATTGAGGTTTATGATCATTCTAATAATTTTAAATGAGGCTTGGTTACTCTCTATATCTAAAATACATCCTATTAAGGTGGAGATGAGTTCATTCGATTAAGATTTGGTGTTGGATTTAGGTGCCTCTCTCATGAGAGACTCAGGAGGGAAGGATTGATAACTTGTAATGAATTGGTTTGTGTTATATGGTTGGGTGAAATCACCATGGGTTATCCAAGAGGTGAAAAGGTGTTTTGGTTAGTGTTAGAAGGAGGTGAGGATAACTTTAATCTACTTAGCCCATCCTCTAGAATTTAGATTCTTTTGACATATTGGTCAAACCTTACTGTAATTTTGGTATCTAGGCTTTACAAATTAAAATGATCTATAGTTTCAATCTAGAGTTATATCCCACCTCAAATGGTGAAGGTCATGTTTTTAGAGTCATAGTAGTTTTTGGTGGTTATGAAGGATCCTATAGTTCTTAGATCACTACCTTATACTTGGTTTTTAAGTTAGAAGAATACAAGTTTTGAATTTAAATCTCCACATTGAGGGTGGAGTTATTATTCTAGATAAATAAAGTGTCTTTTCTTGAAGGATAAAGGTTCATTATATAGGTTTAATTGTCAAAATTTATATACAAATCTTTCCTAGACATATTTAGGGGGTGTATGTACACCCACATAATAAATGAAAGAGAAGATGAAGGTGGATTAAAGAAAAGAGATGAAGATTACACAAAAGGAGAAGACTTTCAAGTTGGGTTCACCAATTTTGGTATATAAAAAAAAACATGCTAACCTTTATGTACTTAAAATATGTAGTCTATAAAAGATAGTTGATGAATAGACAAAAATATGAATGGTCTAGGGGTTTGGCTGGTTAGATTGATTCAACTAAGGGATTTGAATATGAATGTTTGAAAGAGTTGGTTGGTTGGGTTGAGGTATAAGAGTAGGGTTTTGAGTGATGCATGCTAAATAATACTCATGGTGATACCAAAGATCTCACCTACATCATACTTCTCATGTAAAGTAGTGATTTTTTAAGTGATAAAGTTCCAATAACACTCAGTATGGATAAGGATAATATAACATAGTTCTTGGTTGATACTAGGCTTAGTAAACTGGGCAAAGATTAGTTGAAGAACCCTTGGGATTTGGTTGGATATGTTTTGTCAATGTCATCCATAAATTTATTGAGATATGATGAGGCTAGACCCAAGGATAAATAAGGAATAAAGGATTATATTTGAAGGTTGTTCACTTGGCATGCTAGGATATGGATGGGTCTTACTATTAGGGATCCTATGGGGTGGTTTTTCTCATCAAGAACATTAATATGGATGATTATTAGGTTTAGAATTAGAGTGAAATAAAAAACCTCTATTCTATGTTATGATTTTATATTGCATTGGGTATTGTTTTTTGTCATGGGAGGGGGTAATTTAGGGAAAGTTTTTATTATGCGGAGATTGGCTTGTTTAAGAAGCATCATCCAAGAGGGAGGTAACCTTGTTGATAGACTAAAACTAATTTTATTGATTAAATTTGATTATAATTTCTATTTTTAAAGGTTTAGTACTATGTTTTAGAAAGGATTTTACTTGTGTTCCTTTTGAAAAGGTTTTTGATTAGGGCTTATTTTAAGTTTTTTAATAAGGTTTTGAAAATTAAAAGAAAAATATGTTGTATGCTGAAATAAAAGTGCTTGGAAATAAAATAAATAAAATATTTATTTATTTTTGATTATTTTATTTATGTTTAAATAATTCAATGCCAATCAAAACTAAATTTAAATAATAGTGCAACTACTAATTTTTTACATTTTCTTTATTTTTTAGAGTTTACAATTTCACCTACATGCCCTAAAATGAGTACTTTTTTTTGTCTTTTCAATTCAAATAAAATAAAAATATAATATGCACTTTAATTTTTTTAAGTATATAATTGAAGAACTAGATCTAAAATTCATATTTTTGTATATGCATTTTCTAAGTCTTCAAGATCTACTTTGAGTCTTTAAGTTTTTAGGGTTTTTGGGTGTTTTTATGAAAGTAAAAGGATAAGTGGTTGGATGTATGTAAATATAAAATAATTATTTTTGAATTAAAACAATTTTTTTTAACCATGCGATGAAGAAAACGAATTCTAGAATGCAAACTTTCTTTTGCTTTTCCTAGTTTTTGTGTATGCAAGTTTATTGGTGTTGTTTGTGTGTGAGAATGTGTGCTAAGAAAATTGAAAAATAAATGTTATTGGTTTATTTTAGATATTTTTAAGATTCACTATTTACCTTAAATATAATTAGGAATCTAATTTTATTTTAAATTTGTAATGTTTGAATGCAACTAAGATAATGAAACTATTTTTCAAATGCAAGAAAGAAGAAAAAAGATGATTTATTTTTTGGAGTTTTTTTGAATCAAATTTTCAAATGTAAAACTATTATAATAAGTGATAAAACTAATATAATTAATCAAGTACAAAACAAGATGAATCCTCCAACCTGACCAAATATTAGATCAAGTGAAGAATAAGGAATTAATGGAAATGTTGAATTTTCAAATAGTTAGCTCCTTGATATGTTGCTTAATGGTGACCTTGAAACTCTCCAACATTAGGGAATGCAAATGAAATGGAAGTAAAAACAAAATCTGGGGGAATAAAATAGATAAACTATGGGTGGTTGATCATGAAAAACAAAGTATTGGTTTAAAAATCATGATATCCCTTCTCAAACTTGTGAAAATTACCAAAATATTACTACAAACTAAGACAACGTTATTTAAAATAGTAAAAGGTTAATTGTCTCTATGAAATATTGTAAGTTTCAATATATAATGTAAATTTTAGATCTAAAATTCAAATAAAAGTGAAATAATTTAAGGAAAGAGAAGAAGTTGTGACTTATAGTTAACTAAAGCTTGACTAGGAGATTATTTTAGTTAACTTGGATGTGGTTGAGATTGACATAATCAAGACTAAAGGTGTATTATGAAATTAATAAGGTGAATTTAAGAGAAAAAATAAAAAATAGAATATAAATTTTTAAAACTCAAGTTTCGGCAAAGAGTTTTATAAATGTTTCAATGGTGATGAAACCACTACTTTGTATAAGTGGTAATTATGAAACCGTTGTGGTGTTTCTATAAACCACCATGATGGTTACATAACCACTATAGTTGTTATGTAAACCAATACAATATTTTCACCATGGTTTTAAATTATTTAAAAAATGAAGGGATAAAGAATAAAAATGGATAATTTAAAGTTTGCAAAGGCCATAATAGAGGAAAAAGACTAGCAAGAGGGATAAGAATAAATCTGAGCATGTTTTAGCAAAGATCATTACATCATCATAATTTTTTTCATGAAATGTTAAAATGTGAATTTTATTTATGTGTATAAGATCAATAAGGTATCAAATTTATGAAAAGAAACCAAACTACCATGTTTCATAATTTGAATCAAAGTTTCCAAGTTGTTGTCAATGATTGTTCCCTAATTTCGAGCATAAATTTTGATTATTACTCTAATCCACTACTTGGTATATTGTCCAAACTGTTCAAATCATAATAAAGATGTTATGTGAACATACCCCACCTAAGGATAATCCATGGAGAATTATTACTCTCATAACAATTTTAGTTATCACCCCATTACCTAGGGTTTTTGATATGCAACTTTAACATGCAATTCAATTTTCACATGGTGGCTCAAGGATTATTCCTTAGTAAAATAGACATAATGTTCCTACTATAGGCACAATATAATCTTCCTTGATATCCACATAGGCAATGATTATTTTTATGCCCCACATAGGTAATCACTTCAAAGGTTGTCAAAGACTAGTCATAACCAAGTGAAGACAAGGTAAAATAGAGTTCCCACTTAATGCACCATCAAATTCTTATAATGATTTTATATAACATATCTATGACATAAGTCAACATATAACATTTAATTTAAAAAATAAAGGGTTTATCATACAATTTAATGCTCAAATTTTAATTACCTTACCTTCTAATATCATCTAGAGAAAGGACTACTCCACTTAGATAATTGATAGATCATACTTAGGAGTAAGGACAATGATCTTTCTCTAAAAATTCATTCCATCAAACTTTAAGAAACGTAAAACATAGTGTTGATAAATAATGAGCCTTATCATTTTATTCTAATTATATTACCAAGGGTAAATGAATATACTAAATAGTTTTTTTTTGTTGTAAGGAAACAAATTATTCCCAATGCATTGGATGTGTCCACCTTATTGTAGTGAAATATAGTACACAAAGATTTAAAAAATATCATTCATAAGTAAATAACCATAAAACATTCATGCTATAACATGTTATTGGTATAACTTAATTTAGGTCTCATATTATTATGCTCTACCTCTTGGACCAAATCATATACTTACATTAGAGTAATAGAAATTATACATTCTACATTCCACTATTTGAATGATATAGGGAGTGATAATCATAATAATTTCTAGCATAAAAATCCTAAGAATAGGTTCCATTTATAAATAAAAATCATGATTTCATAGATAATATTTTAGTTCAATAAGTATGAGTTCCCAAACATAATAAGCATTTTCATGTTTCTAAACCATAAATAAGCAATATATTCAAATGGAACCAATTGAAGTGTTTATGCCATTAGGCTATCTCTTTTATAGAATTGATCACAATACAAAAAGAACCAAATCACACAATAATGTACGAGAGAGGTCACCATTATAGAACCAATTATTTATATATTAAAAAAATACCTCTACACACTCATGAACCAAAAGGGAACTAAAAGTACTCATATATGAAGTAAGGTGACATGAATATTATTAATATGATATAGTACTTAACTTCATATTATTAATTTCCAAAAATGTTTTGGTATTTTTCAATATACCATTATCCTAACTATGAACATTAGCTGGAGTTTTATTTTAGTTAGGATTGAGACAAGAATTATACAACCTAACTTCAATCTATACAAACAACCATTGCTTAAGGAACATATTTACTAAACCAATACATAAGATGAACATTTTAATTTAGGGTTTCAAACAATATTCATTTCAAAATTAACCAAATGCCACTATGATATTTTCCATCTATTATTGGGATTTTTTTTTACTATTTACCAATTAAAACATAGGTTTCTGAGAAAGAGATATAATATAATCCCTAGAATGTAAGGAGTTATATTATTCCAATAGGGTCATACTTAGTAAAAGTGAGAATGCCTTTGACTGTAAACTTTGACCTTCCAAACATTAAAACATAAACTTAGGTGAACATATAAATAACGTGAAATAACTTTATTTCAAGATGAGTTAAAATCCCTTCATAAAACTTATTGTTGAAAATGGATGAAATAATTAAATGAGATCACACTCAACTCCATTATTTAAATAATTCACAAATACATTAATATTATTTATGTACAATTTTGAGGAACATTGTTAAGTGGTTTTCCTGAACTCCTAATAGTTCAAATCACATTGCATAATTAAAATAAGGAACCAAAATAATAATGCCACATTTCCATTCAAAGACTCATACACATACCATTATAGAGTTTTTTTATTATTATATTAAGTTGTATCTATATTTATTTCATGATCTATAGAATGATATAAAGAGTAAATGTCTTAGTTTAAGGATATAAGGCAACACAATGCTACTCCTCTCATAGGCTTAAATATCATCTCGGAAATGAGCATGACATACATTAAAATACCTAACACTTCTTGATTCACTATACATAGTAGTTGAATAAAAACTCAAGATGCCAAGCAATCCATCTTAGAATAGGCCTCATGACACTTCAATTATTTTTTAAAATTGTGAAAGAGTTATAATACTATAAGTTAATAAAAAAAATATTATGATAAATAAATGGCTGACATCATAAATAAAAAGTAAATTATTTATGATTTAATCACATAATCCTCTGAATGTCTTCAACTTGGTTTATTCATAGTCAACATGCAAAATAGGATCAACATAAACTTGTAAATGTTATTCTATTTCAAGAAAATGATTGTTAATAACATAAAAAATTTGTAAACAATATAACCATAAATGCAATTATTTATAAGAGAGAAACCTTGGAATATGTTTAGAAAAACAACATATCTATTCGATTTTGAATAAGTTACAACATTTAATATTCTTTCAACCATTAAGGCAAGAATTTTTTCATCTCTAAACTAAAATATTGTATGAAAAATACCTTAGAAACTTCTAAGAATAGCTCAAGATCAATATCTTGAATGAAACCAGTCCATTACTAGTCCTTAGGTCCATTTAAGAAGGATGCCACACCAAAATAGTATCCACATAGAAGGATAATAATGTAATTCAATAAAATAATTTAGACTAGAATGTATATCTTTAAGATGCAAAATCAAAACCCACTCATGCATTAATGCATAAATAATATAAGATAATAGAAAAAACACTAAACTAGTACCACATCAAAATGGAATAAATGAACTTCAAAGACGAACACCTTAACTTTGATGTATATAATCAAGATGCATGATCAAAACCCACCCAGGTAATAAGGCCAAATAAACCAAAATGAAAATAAGTTAACATTAGGATAGGCCAATGAACATATCACCTTAATTTTTTTTATAAGTAAAAAAGGGTTCTGTCTAATCATGCATCATGCATGCCAATCAATATTACACTCAATACATCCAAATCATCACTAGCTACTTCCAACCAAGGCACAAAAAGGCAGTCCACTTATAAATTGTTGTGAGAAAACATGGAACCCATGGATTATGCATATAGATCCATATGCATATGATACATATATGCATAGGGGAATATACCCATAAATGTGAAAATACATAATTATCCAAATCAAACAACACAAGAGAACAAGTTCACATGCACATAACAGTTCAAGGCTTAAGGGAAAGAGAAAGAGACATGCATAATAAAGACTCATATTTCACTTAAACCATTCCCTCCTATTATTAATCTCCATTCCACTCTTCTTTATAAAAAAATGGTGTCCAAACCCAAGTGGGTTTGTACATCTCTCAAAGGGTTTCTTCTCCCTACCCTATATACCTCTTATTTTACTATTTTATTCAAGACTGTCATGCCCAAAATAGGAACACATTAAATACATAAATAATGGAAAGGATTTGTTTTACATTATTTTTTATTTAAATAAACCTAATAAGCATAAATTTTTTGAATAGTTTGGAGTGATAATGGTGTATAATTTACCAATAATTCTGTTTAGAACTTGTTAAATATAGTAATATGTTATTTTTGGAAAACACTAGGAAAAATGTAACTTAGCTTAGATCCATGTTTTTAGTTGACTATTATTGATGTCTAATAGTAAAAAATAGGATAAGATGGGATTATGACAACACATATACATAGACATGATTTGTGAATGCTTGTAGATAGGTATGTGATCCTTAGACAACAACATAAGATAACTATGTCTTTTGATTACAAACTTATTTTTATTGACTATGAAAAAATTGTACCTATTCCACCTTATGCACTTGTGTATGTTAAAATTATTGAGATACTACAAAAACTAAAATATTGGATAGAGAGACTTGTAATGTAAAACATAGTTTTGTTCACAATACAAATTTGATATCAAATAATGGGATGTTGGGCAAAAGGTATTGATTTGGATTAACCTTGGGCATTTTCTGTTTGATTGACCAAGTACTACACTACATTATCAATACTCCGAAGAGGTCTTAAAATATAATGTAGTTCTCCCACTAATGTGTATGTGTGAACTTGTGAATGTAAGTCTATATGCTCCTTCTCTTATTTTACTCTTGGAAAAAACATGAAAATATGAATTTAGTCTTTTTAAACTTTGAATCTAACTTTAATAACTCTGAAATGCAAATTATAAATATTTGTGTAACCCTTGAAAATATGAAGTGTTATCCTTAATTCCTTAGAGTAGATTTTCATTTATAGATATTTTAATTTTGAATTAGGATACCTTTTGACATATAAAATCTGACCCAACAAGACTTAAATAGATAAAAATAAGATTTGATGAAATGTGATACAAAATAAAATCTTTAAATTACCCCTAGACAAGTTCAATCTTTATGAATAGATTCATGGGCCTAGACTTTTCAAAAACTATAGACTTGTTTATAAGGCACTATAAAATATAAAATACAATCATTGGGGATCCCTATGAAAAAATTGGAAAGATGAACAATAAATGGATAAACTTATGAGATACAATAAGAAGACCCAAAAAATGTCCTAATATATACTTAATTAGTTGTCATTAGTCTATATGTGTAAAGTTACATATAAAGGTATTAAATATGGGATTATATCAAATTTGGGTGTATACATTTCCCTCCCCTTTATAAAAATGAAATTGATAGAGTAAAATATAGATGTATACTTGAGTTTGTGTGACACACTTTATCTTTTGTTTGAAATTTTGACTATGCATGATACTCAATAGAAAAACCTGCAATACACACATGTAGTAGTCAATGTCTATATATGAAATATGAAAATTTGACATTGAAATTGAAAGGTAAAGAGTAAGGAAAGAGTACACTTGTATGCGTGTGATATTGTGTTGCCTATGGATAATGATCATGTTGTGAAGAGTGGAGAAAGGATATTTCAATCCCACTCATTTCTTGGTGAGGGAAATGAACAATCCCTCAAGTGGTGAAGGGAGAGTATTAGGTCATTAGGTGTCACTAAACCCATGACCCATTGGCTCAAGTAAATAATATAACTATACTCTTGTATCTAAATATATGATGTTGGAGAAAAATGTGTCCATTTACTGGGGAACTTGGAGAGATAGTTCCTTATGTTGAATCATTGATGAATTGAAGTGATCAAGTCTCAATTTGAATAAATAACCAAGCCTATGAATTAGAAAGATATATAATCCAAATCTTATTAATGATGATAATTACCCAATTTACTAATCCAAAATAAGGTGGAACTATGATGGGTTCACTAGAAGTAATGCCAAGGCCTTTGAGTGTCACTAGAATCAAATGTACATCACCTAAAATAGAAGATGGAACCACATAACATGTTTGTTAGAAGTAATTCCAAAAAAATTGAGTGTCTTTAGACTTGAACATACATTAACCATAATATAAAAAATCACACCACTGTAGATGGATTAATATTATTTTTTTATGATAAAAAAATAATGAATAATATTCATGCCCTCATCATGAACATAATTCTAATAAATTTTAAATTTAAAGAACAACCAATATCTATCAAATTTGTAAAGTTTCAATGTATTTTATGTGTGCATGAATTAGTATCATGCCCTTTGAGTTTTGAATATGTACATGAACCAATATAATGCCTTTTGAGATTTTTAAATTTTTATTTTTGAAATTGAAAAATTTATTTATGTACATGAACCATCATACCCCTTGAATCTATGCTAAATGATATAAAATGCCATGCATCTATATGTTTAATCATAATTGTATGTGAAACCTATAATATTGTTCCCTTAACCTTTTTACATATGATAATGAAGATGCATTCAAGTGTGTATGAATTTGTACTTAAGTCTCTATAAAGTGAGTGTACATGAATGATAAGTGACCCCATAATTTGTATCGATGTATCAATATTTGTCATGTTTCTAATTTTTGAACTAATTTGAATATTTGAATCCTATATTCTATAATAACATATAATGTTTGAATTACCTTGAATCTTTAGAACCTATATTATGTGTTATGATTTTTATTGACAGAGTGCACCTACATGACATATGCTGCTAGACTTTTTACCAATGTGTATAATTTGTCATAAATATGTAAAGCCCTTATCACAAATATATAGTATGTGGATAATTTAAACCATTTTAAATTCTATATAATATGCCAAAATTGAGTGACCATGTAAATATTATCTATGTAAGAACATTTTTTGTAGTAATCCTTATGTATGCCAAATTTTTGATGCAAAGGATGAGAGTATCAAATACATCATATCAAAAAAAATATACATTTAAAAAAAGTTTGAGTAAATTGTGATTTGTTTGATTAAATATATTTTAAATTTTTACCATCTTGACATATTGGAATTTGATCATTTTAAATAAAATTCATTGCAATTTTATAAATGTACGTGAAAGGTATTGTTCAATGAGTTTTGAAGGTAATAGTTATAGATAAAGCATCTTGAGATAGAAAGACATATGCAAAAAAATCATGCATAGGCAAATAAGTTCTAATTTTGAAATGGTTGGTAGGCATGATGGAAATATTACCATGCATAATAACACAATGCATGCATTTAAATACATCTAATGGTGAGTAATTTTGATAATTATCACTCGAGATATCATGTGCATAAGTTTGAGAGAGATTAATTGTAAAGTTTTTGAAAAGAAAAATCATCCCATATAAATAAGTTGATTAAAAATAAATTTTTAATTCATTCACATATTGTTAAGTTGTGATTTTTGAGTTATGGCTAGAAAAAAATGTGATAGAAGAGAGATATTAGACTGACCTGCTTCAATAAGGTGGATGCTACCCTATATGCTGAGGATGCTTCGACACTGGTATGTTAAGAAAACTATATTTTTGGCATATTATAAAATTTGATTTTTTCTAAATTTTAAGAATTTAATGTTTATTTTCATAGTTTTTTGGATTTATTTGGTTTACAACATGCAAAATAGTCAAAAACTTTTACAAAATTATTTACGGTCCTATCCACTTGACTGTGGACCTATCCACATACATATACATTTGAATGCTGACCTATCATGAGTGATTGTTAGGTTTTAACATAAAAATTTATGTTATTTGATTTTGTCCTACTTGCATGAGTTTTCTAAGTTGTGTTTTGTATTTTTGTGATTGTAGGTAGACATGTGGGCATAAGACTTTAAACATAGTCATATGGTGGAATCCATAATAGCATTTCCATTGAGTGACACTTAAAGGGCCACTCTTGACATGGCTAGGCTTCATTATGTTGGCATACTAGATGATGCCATATAATATACACATTAGGATAGTGTTAGTAAATTATTTAGATTCTTATACTTGCACTTTTTATCTCCCCCTAGGGGATGACTATGACACTAAAGGATGTTTAGAGGATTTTGAGACTTTATTTTTTGGCACACATGTGACATTTTGGGTGGTGGTGTGAAGGCACATATATGATAGGTTCACTAGTATATGACTACATGCTAATAATTCTTGATATGATATCAATGATACTACTATTTAATTATCAGAGATTGTATTATCAAATGTTTTGCATGTGTAGAAGTTCATCTATGTATTGTTCAAATCATTTATTTTTTGTTGATGGGGGAAGTGTATCCATTTTGTATAGGACACATAATTTTTTTTAGGATATAAAGAAGCATGGTACCATGTATTCTTGGGCATGAACACTATTGGCTCATGTATACATTACTTCAGATAAGAGGGCTTTAGTGGTGGACTGGGCTCAATCACATTATTACATTATTTGGATTATAAACATATTTATGTTTTACATCTTGTAGGTAGGCCTCAGGGTGGGTGGACACATCCACATATTTTTTTTTTATAGAAATAGGTTAGTACTAAACATGTTTTATAGTGTGGTACTATGGGATGTCACTAGATTTTTGATTGGTTGTTAGAAGATTCTATTGTGTGGAGATTATACAAAGGTTTTTTAGGTTGGCTAGAGGATGGAATGTAGTTGAGGTAGATTCATGTGAATTTTTGGTTTCATAGCATTGTCCATATTTTTATGAATGATTTTAGTTTAAATGTGTTATGCACATATTTGGGATCAAGTAGGATGTTCACTTGACACCAATTATATAGATTAGATATGTGGGAACTTCAATACATGAGGGTGACTAAGGCCAACCTATTGTAACTGATTTGGAAACTATTCTTTTAAATAAGGTTGACCCTATTATTTAAATTCTTGATGTATATAATGTTAGGTATGCTCCAACATATACATGATAGTGAATGGTGCATTTACTTCCCATATTATTTCTTGTTGTGGTAGAGGGTGCTACCAAGGCATAAGGTGGTGGAGGAAATGTGGGTAGAGAATTAACTATTGAGCCTCATGTTTATCCTACAAGCATGTATATATCTTTTAAGAGTATTAATATTTTTATTAGTTAATTTTTATAACATTCTCAATTATATCATGCATTATTTGTTTTGAAGGAGATGACAAGTATTGAATGACTATCATAAAAGTGACCCTTTGATTTTTGATGAGACATGTCTAGGTGAGGTAGTTATTGGTGGTTTAGTGAGGAGTGCCATAAATATCATAGGTGATCATGCTCCCTATTTGGTCAAGTTGATATAACCACCACTTCATATGTATAAATTGCATTAGAGTGAGATGATTTGAGAGTTGAGCATGATGTGGTTGTTAATGAGTGGGACTAATTTAGCTAAAGTTTAACAAGATAATAAATTATCCCTCTAGTTATATCTATAGAAATGGGTCAGATATTATTATCCAAGTATGTTTAATTATAACATGAGCATGTATCTTTTTAGGAATGAATGGTTGTGTATGAGTATTTTGAGAGGAGTCAGTCCTAATCATAATATAGATAGGATGATAGTGGGACCTCATATTCATAAATCACCATATTGATTGAGAGGGATTTTAAGAGAGATTCATATAAATATGCAGCTAGCGAGGATCCAATTATTGAGTGACTCTACATATGTTGTACTTATATTATCATGTTTAGACATTTGATATATATACAATTTTATGTGTTTTTGTTTTTATTGTGATTATGTGGAAAAGATATTACATATGTTGTAAGAGTTGTTGCATTTGAAAATCATGTGATTGAATTATTGCTCATTACCTTGATATATTTTTTTGTGGTTTCATATGCCAAACAATGTGTTAATGATATGTTATTTTAATTTGTGACATATGTATAATCAGATTACCATATAATTTTAGAATGAGCTGACCACCTTGATGGAAATAAAAATTATGCACCATACTAATCAGGATTTATAACTACTCCATGATATTGAATTTTTGGCACTGTATTATTAGAGATAATCACACCTATATTGGTTACCTATGCTACTTGTGGTCGATATTTTTGATGATATTATGATATATTTGAAGTATGCATTACATGTTCATATTTATGATTTGAAGTTTGGTGTTTTTACTTTGGTACCCATGTCTATGTAATTCAAGATGTATCTTTATCATGGACCGTAGTCTCTTTCATGTTTTTTTAAATTAATTTGGAAGGTTAATAAATCTACTTCAAGAGTAAAATATAAACTTGTATTATCCCTATTCACTATTTCATTCATTTTTTATAACCATGATATTCCCAAAATCGTATTTCCTTGTGGAATAGTATATTGTACAATCAATAGTGTATTCACTATCTTGAGTCCTAAAGTGATTATTAAAATAATATGTCCCATATAAAATATATGTGCATACTAAAAATATCACTCAATGTATCCCACACTTTGAAAAATTTCATTATATATTTATTATGTTGTTACATATTATCTACAATTATATGTTCTCTATATGTGTTGACAAGAGCTCGAACGACCATTGGCTCCTTATAAGAAGTATTTTAGTATATATTAGTCTTAATAGAATCAGATGTAGGATAAGGTGAATATATGGATTTTTTTATCTTTTTGTTCCAATTTCCAAAATGTGATATTCCCTTTATCTATAAGTTGTGTAATATATTCTTACAATGTATAACAATCATTATCTCTATGTCTATTAATACCATTATAAGTGAAAAAATGGATTGAATTTTATGTACTCAAGAGGATGATAGTAACTAGGAGGAAGAGTGATTAAATTATTATTTAAAACTATTTATAAACTATCATGTGGTCAATCTCTAAATATATCAAACTAAAGTGGTTTCCTCTTATTGAAAGTATATTTGATCACATTAGGTGGTGATTTGTAAATTGATTCTTTCCTATATTGAATACCTTAACTTGATATTTATTGATTTTAACTATTTATATTGATCCTCTATATAATGAGAGGCTTTAATTATATTCTTTCTTTTAATAGTTAAATCTGATTCCACCAATGCATTGGTGACTTCCTTCTTGTGTGAAGATGATTTTAATTCATTTTCATCAGTATATTTATATGTTTAGAAACTAATATCACATGCATATTTGAATAATTACATGTATAACTTATCAAAAAAGATTATAAAGTTTATGCATGACTCTTTCTTTAATAGGAGACCAAACACCCTTCCTAAAGATGAATTACTTTTCTAAATCCAAGTCTTGATAAGTTAAGGAATGCAAAGTAGCTTTGAATCATAAAATTTAATATTCATTAAGATCATCATGGATTTTTTTCAAACCTTATAAATTTTAAAATGGGAATTTAATCCCCACATGTTTATGATAATCTAAAAAGAACACATATTCTAATCTTTTTAAGTTAGGTAAGGAGCCACTAGGTAGACTATGAAACCAATCTGAGGCATCTCTCATGAAGATTATTTGAAAGTATTTAAGTAGTGATTACCCTATTATCCAAAATAAAGTGTATATTGATTTGAATGGATACCTATATCTCCATGACCATTGAACAAGGGTATGAAATTTTTTTAGTATAATGTGCCCATTATTACCCCATTCTCCAAAATAAAGTGTATATTGAGTTAAAAGGATATTAGGATCTTCATGACCATCAAACAAGGGTAGTATATGTATAATAAATACTTTGTATGTGGATATTAATATATATTTAATGTAAGGGGTGTAATAAAATTACATTATATTTAATATTAGCATAACATGATCTAGTTTACAATCAAATATTTGTCTTGGAGGTCACCAATAACATGGACCATGGACATGATATGACTGGTATGGATAATATTGGTTTGGAAAGGCTCCCTCATGGGTTGTAATATACCATCCAAATTTTAAAATTGGTGTTAGGGGATCATGAAAAATATCATTATATGGCTTAGGATTACATTCCAAGACAAAATCAATGCATACTTTAGGATGACTGCATATCTTATCACATTGAGTTTATATAGAAGTAAAAACATTACATTATTTATCATTAGATTATTTTAAATTAAAAGAGGTGTGAGATTCATCACAAGTAATATTATAATTATAATCATAGTTTATGGATATAACATAACTATCTTAATAATCTTTTCATAATATTACACTACATCACTTTGTGAATCTAAAGTAATGGTACCGCTTTTTGTTTGTATAGAAGACATTACATCACATTAATTTGCATCCTTTGATATTTAAAGAGAAGGGGAATAAATATTATGATATGTTACAAAATTATTTATCACTTCTAAGTGAGGATAAAAAATATCACATTCATGTATATCATTAGCGATGATTAAAATATAATGGGGCATATCATATGCATTACATCATATACCTTTTATAGAGAAAGAGAGGGAATAAAACACTATAATTTTAAATTTATATTAAAGGTTTATTATTTTTTAGTTTATATTTATTAATATAGTGTAGTGAAATAGCAAACTTAAGAGGTAAACAAGGTGTGCTAATGATTGATTCTTCACATTTGGATCCCTATGAGAGATTAAGGGAAAATGTAGACACAAAAATATGGCCACATGTACTTGAAAAATTATAAAACACATGGATTATGATTAGATACATGAATATTATTTTCATTCCTTTATGTCATTTATCTATATATGGGCTTGACCCCATGTTTTCCATTAGTACTATATAAAACTTTCAATGTCAAATGCTCAAGTTGTATAAAATCATATTTATATTGTTTCAAATAGAGGAAAATTATCTCTAATCCATATATACAAGTATTATATAGGAAAAAAAGAGTGTATTTCACCCATGTTCACTTATAGTGACTGCGTGTCATGCCAAATAATGACTAGTATCCAAAATTCAAAACATCCTTTTGAATCTTCTCAGACATTTCACATTGTTGAATAAAATAAGTTATCAAAAATATTTACCTATAAATATATATCAAGAGTCATTAATTATATAAATTTATATTTATTTGTCACAATCATATATACTTCATCGTGTTGAGCAAATATATTATATTTTTCCTATTCTGAATCATTCACAAGGAGTAACCATAATCCAAGTCAAGATACCTCTAAATAAAGTTAATAACTATCATCATCAAGTATCAAATACATATTATAGATGAATATTTATAATAAAAGTACACTTTCACATTCACTCTAGGTGGGAGAAATATGTGGGATTGATTTTCCTCAGAGTATTATATATGTAGGCAATGGTAAATCATTAAAGGGGTGATTGAGGTAACTTATCCCATTACACTCCCCTCTTTTTATTTCAAGTTTTAAATCTATAAAATTTCCATGATAATTTAAAATAAAATAATAAAAATAATTATTTATATATATCCAAACAATAATTGTGAGATACCAGATTACTCAACATTTTTTTAGTCATATAGGCACAATGATCAATTTTTACACACAATCTACTGGGATAAATCTTTATTCAACATATTTGGGTGCACCACACTATTTTATAATTATAGTGATCCTATCTAAAAACATTTTATTTTATCTTAGATCTACCATTTCATTCATTCTTTTTTCTCTGTTCTTTTATATCTACATCTCATCACATTTAACTAGGACAAGTCCATAGTTAATATATTGAAATGAACTGTGTTGTCATCCAATTACAACTAACCTATCCATATTTTATTTCTATTTCTATCCCTTAAAATGAAACTACATAATCACCACTTATTTTGATTTCCACTTGCAGATAGCCAAAATAGTTAAGATAATTCAATGTGTAAAGTTTAGTTTATTTATTCTTAGTGTTTTCTCAAAATAACAACTTTCCATATTTAATGATTTTTCAAAATAAGAATAGTTGAATATTATACATCTTTAACAATTTATATTTATAGTTTTACAACTATATAATCTCATTAAAAAAATATTGATTTGTCAAAAATAGGATCTAAAACATATTGGTGAACCCAAATTATTAGTTTTTGAGCCCTTAATTTTATGATTTTAATTTCATTTTATTTATTTTTATTTGCTTTGTTTTCCTAGAAATCGTGCTTTGATAGTTTTAAAAATTATAAGAGATAGAATTTTGGGCAAAGTGGTCATCAATTACATCTAATCCATGGTGTGAGGGGTACTACCCCAATACTCAAACTATTAGACATCATTATTCACTAATTTTAGTTCTTATGCACCTCATAGTATAGAAAAAACACTTAGGGTTTTGTTTTAAGAAAAATGAAGAATTTAACCATTTTTATTATTATAGTTCACTGATAAGTGTTAAACCCTAAGAATTTAGTCTTAATGTATGTTAGAGATGGGTTAGTGTGGCTATGAGAATAGTGGAATTCTCTATTAGTGCCTTCATGACCATATTCATTATTTATGACTAGTATCAGTATATCTAAGAGCCTACAAAACAAACACACCCTTAACTAGTTGAGCTCATTTTCCTTTGTTATTTCACACTTTTGCATGCCATTTATGAAAGTTTCATCCTTCTTACCTCTAAGTTGTTGTTTTAGATTAAGTGGAACTCCTATTGAACATATTTAGATTTCATTAATCTCTTCTAAAATGGATAACATAGGTATTGATGATCAATTTAATGATGTAACTCTTCATAATTATGTCCACATTGAGTATTATGTTAGAAATCAACATGATAATCAAGATAATGAAAATATGCATGATAATAAAGATAATATTAAAATCTCCAATACTATTGATCTAAATGAACTTAATGGAGTAGATCTTGAATAGGTTAAATCATTGTATAATTTATGATAAGGGATTCATAAATGTCCCAAAATAAGTGGATAAAGTTGTCCA
Organism: Torreya grandis; assembly: GCA_037957365.1. Taxonomy (NCBI): domain Eukaryota; kingdom Viridiplantae; phylum Streptophyta; class Pinopsida; order Cupressales; family Taxaceae; genus Torreya; species Torreya grandis. Next base: position 2,886,968 of record JARHVA010000551.1, read on the forward strand.
ATTAATTATATAATCTATGACTACATTCCAATATAAGATTGCATCACCTTAAATAAAATAACAAGAGGTGGATTTCAAAGTTATTAATTATGTTCCAATTACTATTACTATTACCATTCCCATATCCAACCATATAGTTACATATATGTTAACATATTTTGGTATGGGGGAATCAATTAGATTACAATAGATCAACATGCCTATTTATACAAGGGAATCATATACACCCTCATTGATCACCACACAAAATCCACATCTAACTTTACCTATTGTATTCTCTCTTGAGTAAATTATTCTAGATTTACATTCTAAAATATTGCAATTAGAATAAGATGTATCTTAATATACTCAGTCAATGGTTTATCATACTCTACTTCATAATCGTTTATCACTAAAAATATCCTCTTACCCACTATCAATAGGTTTTGTATCACCTAAGCTAACACTTTACATTGGTAAATAGCATTTAGAGTAGCATCTTTGTTCATTCCATGTAGCATGCTTGTACTATTATTATAATGACAAATTAATTACCAAGATCTTTCAAATAAGTCTAAAAGACTATGCTTTATGATGGTTCTATGATCTCCCTTTTTAACTAGTTAGAACATTCAACCCATTGGAAGATCATTGTTTATCTTACTTCTCAATAAACATTGGTGAAAAGTTATCTTATGCACAAATTGAAAAAATCAATCAAGAACCAAGTGAGATAATTAGTGAATATGTTTTTAAATAAAATATTATGCTTGAAATATGAAAAAATATATGGTAAATAATTAATTACAAGATATCTTCATTCAAAGCTTATTATCACCATTGCATGAATCAATCTTGTTGAATAAATTAATATCCTTTAATGATCTATGCCATATAGTCAAAGAAAGAGAATTTGAGATCATAGAATTGAACAAATTAAAGATGCTCTGAGTGTTTCATCTACTTACAAAATCAAGTTCCATAATGAGCCAAATCACAAGATCAAATCTAAAAAAAATAATCAAACAAAGGTAAGAATTAATTCAATAACACAACCAATAAACAAGTTTCATTGGTAAATCTGCCTATGAGGAATTTTATAAGGTTACCAAAACCTTCTCATATATTATTTCAAAATCCAATTGATTACAATCTCGTATCTCTACCTCCTTAATTTAAACTTGATTTGACCAAGCCTCAATCTAAGGGCTTTGGAAATACTACATATTGTGACTAACATAGATGCATTCGGCATATCATGAGAAAATGTTACAAGTTAAGGCATAAAATACAAGAATTTATCAATGATAATACTATTGAGATAAGCACACCCATATAGGAATCAAGACCACAAGATACTAATAATGCAAAGCTAAAAATCTTTAGTAATCCTTTCCCAAATCATGGTTTAGTAGAGAATTTAAATAATTTAAAAGAACTATTAGAGGTATAATCACTGAGGGGGGGGGTGAATCAATGAGCCTAGATATTTCAATTTGAATTTTAGTCCTTTAAAATATTAACCAATAAGCATATATCAACTTGATCAAGAAACATTAACAAGAGAGCTCATACATGCATTGTATACACAAGATCAAACACATAACACATAGTTCTTGTGGGAAAACCTCATGGGGAATAAAACCCACTTTCAAGTCTAAAACACAAATGGACTACTTTCCTATAAGAAATTACAAATAAGAAAATGATCAACTCCTTTAGACCAACAAACCTTTATCATATCCTCCTGACCAAAGGTATTTAGTGAAACACCTATTTCAAAAAGAACAACTGCCCCTAAGGAATACCAAGTCCTTTAGAACCTAATTTAAACACCTTCACCCTAGAAAATATGTCTTAAACACTTGATTATGGATCTTTATTTTCTAATCTTTGTAGAAACTCTCTCTATCTCAAACATGCCTCTCACATAGGCATGTCATAATCTCTTTCCTTCTTCACTCAATTTTTTTTCATATGCACACTCAGACCTCTTTTCATATCCTCAAATTTAAAGATAAATATTATGAAATTAATAACATGACCTATAAGTCATACACATAGTCAAAAAACTATTTTAATCATTAACTCAACCAATAGGCACACTACCTATCCTTTACTTCACAAATCTCACATTCAAGTATTTCGCACCAAGTCTAAAAATCATCAAATTTTGATTTCAATATATATATATATATATATAGATATCATGAATTATAAAAACTTGTTCAACTAAAATACATGCCTTCAACCTTAAGGCATCTCACTTGGGTCACACTTTAGCACAATCCCCTTTCAAAATAAGCCTAAGTCACTTTTATGTCCTATGGAGTCTCATTCACCTTTTTGATACATCTCCGAGAAAATAAAAGAATATAGGATTTTTTTTAAAAAGTATGGACCCACTCCAAATGATCTATAAGTCCTCCTTAAGTTCCAAAAATCATCACAATACCCTTTTGCTTAAGCACAATTTGCTCAAACAACTCTCTGTATACAAAGTCATCATGAATGAAAACATAGTCAACTTCAAAAACTTTGTTCATAATGCATATAATTGGTAAAAAATTCAAAAAGAAAATATAAAATCCTTATGGAGTATAAAACACACCCAAATATCTAATTCATTAGATATCAAAATAACAACAAAATGAGCTCAATTACCCTTCTTGGGTTACTTACAGAACATGCACGAACACATAGTCAACTTTGGAGCTCAATATATTTGTCTATACATAATTTCAGATATTCAAATCCATATTTACATATTCACATTGGAGTCTTATACCAATTTTATTTTTACTTCATGGTCAATTTTTTCTTCTATCAAAAGATATGGACCAAAAACCATAGACTAGTTTTTACTATTGTAAAATTCAAATATTTAAATGTCAATGGTGATAGTTAAACATCAATCACTATACTCACATCTCATATTCTCTCAGCTTAGATTAAAACATGCACCATCAATATTGTTTGATATTTAAAATATAGGTGCCAAGGCTCAAATGTTAAACCTCGGTCACATTGACCTCATCTCGTGCACCCTTGAAACTTTGATGCAATGCACTCCATCAATCTCTATGGATCAGCTAGGTCTTTAACATACAACACACACCATTCAATCAGACTATTAAAAAAATCACTCACCATTATATCCTTATCCTATACATTTGCTTATTTATCAAACATATTCACTTCTTTCCATGTTTCTCAATACACACCATTAGATCATTCCTGTATGATCACCTACACACCTTTAGATCTTCATTTGGTCCTAAAATTTAACTTGATGAACCACTGAACACTTTGACCTCTTTAACTTAATGCACACTATAGATATTCATTTTAAGAACTCCTATGAGCCACTGGATCTCCATTTGGTCCTAAACTTTAATGTCATGCAAATTGATTAAGTATGGGGACCAATTGTAATATGCTTGGAAGGTCAAATTTGCACCTCCATATCTTTTGCTTCGATTAATCTCATGTCTTGTAATTTACACCACATGTTATCCGTTAAAATAGAAATACAACCATGTATCAAAATACTCCTAAAACATTTTCATGTGTGATATATAATTCCATTAAAATGCCTTCTCAAAAATATTCTATCACAGAGCCAACTATGCTTTGAATTTATCCGTGAGACAAAATTTGCTCCTACATAACTTTTATCATGCTTCAATGCATGACCTAAAATTTAGTACAAATCAACTAGGCTAAAATATAAATAAACCCATATGATTATATTATTATGAAATTTACACATGTGTAAGATATTACATCATCAAAATGCTTACTTGACTCTTCTTGCCATATTTTAAAATTGGCTAAGTATGGGCAAACATAGTCAAATTACCTAAGATCCTAGCTTTGCACATGCATATCTTTTAACACACTTCATCACATGATCTAAAATTTAGAAAATATAAACTAGAAAAAAATTAACAAACACATATGATTATTTTATCCAGACACCTCTATGTGTGTGAATGATGACATCATCAACATGCTTACTCAGATCTGCTTGAACCATTTGTAAATTTGACTAAGTATGGGAACTTAGTGAATTATGTCTGAGAAGACAAATTTTCACCCTCATATATTTGATCATGCTTCAATACATGACCTAAGATATGGTGCATGACAAATAGGGACTAATGTGATCATAACCATATGACCAAATCCCCCAAACTCATCCACACATGGTAATGGTGACATCAACAGACAACTTATTTAGATTTTTTGCCACCAGACCAATCTTACCAAGATGGCCATAATGAATAAATAGATGAATAAAAATCATGTAAATAAGAAATATAACCACCATGAAACTTTTATAGGACCAATTTCACATGCTTAATACTTTAGACTCATCCCTAATCATCTCTAACCATGCCAAAATAAAAGATCAACCAAGCCAACTACAAGCACACTAGGATAAGCACATTACACACTTTATCATTGTTACTTAGACTATAAAGGATATTCATCCACTCACCAATTTACCTTCATGATATCACCATGACATTATTGGAAATACTCCAATAATATCCCCATTTGTTATTGATGTCAACAATCGATCATATAACAATATATAGCTCACCTTCTCTCTCGTCAAGCACACCCACAATAGGAACTTTATCTCCTTTTGACACAATGACAAAATGGGTACCAACTGATCATAAGTACCTAAAAATACCATAAATAGGAAAGGGCCATCTTATAAAGATGATGCAAACTCCCCTTTACCTTGAGTCAACTTTTGCTTGTCTTGACAACTTCCTCTTATTCCATGCCAACACTCTCTTCAACCAAACACTACAACTAATGAAGAAAGAAAACACAAAACCATTATAATCTAATGAAACTCATCAAGAAACATATGAGAGGGACTCACCATAATAACTCTAAGTAGTTACACCTTTTGATCATATTCAGATCTCCATACACCATGAAGAGCCACCACACAGGCTTACTAGACTTCTCTCTCAAGACACTTCCATGATCACTAATAGATATTCATACCACTCACCAATCAGGAAACATGTTCTTAAAAAACTTGATAAATCATATTTAAAAACACACACCTTGATATTTTTGGATAAATTAAGCAAAAAAAACCAAGTCTTCACACTAGGTTTGTCTAGACTCCTTTTAACCCTACCTGAAACTTGTAATATCCATAAATTTCTATATAAACACCATCAAGACCTAAAAATTCATATATGGAGCACTATCATATTACCCCTCAAGCACATAAATTTATAACAACTAGATCATCTTGTGAAATATACTTTCTTCACAAACCTACTACCTAATTAGGCCTCCAACTTGACAAAAACTTGAATAACTTGAGAAAAACAAACCTTAAAATCTATGTGAAGCTTTATTTGATAACCCATTTGGCCCATTCAACATATTAAGAATCCTTAGACCTATATTCACAAGACAAACCACTTTGCTAGCAGAGCCCAAAACCCCAGAATCTCTAAATAACTGAGGTCAACACATCACCTTCCAGTCAATGCACACCTTTGAAACTTCTTGAACACCTAGAGACAATAATTACACACTTCTAGACCAATATTTGAGCTTCCAAACTACTAAGAACATTTAATTCCTATAACCCATTTTAGGACCTTCAAGCTCTTAAGCACAAATTGAGAAACCCAAGAGCTAACAAAAATATCCAAATTGACTTCAACATACCTTTAGATCATAAAACCACCTAGAGCATGATAGAATAATGTTAACATACCTTTCTATGTAAAAATATCATCTTGACATTGCATTAGTCTCATTATGCCATTTTGGAACCTTTAATCTGACCCTATGGACTGCTCCATATATAGTTATCAACATCATGAAATCACCTCAAAATATTTTCCACCTAGATATACCTATTCCAATTAGGAAAAATCAAATTTAATCATCTATAACAACCTCAAAAACACCACAACAACACTTGATTCTCCACTAAAAGGATTCTCTTTAATAAGTATAGATAGAGACATCCTTTGCACCACAATGCTCTAAAATAAAGTGAATCCAAGAGTGGCCCACATCTCCTCAGTAACCACTAGAATCCTCTTATAGTTATAAGACTTCTTTCTATTCTTCTTATTCTTAGTCTAAACTAAGACAACTGGTGCTTCTTTTATATCACTCACCTTTTCTTCAAAGATAAAATTGTCAACACATAAATCAATTATGAAATCTTGACATACCTTTTTATTTGAAAAATCAACCATGAAGTCCTAAACTTCATCATTAGGCATTGATAATTGATGTTATTTACATTAATCTTGCTCAATAATATAAGAATGTTCACTTTGATCCATACTTAGCTCAAAACTAGCCTCAACCAATATCTTGGTCTTCTCCTTGATCTTGGTCTCTTCATTCTCAATATGAGTAGTCAATGAGAGCTCTTGGCACTCTTCAACATCTATAGCATTCTCCACCATAGTAAATAGATTACTTGGACCTAAAAAATCATCATAATTCCTACTTACCACATTTGGTCTCCATGATTTCACTTGCCTTATGTCTTGCACTCTAGGAGCTTGATAAAACATATTCTGTATTGTAGGCCTTTACTTGCAGAATGTAGCAATGTGACCTTTATGTTCATAGCTGTAGCAAACCATACTCCTTGATGGAAACTCAAGTTGTCTTACCTTGAATGGATAATGTTTTTAAAAGTTTCCTATATCATGAAAATTGAATCAATCAACCTTGCTCACACCTTTTGACTGATGACCCCCACATAGTTTCATGCAAATTCATTCTTAACATGTCTTCTACATTCTCTAGCTCTATGCCTAAATTGATTACATGTATAGTAGTAACCATTGCAATTCACATACCTCATGGAATTTTTATGTCTGATTTAATTTGTCTTCAACCTATTTTCACCATTATTCCTTGTCTAATGATTTGTATTCAAAGGCTAATTATCCTTGTTCACAATACTCTTCATCTTGTCTTGAGTTGTAGTCTCTGGTTCTTTTTTTTATCCAAGACTAGTCTTGTCACTTATATAATTTTGATCAATCATAAGGTTATCTAGATCACTTAAGCTATTTTAAAATATCAAAAATGTCATTACATTATTACATACCTTCTCTAACTTAGATTTCAATGATTTATTTTCAATTACATACCTTTCACATTCATCTTATTTAGCTTTTAGGCTTGTAGACATGATTTCCAATTGACAACTGAGATGCTTTACCATATCTTCATGATCCTTGGAATTTTCATCCATTCTTGCCTCAAACACATTAAATTTATCCTCAAAGTCCTTGAGTTTAGATTTCATCTTCTTATTGATGTTCTTCTCAATCTTTAGTTCTTCATGAGCATTAGTTAATGAAGTCTCATAGTCCACCTCATCTCCATCATCATTTGAATCACTTCAAGTAAACTTTTTTTATTGTATAAAATTCCTTCCTTAGCCATGAAAAGGGGTCTATATTTAACAAGGCCATCATATTCATGCTCATACTTTGAGTCACTATCTTCACTCTCATTTGATGAGCTACAATCTTCTTTGGTGTAGAGACTCTTTTTGTCCTTGAAGTACTTATTTTTATCAAACCTTCTAAATCCATTCCTGATTTTATCAGACTCGAGTGATATCTTGCCATTATCATGACCTTGATCATGCTCTTCATCATCATCCTTCTTATACTTATGAGGGAACTTATTAACAAAATGTCCTATCTCACCACAATTGAAACATTTGAGAGGTAGTTTATCTTTATACTTGCCTGAACCTGTTCTCAATTTTTTTGAAATAAAATTAATTAATTCATCCTCATCTATATTAAGAATGTCATATTCCTTTAAATTATTACCTTGGAAATTCTTATTTGTCTTTATTTCAGTCTTGAAAGTTTCTTCCTTCTTTGTTGTATATCATCATTCTTCCTCATATCATAGGCAATAAGGGTGCCATGAAATCAATCCATCTTCAACTAAGTAAGGTCATGAATCTCTTCTATATAAGATACTTTTGGATCAAATTTTTTTGGATAGAGACCTTAATACATTTTAAACAATATTAGTCTCTTCAAAATTCTCTCCAAGACCTCTGATGATGCTCACAATCTCATCAACTCTTTTTAGAAAGGATGCCACCGTATTTTCTTCATTCATCTTGAGACTTTCAAATTGCCTTATGTGACTACAAACTAGAAATATTAACCTTTAAATATCCTTCAAAAATAGTTTTCAATTTATCCCATATTTCTTTAGTAGATGTGTAATGGATTACTTTGGTAAAATCAATCTCTATAAGACCATAAGTGTTGGCAATCATTGGCTTAGAATTATTATCAAATAAATTCTTGTATGTAACACTAGATGGATGAATAACAAGAGAAACATAACCATCAAAAATATATTTACATACATCAAACCCTAGGGACATAATGTATGTCCTCATCTTAACACTCCAAAAAGCATAATTGGATGCATTGAACATCAGTGCTTGCTTAGTAAAGAAATCACCTTACACATTTTGACTAGCCATTTTACCTTGGATCACCTTCAAGTTGTTAAGCCTTCTAAAAGACCCGCTCTGATACTAATTTTTAGAGGTAAAATCATTGAGAGGGGAGGTGAATCAGTGAGCCCAGATATTTCAATTTCAATTACATTTATTTAAATTATTAACCAATAAACATATATCAAATTGATCAAGAAGCATTAACAAGAGAGCTCATACATTCAATGCATACACATGATCAAACACATAACACATAATTCCTATGGGAAACCCTCATGGGGAATAAAACCCACTCTCAATATTGAAACACAAATGGACTACTATCTTATAAGAAATTACAAACAAGAGACTGATCAACTCCTTCAGACCAGTAAATCTTGATCATATCTTCCTAACCAAAGGTATTTAGTGAAACACCTATTTCATAAGGAGTAATTACTCCTGAGGAAGACCAAGTAATTTAAACCCTCTTTTGGACACCTCCACCTTGGAAATGATGTATTCAACACTTGATGATGGATATTTATTTTCTAATATCTGCACAAACTCTCTCTATCTTAAACATGCCTCTCATATAAGCATGTCACAATGTCTTTCCTTCTTCACTCAATATGTCCTCATATGCACACTCAGTCCTCTTCGCACATCCTAAAATTTCAAGAGAACTATTTTGACATTAGGAAAATGATGTAAAGGTCATACACATAGTTAATAAACTATTCTTCTCATTAACTCAACCAATAGGCACACTACCTATCCTTCTCTTCACAACTCTCACATTCACCTTGCATAAATCTCTCTCACATTCAAGTCTTTCACACCAAGTATATAAAAATTCATCTTTTGATTTCACTATATATAGGTCTATAATGAATTATTACCATCTTTTTTGGCCATAATACATGCCTTCACCCTTAAGGCATCTCACTTGGGTCACACCTAAGCACAATCCATTTTCAAAATAGGCTTAAGTCACTTTTAGGTCCTATGGAGACTCATTCACCTTTTTAATACATCTCCAAGAAAATAAAAGAAAAAAGGAACACTTTATAAAACCATGGAACCATTCCACATGATCTATATATCCTTATTAAGTACCAATAACTATGATAGTACCCTTCTACTTAAGCACAATTCACTCAAACAACTCTTTATATACACAGTCATCATGAACAAAAACATAGTCAACTTCAAAACCTTTGCTCATAATGCATATGATTATTAAAACCTTAAAAAATAACATAAAGCATCCTCATAGATTATAAAACACTCCAAAATAGATAATTCATCATGAGATATAAAAATAATAACAAAATGAGATCAATTACCCTTCTCGGGTTACTTGTAGAACATGCATGAACACATAGTCAACTTTAGAGATCAATATATTTGTACGTACATAATTTCATATCTTCAAATCCATATTTACAGATGTGACTTGGATTCATATACCAATTTTATTTTACTTCATGGTTAGATTCTTCTTCTATTGAAAGATAGGGACCAAAAACTATAGACTGGTTTTCCCTTTGTAAAATTTAAATATTTAAATATCAACGGTCATAGTTAAACATCAATCACTATACTCACATCTCGTATTCTCTCAACTCAGATTAAAACACACACCATTGATCTTGTTCTATATTTAACACATAGGCACCAAGGATTAAACATTAAACCTTAGTCACATTGACCTCATCTCGTGCACCCTTGAAACTTTAACTCAATGAACTCCATCGATCTCTATAGATCAACAAAGTCTTTAACATGCAGTGCACACTATTTGATAAAGCTATATAAACACCTAATTATCATTATATCCTTATCCTATACCTTTTCTTAGTCATTAATCATCATGTACTTCTTTCCATCTTGCTCAATATGCATCCTTAGATCATTCCTATATGAATGCCCATGCACTGTTGGATCTTCATTTGGTCTTAAACTTTAACTCTATTGACCAACAAACAATTTGACCTCGTTGACTTGCTATGCATCCTAGATATTCACTATATGAAATCCTATGAGCCATTGGATCTACATTTAGTCTTGAAATTTAACATCATACAAATTGTCTAAATATTGGGACCAACTGTCATATGCTTGGAAGGTCAACTTTGCACCTCCATATATTTTTCTTTGATCAATCTCATGTCTTACAATTTGTACCATATGTTATAATTTAAAATAGAAATCAAACCATGTATCGACCTATTACTAAAACCTTTTCATGTGCGATATATAATTCAATTAAAATTTCTTCTAAAAAATCTTCTATCACAGAGCCAACTATGCTTAGAAATTATCTGGGAGATTAACTGTACTCTTACATAACTTTTGTTGCACTTCAGCGTATGACCTAAAATTTAGTGCAAATCAACTAGGATCAAAAATAAATAAACACATATGATTATCTTGTTATGAAATATACATGTGTAAGATATTACATCATCAAAATTCTTACTTGATTCTTCTTGCCATATTGTAAAATTGGCCAAGTATGGGAAAACACAATCAAACTTCTTGGGAGCCCAACTTTGCATATGCATATCTTTTGACACACTTCATCACATGATATAAAATTTAGAACATAGAAACTAGACACAAAAATGAGAAAAATAATATGATCATTTTTTCAAGACACCTCTATGTGTGTGAATGATGACATCATCAACATGCTTACTTAGCTCTGCTTGGACCCTTTGCAAATTTGGCTAAGTATGAGAACTTAGTGAATTTTATCTAAAAAGCCAACTTTGCACCCTCATATATTTAACCAAACTTTAATGCATGACCTATGATCTAGTGTTTAACAAATAGGTACTAATGTGATCACAATCATATGACCAACTCCCCTAAACCCATCCACACATGGTAATGATAACATCAACAAACTGCCTATTCAGATTTTCTACCACTAAACCAATCTTGCCAAGATAGCCATAATGAAGAACCAAATGAATACCACTCATTTACACATATAATCTAACCACTGTGGAAATTTAATATGACCCATTTCACATTCTCAATACTTCACATTCATCCCTAATCATCTCTAACCATGCCAAAACATAAGATTAACCAAGTCAACTACAAGCACACCAGGATAAACACATTGCACACTTTGTCATTGTTACTTAGACTATCAAGGATCTTCATCTACTCACTAAGGCACCTTGATGATATCACCATGACATCATTGATAATACTCCAACAAGTAAATCATGCATATAATTCACATCCTCTTCTTAAGACATATGGGCCTCCAATAGATGGAATTATTGGAACATTTACATGCACACTAGCTTAATATCTAGGGATCCCATTTTATGATAGTGAAATTACTGATGATGATTCAAATAAAAATGCACCCTTTATTTTATCATATATCAATAATAAACCTATACATATTTTCTTGACTGATAATGGTTCAAGAAAAAATGCATGTGAAATGACACTCCTTTATAAACTTAGATACAAAGAGAAAGATCTACAAGCTATATCAAGAGTAGTCAAACATTTGGTTTAGGAATAATGGGTACTCTTTTCCTAATCTTAACAAGCACATGCTCTTAAATGTGTTATTAGGATTCCCTAAATACATAATATTTAAATAGTAATATATATATATATATATATAGTAATCAATTGGTAAAAATTTAAGGCATTCCATATGACTATTCATTATAGTTAGTGGTAACTCCTCTTCCCAAACCACCACCATAGTTGATTGCAGCACATATTCAAGAGAACCATCCAAATATAATTATGGGAACTAATCTAAATCATAGTACAAAGATAATCAATACACCTATTCAAGCACATAATGCAGATTCAATTGTGGCACCCATATGGAATATTTCTATAGAACTAGTTTAAGGGAAAAAGGTATACCTTCCTAAATAATAAGCTTCATATCAAAAAATTTAAAAAGGTGTAAAGAAATATAAATATCATATAGTGTGTCGTAAGGGAAATCCTAAGATAATTTAACATGTTACACAATGAAAAAAGGTAATTATACATGAGACTTCACTAAGCCCTACACCATTTCTAATTACACATTTAGAAATTGATTCTATTTGTGATCATGACAATCATGATATGATAGTATATGTTTTTAAGTTTTAGATAGATTTACATGTAACATTCCTCATCCATAGCAAGTGAGGCTTCAATTTTATGATCTAAGAACACACTATGGTGCTCCTATTGATGGGATCATAGGCTAGTTTATTTTCCCAAATATTTCAAAAAATAAAAAAACATTCAAAATATTTAAAAAAAATAAAGAATCAAGACCTAAACATGACATGAGATACTAAATTTCCATTTTTTCATGTGTTTTTTAATCATAAATGTTGGTAGATATAATATTATTTTCTATATACACATGCATTTCATGATATATTTAAGTGCGATGGAGGACATAAATTACATATTCATTCTTAGATGTTATAATTCCTTTTTCTAATTGGTCATGCCCATGATGGGGGTATCTAATTTTATAGGTTACACTATAATAGGTTTTATCTATCTATGGCATCAAATAAAATGTTGAGCTACATATCTTACAAGTGAATTTCTAAATCATTCATAGTTTACATTGTGCTACATAGATATGGTAATTTTATATAATATGAAATTGATACATATGGATATAATAGACTAGTTTTCACTTGTTTTATACTCCTTTGATGTTTAATTTTTTTCATGATAGGCTTAACATTGCTTGTTTATTATATGTTGCCCTTGGAACTTATGTCAAAATTTATTGAGAATATTTATGACATCATTTATTGGTATGTACAATATTTTAAAATGTCCCTTTGTTATGGCCCTTATCCTTATGTGTGCAAAATATTTGCTTTTGTAACATTTGAACATGTCCCTTGTATATGGACCTTGGCCTTATCGTATGCCATTATTATGTGTTATTATTGTGTGATTTCTAAGATTTATTAGTTGTGTCATGATTTATATCATGAACTATTAAGGAATAACCTAATTTAAATATGCTTGATTTATTGCATGCTACATTGATAAATTTATCTAGACATAACACTTTGTATGCTTTGCATTCAATATATTACATACATGCTTCAAAAGAAACCTACATTTTAAATAATAAAATACTATCCAACATAATGAAATAATAATATATTATCATATATTTATCACATGATATGAATAAATCTTATTTTTAGATGAGTGGCTTGTAGGATACATCCCTTATCTCAAAAGGATGGAATCATAGTGGGCTTGTCTTAGAGATCCAAACCAACATTAACATATTTCATATAAAACATAGGTTTCAAAAATATAGAGTAAAAGTTTTCAATGGTTCAAAGTGTTTTATATATAAAACATTTGAAATGAATTGGAAATTATTACATATTATAGGGGCATATGACATGCATATTCACTCACTTCTAGAATACTCAAAGCACAAAATCATATACACTTGAATGCATATGCATGGGCATGTGTAGATTAGTTACAAGATTAAAGTTATAGGTTTAAAATAAATTTATAATCATACATATGTATGCATAAAACTCTATATCTTTGTCACATATTCAAAGGGGGAAAGATACTCATTCATGCACATGCTTATTCAAATTAGAAAAAATATAAAATTTTAAATTGCAAAGAGCAAAATATTCAAATTTAAAAGGAAAAATATTCATTTCAAAATAAATTATATGATAAATATGGCCATGATGGGAGAATGAATAATTTTCATTCTCTTTTGATCATGAAAAATAGAATTTAGGTACATCTACAATTGTGTGATTAAAAACTATGCAAGTGTTGTATGTTTGAGTCTAGTGACACTCAACAACTTTGGCATCACTTATAGAAAAACTAGCATGGTTCCAACTTTTTTGGGTTACTAAATTGGTTACTATTATATATTCATGAGAGTTAGGATAATTCATATTTTCAACTCAATAGCTTTATTATTTATTCAAAATTGGGACTTGATCACTCTCAATTCACCATTTGTTCAAATTCTAAATGTGCTTTAGTAAGAAGTAATAATTATCCATCATCAAATTACAATTTAAAGGACAAATTGGTTTTAACTATATATTGGTGTATTCCCCTATGCCATATTTTCAAAATTTCAAACTTTTCAAAGTTAAGTTTTTTAAAATTTCAAATGCACAAATGACTACTTCATGAGATATTGCAAGATTTTATAAATTTGAGTGCCCTTGAAAATTGAATTATATACTCAAATAAAAAGTTTGTTGTATAAATTTAGGTTAAATATTTTTGCTTTGCTTTATAAATTTAATTTCTATAATAAAGTGGAAGCAAAAATAGACACATAAATTTGGTCACATGTACTTGACAATGCTAATTCTTGACACATTACAAAACACATGAATTATACTTAGATACATGACTCTTATTTTCCATGAATCTAAGATATTTATCTATATGCAGGATTGACCCCTTTTTTTCCATTACAATTATATATAAATTTCATTTCCAAATGATCAAGTCATCTAAAATCACCTTTAGACTATATCTAACAATGGGAAATTATCTTTCATCCCTTTGGATAGGTTTGTGGTAGGTAGATAGGAGAACAATACACCCGTTTACATTTATAGTGATCATGTCCTACAAAAAATAATGACCAATTAAAAAAATTCAAAACATCCTTTTGGGTTCCATAATAATTTCCTTTAGACTATTTCCAACAATGGGAAATTATCTTTCATCCCTTTGGATAGGTTTGTGGTAGGTGGATAGGAGAACAATACACCCCTTTACATTTATAATGATCATGTCCTACACAAACTAATGACCAATTAAAAAAATTCAAAACATGGTTAGCTAAAGGAAATTATCATAATATTTTCCTATAAATACATATCAAGAGTCAATTATTATTCTCAATTACTATTCACATGGTATAAAACTATACACTTTTGCACACTGAGCAATTCTATCCTATTTTTCAAAAATTCTAAATCATTCATAAAGAGCAATAATAATCCAAATCAAGATCCCTATAAATCAAGTCAAGAAATATCATTATCATATATCAAATAAATTTTATAGTTACATACATATAGTTATAGGAGCACAATTGCACATTCACTCTAGGTGGGAGAAATACATGGGCTTGATTTCCCTCCTTGAAGTATTGGATACATAGGCAATGATCAGTCATTAAGGGGGTGATTGAGGTCAATTTATCTAATTACACTCCCTTATTTTTCTTATATATTTTCAAGCTATGAAAGTGCCCTGAGGGTTTCAATGATTAGATAGAAAAACACTAATTTTTACATGGCTAAACCCTAATTATGACATATGAGATTATTTAGTATATTTATGTGCAATAAGTGGAATGATCATTTTTTATGCATAGTAACTCAAGAAAAATCCATGGTCAATGTACTTATGCATGCTCCAATATATTTTCTTACAACTCTCCTATCTAGAAACACATTCTAGTTGTGTTTCTAATCTACCATTTCTACAATACTTCTTTCTCTATACTTTTCTTTCTACATGTCACTGTCAACTAGGAAAAGTTAGCAGTCAATGGATTGGAATAAACTACACCATGATCCTCTTACATTGGATCTATCTAGATTATATTTCTATTCTTATCTTTGATACAAATCTTGTACAATCACCTCTTATTCTAATTTCCACTTTCATATAGTTTGAACATTTAAAAAAATTTAGTGTACAAAGTTAATTAAATTTTTTTTGTGTTATCTCCAAATAAAAAATTTCTATATTTAGCAATTTGTAAAAATAAAAATAGTTGAATATATTACATCTTT
Source organism: Torreya grandis (assembly GCA_037957365.1). Lineage (NCBI taxonomy): Eukaryota > Viridiplantae > Streptophyta > Pinopsida > Cupressales > Taxaceae > Torreya > Torreya grandis. Next base: position 2,903,285 of record JARHVA010000551.1, read on the forward strand.
AACATTTTGATATTTCTAGTTTTATACCTATATAATCACATAAACATTTATTTATTTTTTCAAAAATAGGGTAAAACATATTGGTGAACCTGAACTATAGGTTTTTGAGCCCTGAATTTTATGATTTAGATTTCATTTTAATTTTCATTATTTTAATTATTTTTCCAAAAACTATGTTCTGACATTTTAAAAACTCAAAGGAGCTATTTTTCTAATAAAAATGGTCATCATTTATATCTAAACCATGGTTTGAGGGTTACTACCCCAATACTCAAGCCATTAGATATCACTATTCATTGATTCTAGTTTCCACATGCCTCACAATATATTAAAAACACTTAGGGTTATTTTTTAAGCCTTAAGAGTCCTTCAGCTATTTGTTCTTATAGTGTACTGATGAACAATTGGCCCTAGGAATTTACTCTCAACATACCCTAGAGATAATATAGGGTGGCTATAATAATGATGGAATCCTCCATAGTTAGTGCCTTCATGGCTATATTCACTATTTATGATTGGGATAATATATTTGAGAGCCTACAAAGTAAGCCCATTTTTAACTGATTATACACATTTTTCTTTTTTATTTCACACCTTTACATGCCATTTAATAAAGTTTCATCTTCCTTACCTCTAAGGCATAATTATATATTAAGTGTAACTCTTATTGAACATATTTAAATTCCATTAATCTCTTTTAAAATGGATGACATAGATATTGATGATCAATACAATGATGAAACTCTCCATAATTATGTTCACATTGAATATTATGTTAGTGATGAACATGATAATAAAGATAACGAAACTATACATTAAAATTAAGGTAATTATCAAAGCTTAAACATAATTTATCCAAATGAACTTAATGGACTAAATCATGAACAAGTTAAAATATTATCTTATTTTTGACAAGGGATTCATCAATTTCCCCAACAAGTGGATAAATATGTTCAATTAATCCTATTATCTAAGATTACACTCCAAGCCAATATTACATTAATTAAAGTACACCATCAAGAGGTGCATTTCAAAGTTATTAATCATATTCAAGTTATCTATATTACTACCATTCCCATATCCATCCATACGATTACATATATACCAACATATTTGGGTATTTGGGATTCAATTGAATTAAAAAATATCAACATGCCTATTTATACAAGGGAATAATATACACCTCCCTTGATCAAGACACATGGAACACTTCTAAATGTGCCTAATGTATCCTCTCTCGAGTAAACTATTCTAGCCTCACATCTTAAAATATTATAATTAAAACAAGGTGTCTCCAAAGCTACTAACTAAATGGGCTCTCATACTTTTCTTCATAATCTTTTGGCACATAAAATAGCCTCTTACCCACTACTAACAAGTTTTTATCACCAAGGATACCACTTTATGAGGGTAAAGGGGATCATGAACAACATCTTCATTCATTCCATACAACATGCCTGGACTATGCTTATAATGATAAATTACTTACCCAAATTTTTATAATAAGTCTCAAATATTGTACTCTATGATCTCCCTTTTCAATCAAGTTTTTAATTCAACCCATTTACAAATCAAATTTTAACACACTTTTCAATTGAAATTAGTGAAAAGTGATTTTATGCATAAATTTAAAAACTCAAGGTTTAAATGAGCCAATTAGTGAATATGTTATTAGATACAAGACTATGTTTGTAAAGATGAAAAAATCTATGGCAGATAATTAATTACAAGATATATTAACTCAAACTTGTTAGAAACACTTTATGAATCAATCATGTTTGATAAATTAAAATCCTTTGATGAGTTATGCCATACAGTCAAAGAAAGAGAAGTCAAGCTCATAGCATTGAACATGTTAAAGTATGGACCAAGTGCTCCACCTAATTCCAATATCAAGTTTTGAAGAAATGTAAATTACAAGGTGAAATATAATAAAATAAAAAATGAATAAAAGGTAGCAGTTAATGAAAAACATGACCAATACACAAGCTTAAATTAGAAGCTCCACCTAGGAGGAAATTTAGAAGATTATCATAACCTCGTCACATCTTATTACAAAATCTAATTAATTACAATCTAATATCTATACCTCTTCCATTTGAGCTTGAATTTATGAAGCCTTAACCTAAGGGATTTGACAATAATGCATACTATAACTACCACTGATGCTTTGGGTATTCCATGAATAAATATTATAGGCTAAGGCATAAAATACAAGATCTCATCAATGATAATAATATTTTGGTTATTCCACTCAAAGAAGTACAACCACATGATAATGATAATTTAAAGTTAAAAAAATTCAGTAAACCTTTACTAAATCATGGTTCAATATAAATACAAATAATCTTGAAATAAATCATGCACACAATGCACATCCTCATGTTAAGACACATGGGCATACAATAGATGGAATTATTGGAACATTTACAAACACACTAACACAATGTCTAGTGATCACATTTGATGATATTGAAATCAATGATGATGATTCAGATAGACATGCACACTTTATTAGATCATATATCAACAAGAAACCTATACATAATGTAATTATTGACAATTGATCAACTAAAAATTCATGTATAATAACACTCATTTACAATATCATATATATAAATCAAGATCTATAAACTACATTGAGAGTATTCAAAGCATTAGATGTGCATATATATGATGCTTTGGGACATATAGTGTTACCTCTCCAAGTTGGTTTAGAAAAAATAGCTACTCCATTCCTAGTGTTACTAAACATAACAATAGTCAATATGCTATTAGGATGCCATTGGATACAAAATATTTGATTAGTACTATATACAATGCATAGATGTCTTAATTAAAATTACTATAATCAAGTTGTTAAAGTTCAAGACATTCTATATGAGTATCCTATGTAGCGAGTGGTAACTCCTCCTCTTCACCCACCACTACCATAATTGATTACAACACCTATTTAAGATCACAATCCAAAGATAATAATGACACCTAGTCTAAAGAACAATACAACAATAATTAGTATATCCATTCAAGCACATAATGCAGATTCAATTATGGCATACATTAAAAATATTTTTGTACAACCAATTCAATGGAAAAAGACATACCTCTGTAAGCAATAAGATTCATATCAAATAATTTCCCAAGGTGAAAAAAAATCTAAATCTCCTACAATGTGTCCTAAGGTAACCCTGAATATAATTCAACATGTTCCAAAATAAATAAAGGAAATTATACAACAAACTTCACCAAGTCCTATACCTTCTCCAATTACACATTCAAACACTTATTCTATAATAAGTGATTATTACAATTATGATATGAACTCAATGATTTTTTAAATTCAAGTGCACACATACACAAAAACACACACACACACACACACACACACACACACACACACACACACACACACACACACACACACACACACACAATTTATCATCCATAAAAATTCAATTTTCAACTCTATGATCCAAGCACATACTATGATCCTTACATTGATGGGGTCATAGGCTACTTTCTTTTTCTAAAAAATTTTAAAAAATAAAAAACATAAAAAATATTTTAAAAAAATAAAAAATAAGGTCCTGAGCATGACATGAGATGCTAAGTTTACTTCTTTTCATATGTTATTTATTATAGATGTTGGTATAAAACATATTAATTTCATGAAATATTTGAGTGTGATGCATGACATACAATACATATGCATTCTTAGATGTTAGACTTCCTTCTACCTAGTGGCCATGCATATGCTAGGGGTATATAATTTTATAGGGTACACTATAACATTTTTTTATCTATATATGAACTCAAATGTATTTTTTAGACACATATATTATAAGTGTATTTCTATATCACTTGTATTTTATATTATGTTACATAAATATGCTAATTTTTATATAATATGTCATTGATACATATGAATAAAAAAACTACTTTCACTTATTCTATGCTCTTTTGATGTTGTTTAATTTCTTAGGTGATAGGTTTACATTTAATTGTTTATTGTGTGTGGCCCTTATCCCATGCATGAAAATTTCTTGATAATCTCTATGAGATCATTTATTGGTATGTGAAACATTTTAACATGTCTATTGCTTGTGACCCTTGGCCTTAAGTGTGAAAAATATTTACTTGTGAGACATTTTAACATTTCTTGTATGTGACCCTTGGCCTTATTATATGACATTGTGTGAAATTTTTTTGAGTTGTGCTTGTGTGTTTCAACTCATCAGACATAGTATACTTTAAATATGTTTAATTTACTACTTATTACATTGATAAATGTATCTGTACATAACACTTTTTATATCATGCATTTAATACATGATTCAAATGAAATTTAAATATTATATGACAACACACTCTTCAAAATTATGACATAATAATATATGATCTTATATTTATCACATGATATGGTTAAATTTTCTTTTTAGATGAATTAATTGTAAGCTACATCCCTCATCTCAAAACGGGGGATCATAGTGGGCTTGTATTAGAGATACAAACCTCCATGAACATATTTGATATAAAACACAAGTTTCAAAAATAAAGAGTATAGGTTTTCAAAGGTTCAAAGTGTTTTAGAAATCACATATGCCATATATTAGAATATTGATATAGACTTGATTCTGGGAGTATATGAAATGCATATGCACTAACTTCCTAAGACTCAAAGCACAAAATCATACACAATTGAATGCACATACATGGGCATGTGAAAAATAGTTATAAGAACAAAGTTACATACTAAAAAAACATTTATAATTGAATATATAGATGAATACCATTATATATCATTAGAACATATTCATAGCAGGCATGATACTCATTCATGAACATTATTATTCAAAGTGGCAAAATGTAAAGTTTCAAAGTTTCAAATTGAAAAGAACAAAAATATTTAAATTCAAAATGAAAAATATACATTTCAAATAAAATTATAGGAGTAATGTATCCTTGATGGAGGAATGACTACTCTTTGTTCTCTTTTGATCATACAAAATATAATCTAGTTCTGTTTGGAGTGGTGTGATTTGAATCTATGCGAGTGATGTACGTTTGAGTGTAGTGACACACAATGGCCTTGGCATCACTTCTAGTAAACCTCTCATGGTTCCATATTTTTTGTGTTAATACATTATGTAATATTACCTATTCATGATATTTGGGATGATGCATCTTTCTAACTTAAGATCTTCATTAGTTATTTAAAATTGGGACTTGATCACTCTCAATTTACCATTGGTTAAAATTATCTAGGATATTTAGTAAGGGGACACAATAATCCATCATAAAATTTCAAGTTACAGAAAAAATTGGTTTCAATTATATATAGGTGTACTCCTCCCATTCTCTCTTTTCAAAACCATGTATAGATAAATGGATTAAAGGAATGGTGAATAAAATTAATGTATCTAAGCATAATTAAATCTATAAATAAAATTTATAGAGTAAAGGAGAAAGAGTTGAACTTGAGTGTGTACAACACACTCTATCTTTGATCAAATACTTAGGGTACTCAAATTTGGAAAACCTATAATAGCTCATGAAGTAGTATTTTTGAAGTTAATATTTTTCAAAACTCAAATGCAAAAATACTACTTCATGAGCTATTATAGGTTTTCTAAATTTGAGTACCCTAAGTATTTGATCAAAGATAGAGTGTGTTGTACACACTCAAGTTCAACTCTTTCTCCTTTACTCTAGAAATTTCATTTATAGATTTAATTATGCTTAGATACATGAATTTTATTCACCATTCCTTTAATTCATTTATCTATACATGGGATTAAAACCTTGTTTGTTGTTACTATTATACATAAATTTCATTGTCAAATGTTGAAGTTGTCTAAAATCACCTTTATACTATCTCTAAGAAAGGAAAGGTATCTTTGACTATTTTGATAGGTCTACACTAGGCAGATAGGAGGGAAATGTGCCCCTATCCAATATCAAGTTTTGAACAAGACAAATTACTAGGTCAAATCTAATGAAAGAAAAAATTAATAAAAGGTAACAATTAATGCAATATCACAACCAAAAAATAAACTTGAGTTGGTAGCTTCAACTAGGAGGCACTTTACAAGGTTACCAAAACCTCATCACATCTTATTAAAAAAGCTAATTGATTGCAATATCATATATATACTTCTTATTTTATCTTCATTTTACCAAGCCTCAACCTAAGGTATTTGATAATAATGCATATTGTGACTACCATAGATGCATTTGGTATTCCACGATTAAAAGTTACAAGTTAAGGCATAAAATATAAAATCTCATTGATGGTATATTATTGAGGTAAGAACACATAGATCACAATAAAATTATAATTCAAAAATAAAAATCTCTAGTAATCATTCCCAAAGCATGGTTTAGTAGAAAATACAAAAAATCTAGATTTAAATCATGCATACAATGCGCATACTCCCCCTAAGACATGTGTATCCAATATATGGAAATATTGGAACATTTATAGACAAACTAGTACAAAACCCAATGATCTTTGATGATAGTGAAATTAATGATGATGATTGAGATAAAAATGTACTCTTTATTAGAGCATATATCAACAAGCAACATACACATACTGTCATGATTGATAATGAATCAAGTGAAAATGCATGTACAATGATACTACTTTACAGTCTCAAATACATATAAAAATATCTAAAAGATACATCAAGAAATCAAAGTATTAGATGAGCATACATAAAATATTTTGGGACATATAGTGTTGCCTTTCCAAGTTGGTTTAGCAACAATGGATACTCCATTCTTAGTCTTCTCAATAACAATGGTTTTAAACATATTAGCAAACACTTGGATATATAATATTATAGTAGTAACATATAAAATGCATAGATGCCTCAAGTACATTCATTATAATCAAGTGGTCAAAATTTTAAGGCATTCCATATTAGTATCTTCTACAGTCAATGGTAAATCCTCCTCCTCCCCACTGACACCATAGTTGATTGTGGAACATATTCAAGAACAACATCAAAGATAATAATGGAACCTAATTCAAAAATAAGTACATAAATTAATTATTACACCCATTAAAGAACAAAATTTAGATTCAGTTGTGGCAACCATACCAAATTATTCTATACAACTAGTTGAAGGGAAAGAGGTATACCTTGTGAAGCAACAAGCTTCATATCAAATAATTTCACAAGGTGTAAATAAATATAAAATTATTACAATGTGTCATAAGGTAATTTATAAGACAATTCAACATGTTATACAATGAACAAGGTAGTTATACAAAATACTTCACCAAGTCCTACACCTTCCCTAGTTACACATATGGAAACTAATTCTATAAGTAGTGATCACGATAGTTATGATACAACACTTTATGTTTTTCTATATTTAGATACATATACATATAGAATCACTCATACATAAAATGTTAGGATTCAAATATATGATCCAAAAACACACTATGGTCCTCTCATTGGTAGATTCATAGGCTAGTTTATTTTCCAAAATATTTCAAAAAATACAAAAACAATCAGACTATTTAAAAAATAAAAATTAGGACCTAAGCATGACATGAGATGCCAAGTTTACTTTTTTCACATGTTTTTTTATCATACATGTTGATAGATAGAATATTATTTTCTATACACAGATGCATTTCAGGACATACTTTACATATACATTCTTTGATTTTAGACTCATTTCTACCTAGTGGACATGCCTATGCTAGGTACATCTAATTTTAGAGGTCACACTATAACATGTTTTATCTATCTACGACCCTACATGCAATTTTGAGATAAATATATTATAAGTGTCTTTCTAATTACAAATTTGATATCAAATAAGGGTTGTTGGGTGAAATGGATTGAGTTGGAATGAACTTGGTCAATCTTCATTTAAATAACCAAGTTTTGTACTACATTACAAATACTCTAAAGATATATTAAACTTGAATGTAGTTATCCCACTAGTGTTTATGTGTGAAATTATGAATACAAGTTTAGATGATCCTTATCCTATTTTATCCTTGACACAAACAGGCAAATATGAATTCAGTCAACTTGTAAACTTTGAATTTAGATTTAGCAACTCTAAAATGTAAAGTATAAATATTTTTTAATCTCTTGATATTATCAAGTGTTTTAATTAATGCCTTAAAGTAGCTTTGAATTTATAGATATTTTTATTTTGATTTAATAAACCTATTGGAAAGAAAAATCTGACCCAACAAGACTCAAATAGATAAATAAAAGATTCAATGAAATGTGACTAGAAAGAAACTCCATAAATTATGCCTGAAAAGTCCAATCTTCATAGATAGGTCAATGGACCTATACCTATCAAAAAACTATGGAATTTTTTAGAAGGCACTATAATATTTAAAACACAGGTATTGGGGATCCCCAAAAAAAAATTGGAAAGATGAACAACCAATGGAAAAACACATGGGATATAGTGAGAAGACCCTAAAAATGCACCTTTTAATCATCTTCAAGCCCATTTTTTAATTTTTACTTGATCCATAATTATTTTCCTTACTCTCTCCTAAGTATTATTATATATATCTACTGTGTGAGTGCTCCTTATTAATCTTTGTTAGATTAAAATAATTTGTACAGGGATACATCATTAAATTCTTCATTCTCACTAGTGTTTATCTTTCTTATTACTAAACTAAATGAAAAAGATTCTTGATTTCCCATTGAGTCTTGGATCTCTAGTGTTTCAAGAAACATGCATAATCCTTAGATGACCCTTATTTTAGGTACATCTTATTTTAATTTAGGGGTCTCAAAGTTGTGAGAGGCATGTGCCCCTAAGAAAACTATGGGTTTATTAAAATTTAGTGGGTTTCAAGCTTTTCTGCTAGATATGAATTTATCAGAGGAAGATATTGGTAAACTATGTCAACATACTTATGAGAGATATATTCATGTTGGTCTTATCCTTTGTTACCACTCTCTGAGGTTATGGAGTTTCAAGTCAAAACTATGTTATTTTTACTAGTTATTGGACCTACTATACAGATCAAAGTACTAACTAGGATAGATAAGCTTTAGTTAATGGAATGGTTATGGATTCCTATCAAAAACTTGATGGATATGAATGATATGATGATTTTATGTAGATGTTCTGTCTTTCTTCTATTTGTCTAATGTCAGATAAACCTATTTCATTTGTGCCTTGTGAAATTTTACCTGATTATATTTTTCTTTAAAGTTTTGTTGATGTTGTATCTATTTAAAACCCCTTGTAGTTGGTTTGAATTTGGTTTGTATCTTTTATATTCAATGTTGAGTCAGTTTCATTGACACTCTGCTAGGTATTTACTAATATTTCACTATTCAATATTGTTAGCCCTATTGGTTGTTATTGAGATCCATTATTTATCTTCCATATTTTATAACAGGTTGGGTGACCTTTCAAAATCCTTTTTTCTAGTTCATAGCTTTGGTTTCAAAAGAATTTACCCTAACCAATTTTTTTTTATTCATTATCACTATAAAGGAACACTCACATAATAGAATGTGAGAAAGAAAACTCACATAGTACATGTCTTCAAGAATACTTAGGAGAGAGTAAGAAATATAATGATGGAGAAAGGTAGAAAAAAATGGGTTTATCAATCATCTTAAATCATCTATATGTGCAAAGTTACATGGAAATGTATTAAATATGTGCTTTCATCAAATTTGGGTATCCATAGGATCTAATGTTTATCGATTCCCTAATAGATTTTAACCTTTATTATTTCCACTCCTACTCTTTGCTATATGGTCAAACTATTTCCTCATCATTTCTTTTCTAAATCAATGCTTTACATGGGATTTCAACATTTATTTTTAATCATTGTATTTTTTTCAAGATTTTAATAATTTTAATAATGTTAAGGTCAAAATACATGACCATATAGTCCTTTATAAGCACCTAACACTATACATGTTTTTATATTATAATGTGTATAAGCACCAGATGTTTAAATATGACAATGTACAAAAAAATTATAATGTTATAAGCATTAAGTGTTATTACAATGAAAACACATTATTTCCACCAAGGTATTTCTATGTTTATAACTGCATAGATAATAATACACAAGGACCTAAGTTTTCAACAACCAAATACTTACACCTCAACTAGTCTACACCTACTTAAGTTCCCACAAGATTAGGTATCAAACTTCGTAATGATGAATGCCCACATTAGCATGTGGAGTGATAAAAGATAGAAGGTAAAATCAAGTAAGAATTAGATGAGACCATGGCTAATAGGCTAAAAATAGGGATATTACATCACCTAAACATTATAATATTAATGCATATTGTGATTACCATAGATATTTAAATTATTTTACCAATATATGTTTTGTAGTGAGACATAAGATGTAAGATCTAACTGATATAAATGTTATTTAATTAGAAGGACACAATAGTTCATTGAATGAATATGTTGATCCAATCAATCAACATTTGAAAGTATTTACCTTTCCATTATTGAATCATGATACTAAAAAGTAATATAATTCTCATATGGAAACACCTACATAACAAGAAATGGTTTCAAATTCTCTTATCTTAGATGGTTTTATAGGTGTGGTCATGAAAAGGTTCCTTATATTAAATTTTATAACCATGAGATTGAAATAGGTAATTCCAATAATGGTTCATTATTTTTAAAATCTTTTATTTATTTACATCTTAATATTACAAACAACATTATTATTGATAATAGTTCAAGTTTAAAGATATATACAATAATATTTATCACTAGAAGAGGGTACACTTAATAAGACTTATTAGGTAAAACCATGGATATTAAAGTTTATGATGGTATCACATGAACATCAAGGGTATCTAATTACCTATCATGATAGGTAAGATGGTTTCATTTATTTGTTGATAATGGGATATATTATCAATTACTTGGATGCCATGTGTAAATCAAAAGAGAGATATCCCATCTATATTACACTAATTTCTTACATTTTTGTACAATAATAAAGTGGTCATTATTCAAAGAACATCTTATAAGTCACATATTCAAATAAAATAAGGACATGAGGAATTAATCAAAGCTCTTCCTAAACTAAAAATAATACAATCTCAAGTGAATACACCTAGAGTTACATTACCTACTCTTTCAAATGTTAAGGTAGTCTTATCTCAACCTATTATGTGTTCTCATGTTAAAGAAAACTATTGATTCTTTTAAAGAAGATAAATTGATTCTTACAATACATTTCCATGATACTGATTAAATTATTGGTGATGATTATTCATGTCACTATACACTCATAAATACATTTTAGATTTTATTAGTGATGATGACTGAGATTACCATATATCTCATGATTATTTTTAAGATACTTTTATTGACACATCTAACTCATCATATTTATGGTCCATAATATCCTTTCTTGATCATGAAGATGAATGGGTTTCATATTATGCGTATGCTGAGCATTTAGATGGGGTTATCACTTAACAATTCTAGCCTATATCATATGCTTCAATGAAACAATCTATTGTACATAATGTATTGTTTATATCTTATTATTATTATTATTATTATTATTATTATTATTATTATTATTATCTAACATGTGTTTTATTATCTAGTGTCATGTATGATGTTTTGTTTCAATCATACTTCCTAAAATCTTTTCATCATTTTCTTCCCTTATGTTGTTCATTACCTCATGTTTCTTCTTGGTTTGAGATTTATGTTCTTTCTTGAATTTTAAAGTCATATTGTTATTTCATGATTTTGGTTTTCATTTCCTTTTTTCTATCCACTTTGTTTATGTTGCTTACTTTGTTTCTCTGGCCCATGCCATTTATTGTTGGTTTTTATTCCAAAATATTGGATTCACTTCAAAGTAATCATAACACATATGTATCAAGGCCTTATATCATACTTCACATATATTTTTTGTGGAAGTTGTAAATTAATATGGATATTACTCTTTTTGCTTCTTATTTCTTTCAGTCCTTGGCTTGTGCCATGTGTCTTGTTAGTTTACTTTGTTGTCTCCTAGCTTGTTCCTTAGTTTACTTTGCCTTCACCTCTTTGATTTATTTATTGATTAAAATTTCTTGGATTATTATTATTTTAGAGCCTCTTATATTGATTATCAATTTGTTCCATTCTTAAAAAAATATAAAAATTCAAAAAATACATTAAAACTCAAAAAAAAATCTTTTATCTTTGTTGGTTACATAGTTACATTTTTTTACACATCATGATTATATAACTATACTATAGGTTTAGATATCTATTATATACCCACATTCTCCTCGTGGCATTTTTTAAAGTTAGATTTAGAATATAAATGTTACATGTGATCATGGACATATTTTATTCACAACTTTATCATGCCAAAATTTGGGGGCATGCCTATACTAGGGGAATTTTTCACTGGATTTACCAATTTATCCTTCCTACTTTATATTTTCATATATATATATATATATATATATATATATATATATATATATATAGTTGATTATACATATGTTGATCTAGCTTACATATTAATTTATTGGATATATAAATACATTGTGTTTCTTATATGATGGTTACATTGGAAATTCTCTTATGTGTCCTATGATTTATTGATAAATTGCATGTGCTTATGTGTGTTACTTGTCATCTCTTATATTGTGTCACCTATAGAATATCCTCTAGCCATCAAGTTGTGTCATGTTCATATCATTGGTTTCTTATTTTATTTTGGTCACTTTACTTTATTAAATGGTTACATTTTATCTATGTGGTTACATGTTTGCATTTGATTACATTGATTGACTATATTATGGGATATCATATGCTTGATGCCATGTTCTATTTCTTGCATGCTACTAATTGATGTCTATTATTTTTATTGCCTAAATTTCCATGGTTTCCACAAAGCATCTATTGGGGCATAATACTATTATTGTGTGATTCATTGCTATATATTGCATTTATAAGGGAATATTCTTTATATTTGGGGCATACCACTTGTCCCTTCATATTACCATGTTTATCACCTATATTTTCCCATTGGGGGCATGTTTTACCATGTGTTTATTAATCATAAATTTCTTATATTATGGTGTGCATTCACCTATTTTCCTTTATATATTGAAGTTACTTTTTTGGTATATTTATCACTATATGTTTTTCACTTTAGGGGAATGTTGCTAAAGTGGGGTACATAACTTATGAGGTACCATTGGGGCATATCACTTGTCCCTCCCTTTATTTTAACACCCTTAAGAAAATTTATTTGTGTCCTAACATCATTGGGTTACATATTATTACTAAGATTTACATGATGATATATTTCTATGATTACCCACAAGTGTTTATAGATGGGATTTAATGATCATCACCAATTTATATTTATATTTATGTTACACATGGTATGCAACTATTTCTTTTGAGATGAGTGATGAGTTATTACTTGTAGACAAATTAAAGTTGTTAACATTAGATCATGGGTGATTCATTTCCAAAAAGTACATAATTTTTGTCAAACCCTCTTAAATATAATTTTTTATTTTATTTTTTACTTTGGTACACATGCATGCATGCACATCAAAGAGGGGCACTATTTAGATACCTAATTTGGCAAAAAATCATTTATTTGGCATCTTTGTCATGCCTTAGTACATTTTTTTATTTACTTAATTTAAGATATTATTGGTACATTTTACCTTCACATTGGACCCTTCACAATCTTGCATCATCCAAATTTCCTCATGAACACTTACAAGTTTGATAATTGTCTACCTTGGGTTCCACCTAATTATCTTTGAGATAAATTTGATTTTTGTTTCATGGTATTGTTATTCCTTGAAATTTTTTTAATTCATCCCAAAAGTGGATTGAACATTTTAAATTCATATTCAAAATTGGTCAATTTTTTTGTGGGTCCTTTGTGCCATTATGCCCTAATTTATTGTTCCTTGATTATTAGATTTCACACCTTTATATGGTTTGACTATGTATATGTGTTATAATTTAAACTTAAATGAATACACACACACACGCGCGTGTGCGCACGCACACACACACACACACACACACACACACACACACACACACACACACACACACACACACACACACACACACACACACACACACACACACACACACACACACATCCTAATCCATTTATGTTCCACATAAAAGGTCTATCAAGATGATATTTATTACACACTTATCAATGAACTTGTACATTTAAATATGATTTCAATTTTCATTTGTTGAAGACTTGTGGATGTATACTTGTACCAAAAAAATGTTGTATTAGATCATATAAAATTATTGATTATGTTTGGGAGAGAATATGGAGCCTTCTCTCCCTTTGGGTGTCTCACTCAAATGAAATGGAACTAAATAAAACCCTGATTCTCAAAGTGATATGCAGTTGGAACCCTTGAAGGGTCTCAAGATAATTTACTTTACACTTTTCCCTTTGTCTTGAATGTGTTGCTAGGTGTTGATGAAAAATTATAGTTACATAAAAATGATATGATTTTTTGACATATATGTGCATAATTGTTCTTATCAAAGAGAGGATCCTAAACTTCTTCTATTGGTGAAGGGTTCCCAAAATTTCAAGATCTAAGGATCTATATAGCCATTTTTGAACTTGCTTGATCAATTTTGTCCCAAAATGTTAATTTTTTATTTCTTATATGGTCACTATCTTCTTTGGAGTAGTCCAAAATTGGTCAACATCACATATCACTACCATATTTTTGGTGCTCTTATGTACTCTTCTATAACTTGTTTCCTACATTATTAATCATTGATTAGGTAAATCATATTCAAGTACACATATCTATACCTTTATTTCCGCATTCCAATCATTAATTTATTAAGGTAATTATTTTATTTTAGCACATAGGTAAGTGTAATTTATTGTATCTAATAAATTTAGTTAAATATGCCTTGTTACATTGTTTTACCTCATTAGCGTAGTGTTTTGAACACTTGTGTGACCTTTTTTTAGAACAACTTGTTAGGTATTTGGGAATACCATTTTATATATTCTCCTCCTAAGGATATGTGACAATGGATATTTGATAAGATATATAAAAAGGTTACTAAATGAAAGGGAGATAATATTTATTTAACTCAATAAATTCAAGTGTACTAAAACATTCTTTACTCTTTCAACATTTACTACTCCTCTTGTTAGTTGTTTCATTGTTCTCAGTTTGGTAAATTACATATAATAATAAGAGATTTTTCTTTGGTATGATGTAAAGGGAGGTAAAAAAAAGTACACTATACAAAGGTATATATGTTTTAAACCTAAAGTAATAGGAGGATTAGGGATCAAAAATATTAGACTTTAAGGTGTTGCCTTTAAAATAAAATGGGTGATAATAACTTGATGGGAAATAAACCTTGGAAAGTAATTATAAGAATCAAATTTTTATATGGAACACCCAAGGTGGATCTAATTTTTTTTTCTTATGTCAGTCCTGTAGGCTCTTTTATGTTCATGTCAGTTTAGGAATCCTAGAAACATTTAAAACACTTGGTAGTAGGGTAGCCAATATTCTTATTATTTGATATTATATGTCAAAGATTTATATCCTTATGGTGGAATATGACTCATAACAATATATTTTTGACATTGAATAGAGGTTAATCTTATTTTAATGGTTCTCTAAAGTTATTAATATTTTTTAAGATATCTAAAAAAATGGAAAAGGATGTCTTTATAGTGTTGAAAATTATGTACAAACTACATGATTCTTAGTTAAGAGATTATACTATTCTTATATAGTCTCTTAAACCTCTATTTAAAGTTTCATTATGGATTTAGAAAGTGATTTTGGGAGAATTTTAGATGGATAAAATGTCTTAACCTATTTGTAGTTTATTCCAAGAATATTTATGATAAACTTGCATTTTTACAAAAGGTGTTTATAGGCCTTAATAAAAAGTGTTAATTATGCGATTCCCTTAGGAGATAATCTAATAAGATTACTATGATTTGATATTCTTATATTGAGCCTAAGAATTATTGTTCAAGGAGGGTTTTTTTACATAATAACCTTATTTTTAGTTGTGATCTTACCAATGTTGGTATTGATTATAAAATAATTTTGCTTTTAGTGAAAAAGATACCATTAATGATATTATTTTTAGTGTCCGTATCTACGTGTGTGTGTAGTAATATTATGTATGGATGGAATATTATCTCTTAGAATATAATTGGTTAGTTTGATGTGTTATTTGGTTTAAAAAAGTAATAATGATGTTTTTTAAGGTAAGGGTAGAGGGCTTATTTAATTCACTAATGAAATCATAGTTCATCTCTTGGTTTTGAAGATCAACATCTAGCTTAAAATTACTCAAGAAGATTTGAAGAAATTTATCTAGATAGGTTCTCTTACTATTTATTAAGATATATGGTGGACATAGGAAGGGTCCTTAAACTTCATCCTCTTGATTGGATTTTTTTGGTGACTTAAATAAACATTATAAAGATTTTGAACTAGGTTAGAATGAGGTAAAACAAACTTATTTTTTTCAAGTTGATAAGGAACAAGTAGACTTGACAGATAAATTTGATATGCCTCCTAAAAAATCTATTCAAGCTAGTATTAATGTTTTTTTTCAAGAGGATATTATGGATGCCATTTATTTTAAAAAAAATAAATGAACATAAACACATGAAAGATAATACCGATATGTTGATGCATAACATTAATGAGATTGAAACTAGCCAGGATGAACATGCTAGACATGGTAGTGTTTTGATGAATTATAGTATAAGAGTAATTACATGATGAAAAACTCATTAAAGCTATAACACAAGGGACACATAAGATAATATAATAAATAGTGATGATCATACTTTCCTTAGTGCCTAAAATAGAGATAACATTACCATAAATTTATGAATAATTACTAGCAATTAAACCCAAAAAAGACTAAGTTTTAGGGGATGCAGAGGTTCAAGTAAATGTGTCATGCAAAGTGAGAAGTGGGAGATTCAATAAATTATCCATGTGTTTAGCATAAGGAATTTTACATGGAACTTGGAAAGGACTCAAATCATTGTGTAGAAGAGAAACATGTGTAGATCAATATTATACATTGATGAAAATGTCATTTTCAAAGTAATAATTGCATATGGAACATGATGAATGAATGAATAATAATTTAAAATAAATGGAAAGGATAAGATTATATAGAATCAACAATACATGACAACTTAGTACCAACCAAGAAGCCTCTAGGGAATCTATAGGGTATCTAATTATATTATAATACTAATTGAAAAATTCAAGGGGTTCCTAGAATCATATTAATACACCATCTTGGGATAATTTTGAAGATGTATAGGATTAAATTAGAGATTAAAATAATGATCTATGTCTAGATATGGATAGTTTAATAGTAGAGTTATGGGTGATGCCTAGAGTTATTGTATTTTATAATGTCACATTAAGACACAATATTTGTACTCTATTGCATTCTTCTACATATAAGTGTTTATAGTAAAATTGAGCATTTAATGAACACAAAGGAAGTGTTCTTATCATTATTATAAATTATTACATAAATTAAGTTTTAAGCTATTTTGATGTATGTATTTATACATTTTGTGGATAAGTGTTGTGTGTATGATGTGTAAAGGTAAATTAATAGCAGATATGGTTGTAATTTACAATCCTTAGGGGCTTAGGTAATTAATTATACTTCCATTTTTTATGCCTACATTTTATCAATTCATAAAATTGCATAATGGGGTTCTTGGTGCTCTTATTACATTTTAGGTTCAACTCCACACTTGCATGATTAAATATGCAAGCATGATTATGAATACGTGTGCATTAATTATTATACTATTATCTCTCTTTCAAGTGTTATGAAATAGGAGAGTCAAGTGCATGGCTATAAAATCCTATACTATTTATAACTTTATAGACTTAAGGTTTAGGAAAATAGTGGAAATATTTTGGTTTTATTGTTGAGACCCTATTGACATTGTTTAGAGAGATTGAATGTGTACCTTGGTAGATTTAGGATAGTTATAGCGGATCAAGGACTTTAGATGAATTATGAGAAAATTTTGGTTGAAAACCAAAGTATGGTCATTTAAATTTATGGCTACACAAGGGCTAAGAATGATGGAAAAGACATGAGACTAGATATTTACATAGAGGGTGTAATTTTTTTATAAGTAGAAAGGGATGCATGAAGGTAAAATGGGAAGCATTGTTATCATGGACATCTTTGAGAGAGTTTTTTCCATATTTATGGTATTATGACCCTTGTGTTAAAGGATGAGCATATGATAGCTTGATTTTTGTTGATGCACCTTCCACTGAGATAAATATTAGCAATGAATAATCTTTATAAAAAAGTTAATCTTGTGGGATGGTTTTTGGAAGAGTTAGGATATAATACATATGATACCCTAATCCAAGTACAATTATCAATGATTATGAATGCCTATCTATTTTAAGATAAATTTTCTCATGAAGTGATGAGTTTTGGTGATAAATTTTGTGTTGATATAGATGAAGTGGTAGAAGCATGAAGTAGAAGAGTTACTAGATAAAATCTTGTTGAAAAGTTTCTTTACATGGTTATAATGAGTCTTGAAAGAGTTATGAGTATGGTGGTTATTATGGGAGTAAGTCAAACATTAATTTAAATATCTGGTTCATATATTATAATGACATGGGTTAATGTTCAATTGTAAAGCCCTCAATTCATGCATCAACATGTCTACTAAGATACAACTAATTGGGAAAAAATATCATGAAATTGAAGATGCGACGAAGCACTTCAAAAGGTGTGAGATTACATGGAGATCAAAGGCCTTCCCAATAAATGATTTTTAGTCTATTTATGAGAAAATTATTTGATTAGGCACACACATGGTATCATAAAGTGAACCTAACCAAATGGTTATTGACTTGGTCACATTTTTCAAGGAGTTCCATGTACTAGAATTTGGAAAAAATGTATTTATACTTTGAATAAAATAAATTAGGAGATGTAAGATAGTGTAAGAGCTTATGAAACAAGGTTTAAGACATTTTTGTTGAAAAAATAATATGATATTCATCCCATATAACATGCAAAGTGGTTTTAGGAGGGTCACTAAAACATTTCAAGAGGAAATTGGTAATGAATATTTTTTCATAACTATGGGAGGATTTGGATGCTACATTATAAATTAAGGTTATAGGCATTCAAGAATAAGACCAAGGATAAGGATTTTATTAGAAGCACACATTTTGAATATGGTGACTCAACTAAATAAATTGACATATGTGAATGCACCATTGAGCCTACATGTAAGTAAGTGCTATAAATTTTACATAGTCATGAGGCACCCACATGAAGAGTATGGTCAAATAAGAGTTTTAATGACACAACTACATTGTAATGTTTAAAATGAGGAACATGAGACTCAATACTACTCAGTAATTCAATGGGAAAAATGAATAAGATAGATACATGGTAAAAGGTATGTGAAGATAATACAAATGACTTTATTAATTATAGGAGGATTAATGAGACACATCAATCATGTAATTAGGCTATTAGGAGTAGTCATTATATGTATTCTACATGAGGTTAAGGATATTGAGGAAGGTCTCATGGCTATAGAGGTGGATTTATAAATTATAACAATTACTAAGGTTTGTGCTACACATGTTGGGCATTAGATCATTATAAAAGGGGTTATTCTAAATTTACTACTTGTGCACACTATAGGGAAGGACATAAGATTAAAGATTATCCTAGTTTAAAAAAAAAATCAAATAAAGTGAGAAGTGCCAAAAGGACACAATAATTAATTTGATCTAAAATGGTAAGGAATGTAGACATTATGGAACTAGTGGTAAGACATGAGAAGAAGCGTAGGTGAATAATAATAAGAGAATTGGATTAATCATGTAATCAAAGGAATTTGTGAATTAAAATAATGATAAAATTAAATATAAGGATGCACTAATGCACATGTAGGAGAAAATAAGGGGATTAAAATGTGAATTAAAAATTATGTGGTCCTTAGAGGTAAAGGGTCAATAATAAATAGAGGAAATGACTGAGTCGATAAGAGATCAAAAAGATAATAGAATTTTTGTCATTGATGAAGTAGGAAGAAGTGATAAATTTGTTAAATAATTGGCTCCAAAAAAATATGGGGACTATGCATCACCTAAAGGACAAGTGCATAAAATAATTTTGCATGGGGCATCAAACTAGGCATGACAAAGAATTATTTATTTATGTAAAGGTAATTAGATGGAAGTTGAATAATATTCTAATAGACTGTGGCATAAATTTTTTCTAATTGTGAAAGATGTGAGGAAAAGAATTGGAAGCCTAAAGCTATAAAATTTAACAAATTATATATATATATATATAATTTGTTAAATTTTATAGCTTTAGGCTTCCAATTCTTTTCCTCATATATATATATATATATATATATATATATATATATATATATATATATATAATGAAGGCCCTAAGTGGGAGTCTTGAAGGATACAAAATTTGCCATTATGGGTGTGATATTATTTGTTAATTTTGAATTAACATATCTCTTAGAGGCAGATGTGTACCTTGTGTTAATTAGTCAACCATGGTGTTATGACAAAAATGGGGATATAAAGCTAAAAATAATAATCATGAGCTTTGAGAAAGATGACAATTAGGTGATTATTCCTTTGGATGTTGTGTAAGGTCCACAATATATAGAAGATGTAGATACAAACAAATAAATAACTCATATCTACATAATATTTCTATGCAAGGTAGAAAGATAACTTTGAGCTTCAAGATGATGGAAGAGTAGTTTAGGAGAGAAATTTAGAGGCATTTGAAACTTCTAGTATTACATGTGAGCGATGTATCTAAGAATAGAATGAAGTGACTGGTTGGAAGTGTGCATGAGTAAAGCCAATGTTTGTGGTGTAGTGCATGGAGGTGTAGAGGAAGAGTTACAAAATCCATTGTATAGGATCACACAAAATTGAGTTCCTAAAATAATTTAATAGATCAAGAGGTTAGTGAAAGTTAACAAAGGAAAGATAAATAAATTTCCATAGTTTAATGGGACTACATATGTCAAATATTATGTAAATGACTTGGAGGCCTGCATACCATAGGAGGTAAACAAAGTTTTTCCTTGTTCTATACTATGAAGGATACCACCATAAGGTGGTGGGGTATACACATATTAAATTTTGAAAATAGGTCTAAATAAGGTAATCCATTTGTGTAAGTTATGAATGAAGCAACATGAAAATGGGGCTTCCAATATATATAGGAGATTCAGATCTTAAGAAGGATTTTAAGTCTTATGAGAACGCATGAACTTTGAGTAAGATTTTACTTCCCATATAGTGTGGGCACATGTGTTGTATGCGAGTTTTAATTTTTGGGACCATTCATGAGACACTGTGTGAAACTTGAGATTGGGGGGTGTTAAAAATAAAATATTTATAGACATTCAGTTTTGATATAATCATGCATAAGTTGAATCAACCATTAAGGGTCATGATAGCAATGATTTTCACTTAGGATGATAAAATGAAAATACACATGAAGAAGTTTCATAATGATGAAAGTTACTAAGTGGACAAAGTATTTAAATAATAATGTGATAATACATTAAATGAGACCATGCATAAGGACATTGAAGCAAAGGAAATTTATTAGGTTGATGAAAATAATGTTGTGGCTTATGAAGTTGATCACCTTAATGTAGAGACCAATAAAGGATAAATGATAGTGAAAAGTATTCAGGGTGATGATTCCAAATATTATAACCATCCACAAAAGAAGAAATAAGTGGACATTATAACTGAATAAAATCCATGCATGGTAAGCACTGGGGATTACTTGTCAATGCCAAGTTTACACACATATTAAAGTTAATAAAATAATATAAGGACTTGTTTCAAAATCATTATCATGAGATGAGGTAGCTACACCCTTATTTGGGATAGGTGCATGTCAAATTAAGGGAAGGCATGAGAACATTAAATAAATGACCATATCTAATGAATCCCAATATGAGGGTGAAGATTTAAAATAATATTTATAAAATGTTAGAAGCATGAATAATATTTACTATCGAGAATTCAAATTGGATAAGTCTAATGGTAATCAACATAAAAAAATATGGTAGGATAAGATTTTATTTGGATTACAAGATGTTGAATGATGTTGCATTGAATATCCTTTTCTAACTCCATTCATACATGAAGTATTAGAGGGAGTTATGAGTGTGAAGTGTATACATTCACAAATAGGTTTTCTAGTTACCATTAGGTGAATATTATAGTGTAAGATAAGGAAAACCCACTTTTATGACTAAAGGGGGTTCTTTTTCCTATAAGGAAATGCAACTTGTATTAAAGAAAACACCATTTGTGTTTTCATGCATCATAGTAGAGGCCTTAAAGATTTTATACATAATATCTTACAAATATATTTAGACAAATAGATAATGTATAGGCTACTCAAAGACCATTATGAGAATCTATGCATGACATTTGAAAAATGTAGGAAACTTAAAATTTATTTGAACTTTAAGAATTCCACCTTTAAAATATCATTCAATACCCTATTGTGGCATGAAATTTGTAAAGAGGGGATGCTAGTAGATCCCAAAAATATTGTAGTGATTTTACATCTAAATTTTTTATTCATGTAGAAGGATGTTCAGGCATTTATGGGATATTACATATAATATTGTATGCTCATAAGGTACTCTGTGTAGATCACCAAACCAATGGAATAAATGTTAATGAAAAATGGACCGTTTCACTAGGGTGATGCACAGTAGGAAGTATTTGAGAAGCTAGATAATGTGTCAATTATAAAAAAATTAAAATGGAAGAAACCTTTCAATGTACATGTGGATGATTCAAGTACTAAGATTGGGGACATAATCATACAACCAGGTGAGGGAAAAATTGACCCCCCAATATATTTTATGAGTATGAATATGTCCAGTGGAGATAATGTTTTTACTACAATAGATAGGGAAGCATTAGCCATGGTTTATGCCATTTTTTCTTTACATTACCTCCTTGTGACCTCATTTTTTATATAAAAATCATGAAGATTTGAAGTATTTAGTGAACAAGATAGTTTTACATGGAAGAGCATGCATGCATATTTTACTATTATAAGAATTTTAGTTTTCAATAGTGGTTAAGCTTGTAGGATTAAATGTGGGACTAGATCACTTATCTCACATTAATACTAGTGAATAAGCATATTCCATATAAGTTGACCTACTAGATGCATAGTTATATTGAGTTTACCATGTGTCAGAAGAATTAGCAAAGATAGATGTATTCTTGGATTTAAGAATTTCACTAGAGGGTTGGTATGTTAAAGATAAGAAACACATTTTAGTAAATACCTCACAATATAATTTCATTGAAATGGGATGAGATGATGTTTTGAAAAGGTGTGTTTTATAGCATGAGAAGCTTGAGGTTATTCAAGAATGCCATAAAGGGACTGTTGGTGGACATTATGCAAGAGAAGCCACTATGAAGAAGTTCATGTTAGCAGGATATTAGTGGCTTAAAATTTTCAAGTATGTAAAATAGTATGAGTAAAAGTGAGACATGTACAAAAGTATTAGGAAAGAGATAATATTCCATTGATCCTGATCATCATGCAATAACATTTTAAAAAATGGGATATATATTTTGGAATAAATTAGCTCACTTGCACAAAGAACAAGTACATCATACATAAAACTAAACTGATTATTTGATGTGATATGTAGAAGAAAAACTAACAAGGTATTGTAAAACTAAAAATATTGTGAGGTTCATGTGGGAAAAAATTATTTCAAGGCTTGGATGTCCATTGAGTTTGACAAGTGATATAGGAATGCATTTATTTGTGTAATTAATGTGTATTATTTTGGGTGAATTTATGATTATGCACCTAACATTACTCCATATCATCCAAAATTAAATAGTATAGTTGAGGCATTCAATAAGATTTTTAGGAAAACTTTGTCAAAGATTTATAAAATTGGTGGGAAATATTGGGATGACAGATTTTTCATATTATTATGGGTGTACAGAACTATGTATAAAATATTGAACATGTATACACATTTTCAATTAGCCTATAGATGCGAGACATTGTTTCTAATAGAGTTTATGGCACCAAAATTTCAAATTTATTATGTTGTGTAATTAAATACAGTAATGTCAATTGACATAATATTTGAGGAGTTGAAGGAACTTGATGAAAATTTTTAACAACATAATAGATTCAAAATATTGAAAAGAGCTACAAGAAGATCTGGTATGATGACAATCTTAAGAAAAAGTTGTTATGCATAGGGAAATAAATCTTACTTTATGATTCATGGTACAAAAAATCTCCAAGGATATTTCATATTAGATGGATGGGTTCTTACATCATCCATAATGTCTTGGATATTGGGGCTTGAAAGCATCATACATTATATGGAGAGATGTTACTCAAGAATTTTAATGGAAGCAGGTTAAACATATACCTAATGGAATAAAAATACCATCAACCAATAAATGAAAACCTAAAAATATTTAATGGTTTCAATCAATTTATTTTTATAAATGCACTTTATATTTATATATTTTGCATTCATGCAAAATATGTGAGTATTAAATCTATGTAAAAATTATTGACAAAAATATCATAAAGCTTGTGTAGATTTTTTTGAGTTGAGTTACATGTTTGTGTTTTTGTATAATTTGTGTATTAATGAATCAAATTGTGCTTATAATACAAAATCTAAAACATTGGTGTATAGATGTGTCACTTATTTTAAGAGAGATGAACATAAAAGGTTATGTAGAGGAATTTTATCATGAGTTTTTAATCTAGTTGGGTGAGTCAAGTGAGACCTTCATTAGGTTTTCAAACAATAAATCTAAGTTATGATGTGAGACTCAATAATTGGGGTAACTCAATTGGGAATATTTTTCCTATATGCCACATCAAAATAATCCAACAAAGAGAACTGCAAGAGATATATCCATGTACATGTATCATACTAGTGTGTGATTAAGCAATGAAGGCAACATAATGAAGGTCAAATAAATAAAATAAAAATAGGGAATGACATATTTTCACATGAAATAAATTAAAGAGAGAAAAATTTATTAAGGATATAAAAAACTGAAATTATCCTTTAAAATAAACATTTATAGTTCAATATGGAGGGATTACATGATTGTTGATTGGACAAATTTGAACATTAAGTGATTAAAGTTGTTGGAGAAAATTAATTCATTCAGGTTATAAAAATGGAGAACATCTTTTTTAAAAGGACTATTTATGAATAAAATTGTTAAGATCTATAAAATTGAATAGTGGGGAAAGAGTGACTTGTTAAACTATAAGAGAAGTGAAAATTAGAGTTTACAAGGATTTAATTATAGGTTAACCTAATAAGCATAATATTGAAATAGAGATGGAAAGATGGTAATTTTTTTGAAGAAGAAACCTATTGTAAAATCACCAATATAAACAATGAAAATGCATCTAATTCATCACTAATATGATTTATCTCTCTACTTAGAAAGTGTGTAAGACATATAAAACAAGAAATGGAAGATGTGGAGTAGGCAAAGGCATTTATGTAAGTATTGTTAAGAAATATGGAGGATGTTTTCATGGTTGATGAAATGGAAATAGAGAGTTATACTTTTAAGATGAAGGCATGCAATCACATATGTAAGGGACATATATAAACTATAGAGGAATAATTATAAATGCCTTGGACTGATATAGAGGCAAATAGAAATACACATGAATATTATCTGAGGGATATTGGTGTCCTTAATTTGCGGGACTTGCTTTCTCTATAATTTTAAAGGAGGTGACTAAGAGGGATTTATCTAGGACCCATGGCATAAGGTTTTACTTTGGAGGAAAAGACAACATAATAAAAAAAGAGAGGATAAGATCAAGTTTCAACTTGATTAATAGTGGTGTAGGTGGACACCCAAATTTAGACAATACTATGGAGCATGATAAATTAAAATTTTTAAAAAGAGGCTATTTATGAACTATTTATGTGATGGATCACATGCCTAAAAATATAATGATGATTTGAATCATTGAAAAAATATATGTAGGGTTGAGGTTTAATTTTACCTATAAAGGCATGCCTATCTGGCATAAAGGGTGAGTAGAGAAAGATTTTATTTTAATTATGCAAGATGTGTTGATGAGGAGATGGTCAAGGATTTATATAGGGCTCATGATGTGGAAAATAAAGTTTTATACTGGGAAAAATTCTTTATTTTGATTATATTGGATGATGTAGGCATTCTTATATAGATACATTTTCAAATATTGGTAGCCAAACATATACTTGTGGAGACATACTAGGAGTTTTCCAGTGAATACATATATACTAGTTATAAGAAAAAAATGACAACATTGTATGAAAATTTGTTTATGGTATTTGGGGATGAATCACACATCTATAATTATATGGTCCAAGGATACAAGAAGTTAGTGTGATTTGGGGTGAAATCACAATATTCATTGGTCCTAGTAACCAACACTCAAGGGATTTTTGGGATTGTTTTGTCACATTATCCTCATTCTTTACAATACAGTTAAAGTATAGTCATATGAGAGTGGTATAATTTATAAAGATAAAAAACATTGAGATCAATGAAAAAATACAACATGAGATGGACTGCACATAAAATGGAGAAGAGATGGAAATTTTGAGTTAACCAATGATGAGAACTTTGAGTCTGTGACCTTGAATGATCTAGTTTGGCTCAAAGATGAAATAGGGGATGCCATTGAGTTCATGTAACAAATAAGACCTATTTTTATAGAGGAAAAAATAGTGTTTCAAGTATTTTGGTCAATTTTTAGGTCTTTGGGTATAATGGAAAAAATAAAAAACAAGTTTTGTTGAAGGCTCATGGATAAGGAACAAAGTGAAGTGAAACATATTAGATTAAAAAAATGGGGAAGGACAAAAAAAATGACAAGGGGTAAGATTATGAAAATTAATAGTAATAAGAATCTTGAGGAAGAAATAAGAGATTAGAGTCTAATACTCTATGAGGAAGAGTAACATGGAGAAGTTAAATATGTAATCCCTAGGAGAGAATCTAAATTTGCATAGGGTTATATGCCAAGAGAAGAGGAGGATACAAAAGTAGTAAATTATTTGAATTTCTCAGAGAGTGAGAAGGAACACTCACACATTATAAACATATAATAAGATTTAGGAGAGAGTGAGAAAACTAATGCTGGAGAAGAAACCATCATAGGTTGAGTAGGGGAGTTTATTTAGAACTACTAGTTAAAATATTGTCTAATATACCCACTAAAGGGGTATAAATTATGAAAAATGTGTAGGATCTAAGGAGATGTAGAATGAATGATGAAACCATAAAAGATAAAGCATGTAGGATCTCAGAATTGCATCGATTTCCATGGTGGTGGAGATGTCAAATAAGAGTGTAGTCTTGAAAGTTGAGTTGGGAAAAAGCAAATAAATAACCAAGTAAATGGGAAACCAACTATATAAGGTCAAAGATAAGATAGATAGGGTAAAATTAGGAATAAATGATGCCTTGGGGATGGTGGATAAAATTTAACTATAGCTATAAAAGAAAATATATGATGAATAAGTTCCCAACTCACAATAAAATATATTTTCATTGAATCCCATACTAATTAGGGTAAGGCACTAACCAATGATATGTGTAAGAGTAGATGTATCAAAATATATAATGTGTAAAAACACAATAGATGTAGTCTTAATACATGTAAGATATGTTGTCAATAAATATGCATTATCTAAATTGAAATCTTAAATGCATTGATATGTTTCATTGATGTCAAAATTATTTAGATATTGAGTAGTAGTTGGTTCCTTAGGTTTGCTCTATTTCTCTAATAATATAATTAGTTATAAATTTTTGTTTAGGAACTTGCTTATTTATTTTTTTGAAATGTAAATGTATCCACCTTGGGATATTATATATTTTTATTTTCATTTATTTTTCTCATTAAATTATAATGTTATCACCTTGAAAATCTAAAGATATATAATGGTTGGTACTTTTTTAAATTTTTATATATCATATACAAGTGTCTTAAGGAAATAAGTATACTCATATTGAATTGAGATTTATTATTTAACATGATTTATTTCCTTTGTTTTAATTATATAAAATCACTAATTATCAAAGGTTTGACATCAAAAAATTTAGTCTATGTAAGATCATTAGGAATCGATATTGGAAAATTAACATGCTTAGGAAATATTGTCTTAAGAATTGGATTTTATACTTGTTACTAGATATCTAAAGGTCAAAATTACCATAATCTGTATGATCTTGAATATTTTTTATTAAGGAAAGGAATTTATTACTTGTATATCCAATGATTATTATATATTCATAAAATGGACTTACATTGTAAGCTCTTGGTAGATGTTCCAAGTCAGCATGTCTAATAGATGGTAATATGATCAATTTCATATCAATTAATTTTTTGGTATTCCACTTTGATCTTAAAATAACCTAAGAATTTATTGAGATATATTATAGTAAATATTGGGACTCTTTAGTGGTGTCACTCTCTTTTTGCCATGAATATAGATTTATTATTAGTAGGCATGAGGATTTGACTAGGACTTGGAGAAGTATGAATAAGAGAGCTCTATGAAGTATGAGTCATATGTTAGTGAGAAATCTCATCCATAAATGCTATAACCATATAACAAATATGATCAAATGGTGAATAACTATTATAAAGTAATTTGTATTTGAGATAAGATAAAAAGTTATTATTTATTTAGATCTAATATTTAATAGAATAAGGAGTGCATATAACATTTTAATCTTAGAATATAGTTATAAATGCTCTCATGTATACCTTGGTGGATAAATGGAATAAATTTAAATGTATCACAAGGTCCATTATTAGTGAGTAATTTATCTAATAAATATTTTTATAGCATGATAAAAGCATACAAGGACCCACAATGTAAAGCATTAAATCTATCTAATGCATCACCAATCAATCTTATAAGAAATAGTGAATCATAATGAACATAATTTATAATAGAAGCATTAAAGGTCTTAAGGTGTACATAAGGATATCCATGTCCATTAAATAATTATAATGTAGGCATGAACAACCATGAGGGAGAGAAGTATTGATCACATGACAATGAATAGGCTTAAAAGGTATAGCACTATAATCAAGCCTATCATGTGATGACTTGGAAATAAAAGATAAAGCATTAGCTTTGTATTTTTTATTCAACTATAATATGCATCATGGTAACTATCCCATGATCAAGAATAATAGAGTACCTAAGAGGTCAATTTAATAGACAAAAACTATTATTAATTTAAGGCATAGACACACTAGGAGGATAAAAATCATCGATAAGGATAGAAACATCATCACTCACATGAGAATAATGTATACTAGCTACTTGATATACCATTTTAATAATTTGAGGAACAAAGAAATATTTTTCATAACATGTTTCTTAATAATTTCAAGAATATCATCCTTATGATTTTAATTAAATGTAAAATTCAAATTTTAACCACTATTATCATGCATATTTTCATTCACTAAATATTTATCATTCATATTGCAAGATTCCATGTTGCCAATATAAACCATGGAATAAGCTAAGTAAGGACACAAGATATGAATTAAGAAACAACAAGATTTAAATCTGAAATAAATAAGTAAATCCATATATAAAATTTAAAATAACAAACCATAGGGGTAATTGATTTAACTTTTAAGAGGATTATGGTGTGTAAAACCCTAGGTAGTTAAAACACTGGAATAATAAATCAGAGAAGAAATATGAAATAAATAAAATGATTGATTTGTATAATAATTGACTTAATTGATTATTCTAAAAATATAAATGAACTACACAAAGATGTACTTAGATGGAAAGTGGTTGATACAGATGAATGAAAGGCTCAAAACTAGTAAAAAATCTACTCAGAGTATCATCAACTAGAATCAGGACTTAGACCCTCTCCCAGACACAAGCGTGGTCCTTTAGAAAATAGTGCACCATGATAGTTTCCTCAAGGGTGTGATAGTGTCCTCTTTTATAAAATAATATGAATTTATTTATATACATTTGTCTGAGTTTGATATGCCTATGACTATTTGGATGAACACTGTTTC
Organism: Torreya grandis; assembly: GCA_037957365.1. NCBI lineage: Eukaryota > Viridiplantae > Streptophyta > Pinopsida > Cupressales > Taxaceae > Torreya > Torreya grandis. The sequence continues at coordinate 2,933,507 of JARHVA010000551.1, forward strand.
ACTATCTATGATCTATTTTTGATTGATTTAGAAGTGAAACCCTAGAACTCCATTTTGTTAAGATATTTGAGAAGCACACATATAAAAAGTGTGATTTTATATGGATATGATGGATGTGACATCAACACCCCTTTGTGTTGAGAGTTTCCTATATACCAATACCTCAAGAGGGGATCAAACTTGTTGGGCTCTTTTCCTTTAAACCAACATGTATTTTCACTAGTTGCATTCCTAAGTAAATAAAATTTCTAATGTTATAGTGTGTTGGAATTTCACATAAGAATAAGTTCTCACACACTCACCCAAAATATGTAACTTAAGACTGGTTCCTATTGGTTTTGTCATGCGAGGGTGTGTTTGTATAATTTCCTAGATAAATGCACTTGAAAAAGTACTCAGTAATAAAATCATCCTTATTCCTATATCTATCTCAAATTAATTGTTCAATAATTAATTATAAAAAAATAGGTTTGCATTAAATGGTGACAAATAATATTAGCTCTATTATAACCATAAAAAACTAAACATATACATTACATCAACACATGATTCTTTCCATTATATTCATAAGTGATATCAAAGAGTATATCAATTCTAAAGTTACAATGATAACCAACTCGTAAATAACTCATCAACAATAATTCAAAGTAGATCAAGGGGGTATTTCTACTTGGTTTACATCGACCAATCAATTATAAAAGTAAATATAGTTAAGATGACTTTCCAATGATCATTAACATAATTGAGTCATGGCAACCATTTAAAATAAATTCCTCTAGACCCAAGCCTATTTGCCCCTAAATTCTCTTTTGATGTTGGATATTCATCATCGATCACCTATCTTCCCATGGGTGGATTTTAGATTCACACTTGACTTAATCTTCTCTACCATTCCTATGAATTATTCCATAATCATCTCCACTTTTTGCACTTTCCTCAAGTCTTCTATTAATATTTGAGTCCTACATTCTTGGGTTCTAAGTTTAACATGCATATTTACTCCATGGGACTTGATTATTTCCATCATGGACTCCCACGCCATGGTCTTCCATGTTACAGTCTTTCATGTCATGTCTCTCTCCATTTCTTGTTATCAAAATGTACTTATCCAAAATAGTATTAAAAATTGGGGGCCCAACATAACCATACACTTAGCTAATAGTCCATATTAGACTATGCATTATTTTTAGGCCCCTCTAAAAATTTAGGTCCCATCAACTCAATCTGATTCTTCACACCCTACGAATAGTTTAAGGAATTCTAGAGCTAGGACATGATTTATTCTACCACCTCCTTAAGATTCTTTATCTCCTTAGGCTAATCGAGACTATCACCTACTTGAATGACCAAATGCTCAAGGGATGTAGAAGAATCATTATGAATGTCTTTAAGTGAGGTGAATTTTATTGCAACATGGTCTTAGAATTCCACAAAAAATACATTAATCTATTGGTAGTAGTGAGAACTTATTTTATTTTCCATAGCCTCCACATTTTTAAATACTTTGGCATGATCAGTGTGGCCTTTTATTACTAAGGCATTGTTAGCCAACTATTGGTGCTGAAGCTCTTCTACCTAAAGCCTTAGTTACAAAATTTTACTGAGCCATACTAGTTTAGAAAAAAACCCATTCAAGATGGGAATTGTATCAATAACCCTATTCAAAAATTTCTTATAAACTTCCATGGCTTAAGTAAATTATTTTGTTGCCCATGTTTGATCATTCTAGGGGCCAATTTAGTCCTTGCATCTATTCAACAAAAAGTTTTAATAGGGTCTATAATTTTTCAATTGCCTCTCTAGTGAGGTATAACCCATCAAAAATACCTATATCTTGGTTCAAAATTATCTTTCCAAAGGTTAGGGTCTTTAAAAAATATGTTATTTCTATCTCCATTTGGTTTTTGACCTCAACTATATCATATTAAAGTTTTATTCTCACAATACACTTGTTGTAATATAGAGTAACCATTTATGAATGCTTATTATGGAGTCACCTTAAATCATATTAAGCTAAGGAATTCTACTTATTCACCTCATCTGTAAACTTCAAGAGCATCACACTTACCTATGTCAAAGTGCACATCCAGGGATCTAGCCAAATTGTGTCTAAAATTTCTATCTCTCTCGATGTTAAAATCATGCTTTATGATGGAAACCCATAATTATGTTCTTCATTATATATATCATTATAAAATGAAATTTCTCATTGAGTCTTCTCGATCAAGTCCTCTAGTTAAAAATTCTCCCACATAAACAAATTCTTATTTGACACTCCCTTCTAATACTGAGTGCATAGGGTCATGACTTTATCGATAATTTATGGCCTCTGTTGGATGGATTCATCAACTGGATCCTTCCTCTTAGAGGGATATTAATCAAATATCTCAACATATATGTCTTTTTGGTGGTGTCTAGGCCTGATATCAAGATCACTCATTCCCAAAGCCATGTCTAAACCATCCCTCTTTTTACCAGTGGGATTTTAAATTTCCACTTGTGCTTCTTCAAGGGTGGTTTCTTCATGATACATAGGTAAAAGTGTCTTATCTTGTTCTAGGGTGACTTAATCATCCTATTATTCTTCAAAATTACCTCTTTATAGTGTTGCCTCTTGGGTTTCTATATTTTTTTATAGGTCACCATTCTTAGGCACCAAAGTTTCATGTTTCAAAGGAAAAAATTGCATTGCTAGTTTAGGGCCTTTTGATCGACCTACATGCATAGTATCCTTAGGTGGTGTAGGGGAATTACTTTTCCAATTAGCTTATTATGGTATAGCATTGGTGTTGGAATTATGCCCTTTTTTCTTTTACTTATTTTGCCTTCCTATCTCTGGCATGGGTGGAATTATTTCCTTCTTATTATCTGTACTCCCTGATGTCTTCTTTTATGGTTTCAACATATAAAATAAATAATGAATGGAATTAACAACCAAAATATGATGGACCTTAATTTTGATATTATTAAAATACATATTCTCCCTACATGCCTTTTCCTTGGGTAAATATACATTTGAATGAGAGTGTAAGTATTGATGTCAAAGTTCTTAGCATCAATGCATATAGGGTGCACATCATAGTTCATGTTGATGACATTCATGAAAAATCTAGTGGTGAAGGTATATGGAAATTTAAGACATCTAGACAAGTCACCTAAGGGAACCATTTAGCTGCATGATAAAGAGTAGTGTTTCTTAATCATGAATTTGGCTTGGTCTCTAAGCCATCTAAGAAAGTCTTTGGGAATGCACCACTTGTTCCCAAAGGCTTCCTTCATGACATCATACCATGCCTTCATCTTAACCTTATGGGAGGGAATTGTCACACCATGACAATTAAACACTTTAAACCTCTCTATAGGGGATTTATGCTCAAGAGGGTAAGCCCGTTTAAATTCACCATTTATGTACTCTAGTACATCGATCTCATCAAAAATTAATAATAAAAGGATAATACCCCATGAAAATTTATGGTTTGGTAGGTGTGGGCATTTTCCACATCTACAATAATATTTTTAGCAAAATACTTTGATCAATTATACATTATTCCAAGGGTAGCCTAATAGGTGATATTAAATGTGCCATGTCCACATCTTTCCATCTATCCATACCTCCAAACTTGGTCATTATCAAGTGCATGACCACTCTAAGTGTGGGATATTAGAGACTTGTTATGTGCATTGCATGACCTTGTTTTCTATCACAAACACCATTACAGTGTTCTTAACATCTTCCTTGTCCTCCAAGTCTAAAGTGAGGTCAGATCCCAATAATTGTAAACCTATGACTTTACTTACCCTTTGGGACATGATAGAAAATTGGTGCCTAAAAAAATGAAAATAATCCTCATGCATGCATGGAATAATAAACTTGACTGCTTCCACTAGCTTCCCAAAATATGAAAGATTAAACTGAAATAATCCTACATTAATAAGATTATTAAAAATACTTAAGTTAAACATAAGCTCATTTCAAGTGTCCTATCACGCTACTTGGTATTCACACTTAAAATCCACCTCATTTCAAGGTTAGCAATGATTATAGTAAAAAATATTGTAGGTTGATACATTTGACTCCCACTTCTTGGCATGCAACATTACTTATGGATATTACATTTTCCTCAATTAACTTGTATCCTTCTTCTTAGCCTGACATGACATCCCTAATTCTATTTTTTCCCTTTCCTTGGATTGATATGATAAACCTTCCTCACACATGCCATACTCAACAATAACCTCTTCCCTTATTAAATTTGTCTGAACACCCTCACTCTCAAATTCCTCTTCCTCATGTATCATAGGTAAGGGCTCACTATGCTGAGCTTTTTGCTTTGGTTGATTCACCCTCTAAGGAGACCAAAGTTTGAGGCATGACTATTTGACCCTCCTGAATGAATACATGATTGGTTCTCTAAATTGCTTGACTCTCCTACTTCAACATCCTCTAATGGTGGATGTCAACATTTGCAACTTGTAATTCCTTAAACCTACACTTCCTCAATCACTCTTTCAACATTCTCCCTATTCACCACAACTGCTTCACTCCATAATGATTAAATTAGTCACAAATAGTTGATCTACACTCATCTAGCAGCTTAAAAATGTTTTTTTAGCATCTTGATAATGCTCCTTTGGCTTTATAAATTTATGAATTTGATAATAGTAAAATGTAAAATGATGTGTTTAGCCTTTTATAGCCTTGAGGGGGTAATCTAAATTTACTTCCCCACTACCTCATCTATGAATTCACATAATTAATGTTTTAATGGTATTTCCATGATTCTTATTTGGCACACTTATCATTACAATTGATCTTCCTGTATTTAATACATCTGTCCCATCCTATGCTTTTCTTGAAGTGCATGATGGATGTAAATAATTTCTAAATTTTCCATTACCAATGTGGTAACCTAACTTATTTGCCTTGACTCATCTTAGTGGTTATGCACCATATCCTATATACCCATTTGTCCTCATACATTTCGACTTATGTACCCATTTTCCCCATGTGCATTCCCATTCACCATTTCTTTGGCATTTTAATTTTTTACTTCTTTCACCCTTCTTACCCCACACTAAAAAGTTATCTGTGGTCCTCCACAACATTACAAATAAATATAAATACAAATAAAAAGTGTTTAAATAAAACTAATCAAGGGCTCACAAACAATGCCATGCTTTATTAAAAATAACCAAAATCCTACACTAAACTAGTGGCATACACCTTATTAATTAAAGAGGAAAAAAATTACTCAGAATAGTAGGGCTGTAGCTAACTATCATTGAAATGAATGGGAAGGAATTGGCCATCTAACTACTTCAATTTTCATGCATTGATGGGAAAAATATTATGAATAATGAACTGACCATCCCAATGGATGCAAATATTTCTTTAATAGTGTGTGAACTTAGAGTCATAAACCAAAACCTAAATTCATGGAGAAAAAGTCTTATTATTTAAATGGTGATCATGCCAAGCCTTCTATTTCCACTTATCTAATCTTTGACTCCAATGTGTTATAAATTGGGTTTCATCCAATTGAAGCAAAGCTTCTAGGTGCACTTTTAAGGATTTATCATCATATAACCAACCAATATACATAATATATAGAGAAGGGATAATGAATTAAATTGAGAGAAAACTTTGGTACCAAACACAATATTAAAAGGTGTACTCTTGTTCAATCATTTGTATGTGGTTCGATAAGCCCATCAAACTATAGATACATGATCATCCCAGTTAGTTTGTCTAATATTAAAAATCTTAGTCAATGTATTACCCAAGATCTTATTGAATGCTTCAGCTGTACCATTGGCTTGAAGATGGCACAATGTAGTCTTGTTGTGCATGATCATGAACTCAACTAAGAAAATGTAGATGGTATTATTAAAGAAATGAGTTCCTTGATCAACATTAAAACTTAATGGAAATCCATAACATGTAATAATATTCTCCCAGAGAAACCTAGTAGTAGTGGTAATGGTAGAATCTTGAGTTAGCATAGTTTTAGCCCAATGAGTAAGGTAATCAGTAGTGGTAATGACATAACACATTCCAATATGCCTTCTTTTTAGATTAATGGGGATAAAAAAATCAATATCCTACTTTTTAAAGGGTTCATGTGTCAGGATCAGATGAAGGGGCATAACATCCTTTCTATTTAGCTTACCCATACACTAGCATATATCGTATTGGCATGCATAAACTTTAGCATCCTTAAACAGAGTAGGCTACCATAATCTAGACAAAAAAAACTTTTGTGTTGTGGCATCACTGGCATAATGTCCTCTAGTGACACCTTCATGCACTTCCCAAATAAACTCAATGAAATCATGTTGCATGACATAACGGTGTCACCCTTCATCCCACCCAAGCTTATAAAGGTCACCCCCATGAGTTGGAATGGAATTGCATGAATAACCAACTACTTATTTTATTGAGTATTGAGGTAGGATAATGCTAAAATCATATTTAAAAATGTTTTGATATCTTCCAAATCTTTAGGTAAATACATGACTTGGAAAATTTACATGTCAAGTAAGTCATATTTAATGGCATGAACTAGCTCACCAAATTCAATGCATGATAGATTATTAGAACCAAAATTAGCCTTACCAGGTTTCACCATCACTAAGAGCTGAAACAATGTGTCCATGCAATACTAGCTTATTTACTAGGTACTTCAGTGTTTCATGGTCCATAAATAGAATGAATAGGGTGGCCAATAAATATTGATGGAAAATTTTAAGCACATAAACCAGGGACAAGGCTCACAAATTGTAATTAAGTAATTTCATTTAGCTAGAGTGAACTTATGGCTAACAAAATAGATAGGATGGTCAAGGTTACCTTCACTAGGTTGAGTAAGGATAGTGACTAATACCATGCCTAAAGCATCGACATACACATGAAAGGGATTCATCTAGTCTGAAAACTAGAGAACAGGGGTAATGATGAGCTTATCCTTAAGGGAAAAAATTCCTATTGGTGAGCATCAATACAAAGAAACTGACCATTCTATTTTAGTAATTTCTATAGTGATATAATGATATTAGCATAACATTTAATGAGCTTCCTATAGTATCATGTGTGTCTTAGGAATGCACGTACCTCTCACTAGGTAGTCAGTGCTAAAGGCAAATCATAATTGTAATCTTGGTTGGATCCACTAAGATTCCATCATGAAAAATAACATGACTAAGTAAAATTCCAAATGGGGTAGTAAAAACACATTTTTTTAGATTCAAATAAATCTAAAGGTTTTAGTAGTGCTCAAGCATAAGGCAAAGATTAGAATAGTGCCCCCACACTAAACCTTAGATGGTCCATTCATCGAGGTAAACTTGAAGGAATTTGTGAATAAAATTCTTGAAAGCCTTGACCATAATCCATGAAAATAGAACAAGATCATTCTTCAATGTAAAAGGCATCATGTTGTAATCAAACAAACCCCACTTAGTTATGAAGGTAGTCTTCAATTTATACTCTTCTTCAATCTAGACTTGATGATATCTAGAGAATCCATTAGTGAAAGTATAGATCTTGCACTCAATAACTCCTAAAATCTTCTTAGTGAAGGGCATTGAAAAGGGTTTAGTTATGCAAGTAGTGTTGAGTACTCGATAGTCCACATAGACATAAATGAGACTATCTTTTTTGATACTAATGACCATAGAGCTCACCCATTTAGACTCATCCATAGGAGTGATGAATCATTCACATAACATGCTATCAATATCCTCCTTGATCTGAGCATGTAAGTTGGGATTCATATGATAGGGCCTATTTTTGATAGGTTGATCACCCTATACCAACATGATGTGCATCTTTCCTAAGGAAGAATGCACTCTTTTCATTTTAGTGTAATTCTATGGAAAAATGTCTTGATACTCATTTAATAGTTTCAAATCCTTGGATATCTCTATATCAAACCAATAGTTTCCCATAATATATATCTTAGGCACTTCCTTGTGCCAATATTACACTAGATCATCTAAATTTTCTCTAAATATGGATTCTAGTCATCCTAGATAGAGTCTCAAACATTAAACATGCCATACTCAATATGCAAAGCCAAATGATCAATAAATGGATGGATCAAATCAAAACTAACACATTCATCAACTTGGTATATGACCTTTTAGTTGCCTTTACATATTTTTTTATCTTAATGCATGGTATAATTTAGGTTCAGGTGGTGGAGATGATGCTTTCATATCATGTTCTTGACAAACATTCAATGTTTCCTCCCATGTGCCATATATATGTCTAATGCAATCTTCAACTTGTGCTTGGTCACCCATAATATCCTAACACATGGATTATAAGGTGAAGTGTAAATCCATCTAAGGATATGAGTAATAAAACACTATGATAATATTAATCTTAAGGAAACACCAATAATCTATCTCCATGTGCCACTCTTCATGTACATATCATGCTTTAGCTCAAGTGCATAGAGTGCCATAGAATGCATGAACCCATAGATATTCAGTAAAAAATGTCTCAGTTTCCTTCCACATGTTTTCATAGGCTTGAAGCTAAGCTTCTATATTACTAATTACATCATATCTTATGGTGTTGTGAATGTGGTTATCATGATGAAAATGATGGTGTAGAGTAGAGTAAACCTGGTCCCATGTAAGCAAGTTATGATGGTGAGTTATCCACCACCGAGTAACTATTTCATAAAAATATGGATAATCAAATGTACCCAATCATATTCAAACACATATAAGTCCTCTAACCATTTCATAAACTCTTAGACTTCCATTTAACCATGAAACCTAGGAGCTTCATCTAACCATGTGGGTGGCATAGCCATAATACATCCATGAAGAAGACGAAAAAACTTATGATGTTTATGGGTCTTCCACAGAGAATATTCTCGATTTCCTATAGTGCCATAAATCCTTCTAGTAATATCATACTCACCATGAACCTAATAGTCACAAGCATTACTAGTAGTGTCAGATATAGACAATGTGTTTACCCAACATATTATGCCATCCATACTAGGATCAAGGCATTTAGTACCCTGAGATGTGATTTTGTAGATATGGTTAATGTCAATTTAAGAATTAACTATATCAGCATATAGAGGTCCTTAATCATGGTATAATGGGATTACAATGCATTGCTCATCATTCTCAATGTTGATGTAACACTTCTTGAAGCTTAAGTCAACATTATTCACATAACACCAAGGGCGACCCAAAAGAGATGGAAAGTCATCAGCTTTGGCTAACTCAATTAATTCAAAGTTATCTTTGAAAGTGACACATAAGATATATATGGTGGAATCTTTAATTACTCCAATAGGTAGGGCACGAGTCTTATTGGACATAAACAACACATGAGGAGAAGGCTACAAAGTAGGGATTGCCATCTTCCTCCAAACAACCTTATTGAGGACATTTACTTTGGTGTCAGTATCAACTAGGATATCCTAAATGACCCATCCATTAATAATAATGTTAAATAATATCTCTTCATCCCCCTCTGTACTAGGTTGGATATGAGTCTCTTGTTACCATGCATGATTTAATTGATGATCCTCTATAGGCCTAGGTGTATGATGTATTAGCCAATTTTGAAAAAGAGGTATAATATCCTCATCAATGAGTCACTTTCATAACTCATAAAAATCATCACATGCCAAGTCATGAATATTCATAGATTTTTTCATGTTATCATGTGTAGCAGCTTCTCAATCCTTGAGGAATTAGATTTATCCTTGTATCTCCCTCAAAAAATTCATGGTGTCATGTAACACTTCCTTTTTTTTCTGAGCATATAGACAACAAGTCACATATGGCTCCTCCCATTGAACCTTTTTAGTGGGATGGTTGGATATGGATTAAAATTGAGCACCACTTCATGTAGTAATGTTGACTTTGGGACCAATCAGAGTAGCAAGGCATGGTATCTAATGAGTCTTTTCAATTCATATTATTTAGACACCCTTTTCATTCCTCTCCTTCATGATAATAATATAAATTTCTGGGCACTCCTCCAGATGATGTTCATTTTTAGAAAAAGCACATGTGGTATACACTAGCCAATCACACTAGTAATGCTCTAGTGACTGCACTTGTAACATATTTTAGGTGGAAAACATCCACCTCCACATCCTTGATCATGACCTCTAAAAGATAGACTCTACCATTACCCTAGTTATTTGAAACATAAGTTTGATGAGTACCACATGTATACATCTCATAGATTTCACTAATAAAATGACAATCATTGGTATATTGAGTCTATGTATTGTATATCTTAGAATATGTAGATACCTTTGATTGCATGGCATGTTAAATCAAGGACAATCCCTCACATCATGCTCTTCTTATAAAATCTTATAGGATTAATTCATCATAGTATGAATACTCTTTCTATGATAATTATTCCTACTGTGGCCTTTAGATTCATTATTCACACACCATAAATAACTGTTAGTGTCATGAGTATTATGTGTAGTGAGATTTTATATATGAGATTCCATAATAAAAATATGAGCCTCCATGAAGGGATTAGTCTATGTGTCAATGATTCTAATGCATTCATCATCAAGGGTAGCTTCTAAGGCCTCATGTGGGTTGGTAAAGGTCTTCTGTGATAAGGTACATTAGAAGGGAAATAATAAGCCTCATACAAACCACTGGGCATGTTGAGCAACATTTATCTCAAAAGAAAGTTTAGAGAGAAGTGGCTTAAAACACATATCATACTCACACACACTCTCAATGTTAGCTCTTTCTTGATGTCCTTCAGGGTAACTATGCTCTATTGTTCAAACTCTAGGATATCAAATTCTTAGATAAATGCTACTTTTAATTGGTCATATTTACCACAACCTACTATAGATCAAACTTATGGTACCACTTGTGTGCACGATCCATAAGAGTGGTGAAAATTGAGTTGCCTTTCATTCAAAAGATTTAATGCCGTGCACTCACCAAATAAGTTCAAACTTATGAACATGTTCTATTGCATTCTCCACATTGTGATATTTAGGTAAATAGAGTGTCATCTCATAATAAATATTAAGTAGATGAGGTGCTAGAAATGGATTTTACCTAGATGTATTTACAATCCCTCGTAGACCTTGTGGGGGAGGTCTAACAATGCTTCCCATGCCACCTCCAAATCCTTTAAGTAAACCACCACTAGTACCACCTCCCACACCTCCTATAGTAATATAAACACCTAATATGTTGGGTACTAATGTAGGTTGATTAACTATAGATGGGTCAATACTCTACCCATTGGCTATGCTTGGTCTACCAGGCATTCCAAACTGAGCCATAGAATTATATTACAATGAAAAAATCAATAATAAGCTATTATCTTAGTATTTGTCTACAAAAGTATCTCTAACAAGTTTATTTAATGATTATAAACTATCCATATCCCAATTGCATATGAAAACATCATCTAAATCAAGAGCATGAGTGCACAATGTAGGTAGGGAACTGGGCATTTCCAAATTGGGTTATTTAGTCACCACTACCTAACTTATTTATCTTATGCATACTTATGATAGTATTGGGTACAATCTTAAGGTTGGGAGTCCTTTCTACTCCCTTCCACTTCCTTGTGGGCCCTTACAAAAATTCCTTAGTCCTCCCATCCCATTCTTGTATCACTTCCACTCATAGCCTTGAAACAACAATCTTACATCAAAAGGCACCCCTCTATTTAGCCACTGAATATTGTATTCACATGAGAGAGAGTTTATCCATCCATAGATAACTTTACAAGTCTAGAATCCACTAAGATATTATTAATCTCCAATAAAAAATGTCTAAGATATCTATCTTACAATTCTCTAAGGAAGTGAAACTAGGCTTCTTATGGACAAAAGTACATTGAAACTATGTATTATAGAATATAACTATTCAAAGTTATGCACCACTAAACATCCACTGCACATGTCTAAGTTACTCTCAACTATGTTAAAGTTGACTAAGACTCTACTGGCCAAGCTATCTTCCATCTATAGTTTCTCAATCGATCTTGTGTATATGCTAAAATCTAAGTATAAAGGTGAAAAAACACTTCTACAAAGAATGCTTCATAAAGTGAGTTATACAGATGCTATTCTACCCATGTACATGCATAAATTCTTGGTTTAAGAAATGGTAATGAAAATTTATCTTCTAATCTAGTAACCCATCATTCAATATTCTCTAGAGATAGTCATTTGAGGATTTTCCACCATCATGCAAACAAGTGCTATAGATCCAGTCAACATAACCAAGACATTGGGTTCTTTTATTTTAAATTGACATGCATTTTCCCTAGATGTACACCTAATTAAATAAGAGTTCTAATGTGATAACATTATAGCATTTCAAAAAAAAACAAGTTATCATACACTCACCAAAAGTACATAATTTAAGACTAGTTCTCATTGGTTTTATCATGAGAGGGTGTATTTGTCTAGTTTCCTAGACAAGGGCATTCAAACAAGTAATCAATACTAAACTCATCTTTAGTCCTATATCTAATTTATCTTAACTATCAAAATAAAAATAGGTTTTCATAAAATTATGATAGATGATATCAAATTCATTATAACCATAAATAACTAAACACAAGCATTACATCAACATAGGGTTATTTCCATTATATTCATAAGCGATATCAAAGAGTATAATGATTCCAAATTTAAAATGATAACCAACTCATAAAAAACTCATCATAAACAATAAAAATTAGATCAAGGGGGTATTTATACTTGGTTTACCCTAACTAATTAGATATAGAAGTAAATACAATTAAGATGACTCACCAATGATCATCAATAAAATTGAATCATGACAGCCATTTATAATAAATTCTTACAATCTCAAGCTTATTTATCCCTATATTATCTATTGATGTTGGATACTCATCATTGAGCACCTATCCTCTTATGATTCAGTGATGGATTCACACTTAACTTAATCTTATCTACCATCCCTGTGAACCCTTCCATAACCATCTCTACTTTTTGTGCTTTCCCCAAGTCTTCTACTAATATCTAAGTCCTATGTTCTCAAATTCTGCATTTAACATGCATATTTAATCCATGGGGCTTGAATATTTTTCATCATGGACTCTCATTCCATAGTCTTCCATGTCATGTCTCTCTACACCTCTTGTTACCAAAAAGTACTTAGTTAAAACAATCTTCAAAATTAGGGGCCCAACAAAGCCTGATGTAGTTCTCCCAATCTGAGTGCTGGTGCAAGTGAAAGTAAATGCTAGTATGAGTGTCAGGTTGAGTGTTTTGAGTGTGACTTGAGAGTATAAATTTTATTAATTTGAGATTAATATTATTGTATATGGCTATACATATAATTAGGGTAGAATAGGGATTAATGAACTTGATTTTCACAACTTATTTTTGAGCTTGTTTGTGTGTATTTGCATCTAATTTCCATCTATTGGGTAAAGGGATAAAAGTGGTGTATATATGTTTATTTATTACTTTTAGAGATATGGAATAAGTCTAGGCTAACCCTAAGGTGTCTTAATAAATGGAAATATGTCTGTTGGAATAAAAAATAGGTAAGGGATAATATGACGATCCCTAGGTCATGCCCTAAACCAACAATCTTACATCAAATGGTGCCCCTCTATTTACCCACTGACTATGATAATAACATGAGAGAGAGTTTAACCATATATGGAGAATTTTACAAGTCTATAATCCACTAAAATATTATCAATCTCTAGTGAAAAATGTCTAAGATATCTATCATACAGTTCTTTAAGGAAGTGAAATTGGGCTTCCTATAGACAAAAGTACATTGAGACTGTGTATTAAAAAATATAACTATTAAAATTTATACACCACTAAAAATCCAATAAACTTATCCAAAGTACTCTCAACTATGTTAAATATTAATAACACTCTACTATCCAAGCTATCTTCCATCCATAGTTTCTCGACCGGTCTTCTCCATATGCTAAAATCCAAGTATAAAGGTGAAAAAGCACTTCTGCAAATAATGCTTCATAAAGTGATTTTTACAGATGATATTATACCCATGCACATGCATAAATTATTGGTTTAATAAATGTTAATGAAAATTTATCTTCTACTCTAGTAATCCATTATTCAATATTCTCCAGAGGTAGTCGTCATGGAAACAAGTGCTACAAATCTAGTCAACATAACCAAGATGTTGGGCTCTTTTATTTTAAACTGACATGTGTTTTCCCTAGTTGCACACATAAGTAAATAAGTTTTATAATGTGATAACATGATATCATTTCACATAGAAATAATTTATCATACACTCATCTAAAGTATGTAGCTTAAGACCAATTCTCATTGGTTTTATCGTGTAAGGGTGTATTTATCTAGTTTTCTAGACAAGCGCATTCGAACAAGTAATCAATACTAAACTCATCTTTAGTCCTATATATAATTCAACTTACTTGTTCAAAATAAAAAGAGGTTTTCATAAAATTATGATAGATGATATCAAATACATTATAACCATAAACAACTAAACATAAACATTACATCAACATAGGGTTATTTCCATTATATTCATAAGTGATATCAAAGATTACAATGATTCCAAAGTTAAAATGATAACCAAATCATAAAAACTCATTATCAACAATACAAATTAGATCAAGGGGGTATTTATACTTGGTTTACCTTGACCAATCAGTTATAAAAGTAAATACAATTAAGATGACTCATCAATGATCATCAATAAAATTGAGTCATGGTAGCCATTTATAATAAATTACTACAAAATCAAGACTATTTATCCCTATATTATCTCTTAATGTTGGATCCTCATCATTGATCACCTATCCTCTTATGAGTCGGTGATGGATTTTCACTTGACTTAATCTTATCTACCATTCCTGTGAACCATTCCATAACCATCTCTACTTTTTGTGCTTTCCCCAAGTCTTCTACTAATATCTAAGTCCTAGGTTCTTGGGTTATCCATTTAACATACATATTTAATCAATGGGACTTTCATATTTTTCACCAAGGACTCTCATGCTATGGTCTTCCATGTCATGTCTCTCTACACCACTTGTTACCAAAAAGTACTTAGTTAAAACAATCATCAAAATTAGGGGCCCAACAAAGCTTGATGTAGTTCTCCAAAGACTCTCACTCCATTGTCTTCCATGTCATGTCTCTCTATAGCACTTGTTACCAATAATTACTTAGTTAAAACAATCTTCAAAATTAGGGGCCCAACAAAACTCGATGTAGTTCTCCCAATCTAAGTGCTGCTATAAGTGAAAGTGACTGCTAGTATGAGTGTTGGATTTAGTGTTTTGAGTGTGACTTGAGAGTATAAATTTGAGTAATTTGAGCTTAATATTATTTTATATGGATATATGTAGAATTAGGGTAGAATAAGGATCAATTAACTTGATTTTCACAACTTATTTTTGAGCTTGTTTGTGTGCATTTGCATATAATTTCCATCTATTGGGTAAAGGGATAAAAGTGGTGTATATATGTTAATTTAGTGCTTATTGAGATGTGGAATAGGTATAGACCAACCATAAAGTGTCTTAAGAAATGGAAATATGTCTGTTGGATGAAAAAAGAGGTAAGGGATAATATCATGATCCCTAGGTCACTAACATAGTGAACTAGTGTCCAAAGGGCCACACTAGTGTCTAGGTGGTAGAATATGGTGCACTAGGGGCCTAGATGCCTAGGAGATGGTCTAGGACTACTTTTGGTACATCTGGGGATGGGTTAGACCCACATAAAAGCTAGATAAGGATTGAAAATTTCCCTAAAATATGTTTAGGGTTAAGATAGGGATAAGATGGTCTCAAGTGACACTCATTGAACTCAAGTGACATTTTATATGACTGAAATAACAAAGGAATCAAACCATAGGTTAAGTTAATGAATATGAAAGGGTTCACTAAAGTGTTGGTGAATAAGTACCAAAAACCAGGGCAAAGGATAAATCAAATGAGTGTATCACATCAAAATATTAAAATTAGATTTGAAAGGTCAAATCAAATCCTAGGATATGAAGGAAGAAACAATATGACCTTATAAGGTTCAAGGGTTAAACAATAGATGGGATCACCAAAATATATGAACTATATTTTAAAGATGAAACAAACACAAAAATATAGGGTCAAATATTAAATCATTGAGCACAATAAAGATATAAACAAATTAAATATGAAAGGTGAAATTAGACCCTAGGAGGTGAAAGAAAAAAAATAACCCTAAGGTATTATAGGGGTATTATGTTCACCAAAATGTTTTGATGAATTTTGGTTTAATGTTAATTATTCTATGAAATAATCATTCATTTTTTTTCATAAGGGAGATCCAAGATAATAAAATAAATAGAAATAAATAGGACATGTCTTAGTACCTAAAAAGGATAAAATTCTACTAATAATATCTACGAGAGAGAGAGAGAGAGAGAGAGAGAGAGAGAGAGGGAGAGAGAGAGAGGAGAGAGAGAGAGAGAGAGAGAGAGGAGAGAGAGAGAGAGAGGAGAGAGAGGAGAGAGAGAGAGAGAGAGAGAGAGAGAGAGAGAGAGAGAGAGAGAGAGGAGAGAGAGAGAGAGAGAGAGAGAGAGAACCCTAGATTTTAATAATGTTTAGAATTATAGAAAGGAAGGTCATTTATATTATTATATTGAAAACATATAAATTAAAGTGTCATGTGTAAATAACCATAATTATGGTCATTAATAAATATAGGTGCTATAATCATGGCCTAATAAATAAACTTTTTTTCCAACTATGACTTCATTCTACAATTGTGACAATTTTCTCTTTCAAGTTCTAAAACTTTATGGGATCCTTAATCTTTAGGAAAATGAACAAGGTTCATTCCTCTAATATGTAAATTGGTACATGCAAATATCAAAAATATGTTTCTTATTGAATAACCCTAATCATAACTAAATACCAAAGAAATATGATATCAATTTTCCTAGGGCCCATCCTTTAAGGTTGCAACTACATATCCCACATTATTAGAATTAGATATCAATGTAGTTTTAGTTCTTTTTGAGTAGTCCCAACTAAGTGAGAGATAAGGATTCACCTTATATCCCTATATAATCAAATGCATATGAAATTTATCTTAAATCTTCTCTTGTGACAAGTATACAATAATTTAAAACACTTAAAATCACTTAAACATCTTGAAGAGAAAAAAAACTTGGTAGTGTGCATAAGACTTGAAACAACTTGATCAAGGTCATTACATATTATAAAAATTCCTTAGGAGGCTTTGTACACATAAAATTATAAAATTTTAATTAAGTACTTATTGGAATGCAAGCTAGCCCAATAAAAGAGAGAAAATATAACCAAATAAGCCCTTTAAAAGATAAAATGAGACAAGGGAAAAGGGACCCATAAAATCAACTTGAACAAAATTGTGCACCCATGATTATGGTCAAGGCAAAAAAAATCATAATAATATGAGGGAAACCCCAGGGAAAATATAACACAAAGGATAAATATAATAAAATAAATAGATAAGGATGAGGCCATAAAAATACAAAAGAAGAGGCAAAAAAACACAAAAGAGTGATAATAAGTATCTAATTTGAACCAATGATCCATATGCACAAAAAATAAGCTAAAAATTATAATAATAAGATTTTACCAAAATTAGGTGTCTATAAGAGGAGGATACAATAATTGTATTATTTATTCTTCCTCTTATTTGTAAAATTCTCATGTACCTACTACTGGTATGGTTATTGTATTACCTTACTAGGTTGATAAGTTGATTGAAGACAATGCTTAGAAGACTATTCAACATGTGTACATGAAGTTTTAACTCTATGATACAAAAATGGCTAAATATAATGTTGTTGTTGTTAAGATAAATATGGGTATTTTTGAAGGACTTGAGCATAAGGATGTCCTATAATAATCTAATGATACAACCATTTTGGTTGTATCATTTAATCTATAATTTCTTATGATCTTTTTTTTTATCAAGACAATGACTATAATTATATAACATGACAATGATAAGATGAGAATCATATTGCACAATAGTGGTAGTCTTATAAAATAAATTGACCTATTATAAAAATGTATATGTAGATTCCTATGGCTTGAAATTTTTTGAAATCCTTACAAAAAAAGATGATGCCCAAAAACCTCTCTTTCAAAAGTAAAGAGATGTGCCCATCTATTAGAATCATTTCTTATTTTCTTAAGCTCAAATCCACATATAAGAAGACATAAAAAAATAGTGTTTTGGTTGAGGGGTCTACCTCAATCATTCCCCATCATTTCATTATAATATGTGTATAGTTTGGCACTTTATACTCATGCATGCCAAAAAGTAAACTGTGCATATGTCTAGTTCTCACCTATATCCATATGTTATGAGAGTTAATAAAAATAATACTATATACTATTTTGCCAATTAAATCCTTCTTTTGGTATAAGTATGCATCCACAAACCTTAAGAATATAGAGAGTGGAATACGGGAAGAATATGATAGATATATCTCTTGATAATGTACTATGATTTCTTGGTGGTTGAGACCTTATGGTACATCTATATATATAAGCTCATTTTAATTCAAATTGGGACACATTCACACATAATATTACCATGTAAAATCATGAAATCTAACAATAAAGGCATAAGAAAACATGACAGTATGGAATAATGAACCCACATCCAACATAGCCAAATTCATATCACATGACAATGGTTGTGGCCAATTTTATACCATATGACTCTAATTAAGGTGAGTGAAACTTATGAAATAGAGATCAATGAATTTTTAAGAGTGTATTTGAATATCTCAAGGTTAATAAATGACATATATGGTGTTCATGATCAAATGAGTATAATGAAATACTATGAAATGTCCAATGTGAAGGGAAAGTACACCAAAAGAGAGAGATTAGCTTCAAAAGGAAGAGAGAGATTACCTTCTATTAGAGTCAAACTCTAGTAACATGAAAAAAATAAAACCCTATTTCCTTACTATCTACATGAATGTCCTAATTTTCACTAAAGATCTATGAATGTTCTAATGTCAACATATCAAGTGTACCTACAAAAATATGAATTTTTACAAGTAGATCAATATTTGATAAAATGTAGTAAAATGAAATAAGTGAAAATCACAAAATGAGAAAAATGACTAAATATACTTGGTGATATGCAAACCATGATTCCATATATTAGAAGATATAAAACTCACATGGGAATTAATTAACCCATCCATTTAGTGAAAAATTTGAAACTAGATACTATTGATTTATGACCTAGTAAAATATGCATCCTAGATAAATAAACAAACATATAAAACCTAAATTTAATTTATTTACATAACTCTATAATCTATTGACATATTGTAAACACTTTAAATTTGTAATTTAATATAAAATAAATTGAATATTCTTTCATTTTGAGGTGATAGATGTTCATGCACATTACTCATCTCAAAAAAATAGAATTAAACACATCGTGTGTAACATTTATAGAAAAAAAAATCTGTTATAATATTGAAAGAACATTTATGAACACATGTATGTAATCATATAAATATTTCATAATAAATCCTCATTGATAAACCAATACTATTATGTTAAAACCAAACCAATATAAGAAATGGAATGGAAATGGAGGATGAAACTAATATGCCATGTTTTAATATGTAAGGATGGGAAAATGATATGTTTCAATGTAAAAATATGTTTGTATAAATATATGATATAAAAATGAATCACACAATACTATGGACCAATAAATGCATGAAATAAAACATGGAAACATAGGCACCAAACATAATATATTAAAAATTATATCATTCATGATATAAATCATAGAACTAAACATATACGATCACATGCTACAATTTGTAGTCATATAAAATGAAAAAATAGATGACTTAAGCATGGATAGTGACACCCAATCCATAGGTCTTCCTAATTGCTTACACAACCCTTCTAGGCTATTCTTTCACTAATTCCTAGTCATTCACAACCTTCTAGATTTAACCCCTATAGACCTAGGCAACTCTTTTAGGCACAATTCCATCCCCCCAAGTCTCATTCCCTTAGGACAATAGTGCCCAACTTGGATAGGAGTGCTGGAACCTAGGGTGTCTTAATTTTTCACTATTGTCTAAGTTCATTTTTGGTCTTAACAATTAGATTCTTTCATATCCTTATCCTTTTCCTTATCATCCTAACATGAATTAATTTAACCCATGATCATTAATTCCCTTATAAAAATCCATTCAAATTCCATTTAGAAGAGTTGACACTTATTTACAAGAGAGGATCAAGAATACAAGTACACTCAATCACTCTTCCCTATTCTTTACATACAGTCTTCCAAGATCATTTCAATCTTATTCAAACCTTTACTCTAGTCCCTAGCCATCTGAAGTACATCTAGTTTCACATATAGTTGTATTTAGCAGGCACAATTGCACCAAGCACTTCAATGGGATAACTACATTAGCTTGATCCCTCATCAAAGTATTAGTATGTAGGTAGCATGCCCACACACAAGGTGTGAAGTGCATCCAATTTATCCTTTACACACTAACCCCTTCTCAATATTTTCCAAGTTTCTATTCAAGGTCAAGTACAAAGAGCTCTTAGGGCTTTGAAGATTTGAAACAAATGTGCAATGGCTTTTCAAGCTTCCAGGCTTTGATATTTCACTAACAGGGTAACAAAGGCCTATCAAATAGAAACTAGAAAGCTCAGACCATCTAAACAACAATGTCAAAAAGGACTACAACATTGGATAGTAGGGTGTCCCACTTTCGACACTCCTATCCAACCCAAAAATGAACCTCAAGATCTAGTTTTTGATAGTTTCCTATACCTGTTCCTCTAGTATCAGACCCTGTCTCAGTCCAAATCATTCATAATAAGCTAAGTTAGATTTCTCTTATTTATTATTATATTTAGAAAAGACAAAAATACAAATCTATTTACACAAATTAGTAGCTTAATTCATGTATATTATTTACTAATTTACTTTGATTATACCTATTTATTTAATTAGGAATAAAACCCCATCATTCTGAAAATAGTAAAACATTTGGTGAACCCAACTTACTTCAAATTTTAAAAAAAAACCCATATAAACCATAGGGATAATTATTTTTGTTTTTTCCATAATTTCCTAATTTTTTTTGCATTTAAAAATCATAAATCTATAATTTAATTTCAAAAATATCACATATTTTTTTAAAACCCTAGTTTGCACATACTAGGTCCTTCTTACATACAAACACATTCCAAACACTCAGAAAAATATATTGTAATTTTAGAAATATTTTCTAAATTTTCCTATTTTTTTCAAGAAAAAATCTAAAATTGTCTCTAAATTTTTAAAAATTATTACATTAATTTTAAAAATTCATTCAAAATCTCTAGTTGCATCAACTAAACTCCCAGTTACTTTCCAATAATTTTCAAATCATTTTCTAAATTTTTAGTTGCATATCAAATAAAAAAATCAATTTCAAATTTGAAAATTCATAGTATTTTGCATAAATATTTTTGAAAAATATTTAGTTGCATGTAATAACACCTATTGGCTTCTTGAGGTATCACCTTAAATGTTTGGGAGCTCCGTATACTTTTTGCACAAATTTTAATTAACTATTTTTAGGACTTTACATTTCTTATATTCAATACTTTCCTTTTCTAGCACATTGACTATTAAAACTTATTGCAAAACATTCAAATACATTATAAACTATTTTTCTACTTTCACAATGGCCCAATATACTAGTTTTGATGAAACTGATAAAATAAAACTTGAAGAACTCTTAACCAATTATCCATATATGAAATATGACATGCTTAAAATTCTATAAGAGGAACAACAAAAAGTGAAAAATGGTCAATCTTCTCAAACCAAAGAAAAACCAGTTGAGAATAATACTACAGGGGCAATTATGTTTCAAAAACCCCCTATAGTATCCCAATCTTCTTCTATGCCACTAGCTATAAGTAGTACATCCCTATCTCTTGATGTGACAACCCTTGTGCAAGAGATAAGATCTCTTCAATCCAATGTGCAACATCTTGAGCAAGGTACCACTAGACCTACGTAGGATTTGGAATATTTTTATCTTCTACATATACCATTAGCATGCCATATTGATTCTACACCCTTACCACAAGGTTTTGTTCAAACTAAGATTACTCTTTATGATGGCAAGGGTGATCTAGAGACACACTTAAGAGCTTTTCACATAGCATGTTTGGATCATGTACCCAATGATTGGCTACTTACCGAGATATTTCCATAGAGCCTAAAGGATTAGTATTTACAATGGTTTTATAGCCTATCAAATCAATCAGTCACCACATTCAATCCTTTAGCAAACACATTCCTAGCACATTTCAGTATCAACATTGGTGATAAGATTTCATATGCTCAAATTTCTCAATAGAAATAATGACCAAATAAGCATCTCACAGACTATGTTCTTTGATATAGAACCATTTTAGCTAAGATGACTATTCCCATGGTAGATCAGGAGTTATAGGACCTATTCAAATAGAGTCTTCTACTAGAACTTCATGAATCAATCATGTTCAAGTGATTCTCTTCCTTCACTAAATTGTGTCATACACTAAAAAAATGAGAAGTAAAGCTAATTTCAATGGGAAAACTTAAGTACTCAAGTATCTCAAACATAAAAATCAAGAGTAATAAAAAAGTCCTATACAAGGTCAAAATCAATGACAATAAGAATCAAAATCAACCAATAGTCAATGTGGATTCAGAGCCCCTTCAGCGTGTGGTTTTATCAGCACCTCTTCATCATGCATTTACCAATCTACCAGTCTCCCTAACTAGGGTTTTACAATAGTTATTGGAATGTAACATCATCACTCTCCCTCCTATATAGGAAGTTGACCCAATGAAGCCTCTTCCACTAGGATATGATCAACATGCATTTTGTGATTTTCACAAGGCATTAGGACACATAACAAATAGATGCATCAGTTTGAGACATAAGATATAGGACTTGATAGATGAAAATCTACTTGATCTAGGCACTTTAGTTGAGCCTCCAAAGGTAAAGCCAACATAAGATAAATCTTTGAAAATCTTCTTAGATCCATTTCCATAACGTTCTAAATAGAAGAAAGAGGACACCTTAGGTGTTCACCATACATACCATGCACATCCTCTACCAACTACATACCAGGCACCTTCAGTTGAGTTACATCCTTTGAGAGGTATGTTAGGTGTGTATGAGTCCAGAGTTCTAGCTAGACCTTCAATACATTTTTTAGATCAAGAGATTGTGGAGGATAATATAGGTTATAATGCACTTTTTATCAGAGCACATATTCATAATCAACCTATTCACAATGTTCTTAATGAAAATAGTTCCATCCTTAAAATGTGCACCTTGACACTACTACAACATTTGGGTTACTTAAAGGATGATATCACTTTGACAAACAAATTTATCAGTGGTTTTAGTGGGCATATACAAATTTCATTGGGTGAGATAGTACTTCTACTATAGGTTAGTCCTACATATTTAGCAACACCATTCATTATAGTTCCCAGTGCAGGAGTTTTTGACATATTACTTGGTCAATCATGGATTAAAAAAATCAAGGTAGTACCCTCTATAATTCATAGATGCATGAAATTAATTCATGCTAATCAAGTTATTATAGTTGATGGAGTTTTGTATGAGTCACCACTCCCCACTTTAGAGCCATCTACCAGCTTACAAACACCATCTCTAGTTCTTCCACCTATCTTAGTTTTTCCTCCAATTTTAGTTCCATTTCCACTTAGGTCCAACCATAGTTGTGACATCAATCACTAGTACAAAGGGTTCACACACCTCCATATTTTTAGGATTCTAGATAGCTTCTAGCTATAGTGTTCACACCTAGAGCAGTAATATTAAGGTCTCATGTAGCTACATAGAGAAAAATTGTTTAGAGAACTTATTCTACTTCTATATAGGTCCCTAAGATCCCTATAGTTGCATCCAATTATTAGAGTTATAGGGGCACCCCACATTCAGTTTCCACTTCAGATATTTCAAAGTAGTTACAACATACACATATTTTAGCTTCATAATCTTAGACATTAAACCATGCCTCATGATCACACATGATTCAATTATTTGATATAGGACACCATGATAGGGAGTCTCATCTTAGACTTATTGGTTAGTATCATTTTTTCCCAGTTTTACTTGTACATAGATTATATCAAAATACAAAAATAATATAAAAACTCAAAATACAAAAAACATTTAAATATGTCAAAAATACCAAAAACATTTCAATTTTATGCATCATCCATGATTTTCATTACTAATATCATCATAGGAGTTACATTTGTTGTTTCATTCTATTTTATGTCAATTTTTATACATTACCATGCTTCACTTGATCTTTTTTTAGTGTGTGCAGTGGCATCCAGCTATTTGATTGCTTCAATCTACCCATTGAGGGGGAATTCCTATTTCTACATTCAAGACACACATAAGTATACATACCCAATGGGGGCATCTTCTACATGACAACACCATCTAGGTTATGCCAATCATACACTACACACTCTGAGTTATTATACTGATGTACATTACTTATTAGATTACATAGATTACTATATCAACATTTCACTAGTATCTAGCACTTATGAATTTATTAGATTATACCAAGTCTTGTAATTCACATGTTTTTCATACTTTCACTTTTTCTTTGATTAATTAGATGAGATTCTACCTTTCTAGTTATTACATGCTTTCTCCTCTTACTTAGCGTAGCTTGTGTGATTGCATTTCTAGTTTTTAATTGTCTCCTATTTATGTCTTAGGACATTTGCTAATATATTTTGCTTCTATTCATGTGTGAATACCTTTGGAAATTTGCCAATGTCCCTTGCTTGTACGCTTCTATGTGCCTATGGGCCTCGTGCCAATATTTTATTATTTCAAATTGTATGTGTATATGAAATTTGAACATGCCTTGTATGCTTAATTTCCAATTTGAGTGACATGTGCCCATGTCCCTTATTTGCATGGCCCCTTGGCCAACCTTGTAGGATTCTTGATTTTTGCTTCTTGCTCCATTTACCTGATTACTTCTCAATGTGTGTAATGTCATGAGCTACATCATGCATTTCCCTTGCTTTCTTGGATACCATGATGGACATCATGTTCCATCCCTTCAACTAACATCTAAAATTTAAAGTTATAGTTTAGTACATTTCACATGATTTTACATTGTTATATCTATCTAGACATACTCCTATTGATCTAACAATATATCAATAAAAACATTGCTATATCTACAAATATATTATCAAATAAAACTACTATATCATGTATCTATAAAACATAACACACTTGCAGGACTCTTTCTTTTGAGGGCAGTCATTATAGGTTCATCATTCCTACCCTCAGAATAGGGGGAAATAAATAGGGGTTTTATCACAGAGATCAAAGATCCTAATAGGTAGAACAACAACATTCAAATCACCTAGTTTAGAATCTAGAGGTCAAACTAGTTAGAATAGAGTAGAAAATAGTGACAATTCTAGATCAACAACTAATTTTAATACAAGAAAATAGTGATATAAATGGATAGTAGCACCAAAAATAGGGGTGTCCTCATTTTAGGGCTCCTATCCAAGAAAAAATCACTCAAATTTTCTAAAAATAGGAAAATATTTTAGTTTAGGTATAGTTTTTGCATATCTAGATCAGTCAAAATCAGCAATTCAATACATTTTTCTTAGAGAATCTAGATATAAGAGGTTATCATACATGGCGTGATGGTTCTCACTTTTAGTTTTAGATTAAGTAGTTGACATAACTTATAGATTATATTCCATGTTCCAGACACTAGTGATTGGGGAAATGTGCGTAACACATTGTTTTCTTTTATTTTTGATTTCAGTTTATTATTCAAGCATTCTCAGCAATTGCATACCTTACTCCATCTATAGGTGGTTGGCATCACTTTCAAGTTGAAATTTCATAAAATTTAAACTTTATAAGTACCTAATTTCTTGAGTTGGATTTCATCTAAGCCTAGTACATTAGTTTTAGAGTGGCTTTCATACAAGCCTAACCTTCATCTTTCGAAATGGCCAAGAATGGCCTAGTTTCTAGCATACATTTAGGCTATCCATACCACATTGTTATATTTTTAGAACATCCATAGTATCTATGATCCATATCATATGACATATATTCTATATTGGTAACATGTTATAGCTTCACTTCATGGGGAAATGATGGATCCAAAGGGCCAGCCTTTTTATTCTTGAGCCACCTATTCAAAGGGATTAAACACACAGTCCAAACATCGATTAGCACACACATGATTTGTTAACTTCACTTAGTTGGTGATGATAGAGCCAAAGGGTTAGAATTTTCATTCTTGAGCCACCTTATAGGGAATCAATCACTTAGCTACATTCATGATATTACTCTTGATTCACCACATACCCAACATCATCTAGCACAATCCAACATCACAACAAGTTTTATAGTAGTTCACATACTTGATGAGGTGCATTCATTAATTTCTCTTAATTTTAATAAGATTATATACATTATTATTTTAGATATAGCGTATCTATTAAAAACTAATCTACTTTTATGTTTTCATTAATAATTCACACTTCACAACATGCTCTCTCTATGCACATCCAACATCACATAGCTTCATGAGTTTCTCCCTTATAGTTTACTTTAGTTTATCCTAATATTCACTTTGATGCATCAATATAATAAAGGGGGGGGAATTTAGTCATATAAAATGTGAAATTAGATGACTTAACCATGGCTAATGACACCCAATCCATAGGTCTTCCTACTTGCTTACATAACCTTTCTAGGCTATTCTTTCACTGATTCTCAGTCATCCATAACCTTTCAAACTTGACCCTTACAAACCTAAGTAGCTCTTTTAGGCCCATTTCCATCCCCCTATGTCTCATTCCCTTAGAACAAAATCACCCAACTTAGACAAGAGTGATAGAGACCAGGGTGTCTTGATTTTTGTGCTATTATCCAAGTTCATTTTTAGTCCTAACGGTCAAATTCTTTCAGATCCTTATCCTTTTCTTTTTCAACCTAATGTGAATTCATTTAAACCATGATAAATAATTCCCCTATAAAAATCCATTCAAAGTCCATTTATAAGGGTTGACACTCATTTACAAGAGTGGATCAAGAACATAAGCAAGTACACTCAATCACTCTTCCCTATTCTCTACATACAACCTTCCAAGATCATTTCAAGCTTATTAAACCTTTAAACTAGTCCCTAGACATCTGAAGTACATCAAATGTTTCATCTAGTTGTATTTATCATACATAATTACACCAAGTACTTCAATGGGAGAATACATTAGCTTGATCCCTCCTTGAAGTATTGGTATGTAGGTAGTGTGCCCACACATGGGGTGTGAAATGAATCCAACATTTATTTTACACACTAACCCCTTATCTATATTTTCCAAGTTTCTATTCAATTTCAAGTACAAAGAGTGCTCAGGGCTTTGAATATTTGAAACTGATGCATAGTGAGCTCCTTAGGCTTCTAAGCTTCAATATTTCACTGATAGGGTAACACAAGCTTGCTGAATAGAACCTAGAAAGTTTAGACCACTTGGAAAACAAATCTAGAAAAGGACTATAATGATGGATATTAGGGTGTCCCAATTTTAGTTCTCTTGTCCAACCTAAAAATTAACATTAGGATCTAGTTTTTGATAGTTTCCTAGTCCTGCTCCTCTAGTATCAGACCCTGTCTTAGTCCAGATCATTTATAATAAGCTAAGTTAGATTTATCTTATTTATTTATATATTTATAAAATTCAAATATAAAAATCTATTTACACAAATCAATATCTCAATTCCTTCATATTATTTATTGATTTACTTTGTTCAGACCTATTTATTTAACTAGGAATAAAACCCCATTATTATGAAAACAATAAAACATAATAAAATAATGTAAACATACAATCATGTAACCAAATAGAGCAAGTAAAACCAACAAGAGAATAAATTAAAAAATTAATAAGTAATCAATCATATATAAGTGACAAAAAAATGAAAACAAGAGTATCCTCTATAGACAACACAAAACAAGACATGCCAAATAGTACACACAAACAGATACAAGCACAAGCACATGGAAAAAATCCAAGAAATTATAAGGAAAATAAGAGAACATGCAATGAAAATATAGACACTAAAATATATCATTAAACATTTAAAATTTTATTCTTAACCTATCTTTACCATTCATGACTTGTGTATACATTATGGTTCTTGCACACCATTCTCTCCTATCCACTTGTATTCTATGGGTGTGACCTCAATTTTCTAGTAGTGATGTATAGGAATTATAGGGTATGTGTGTAAATTTATTATTATCTTACTTAGGCTATATCATAATCATTATGTCAATGTTGTTTATTTCTAGACACATTTATTAATATTCATACAGTTCTAGATTTTAGTAGTTGTCAATCTCTGATGAATATGTCTAAATACAAATAAATGGTCATTTTACAAATTAAAATCATATTTATGGGCTGAAATATACATTATGAATGTTGGTGGAATCAAAATTTACCCAAAGAGTCAAATATTAATACACAATAGGTCTAAGCCTATTCCCTATATATAAATCTATAAATCACCTAAAAAACATCTATCTATCTATCACCTATGCATTAAGAGTTATAGATCCAAATCTCCCAAATCAGAAATTGGCCATAAGGAAAAAACCCTTACCAAATATGAAGTACCTTAAAACCAAGTTAAGTTCCCATTTTCAAGTGTCAAAAACTAGATTACAAGGTGCATCCATGCTAGTAGACCATGATTGCTGCACACATACACTTAATTGGAAAACTCATGTGTTGTTTTGTTTCCATCAGAGTATGTTATACATAATAAAAACTTATTAATTAATTGGGTAGTGGTTGGGATTATATCAAACCATAAATGTTCCCTATTTTTAATAGGTTAACTTAATATTGAAAGTGGAAATATGATTTCAAAGTGAAGGAAACAAGATTCTGGATTGTTATGATATGTATTTATAATAACATAAGAAAAAACTAAAAAATAATCAATTTTGAGGGGGAAACCTCAAATAATCATAATGAATAAGGAAATTAATTCAATAATTAAACTTGTGATGACTATGAAGAGCCATGCTCATCCATATATATACCATAATTAAGAAGGGTCACATCCTTTAATTTTAATAATATCATCCTAACCAAATATTAAAAACTAATATATGAAATATAAAAGTCATGCTCTCCATTACATAACCTTAGTACTCATAATAAGATATAATATTATGGGTGTAGCATGCCCTTCCTCTTTAAAAAAGTATTTCCCTCAATGTTTAGCAACTTAGGATTTTTTTACATGAACTATTCATGTTCCCATGTTGCATCTGCAATTGGTAGATTCTTCTATTTGATAAGAAATTAAGGAATGGCTTGGTTTCATAATTTATTCACTCTTTTCTATATAACATCCTTGAGTTACATAATAAACTTACCTTCATCTAATTCATGAAACTCTGAGTGGATTAAATGCTTGGTACCAATTACTTTATTCAGACATGAAACATGAAATATAAAATTATGTTTCGAAGAGGGTGGAAGTTATCACTTATAATATACACTTTTGATTTGGTGGATAACCTTATAGGGACCATAAAATTTTGGTGTGCACTTAATGTTCATATGATATTTAATTTACCTTTTTTTATAGGGTTTAAAGTGAAGGAATGCTTAATCTCCTTCTTCAAAATTCATCTCATGTCAATGTTTATATTCTTGTTTCATCTTATTATGAGCCAAAACCAAATTCTTATTAAGGACTTGAATCATTTCCTACTGGTATTGAATATGATCCTCAACCACACTAGATTTGGGATGAATATGAAAGTAATATGTAGTAGAATGTGTGAGCATCCCTAGGGAACCTCACATGGAATCATCTTTATCACCATGTGAAAGTATGTGTTATACCACCATTATACATGTGAAGTCCATCTGGAACATCGTGGGTGTGTTTCTATGACAAATCAATATGGATATGCTTCTAGACATTTATTCACAATTTATATTTGGCCTTTTTATAGTGGATTATAAGATAGAATTGTGTGTGATTTTTTCACTAAGTATAAATTATTTCAATAAAAAATATGGTAGTTAAGATAGGATCATGATCACTCATAATTATTTTTGGAATTCCATGGAGTTTTTGTACCTTTTCCATGAATACTTCAACCATAATAATAGATTGAAATAGGTTAGAAATTACAAAAAAATGTGCATAATTAGTAAGTCTATCCACAACCACAAATATCACATCTAAGTTATTAGACTTAGGTAGGATCATAATGAAGTCCATTGATATTTCCTCCCAGTATTGTGTTCGAATGGTTAATGGTTGTAAGGGCCCTAGAGTTTCAATTATTTCTCCTTTATCTTGTTGACATATCAAACATTCTACCACAAGTTTATGTATATCCTCCTTAAGTCATTATTAAACAAAAAAACCTTATTTATAAAGTGATATGTCTTTAATAACCCAAAATGTCCTCTGATGGGTGAGTCATGCATTTAAGGCAATATGATAATTTTTAACTCTAAATGTTTACACAAAATGAGCCTGTCCTTGTACTATAAGGAGTATCCTTTCCAAACATACTTATCTACATGAGAGGGCTATATTTAAGTTTTTTTTATGAATTTCCTTGTTGAAGTGTATTGTTTACACTCTACCCATGTTTATTCTACCCATTTAGGTTATAAAAAAGAAATATAATTTTTTTGCTTCATCTACTTTTTGTCAATAAAGCACAACAATGCCAATATTATTATTTCATTTTTTGTAAATAATTTCAAACTCATACCCTAATAGTTTTTTGACCCATTTATGTTTCTCATATGAAGACCATCATTGATCCAAAATATACTTTAGACTCATGAATTTTCTTACCTTTGAAATTCCTTTGCACAAGATACCAGTGCCATTTTTTGACTACATGAAGCATCACTAATATTTATTTTTCATATGCGGGCCTTACGAAGTATTTTTAATTTTAGTTTTTGACTCATAAATGATAAGGGGTACCATTATTACATAGTACTTGCATAATTACATGTCTATAAGCTTCACATTTTATCAAAAATGTCTTAGAGAAGTTTGGGTAGATAGCATTGGGGTGTAAGTAAGAGATTCTTTCAATTTTTAGAATGTGTGGGTGGTTAAATATAACCACAAAATAAAATCATTATTTAATATTATTGTTAATGGTGTCTCTATTTGAGCATAGTTGTGAAAAATTCTTCTATAGTAGATTGTTAGACCCAAGAATCATTTTAAAACTTTGATATTTTTTGGTTTTGGCCAATTTTTTATAACTACAATCTTCTTAATATCCAATTTAATGCCTTTAGACACCACATGTCCTAAGTATTCCACTTCCTTCACCTTAAAGGTACATTTGATTTTCTTGCTTAGGTTTTATGATCTCATAATACCTATATTATATTTTATACATGCTACTAATTTTATTTCCATGGTTTACTATAGATTAAGATGTCATCAAAGATCACCAATATAAATTTATAAAATAAATAGGCAGAAAACTAAATTTATGAGGCTTTAAAAAGTATATGGAGCATAAATTATACCAATTGACATAACTAAGAAATCACAGTGATCCTCATGTGTCCTTAATGAAGTTTTATGCACATCCTCATCTTTTAATTAAATTTGATGATACCTTGAACTCAAATCTAGCTTATTAAATTAAAAAACACCACTCAGTTTATCCAATAATTAATCAATGACAAGAATAGGAAACTTATCTTTGAGAGTGATATTATTTAGTTTCATATAATCTAGGCATATTTCCCATGTCTTATCCTTTTTTTAACCATAACCACCAAAGATGAATAAACACTTTTACTAGGACTAGTAATTCCTGACTCTAGAATTTCCTTGAACATTTTTTTATTTTTGACTTTTGTTCATAGCGGAATCAATAAGGTATAATGTTAAAAACAATTATTCTTGGAATCAACTCAATTAAATGATCATGATATTTAAATAGAGGTAAAACCTTTGGTTCCTAAAATAATTGTTAATGGTGCTGAATAATCTCTTAAAGATTTGGTGGATCTTGATTTTCTACATCATGTTCTTCCAATAATTTTATTTTTGCCATTATGTTGGATCTTTATTTTCTATATAGTGTGCTTCCAAGAAATGTAGCTTTTACATTATGTTATAAGATACTTTCTTAACCAATTTATTCATCTTATGAGAGATAATAATTTAACTTGGTGGTGAATGCATCCTACTAGGTTAATAATTTTTTTCATTCATACTAAAAACCTTGAATAAATCCTAAATATTTAAAGACATTGTTCCCAAATTTTTGAGCCAATACACTCAAAAATTACATCTTCTCTCCCAATCCCTCATTGACAGTTTGATATGAATGAATTTACCCCCATAAGAGATTTGATTCCTATTAACAATCATGACTTATAAATTAGAGTTTGGATACATAATAGTTGAGTTCATTAGCTAATTTTTTATTAATGAATTTATGGGTACTCCTTATATTGACCAAAACTTTCATATTCTTCTTATTAATATAGCCAACCACTTTGAGTTTTTATGGTGTACTTATACCATTTAATGCATGTAATGAGATAGTATGGATTTATTACTCCTCATAATTTGCATACTTATATTATATTATTTTCTTCTTAGTATGTAATTATTCCTCCTACAAAACCTCATTCTCAATAACCATTAGTATTTTATTTCCACTGACACACTTATATGATCTAGATGGTTTATTGTTGAAATTCTAACATAAGACTTCTTCTCATTATTCTACCTCTTGATAAGGAGAGATATTAGTAATTTTAATTTGGTTAAAATATTTGACCACATTTATATCAATAATATTAGTCACATTTCTATCTCTCCATCTTGTAGTTTAACCTTGCATGAATCTTTTGGTAGCAGAGTTTCATTACTTAGAGTGTAGTGCTTGTTGCATTGATTTCCTATGTGTACATAAATCCAATAAATGAACATCATGATTGATTTGTTAATTTATTGAATTGATGTAAACTTAAAATATTTGATAAGGTGTCACTTTTGGAGTCTAGATTACAAATATCATAAACGCAACATTATATTCAACTACAAATCATGTTTGTTTCAAACTTGTTAATTGGGTGAAATAAATTCCCTTCCATGCCTTCCCATAGTGGGATGCTAAATATTTATTAAATTAATCCTCTCTAATCATCTTCCCTTTATTGTTACTCATCATCCACTTGTACCACTGATAAGGTTTAGATTCTATATATAGCCAAGCTATGCCAACCATTACATTTTATGGTAAATTTTAAAGCTCAAAATATTGTTCCATGAGACTTTTACATGAGGCTACACTCATACCATCAAACTTTCATATCTCCATATTATGTAGGTGTAAATTTTATCACTTAGAACGGTTTTCCTATCTTTTATTTATTGTGCCCTCTAGCATGGTTTTGTTATGAATGAGTGGTTATAAGATATTAATTAATTAGGGATTTCATTCAAATATTATATCCTATTTAAACCTATCTAACCGTCATTCAATGATGTTTCAAATGGGGAAAATATATTATACTAGATAAAAGTGACCACTATTTCACACTGCATGAATGTTACATTTAATTTTAGGTGGTGGAAAATAAATGGAATCATTGGGATCAATGGTTGAAGAAACAACATCTGATTCAAAATTCATGGCTACTGATTTGGTTTTCTTTCTAGTTCTATATTTTTTCTCAATTCTTGGAGGAAAGTATCTAAATTTAGTCATAACCATAAATAGTTAAAACATGTACTATATCGGAAGTAGATGTTCCACCGTTTAAAAAATTGGACTAAAAAATTTAAGAATATATAATGCCTCAAATTTGAAAATACAAAGAATAAACCCTAACAAATTTTTTATGAGATTTTTGAAAATGTAAATAAAATAAAAAAATTCAAAAATTATGGCCTATAGAGTGATTTTATTAAAAATCATAAAATGGAAATAACTCAGTCAAAAATTATTATCGAAGCCCATTATTTTATCATAAAATCATTGAATGATGCTCTAACTCTTGTAAAAACATTCTCAACAATTTGTGAGATATAGAAAAAAAATATTTTCCAAAATTAATGCTCCAATAGTACTTGTTATGATATTTATTTATAATAATGAAAAAACACTAAAATATAACCCACTTTGAGGGGCAAACCTCCAATAGTCAAAATAAATAATGAAATTAATTCAATAAATAAACTTGTTGTGATTATGGAGACAAGCATGTATATACCCTAATTAGGAAGGGTCAAACTTTTTTTATTCTAATTATGTCACCCTAACTAAATATTTTAAATAAATGATAAAGGTTATGTTATCCATTCCATAACCTTAGTAATCATAAGAATATATAATGCTAGGTATGTAAAATGTATATTGTGCACTCAATAAGCTCCTGATATCGCATAGAATAATGGATTATATGCAATGCATAATCTAATATAAGGGAGATGCCTATGTTTGATGCAGGGGTTTATATACTGACAAAATCATCCAAGAAAAATCATATCTCTAGTTTCTTGATCCAAATGACTCTTTATCTATTTCAAGGTAATTATACCACCTACACAAATTTGAAACAAGTATATTAATTCTTTATGTTATATTTATTTATTATAAATTCTAATAATTCAATTATACTCTATTATAGAATTCAAATATACTTTGAGTTTAATATATATTAAACAATTTTAATAGTTCAATGTTTTATTATTGTTTATATACACTAATAAAAAATAAGGTAAAACATATTGGTTAACTTGAACCTTATATTGATCACATCAAACCCTATGTTTTTCCTTAGGGTTTGTTCCTTATTTCCTTAGGCATTTATATTTATATCTTAAGGTTTTAATTTTTATCTCAGGGTTTTAGTTATAGTTTATTATTTCCCCCATACATTAATAAAAAAAAACATTTTTCTTGGCCCTAGCCTTATTCAAGTTTTATTAATTTTATTCTATGCCATCTAAGAAGGCTAGTTCCCTTGTCCCTGTAAGGCAAAGTGCTAGTTTAAGTAGTGTTTATATTAATAATAATAAGATTATTTTAGTGTCATATAAAATGGATAAAATAAATGAGATGAACATTTATTATTCTTATTAGTTTGATGTAAATGTTAGTAATGAATACATACAAGTAGAGGATACTATTGTTATTGATGGCATGCCTGATCTAGAGAATGCTAATTAAGATAATAATGGATACCAAGATAGAATGAATCATAATGATCTTAATGGGGTATATCATGTATAATTTTAATTATTGCCTAATTTTTTAAATTAAAATTCTCAACAACCTCATGACTTGGATAAGGTCTTAAAGTTAATCTTAGAGGCTAAAAATGCACACACTACTAAGGTTTTCACATTTGAAGAACATAAACATGAACCCTTAAATGATATTAATCAAAAATTTATAGGTCATAATTATAAAATAGGTGTTGACACTTGTCCTACTATTATTATTACTATTAATATGCATACACTTATAGTTACACATGTGATGCCCACCCATAGTGTGGGAGAAACATGAGGTTTTTATTAGATTTCAGTGACTATCCCTCCATGATGTAGTTATGTGCCTCATTTTATTTATACTCATATTAATTAATTATCCATTAATACCACATAATCGATCACTTAAACTTTTATAGGTTTTCAAGCTAAGGTGTTTTAGTTAGAACAAGGTTCCTTTAAAATGATAAATTCAAATGATTATAAATCATTGCTTATTAATATATTAGCCCTAGAAATTTATACTTATCCCTTTAATACATGTTTTTTATCTCATAAACTTACATTATATGATGGTAAAGTTTATCCAAATAAACACCTAATATAATTTAACACAACATGCTTGGAATATGACTCTAATGATAAATTATTGAATATGTTATTTCCATGAAGGCTTAAGGACTATGTTTTGTAATGGTTATACGATATCCTTTCTTGTAAATCCATGAATTTAATCCTTTGGTTGATTAGTTTTTAGTGAACTTTTAAATCAATATCAGTGTTAAATTATCCTATGCTCAAATTTAAAAACTTAAGCAAGGACCTAATGGACCAATAAGTGATTATATGCTTCAGTATCAGACCATGATTTATAAGATGAGAAATCCTATGGTTGAAAATAAATTACAAGGTATATTCAAACTAAGTTTTTTATCCCCTATCCATGAGTTTATTATTTTCAATAAGTTTTAATAATTTTATGACTTATGGCATACAATTAAGGGTCAATAATTTAAACTCATTACCATGAATAAGATAAAATACATGGAAAATTATCAAACTAATTTAACTACAAAATTTCAAAGTAAACTTGATTACAAGACCAAAATGAATAATAATAACAATAATAATAATAATAATAATAATAATAATAATAATAATAATAATAATGAGTCAAATATAATAGTTGAGAGTTGTAGCCTTATAATCAAATTTTCCCATCCATCCCATAAATGAGGATTTTTTCATGATTTCCTAAACCTCCTCATAAGATATTATAAAAGTTACTTGAATGCAACCTCATATTTATCTCTCCCCCAAAAAAGGTTAATATGAGTACGCCTCCACCTAAGGGATATTACAGTACTGCATATTATGATTATCATATATTCACATGACACTTTAAAAATATATGTTTTTATTAAAGCATAATATTTAGGATCTCATTAATGATAACACTATTGATATTAATGATAACAATAAACCTAAGAAGGATTCCATCATTCTACTTAATGGGAATGAAAAATTGATTTTTTTCTAATCCCATTCCAAATCACGTGGTAAAAAAAATAAGACTAATTTTTAGGTTCATATGGATTACAATGCACATCATCCTCCTCCACCATATGATCATCCATTGGATGGTATTATTAGTACAATTACAAAATCATTAGGAAAAATTTATCAACCTACAATTACATATGATTGTAGTGAAACTATGGATGATGATTATAGTTATACATAGTTTTTTGTATGTGCCTACATTAATTAACAAATTATAAATAGTTTCATGGTAAATAATGGTTCAAGTGAACATATTTTCACTATTATACTCACTACTATCCTTGACCATACACATGAATATTTAATGAATAAAAAAAAGATAGTCAAATTATTTTATGGACATAGACTCACCCTCTTGGGAGTATTGTGTTACTACTTAAAGTAGGTTTTGTAGTGATTTTTACTTAAGTATTTTACAAAGTATAGGATAATTTGACATGTTATTAGGATGTCTTTTTATATTTAAATTATGTGCACTACCATATTTAATACATATATGTTTGAAGTATATACATGTAAATGGGATGGTTAGTGTTCTAGGTCTACCATATGAGTATCCAATTTAGATGGAGACACTTCCTCCTCCACACCCCCACCCCCAAAAAGTTATAAAACTTATTAAGGTTAATTTTATGTGAAATAATTATATGAAGGTAATCAAATTCCATAAATGACCAGTGCTTCAATTCCTATTACATTAGAGGTTTATTGAGGAATTATAACAGCCATTATCCAATCCATCCCGTCCTAATCTAGTGTTACAAATAGCTCCACAAGTTCCAAAATGAACATAAGAACATGTTTATACTATAAAAAATATTCAAAATTATACCTTGGGTTTTATGGGTATACACCATATGCAGGATACTATGAGTCATGATGATAATAATGGATATATTACAATGCAAGATCATCTCTTGGATTCAGATATAGATACATGTGGCACTACTCACTCATAAAATATGACCATTGCCATGTTTTATATAGGAAATACATATGATAATAAATTTTATTCAATTATTGGTTTGTATGAAAAAAATAATAAACTATAAAAAATTTAATTTTGTTTCCAAAAAATCTAAAAAAAGAAAAATTAGAAAAATAAAAAAAACACGACCTATGTATGACATGTAATCCTAGTGTACACTTTTCATTCATGTTTTTATCACATTATCAGTAGATTACAGGTAATTTTTAATACACACATGAATTTCATAGTACATATGAGTTAGGTATGGGACACATACGTACACATGATACATGGATGTATAGATGTGAGACATTCCTATAGCCAGGGACCATACCAATGTTGGAGGCATCTCATTTTATAAGTCCAATTATTATAGGTTATATATTTATATGAAAATTTACATTTATCTTGTTGATATACATTTATTACTTACATATTAATCTATTTTTATATTTTATATAGTTCTATATTTAATGGATATGCTATTTTTCTATGTTGTGACATTGACATGGATTGATAGTGCATAGTAGCTTTATTTGTTCTATGCCGATTGTAGCTATTGATTATTCATTGTGTGACCATTTTGTGTTACATATCATGTATTCATGATTCATTAATTTCTATTTTTCATAATATGATCCTTGATGATGTTTAACATTATGTGTGGATTTTGTTTTGTGTGCCATTTGATTATCTGTTGTTTGTGGCTCTTGCCTTGTGTGACATTTGATTTTACATTGTGTGTGACTCTTGCCTTGAGTGACATTATTTTTTCATTGCATGTGGCTCTTTACTTATGTGATAGTACATGTTCATTGTGCACTTCTATATTTTATGCTAGTATGTATCATGGACATGAACATGTGTGCACATGTGTAGTTAAATTTAAGATTATATAGTGAGATAGTGGTGTTGTTCCATATCACATATTTTATTTTTTAGTGCCATGATATACATCATGCACCTTAATGTGTGGATTATTATTTATTTTTCATAATTTTTATGATTACTACCATGTTAATTTTTTAATATCTATCTCAACTTGACCCTTGTATGCATTAAGATACATGTCTCATATATGATTTAATATTTTAATCATGTTATGATGGAAATTTATCCACAAGTTATCACATGTTTTTCATGCTCAAATATTTATAAAAAAAACATGATGCATTTACATCTTTTATTTTGAGATGATTAATTTACATGCCTCATTTTATAAGTATATGAGTGATAGGTTTTCAAATGTATCATATTTGGGGTAGTGTGTCATACATTTTTTATGGCATTAAATATCATATTGGGATAAATGATTATATTATGGGGGAATGAATGTTATTATTTTAAAAACTATTATAGTTTTCTATTTTTAGTTTAGTACTTAAAGAAATGAAGGTAAAATTTTGAATCTATAAGTCTATTCACAATAGTTGATTCAATTTACAAGTGAGCCATGGTATGGGGGATCCACCCTTACATGAGCCTAGTATGGGATACCCATTCCATTTTGAGGTTTAAGATAAATTAATTGAGTAGTGTCATTGAGGTTTAATTTTTCTCAATAACCTAACATTTCTCCTTCTTCATGAGGATTGGTGAATTTATCTTCCCAACAAATGGGTTTAAACTCATTTTGGGTCATAAGCACTTCATGACATTCTCCATTGGATCATGATCACCCTAATATAAAATGACTTAGAGGGAAGCATAATTAAAATACTAATAGGTATATTCATTCCTTTCTCTTTAAATTTAAGATGTTACTTTGATCTATTTTACTTTATATTTATATCAATATATGGACATTGATTGTTGCATGTTTCATTGTAGGTTTACATAGAGTAAGTTTGAAAATTGGAACCTTATTCCAAAGATAGTGTATTTTTCACACTCATGCACTATATATACATACATACAAACTCTATCATTATTTTTATTATAATACAAAAGGGGGTGATTTGTAGACACTAAAATATCATATTAGATACATGACAATGTGATTATTGACCTCTATTTACTATACATAACTTGTGCATACATTTATGGATATTTCACACCCTTCTCTCCTATCCAATTATATTCTATGGGCCCAAAATTATTTATTTTCTATCAGTAACCTACAATAATTCTCTAGTCTATGCCTAACCTTCTTATTATCTTGCTCAAATTGTCTCTTGATCATCAGATCACTATTCCCACTTTCTATAAACCTCTGTTAATACTTAGATGACTATATATTTTTGAAGCTATGTACTTATAATGGATCTATTTGAGGGCCTAACAACCATAATTTTCAAAAATCAAATCATATTTATGGGTTTGCCTATATGTTTCAAATGTCAATGGCATGAAAAGTTACCCAAATAGTTAGTTATTAATACACAAAGGTATACCTATTTAGAAATATAGAAAACATCTATATATCACTTTCACATTAAGAGTAATGATCTTAAATCTCCCAAATAAAAAATCAACCATAAGGAATAGGTCTTATCCAATTTTGAATCACCCTCAAACCAATTCAAGTGCCCTTTTTAAAGCATTTAAATCTATATTATAGGTTACATCCATAGTAGAGGATCATGATTACACACATACACTTAAGGGGAAGAATACATATGAGTTTTTCTCCTTAGAGTATTGGATACATAGGAAATGCTCAACCATTCAATGGGGAGTGGATAGGGCTAGCTCAACCCATAAATCTTCCATATTTTTTCTATGTTAACCTAGTATTTAAATTGGAACTAGGGTTTACAAGTGAAGGAGATAATATTATGATATTACACACATAACTATCTCTTAATATCACACAAAATAATAGTTTACAAGTAGACTGACTATGCCAAAAAAATGAGGCATAATTTAAAAGGTTGAATCTAGTATAAGGTAAACAAATATGTATAATTTAATAATCCATATCATCATGGAATCATACATGTAGATTTAAATATCTAATTTCATGATATGAGTGAAACCTAATCCATTTTTAGCACTTATACTATCTCCACATAGTGTCAAACCTACACAAACCTAATAAATATAAGTATTTTAATCCCTTAGTTGATTTATATTTATATTAAATTATAATAACTCAAGTATATTTTTCTATAACATTCAAAACTTATTTGAGTTAGACATTCTTAAACATTTTGGATAGTTCAAAGTTTTATGATTGTTTATATACATTAACTAAAATAAGGTAAAACATTAAAAATCATGAAAAGTAACACAATGTATCTATGTAATTAAGAAAATGATATATGATACAATAAGATGTGTATAAATAACTATAAAACTCAATATTATAATGGAAGATAGGAAAAATATAACCTACAACCCACTGAAAATTTCCCCAAATGGAGGATTTCCTTAGGTGTAGGCATGATGAAGTTAATAAAGAACTATATGTCCATAATCATATGTAATATGGATATCCTACATCTAGCTCAAATAATACCTGGAAAACATGTTCATAATAATATATATGTAAAGCTATATAAATAGGTTGATGAACATGCTATGTAACAATGTGTAACTATGTAACCAAAAAATATGAGGGAAACAAAAATGTTTTTTTTTTAATATCATTTTTATAAGAATAGAATCAAGTAAGAAAAAATCTAAAAGGTGAAAAATCAAATGAATTAAGACACAAGCCAAGGTATGAAAGCATAAAAAAGGAAGAATATAAGGATATCTAATAATATACAACCTCCCTTAGAACCTAATGCCCATTAGGGTGGAAGACCTTGATATATATTTTTTATCATCATTAGAAAGTTTGCATAGGATTTTGGAATGAGAAAAAAAAATCAAAGCCAAGGGAAAAATAAATAATGCAATAAACATAAAGCAAGGGTATATAAGAATGACATGTGAAATCAAAATATGAAAGAAGAAGATAAATTAAAAATTCAAACAAGATAGAAGAATCAAGAAGAAACAAACAAGAAACAAATCAAGAGAGGATGTAAATGGAAAGATAAAAGTAAACATGTTGAACCCAAAATCCATACACAATGCAAGAAATAATTTGAGCACATGAGATACATAATAAATGGAATAAGGCATAAAAAGAAACTATGTACAAGAGATTGTTTCATTGAACCACATGAGATTGGATAGAAATGTTAATTGATAATATCATCTAATTAACCTTACCATGTATAGTAAAATTCAAAATTATCTTCATGATCAACATCTGAAAGTTCCATAACCATGAATCTAAGACAAATATGTCACTAATATCATTAGATATGTAAGCATGGGATACATAATAAATTTAATAATCATTACTAGGAGTGTAACCATTATCATGGAAATTAACAATAATAGATGTTTTATCCCTTTCTAAATAATCACTTTGTTTGGATCATGTAGTTAAAACCCTACTAGGTGTTTTACATTGAAAAAATGCAAGAGGTTATGATACAAATACTTTAGTGTATGGATGATTAGATAATTGAAATCTAAATATTTTCACTTGAGATTATGTGTTTTGTTATTAAGGAAACACTTTAGATAATATGAAGCATGTAAAAATAAAAAATCCATACATGACGCAAGACAAAAATCAAACACATGAGATACAAAATACATAGAAGACGGTATAATTTTTTTTATGACAAATTATTCTATTCAATAACTTGATACTATATATCAATGATAATATATGATCATGTTTAAATGACCATATCATACATAATAGGCTACCAAATTATCTTCATGAACAAGATCCAAAAGT
This sequence comes from Torreya grandis, assembly GCA_037957365.1. NCBI lineage: Eukaryota > Viridiplantae > Streptophyta > Pinopsida > Cupressales > Taxaceae > Torreya > Torreya grandis. Next base: position 2,976,214 of record JARHVA010000551.1, read on the forward strand.
CTCATGGACCATGAATCTAAGGATTTAGATTTTTCACTAGTATCATCATAAATTTATGCATGATATTTATAGTACCCTAAATTATCATCACTAAGAGTGTAATCATTACCATGGAAATTAACAATAATAGTTATTTTATCTCTCTCTCTCTCTCTCTCTCTCTCTCTTGTAAATAAACACTTTATTCAGATTGTGTAGATGAAACTTAGTATGCAATTTAGCTTGAAAAATTATAATAGGTTGTGATTAGACTAATTTATTATATATATAATTAGGTACTTAAGCTCTAGGTGTTTTCACTTGAGGTTATATGATTTATTGTTTATGTGGCACTTTGGGTAATGCCTCATGTTGATGTTGTATGGGTGATTCATAAGGAGTGTCTCGAATAGTAATTACTTTGTTATTATGTATGAGTTTTGGACATTAATGTAATGCAGATGATATTTATCTCATTTTATTAAGATAATGGAATCTAAGTAATTATTTTACCCTAATTTATATTAATGTTTTAAACTAGTATAACTAAGATATAACTTTGAAATGTAATTAAGATCAATAGATATAACATTCAAGCATACATCTAAATGTAAAATATTGAGATTGAATTTTTGATTTGATAAGGGAATGTGATAAACATGGAAATTAATATAGAGATAAAAATACTTATATTTTATACTAAACTGTATGAATCTAACCATATTATGAAATTGTAAATTAGGGATAAGTAGGTCTGTGGTTCACTTGATTTTGGAATTGATCTGCTATCTACACATGGTCAGTTCTATGGGATCAGGTCAATATCATTGGTTGATACTAACCTATAGGTTGGTATTTATCTACACATAATTGTAGCATAATGAATATAAATTCAATTTAAAGTGCCTTTTATTACTATGTGTTTGTGATATTGAACCTTGATAATGCACATAAATCTATAAATAAGCCTTCTTTACCTTGAAACCCTAGATGTGCTTGTGAGGGATAGAAAAATACAAAAATGGGAGAAATGTAATGGTTTGAGTTGATCCCAATAATCATAAATTGAGAATGGACACTACCTACATATCTAATACTCAAAGGAGAGAAACCAAGACACACGTAGTTCTCCCACCTAGTGTGATTGTGCTCCTTTTCTATGTGTATGTAGCTAATGATTGATATTGATACCTTAAAATATATTTTTGACTTTTATTTTGAGTGCTTCATAATTTGATTATGATTGATCTTAGTGATATTTTACAAATTGGGAATAATAGGGTAAATTTACTCAATGTGCAATAGTGTACAAATGTATAACAAATAAATGCCAAGACATTTTTGATTGAGACATTGATTTTTTTATAAATGGATACAATTGAATAATTACTCACACCCCTAACACACTAGGTTTATGGGTTGCCTCTAAGGATCAGTTTTATTTTATAAAATAGTCATTGTTGGGAGTGGGTTGGTTCCAACCAAACCAATTAATATTAACTAATAGTATTGACTAATTTGGTAGAACCAACTTGTGTACACATGAACTAAACTAGGAGTATAGAGATGATTGTGCAATATATTTAGCAAGTTTGAAATAGACAATGAGATTATTATAGTTGTATAATCAAAAAATTAAAAGGGTTGACTCATAAGATAAAATTCAAGTGTGATAGGATGGGGAATTATGAACTTGTTTATGTATTAAATTCATGCAGGTAAATGTGTATCAATATTGTCATATTCAAGTATCCAATATCAGATTTTAGTATCTATAAATTCCACCTTTTTATTATAGTAATGTAATTTATAGAGTAAAATTATAGAATATACCTGAGTGAATACAAAACACTTTACCTTCTAAGAGATGGCTCCAAATGTGTAGCTTTTTTCCATGAAAAACTTGTAAATGAATGTGTATTCAACGTCCATGTGTACATCTAAAAATTTGAAATTGAAATAAAAAAGGTTAGAGTACACACGTGTGTTGGTGAAAACCATGTTGCCTTTGAAACTTCTTTGAGATGGTGCTTCCTTGTTGAAACATTACAGAGTTGGGGAAATTATGCCCCAAATTTGTATAACTATGTAGAATCTTGAGTTGGAAGGCAACATGCCCTATCCCTTATGAATGTGGGGAAAAAACATAATGTACTAATATAAATAACTTTAAAATAAAGAGAGAGAGAGAACCATGTGGATAGTTTCAATTCAAAGAGATCACTACATAGGTAAATGAGATAAATGATCAGGTAAGGTTCACTAAAAAATGAATCAACCACTACAAATGGCTTAAAGATTAAATGCAATGTTTTTATTTAGTTTGATCTAGTTTAATCCATGTAAAAATAAAAAATCATAATCATAAGGGAATGAACAATGTTTATGCCCCTGTCATGTACACATGTTTAATTGTATACTTTCATTCAATGTAAAACATAATGCATGATCAAAATAGAATGGACCATATCCATGCCCTCATGATGATTACATATTTGATAAGTGTAAAGCATAATGACAATGATTTGCCATTTAACTATAAGTATGATGTTGTGTATGAACCAATATTATACCCATTAAATATGTACCCACTAATATATAATGTGATTCATCTATATGTTTAATTTGTGAATCTATATCTCATATGTATGTGTATATGAAAATTTTAATTTTATTCCTATAAACTGTTGTACATATGCACCCAAGTGTGTATGAATATATGTTAAAATTTATTGTAAAGTGAATTCTTGTGCATGACATATACCCATATAATCTATATCAATTCACCAATATTTGTCATGTATCTAAATCATATAATACATAAATCACTCTAATGTTTGAAATATGTCAAACTTGTACTTTTCTCTAATTTTATGCTCACAGAGGCTTATATCTTTTTGATAATCCCACTATAATGGCCCCTTTTGATATAAGGGATGAATTTTATAAGTCACTCATTTCAAAATAAAATTTAACTATATCATGTCATGTTTAAAGATAACATCATGCAACATCATTTGATCATGTAGAATATGTCATCATAGTAGTGTATATATTGATCAAGACATGCATGCAACATATGGAATGTAGGGAATGTAAGTGTCATGTTTTTATAAGTGTATAAATGAATTACATATGAAAAATATCTATAAACAATAATTATTAATAATAGTGCATGATATAAATCATGGTACCCCTTAATGTCAATAATCTGAACAAGTACAATTTTTAGTATCACACATAAGGCTGAAGGTTGCATACAAGGGACATAAAATGTTACAACAAAAAATACCAAGGGCCATATGTAGGAGGACATAATTTTTTTGAAAACAAGGGACATTAGGGATGACACATCAATTAAATTCAAGGGCCACATACAATAGAAACACATAAAGTAAATTATCATGCAAAAGAGTAACAACATCAATGGAGCATAAAACAAGGAACTAGTATAATGGCATATCATGTATCACTTTGTAATAAATACCAAATATCAAGGTGTGTGTAAGTAATATAGGTGGATCAACATGGTACAAAGGTCATAAAAAGATATAACGTATAATAGTGAAACCTATGGAACAATATACCCCTAGTATTGATATGGCCATTGGGTAGAGGGAAAACCAACATCTATATGTCCTTGTGTAGCTTGTGAATATTTCATAGCATTCGGATATCCTAAAATGCATGTGTGTATATAAATAATATTCAATATACCAAACACTTGATAAATAACACATGTAAATAGTGTACAATATCAATGATGTCATGTCTAACTCTTGATTTTGGATTTTTAAATATTTTAAATAATTTTTATTTTTTGGTTATTTGATTTCTTTATATTTTTTATTTAAATAATGTTTTTGAATGAATGGAATATACATTAGAATTAAATTCAACATATCCTAGTTTTTCCTTTATATTATATAATTACATTAATTCTTCTTTTTCTAGTTTTGATTGGTCCACTAGTGTGTCTTCTATCTCTAAAGATCATGATTTTTGATCATAAGCCTTTTTGTCATATTGAATCATAATCATTCATCTACATGTGGTAAAATGAGATGATCAGTGGTTGAATATATTATATATGACATATATTGTAATCATTTTTGTCTTAATGTGAAGGTAACTCCATATTTAGGAGGCATGACCCATATGTGTGTGTTGACCACTATTATCCCATAGGCTATTCATAAAAAGATATATCCAAGGGATCCTAGACACTATGTGCTATGATGTACCTATGTAATGTCATGTCATAACTATTTTAAAAATTTGACATTGCATATGATCTATTTTTTGTTATCATCAATCCGAACATTTTTTTAGTATTCACATTTATTAAAGATATTAATTGTAAATGCCTCATTTTCAAGGATATTTCTTAGTCATTATATTTATAAATGGTGCCTTTACAAGGCTTGATGCTCTTTATTCTTGTTGGTATTATAAAATCCTAATAATAACTTTATCATTATATTTTTATATCTTTTTTTGAAATGCATCACAATGATATATGTCATGTCCCCATGATTCTATGATAAAAAAATATGCCTTACATTCTTGTTTTAAAATATGCCCCATAACTTGATGTCGAGTAGATGGTGATGTGATAAGATTATGATCAAGTATTAATTTTAATACTATGCTTGGTGTATCCTAAATATTTGTTACTTTTAATGGTGTTGGAGTCTTAGAATATTCCATCTCCACATTATTCACTCATTTAAATGATTCCTTATTTGTCCAAAGATTGCTAGTTTTATTATTGATTGCACTTGGTATGTGATAGTATTGAAACTATACTTCACATTTAGGATAGTTTATGATTGTTATAATTGCCTTTAATTTTTCCTTGGAATATTATGTATTCATAGTTGTTTTTTTAATTTGTCATTATTATATATATATGAATCATATAGACACGTTCCAACTCCAAAATGTGTGAATAGGGTACAAGATAATTATTTTTTTAAAGGATTGAAGTTTAACTTAATATTTAATCATATGTCATATTTTACATATTGATAAATCATCATCATTGTCATAATATTTTGTAATGATGCCATCTTGGTATTCTAAGTTTACTATTAAAGGAATATCAGGAAAGGGTTGTGGCTATTCTAGATTAACTTGTTCTTATTGTACAATGATTAATTTTGTTATAATTGACTGTTTATATTTTTTATATACTTGATTCACCCACTTCATATGTGTGCATATTAGTTATTGTAATATAATATGATGGATAAATAATAGTGTGATATTCCAACTGTGGTTGTGATTGATCCTCATTACTAGATTGGGTAAAGTTGAAATATTTCAAAGGATCCTCATCTTCTAGTTTTGAATAGGAATATCCTCCATGCATATATTTGATACATCTATGTAATGTTGATGGTATTAAATCCATAACATGTATTTATGATTATCCCAAAAGTAGGTTATAATGCAACTGACTAAACATGACATGGAAAATAGTAGGTATTACTTTGGGACCTAATATCACATCTAATGAGATGGTTCCAATTATTTGACATGGAGTATTATATAATCCTTTTATGATTTGATATAATTTTTGAATGGTAGCCATGTTGATACCCAATAAATGTAAGAAGTTAGTGTTACAAATGTTTGATCAAGAAACATATCTACCAATACATGCTAAACCAAGCTATATTGTTTTAAATTTGAATGAATAATGATAATTATTTCTCTATTGTGTGTTGCATGGGTAATTTTTTTGTAAAAGGTGATAAATTTATTGTTCTCCTTGAATATATTCATAATAGTAAAAAATTAATAAGGTTGGGGTTTACTAGGTAAAGTCATTTCTTGTAATAAATTGTATAATATATATTTATAAACCATTGATATTTTGAATAATTATAACATAATAATCTTAGCATGAGTATTATTTAATTGATTCATAATGTCATACTATTTAGGTTTGTTGGCCTATCGTAAAGGAGGTGGAAGGTGTTGAGGAAGAACATGTTGACTACCTTTGTTCTATTGTGCATGATGGGGAACTCTACCTAACCCAGTATAAACTACATGGACTGTATAATCCAAAATAGGTCATGGGTGAATAATGAAAGTGGGATGGTACCCCATATAACCATGAGATCTTGGGAGAGAAGAAACAAAAGAAGTCATGCATGCCATTTGACATATAGTAATAATAATAGGCATCTCTAATAAGATATTTAAACATTAGGATTGGAGGAAAGCTTGGGATTTTTCATTGTTAACTTGAGCCTTATTAGTGAATTTAAATTTAAACCATGTTACCCATTTTATTACATAATTGATCCAAAGAAGATACACTATCATGTATAACAATATGAAAATATTAATTCCATTAGTTGTGTTAACTAATAATGTTCATTTAACATGGTTATTATTTTAGTTTAAAAGTGAAACCCTAAGGAAAAACCCAAGGATTTACACTTTTAGATGTTTGTATGCATTCACCAATATGTTTTACCCTAATTTTGATTAATAGGTGAGATTAATATAATTAAGATATAACTTTGAAATGTAATTTATATCAATAGATATGTAATTAAAGCATGCATTTAAATGCAAAAGACATATTGATACTTTTGATTTTATAAGGGAATACACTAAATATGGAAATAACTAAAGATATTATGATACTTAAATTTTCTAATTGACTATCTAACTATGACTATATTTTGGAAGTGAAAATCATGGATAATTAGGTTTGTGAATTGATTTATTATCTATGTTGGGTTGATTTTGTTGCATCAAATCAATATCATCAGTCAATATTGACATGTTGGCTAGTATTTAACTACATGAAAGTGTGGCACAATGACTGTATGGTCACTTGAGACTACCTTTGCTTGTTCTATGTTTAGTATCTCAAAACTTGATGCACATACATTCAAAAATCATCTTCTTTTGCCTTGAAACCCTAGATTTTTTTGTGATGGGTTAAAACCTACAAAAATGGAAAAAGTGTAATAGGTTGAAATGAACCTAATTACCCTAATCTAAGGATTGGCCACTGCCTTGGAGGGAAATCAAGATACATGTAGTTCTACCACCTAGTGTGATTATGCAATTGTGCTCCTTCACTGTGTATTCAATTAATGGTTGATCATGATACTTGAAAATGTTGTTTTTGAATTTGATTTTAAGATGGATTGTGACTATTCTTAGTGACAGTATTTTAAATTCAGAAGAATAGGACATATTTTCTTAGTGTGCAATAGTTAATAGATATATAAAAGATAAGTGTCAAGTGGATTTTGAATAAGACATTTATTTATTTATATATGGATCCAATTAAATAATTCCTCACACCATTGACACACAAGATTAATGGGATGACCCTAAGGATGGGTTTGATTTTATAAAATAATCATTGTCGAGAGTGGGTTAGTTCTGATCAAATTGGTTAGTATCAACTGGAAAAACCAACTTGTGTTTAGATGAAAGTAATTGATAGTATAGAGATGTCTATTTAGGATATTTAATATGATTGTAATGGACATTGAGATTCTTATAGGTTTATAATCAACATAATCAAAGGGATGGCTCATAAGATAACATGTAGGTGTAAGAAGATGAAAAATGATGACCTTGTTTGTGTGTTCAACTCATGAATGGTGTGTCAAACTTGTCATTGTCAAATACCAAAGACCAGGCTTTAGTATCTATAATAATACATCATATCTCATTATCCAAAAACATATGAAACCACATTAGAAAATTCTTAGGAGCTATAGTGATAGGTAATGTGATACCCATAAGAGGTGTTAGAGTAAGACCACCATAAATTTTAAGAACTATGGTTGTACCACCTTGTTGGCTAAATTTTTTATAGGGGGAAAAATAGTGGGTTTGTGGAAATAGTGTTGGGACAAAGTCCCTCTCTTATTAGTATGTAGAGCTACCTTTATTGAAAATAAATGAAAGCAAGATATAAACATATTTACAATAAAAATGTTTTCTATGGGGATTATAATTTTAACCATAAAGTAACAAAAGGTGGTAGAAGGGAAATGTAAAGAAAGGATGGAGAGAATAAATATATGCAAGAAAAATAGAGAGGAAAAGGATATATCTAGGTAGACAAAAATAGAAACTCACTAAATAGTCCAAAAATGGGGATTTTACTGTAGGAAACCTTTATCATATAAATGGTTTAGAAAATACATATTTTGAATATAAGAACAAAATACATATGCCAAGGAGATTGAATAAGACTGAAAATAGAGATAAATAATAACATTGTATTCATTGATAAAAGCAAATGAAAATTTTATTTTTAATCTCACTAAGATTTTTCCATAATAGAAATTCTAAATTTAGATTCCAGGGAGTTCTAAAATGAAAATTTCACGTACATTGACTATCTAAAAATGTAGACTAAAAATATTAGAAAGAATAATAATTTAATATAATAACATATACACATATATTATCTATTTATAAATAGTTATGGCATAAAGTCTGCATAAACACTCTTTATATTGATTCTTCTACGAGCTAAAAATACAATCTCTTCCTTCTCCTATTACCAAAATTTATTTTTAAATTAAAAAAAAGGCTTTAAAATGAGTTCTAAAATATTATTTATAAGTTATAATGGGGTTTATACTGCATAACCACCTTTTTTAAAGTTTAGAATTCCTTAAAAATCATGTTGGGAAAAAATTGTAACTTAAAAGTTGAAAAAGTGTGTTGATAAATTTGCATGACTTGTAAAAGCGACTTGACATTTTTGCACAACTTGAAACTTATAAAAATAGCCTAGAAAATTTGCATGACTTATAATATGCAAAAATTATTTGACAAAAATACTCATCTTGAAGTTGTGAAAATGAATTTAACAATTTACAAATATCAGAGTTGGTAAAATTTTACTCTTATCTATTCATATTCATCATAAAACATGATTTAGACATCTTATTTTTGTTATTTTCCTATATTCATAAAATATTTTCATGGTTTATTTGACTTTATTTTCATTCGGACCTTATGAATGAATGAATTCAATTTATGCATCACAGTGGAGATCAACCATTTAATGAGAAGTCATCTAGAGTCTCTTCAAAATTTTATCAAAATTATCAAGGATATTTTCATATCTGATAAATTTTTGGATTGACTCATAATTGAAAGAAAATTTTAGAGGCATATCTTTTTCTACTAATTATTTTAATTCATCTACAATTATTTGTTTTCAAACCACTTTTCTATCATCATCTAAAAATGAATAATGAAATTTATCAATTTCTCTTTGTATCTACATTATTACATCAACTGCTAATGACTGGGACTCTATAAATTTATTTACACATTCTTCAATGGCATGGGTCCAAAATTTAGCGACACATAGAAAATTTGAGAGATCCATAATATCTTACTCTTTTAGAACTAATTATGTGATGAGATCATCTAGATTATTATTTGAAAAGGAATCTAACTTTAGTATTATTTGATTCCATTTACCTAATTCAATTGCATATTTATCTTTGGTTTCTTTTGCAATGTCATATTCAAAATGGATCTTAACATGGAAAATCATGGTTGTGTTTATTATTTTGGTCCCTTTTTGGATCAATTTCTTAGACCATTATTTTTTTGTTCTCCCTATGTGCCCAATTTTATTGGTTGTATTTAGTGTCTAAGAATATGAAATATAATGAATAACAAAAGACATAGATGATTGAATTATATTAATCAAATTTTGAACAAATAATGTGAGTTGTTCAAATTTATCATTTAATTATTCTTTGGTGACTTTTTCTTGATCCATATTTTCAAAAGGAGTGTCAATTTTAGACTACACATTTTCCTTAGCTCCTTATCTAGTAGATTTCCCAAGATGCACTTTTGATATCTGATAGTTAGTAGCACCAATGCTATCTTTATCTTTTTTAGCAGGAGAAACTACCACCTTAGCGTATCTTTCTTTTTTAATATATAATTATTATAAAAAATGTTTTAGGTTTACAAGGAGTAAGAATGGTTAAAACATTAAAATTGATTTCCTATAGTTGTACTACTTTCTTTATCCTTTTCACCACCTCATTCAATCAATCAGGGACCTCTATGCTAGATGGTGGTTGTACAAATGTATACTTTGGTTGATTTTGAGTATCTAGAGGAGGGGGTGTAACTACCAAAGATTAAGAATATATAGGTTTAATATCACCTTGATATTCTTTAGGTGGTTTAGTTGTAGTTTTTTGGGGTTGAAACAAGGAGTAATTCAACCTCTTGAGAAAGAAGTAGAGGTAATGAAATATTCATTAGGGAGGAGTGGATGTAACAAGCAATAGGAATGTGTATACAACTAATAATTATTGGGTAGTATTTATTACTAAAATCTAAGAATGAAAAATATTCACAAGAATAATATCAAGTATGAATAATATTCACAAGAGGAATATCAAGTGTAGTAGAAATAGCAAGAGTACTTGAAGACATTTCTCCTAGCCTTTTGATTTTTAGCTTGAGTGGTTTCTTCACTTGAGTAGTCACTGGGATTACTTCAATTCTTTCTTCCATAATTTCATCTATGTCTTCACCTACTTCTCTTATTGAAGACATATCTACCTCTGATTATTGATGAAAATTTCTCACTTTAGTCTCTTTCATAGGTGGGGGAAAACCTTTTTTTTACATTGATGCCTTTTTTATTCAACCATCTAAGTGTTTTTTTCAACCCTATTTGAATCCTAATTTCCATATATGTGGATTATAATTTATTCCAATCGAATCATGGAAGATGATTTGAATCAATATCTACTTCTTCATAGATGGGATATAAAACATCTTCAACATTCTTGGAGATTTTGGCTATCTTGAATGCAATGACTTGTTTCAAAGTGAAATGAGAGTAATCATAAACCCTAACTTCTTTCACATCCTCACAGTCCATCCAAAATTATTTAAACTAGGACACATGTTGGTATGTGGAATTGAGAATGTTTTCAATCATACTTATAATATCAAAAGAAGTTTAGTTTTAGAATGACCAAATAGTGACCTGAGGCATCTATACATCAATAAATTTTGCTTTGGACAATGAATCACATGTATATATCCCAATGGTCACTGGAAATTATATTCCAACTTTGTGTTTACTAGATAAAAATTAGTTTTAACCAATTGTTTTACCAAATCCATTAGATACCATTTGTTATCCAAAAATATTGGGAGCATATATGGAGTTATCTCACCCTTGATAATTTTGAGGTATGTAAAGGTTGGGAATTGAATAAACAAAGATCCCCATATAATAATTTCAATTGATGTTTTAATTGATATTTTAAAATTATAGGGATTAGGATCAAACATCTAAATGACATAATGTAGGAATGCATTGTTGACCCTATGAAAATTATGTGATCTTTCCTTAAAAGTGAGTTGTGTGTAGAATTCATAGATTTTATAAGATGCTATATCACCCACTATATTCAAGCTAGTGTAGATTATTCTACAAGCAACATCATATACAATATATGAAGTCATGTAGAAATTTGATGGGGAGGTAAATTCTATTAGCTATTTATGTATTGAATCACTAATCAAATGACCCCAATTGACATATTGTTTATTCTTATGAATGATCCAAATATAGCTATACATTTGTGTTTTAAAGTATTTGGTAATAGGGTTACCAACAAATCTATTCATAAGTGTGATTATATCATTAAATTCATTGATGAAATCAAATATGGGTGTAGTTTTTAGCAATCATGTTGTTAAACTCTTAGGCTTGATAAGCCATTCTTTGTTGACCTAATTTGAACACTATCTAGTGTTAGCTTCCCAAAATTATTGAATTTAAGCTAAAGTGATATCAACAAATGATTCATTATTGGGAAAATTGAGCATATTATCAATGTGTTTTAGACATATAAAAATTACATATTCCAATTTTGGGTTTTTGACTTTCCTATTTTCTTTTTCATGGTGTTTAACCATAGTCAACACTAACTCTAGATATTGCATTAATGTCAAAAAATATGTAGCTTTAGCTAGAACACTGTCATGAATGATTTTCCCCCAATATATTTTATGCAATACATTAATTCTCTGCTAGAATTCTTCCATGTTTATGTGCCCAAGATTTATATTTGTCACCTTGTCAACATTCAAATCAAGTCTTGAAGGAGGAATAAATCCTTTAAATTGGTATTTCATATCTATATTATTATTCATTAGAATATTTCAAATATCTAATATATACATCTAATGAAACCAACCTTTTCTGAAGGAAGAACATAGACTTAGAAATTGCTTGATAAAGGCAGATTTTGGAGTGTGCTTAAATAATAGTTAGAATTAGATGGTTTGTTAGGTAGAAGGTGGGTTTATGTAGAATTTCATGATAATATTCAATATTTTGATGTGTTTAACAGGGTAATGTTTAATTTTTTAGTCACCATGAATGGCACCATCCATTTTTGGTTCAAAGCTTCAATAGTCATGAAGGTTTCAAGGTACGGTCCATATTCATGAAAAGGATAAGTCTCAAAAGTATATATCAATAATTCACATGTTTTTCTTCATAAGTTTTGTGAAAGTTTTAGTTTTCACATATTTTATAATGAAGTAGTTGGATGAAGTTTTATTAAGGACTTCAAAACTTTTCTATCCAAAAAAAGTTTTAGCCACTTCACAAAGAATCAGCTAAGTCTTTTCATTTAGAGAAATTGTTGAGACAAATCATACATTTTATTCTAAATAAAAGTTATAAAGAGGAAGAATAGTAAGGATTAATTTCATGAAGATAAATATTATCGAGAAGAAAAATATCCATTGGATGAGTTAGAGGGAAAGTTGTGAAGGTTTTCTATTTTCCCTGGTGTCATGTGTCAATCTCCTAACGGTCTTGAGCCATTTCAAAATGAATTTTGATACTTAGACAATTTTTCAAAAGTTACCAGATGCCATGTGTCAATCTCCTAATTTTCTTGATCCATTTAAAAATGATTTTTAACACTTAGTTAATTTTTAAAAAAATTTCTTAATAGATCTCTACATCAACAAGGCAACATGAAAGTGGATTTGTGGGATGCTTCCACATGTCATAATCCTAGTAACCCAAGGTCCCAAAACCATCTATATAATTAAAAACCCTCCATACTAGTGGGTTATTAGGATGATTCCACATGACATAATCCCATCACTCTACTCTTTCAAATATTTCCATACAAATTAGAGAGATGTCAAATCCCTAGGCTAGTGGGTGAGTAGGATGGCACATCATGGTGAAATACTACTAATCCACAGTCCTAGAGAAGTCCATGCAAGCCTAATAGTGTGTCAAAGTAGTGGGTGAGTGGGATGATGCCATTTAGTGAAATATCATTTAACCATAGAAACAATAGTCAGTGTTACACTTGAAGACTCAAACTAATAATAAAAATATGAGGAGAAACCACATGGCAAGGACTTGTCTTTCAATCTTAGGGTCTATGGCTAGATTAAAATTGACCAAATCAACTAAGTATTAAACGAGGCCCAAAGGGAAGCTTGGTAATTATAATATATTTGGCTTTTTAGGCCTTTACCAAACCTTCCCATGGTTTTCAAAGCCTTCCCAGGCCCAATATAATCAAATGGTGACTTGAAATAGATTCTTGAAGAGTCTAAACACATGTAAAAGGGTTTATACATAGATTTTGGTGAGTTCCAAATGTTAGGATCCTAGGGTGTTATATTTTTCATAAATATTAGAAGCTAAGAACCAATCAGTAATTGCCATTTAGACATGTCAATCCCTAGACTCAATCTCCTAGGGCATCAAATTATTAGAACTTAAAAAAATAGAAAATAATCAAAGAACACCACATGGTAAACATCATCCCAATAACCAATTACAAATTTATAGTTTCAAATGTTAAACCTTATCAAATTCCCAAGTTGTCATTAGTATCAAATCCTAGATTTAATTTGATCCCAACACATGGTCACCTATTATAAATGTTAGATCTAACTCTGGTTCCCTAAGGGAAACCAAAAACAATTGTGTGGACATGTGTAGCCTCAAGATCTAATTAGAGAACAAGATTTGTGATCCAAATCAAAGGAGGACACATGGATGCCTATCATCCCAAGCTCCCCTAGACTGACATGTGTAGACTAACACAATAGACAACCAACCAATGAGGAGCCCCTAGATCTCTAACCTCTTATCAGACCTCAGGGAACCTAAGCATCAATGATGGCCTACCACATGTAGGTTTCAAGTTTTGAGTTCATAAACTACAACCAACTAATGAAGGAGGAAATAAATGAAATAGCACCATGTCATCAATGCATAAGCTTAAATTTTATGGCCCATTTCACCTATTCAGATGTTAAATTCATGAGTAGGCTATGTAACTACATTTGATTTGAGGAATCAATATTAGAGTGGATCAGTGTGTAAATCATGGCACAACTCAATATAAATTATATAAAAATGATCAAAGGTTGATGAAATATGGTCTTATTCATCATAGAGGTGAGTGGAGAATACACACAAAGAAGACAAGCTACTAACTTGAGGGGATGTGGTAGGTAGTTATGTAGGTGTGTCTTTGGAAATATTGAGGGGATACCCACTACCTCAACCCACCTTCCTTGATCATCATCAAAGTTATAACTACGTTAATAGTGGTGAAGATAAGAAGGACCCAAGCTCTAAATATTTTGCCTCTAAAAATAAGCAAAATTATCATGGCAAGGGGACCCTTTTTTAGAATAGAAAAGTTGTATAAATTGGCCCATCCTTGATCCCTCTACTTGGATTTTATGCCTTTGAATGAATAATAGAACTACTTTTACCCTCTCAATTTCTTATATTCTATGTCTATCTTATAAGTTATTGATGCACACTTTATGGTGAAGTGTTCTCTCCCTTTGATTGTGTCCAATTCCATTTTCATCTCTATGTAGGTGAACTATCTTTTATAGGTCATAGTTTATGTATCTCATGGTTTATGCATTGTTAGTTATGGTGATGAATGTTTCTACTTCTAATGTTGAAATAAATCTTTCCATCTCTCTATAAAACACTAATGGTAATATGTTCATGATTGAGTTATGTATGTTGCAATATGTTAATTATTTTACGTTCATTGTGTATGCTCAAGTGAGTAGAGGGTGTCATAATATTTTGGTGTATCACCCATTTTACTTTTAGTTTCTTATTTTTACAAACTCCTCCATTTTCTTTGTAAGTGTAGTAATGTTAGTGTTAGTCTTAGGTGATCCATTAGAGGAAGTTGGCCCTCTCTATAGGTTCACTCCAACCATAGGTGACCCATAGCCTTGGGGTGTTCACATTATGTTGATTGGGTGAGAAGACATGAAACACCTCCTCACATGGTACAACTCCAACATGACAATAGTTTATCGAATGCCAAGTGGGACCTTTACATTCACTTAATAGATAATTATTAGTTTTTTCCTTTAGTACATCAATATTTAGAGGTAGATTATACAAGCATAAATGGTAACTTTCAATCTACTTCAGCTAGTTTTAGTGGCCTATACATCTTTTTCAAGTAAAAATTTAAGTGGTTTCAATATACTTACTTTTCCAATAAATTTATAGTGTTGGAAATCCATGAGATACCTCTTATATGGTTGGGTTTAGGGGAGATGCCAACTACTTTCCACCTCCCTATCATGATTTTTATCCTCCCCTTCATCATCAATATTCCTATCAAGATTTTTAGCCTATTTATCAACCATTCAATGGCCCAAATTATTCCTATACCATCCCTCCTACTCCAAATCATCCTCCTCATACTCCTAAATTATCTCAACTTGTTAGAATTCTCTCAAAATCAAAATGGTGTTTCCTTTTTGGGAAACGCCATTACCAATAAACATGTGCATATGTAAGGAGAGAAATGGTTGCTAAAGTACATGAATCCAAACTTAAATCTAAATTTTTTGTAGCATGCCACTGAGATAGACTAATCCTTGAAAATCTACCTCCTCATGAGGCTCAAGATCCTCAACCATGGGAACCTTCTTAGACTATACAACCTAAATTTAAGATGCCAAATCTAGGTAATTCCACTTGTGATCAAGAAAAGAGAATGGTTGCATAAGCTAAACCAACAAAAATTCCAAGTTTCATAGGCTCCCATTCTTTAAAAGATTCTATACTTGTGCAAACTCCATCCATCATTCCTAAAGTCCCTAAAACTCCTCAACCAAGGAAGCTTCCAAGTTTCTCTTCCAATCCTCATATGCCAATATAAAATCAAGAGAGGGATAAAGTTGTATAATCCAAACCAAAGAAGTTTCTAAGTTTTAGGAGTGCCTCTTTAACCCCAAAGCCAATTTAGGATCAACCCATGATGCCCTATACTCCTATTTTTCCAGTTGAACCTTATTTCCCTCCCACCATCTCCCTTTTCAAAGGAGGAACCATTGTATGGAGAGCAAGTGAATATCATATAGGGAAATAAGAGAGTGTTTTAAGTGAGTTTAATGAGGAAATAATTATTGACAGCCCTCTTTATGTCACTAAATACAAAAAAAATAGACCTACTACAAGATGAAGAATATAATATTGATGAGGAGAGGATAAGTTTCTCTGATCAAGGCTACATTAAAGGGCAAGATGATGAAGTGACTTCTTGGATGGATGAGTTTACATTCATGATGGAAGAATAAGAATAAGGTTATTCTAGTTGGCATGTGTCTAATCTAGATGAAGAATGAATAGAGCTTGAAGCCAGGAACATCACTTCTCATATCCAAGAAGAGTTGGAATAATGTCTTGAGTCAGTCTAAGGGATCAATGTTCGAGATGTGGGAGACATTTTACTCCTTCCCAATGAAACTCCAAATGCAAATTCAGTTCCAAGACAACCCAATCCAACCTCTTGAGGAAGACTTGCTTTCTAAAATTGGAGGCAAGAAATTAATCTTGAAAAGAGCAAAGAATAAATGGAATAAGACTATTGTTGGGATTAACTAGAAGAATTATTCTCAAGTCTTGACATTAAACTAGAATCCCTTCAAGAAGAAACCCATGAGAAACATGAACATCATGGGAAATTAGATTGCTTTAAAGTCAATTATATGTGCTTTAAGAAGAGCATCCTAATCAACATGATGATAAAGTAACTAAATGCAATTATGAAATCAACCTTGATTACTCAAGCTTTGTCTTGACAAAAGGATGCCCCATCAATTACCTATCCCAGTTGGAGGTTGAGAAGGAGAAGACATCACAAGTTGTGCTCAATCCAAAGCATAAAATTGAGCATCAAGAAGGCCAAAAGAAACTTTCATATCCACTTTAGAATAGTTGCATTTCTAGTCAACTTATGTGAGTATGTGTGTTTGTTTTTTTATTTAGAGATGTATATCACCAATACATTAAGCATCCAATCCTTCTCCATATTTGTTTGGCTTCCCTCAAACATGAAAAATATTTTAAGTTGATAATGAATGGTAGTATTTTTTGGAACTAGTCAATGGATTTGTTTAAACAACCTTTTGATTAGTTAGTTTAGGGTGGTTTAGTTGATTTTATTTCTTCCAAGTGTTATTTCACATTAGTTTAATTTTTCTTATTTCCTCTAAGTATTTTGGAAATTTTTTTTGTTTTTTTTCTTGCTTATGTTGTCTATTTGGAAGCAAATCTTAGTTATTTTATTTAGTATTAGGTTGTGTAGGTTAAAATAGGGTTGTGTTCTTAGAATCAAGGGGTTTTAAAAGGATTCTATGACTCCATGTCTAATGGATTTCTCTAAAGGCTACTAGATTCCTACTTAGCAGGTAAGCAACCCATAGAGGTCAACAAATGTTGACTATTTTTAATCACCTTGAAGGGAAACATTCATTTTCAATTCAATGCTTTAATAATAATGAAGGTTTGAAGGTTCAGTCCAAATTCATGAAAATGGTTGTCTCAAAAGGAGAAATCAATGCTTCACAGGTTTTGATTCACAAGTTTTGAAAAATGTTTGGTTTTCATATCTTTTTTAATGAAGTAGTTGGAGGAAGTGTTACAAAGGACTTCTGAACTTTTTTTCTGAACAAAAGTTCTAACCATTACAGAAAGAATTGACTAAGTCTTTTCCTTTGAATAAATTGTTGAGAAAAGTCAGAACTTTTATTTTGAATAAAAGTTTCAAAGAAGAAGACTAGTTAGGATGAATTTCATGAAGAAAAATATTATGGAGAAGAAAAATAACCATTGGATGAGTCATAGGAAAAGTTTTGAAGTTTTATATCTTCACCCAGTGCCACATGTTTATCTCCCAGTGGTCTCAAGCCCTTTCAAAATGACTTTCAACACTTAGATAATTTTTCAAAATTTGCCCAGTGCCATGTGTTAATCTCTTGATGGTTTTGAGCCCTTTTAAAATTATTTTCAACACTTAGTTGAATTTCTCAAAATTTACTTAGAATATCTCCACATCAATAAGATAACAAACAAGTGGGTTAGTAGGATGCTTCCACCTGTTGCAATCTTGACAACTTAAGGTCCTAAAACCATCTATATAGTTCAAAACCCTTCATAATAGAAGGTTATAAGGATGATGCCACATGAAATAATCCCATTACTTTAATCTCATAGATATTTCTATGTAGCCTAGAGAGATTTCAAAGCTTTGGGCTAGCAAGTGAGTGGGATGACACCACATGGTGAAATCTCAATGCTTCATAATCCTGGGGTAGTCTGTGGAAGACTAATAATGTGTCAGAGCAGTAGGTGAGGAAGATGATGCCATATAAAAAAATCCCATTTTACCATAGAAAGAATATTTAATGTTACACTTGAAGCCTTAGCCTAACAGTAGAAATGTGAGAAGACATGTGGTAGGGACACATATTTCAATCTTGGGGTTTATGGCTAGAGTAAAATTGATTATATTGACTAAGTATTGAAGGATTCCCAAACTAGAATTTGGTATTAAGAATATTTTTTCCCTTCTCAACCTTTCCCAAACCTTCTCAAGGTTGTCAAAGCCTTCTCAGGTCTGATCTAATCAAATAGTGACATGTGGTAGCTTCTTGGAGAGTTTCAATGCATGTAAAAGGGTTTATACATAGCTTTTGGTGAGCTCCCAATGTTAGGCTCCCAAGGTGTTAGAGTTTTTAGAATTATCAAAAGTCAAGAACAAATCAATGAGCACCATTTGGACCTATCAGTCCTTGGACTCAATCTCCTAGGGTATCAAGTTATTAAAGCTTAAAAGATAGGAACTAATTAGATATCACCTTCTAGTAAATGTCAACCTAATAACTAATCATGACTTCCACATGTTAGGTGATAGACCTTGTCAAATTCTTAGGGTCTTAGTAGTGTCAATTCCTATATCCAATTTAAGCCCAACATGTGGTCACCTATCAAAAATGTTAGATCTAACTCTAGGTCCCTAGGGGAAACCAAAAACAACCATATGGACATGTGCAACCTTAGGATATAATTAAATCATAAGAATTTTGATCTAAATCAAAGGAGGGCATGTGGACACCTATCATCTTGGGATCCACCTAGACTGATATACATAGAATAACATAGTAGGCAACCAACCAATGAGGAACCCTAAGGGCTCTAACCTCTTTTTAGACCTTGGGGAATCTAAGTGACAATGATGTCATACCACATGGAGGTGTCTGGCCCAAAGTGCACAAGTTGTAACCAAGTAATGAAAGAGGCAATAATACCACACCATCAATGCACTAGATTAAATTTGATATCCCATTTCACCTATTCAGATGTCAAATTCATGAGTGGACTATGTAATTCCATTTTATTCAAAAAATAAATCTTGGAGTGTCTCAACATGAAAATCATGGCACAACTAAATATAAATGATATCAAAATGATGAGAGGTTGATGGAATCTTAACCTATTCATCATAGAGGCAAGTGGAGAATACAGATACAAAATACAATCTACAGGCTTGAGGGGACATGACATGTAGTTATGAAGGTATTAATTTGATAATATTGATGGGATACCCATTACCTCAATCCCCTTGATCATCATAATTTTTTTTAACCACCCTTATAGTGGTGAATAGCAAAAAAATACCCAAGATCTGAATATTTTTCCTATAAAAATAAGTAGAATTATCATAGCAAGGGGACCCTTTTTTAACATAGAAATGTTACATAAATTAGCCCATCCTTGATCCCTCTACTTGGATTTTATGCCTTTGAATGTATAATATAACTATTTTTACCCTCTCAATGGATTGTATTGTATATGTATCTTATGAATGGTTGATTCTCTCTTTATGGTGAAGTGTTCATTCCCTTTGATCATGTAGAATTCCATTTTCACCTATATACAGGTGAATTCTCTTTTGCAAGTCATAGTCTATGTATCTCATGGTTTATACATTGTTATTTGTGGTGTTGAATGTTTCTCATTATAATGTTTCCATATATATTTATGCCTCTCAATGAAACATTGATGCTAAGATGTTCATTATTGAGTTGTGTATGTTGTAGTCTATTAACTCTTTTATGTTCATTATGTATGCTCAAGTGATTAGAGGGTGTCATAATATTCTAGTGTATCACCCATTTTTATTTCAATGTTTTTTGTTTTTACACACTTATTCTCACTTTTCTTTGCAAGTGTAGTAGGTTTAGTGTTAGTCTTAGGTGATCCATTAAGGAAAGTAGACCCTCTCCATAAGTTCACTTGGTGACCCTTAGACTTGGGGTGCTCCTATTATGTCGATTGGGTGAGGAGACATGAGACATATCCCTAGAGGGTGAAAAATAATTGTGAAAATAGGTGCCATGTTATAACATATGTTTTAAAAGTGCTAAAAATCTAAGGGATGCCTGAACAAGTATTAGTTTCTATAAGGAGTTTGAACAAGACTTGGATCCTAATGACTCTTGATACAAGGTGTCAATTCTATAAGATATTTTTGAATGTATTATATCATGTTGAGTGTTTGAGAATAATTTGAATTTTGACCAAAACAACACAAAATTTTGAATTAATGATCATAAGTAGGAGATTTGCAAACCCTAGTCTTTTAAGATAAAGTTCTTTCCAAAACTTGAAGTTTGTTTGAAGTTGATTGAAAGTACTAAGACAAAATTATAAAGAGAAAATCTAGATCTTTCCTCAAGTAGATTGTGAATACATTGAATGTGATACCTAATAAAAAAAATGAAATAATGGTAGTGTTTTAGGAGGGGTAATCTTCGAGAGTGAAAATGAGAGCAAGGTGGAGTGAAAATGAGATGAGGAGATATTTTAGGGAGAAGATGAGACATTCATAAATGTGAGTAACCATCTATTTAAAAATCAAAATTTTAGAGGTATTTAGGCATGTACCAGGATCCATAAGGGATTTAAATAGGGGTTAAAAATAATGATATGTTTTCAACAAGAGTTGGGAACTTGATTAGTGTGATAGTAATGCTCAAGTTCTAGAGGTGGTCTAGATAGAGCTCAAGTCCTGGAAGTGTTTTGGACAATAATAAAAAAACCCAAAGAATGTTTGGTAGAGGTCAATAATTGGAGGCATGTTGGAATTATTTGGAAATCTAATGTGAGTTTATCAAGGGTTCAAAACTTACCAAAGTTAAAAAATCTTAGAAATTTTACAACTTGTTTGACTCGACATTTAAAAAGGTTTTCAAAGGACACATTTTGAATTTGAACCTATTAATGCATTGACAATATGTTTCTTAAATAATTAGACTAAAATTTGGTCATTTATAATAAAAATAAATTTAAGGACTCAAAAAAATTACATGTGTTTAATTTTGGGTACAAAAATTGGATCTGATTAAGGATATTCAAACTATAATATATGAAGGAAGAACTCCAAACTCTGGTTTTGCATATAAATACTTATACATTAGGATACAAAGTCATTTTAGGCTTTTATATATTGATAAATAACTAATAAATTGATACAAACCAAAATAAATAGGGAAAAATGAGAAAAAAACAAGATGACACACCAAAAAGGAATGAAAGATAAAAAACATGACCAAAACCCTATACTCATCTATTTACATGTAGGAGATAACCTGATTTCATTTAAAATAGTAATTTAGATATTTAAAAGTATATGGAAATGGGATATGTGTACAATACACTAGATATAAATTATTATCTCCACAAAAGTTCCTTATTTTTGAATGGGCCCATCCATATAGAAACTAATTTACCATTATTTCCCTTTGGTTCTCTTTATTTATCCCATAAAATCACAAGATCTCCTATTTGTAAATTTATTTTCTTCACCTTTTTGTCAAAGAGATTTTTAACTTGAGCCTAGTGTTAAAAATTATTATCAACAACATGAGTCTTATCTTCTTCAAGCTTGTTAAAATATAGGATTCTTTTATCTAGTGGATTTTCAAAATTCTAATTCTCAATGGCTCTCACTAGTTGTAGTACATACAATTCAAGTGTTTTATGAATAATGAAATCAATCCCATATAAAATTAGAAATGTGACATTCAAATATATTTCTTTATAGTGATATGATCAACCCATAATGCATCATATAATTTCTTGTGCTAGTTCTTTTGATTTTTATCTAGCAACTTGCGGACGATGGTAATAATTTCTTGATTTTGCCTAACCATTTACTTGTGGGTATTAGTTAGAATAGTGATATAAATAAATAACATATACATGAGATAATCCAAAAAAAATTGTAGAAGATAATTTGGGTGCATTATTAGTTAAAATATTTTGTGAAATACTAAATATTACCAAGATAATTTATTTGATGAAGTTAAACACAAATTCTGAAGTTATCTATTTGACTAGGATAACCTCTACCCATTTAGTAAAGTAATTTATAATAATGAGGAAATTAGTTTGAATATCAATCAAATGAATGTTTATGGTTCCTATGAAATCCAATCCCCATTGCTGAAAAGGTTCCTTAATTATTATAGGTTTGAGAGGGAAAGTTACAAGTTTTGGTCATCCAACGAATTACTGATAAGTTTCACACTTTCTCACCCATTAATAAGAATATTTTAATAGTGAAGGATAATAGTAAATGGATCTCAAGATATTATAAGTTGTCACTAGAGTAGAGAAATGTCCACCACATGTTTGATCATGAAAATATTCTAGAAGTTTCTTTTATTTCTCTTCATCAACACACCTAAGAAAGAAAACATCAATACTGTTCTTGAATAGTGTGCCATCCTAAATCACATATTTTATAGATTTTATCTTGATTATTATTTACTTCTTATCATCTAGATGAAATGGGAATTCTCTATATGTTAGGAAGAAAGTGATATTTGAAAACCATTCATCTATATAATCTACAAATGGACAAGAGGTGATTATTCTTTAATCTAATCATCTTCACTTTTTAAAATAAGAAAATTTTGAATTTATATCTATTCCACCATAAGTTGACACAAACCTTTACCTCATACCAATTTGTTAGGTTTGATTTCTAAATCATACTCTTGAACTTTAGTGATCTAATTAATCCCTTTTAAAACTAGTTCTTGTTGAGTCAAAATAGACTTTACAATCATATTTGGCACCATTACAATGGAATATGAATGGAGAATATAATTTGATACACATATACATGTTCTTATTTAATGGAATACACATGTTAATATGAATATAATATAATATGTACAACTAAAACTTTCATAATGGCATATGCATGTTTTTTTTTGGAGAATATTTTAACTCATAATCCTTGAGAGCATAATTCATGAAGACTATTGGTGACTCAATTCCTTCATTGTTATTTTATATTAGAATGGATGAGATTTGAAGAATAGTAGTGGATAATGAATTCTTTATTAAAATATGGGTAGACTAGAGTAAGAGTGTGTGTGATAACATCTTTTATCTTTTCAAATTCTTATTTTCCTTTGTTGTTACATTTAAAGGAGGGTTTACCTTTCATCATTTCAAAAATGTGTCTAGTGAGTTATATAAAGTTAGGTATGAATATTCTTAAAATTTTTAACTTAATATAAAATAAATTCATGCCTAGTTTGTTAGTTAGGAAAGATAATTTATAGATTGATTTGACTCTTTCAGAATCAATTTTTATTATTTATTTTGAGACAACATGTCCAATATGTTTTCCTTTAATCACCCAAAATATATAATTTTTAGGGTTGAGAGAAATGTCATAAAGATGAATTTTTTTAGACACTTTTTTTATATGTTCATAGTGGTCTCTTATTTTCTTTGAAAAGATTATTCAATCTTCCAAATATACCAAAATTGTTTTGTTTCTTAGATATTTGAAGGTAAGGTCCATATCTATTTGAAATGTCACTCCTGAATTAATCAAACCAAATGGAATTATATGATATGAAAATATACCCCAAGGAGTTATTAATGTAGTGTTGGTATTATAATAGGGATAAAAAATCATACTGTATAATTGTATGGAAAGTGTTCATTTCACACCATTTTGTATGTGACTCTATTTATACATCAAAAGTCTTCAGAATGTGAAGAGTCTTCTTCTAGATTGTAACAAACAATTGGAATGTGAAGAAAAAAAGTCTTTAGAAAGCTCTATAAATATTTCTCATTTTTATAAAAAAGGGTTCCAAAATATTGAGATCAATATAGAGATTCTAAAATGGTTTTTCATTATGTTTCCTTATGTTCTGTTGAGGTCAACATACCCCCATTTTTGAAAAATGGGGGCCAATGTGTCAAATTGTGCAAATTTGTGCCTTGAAATAGAAAATCCACTTAATCAAAGTGTCATTATCATGATTGCACATTATTTTTATTTGAATATCATCCACACCATGGTCTAGATGACTTATTTATCCATGGTTTTGCTTTAATCTTGTCTAAAGTACTAATGCTAGATATTTGTGTTTCAGGTTATAGGTTCAATCAAGCCCATTTGAGGTTGATCATGTTTAGGTTTTTTTGTGCTTCAATGCTAAATTGATTTTTGATTAAGCTTGATCTATAATTTGGTTAATTAAATTCATGTTTTGAAACCCTAGACTAATGTTTTACCTGAACCTTTTAATTCAAATTTAAATTTGGTGAGAACCTTTTATTTAAGTTTAAGCAGGAACAAATTAATAATACCATGGTATTAGTTTATTTTTTTTCCTAAGGCTTGGTCATGTTTTTCAACACAACCAAACCTTATGCTAAAAATTCTACACTTGGTCTATTTTATATCACATGGTCCCTTATATCTTAGCATGATCCAACTAAAATTGCAAGGTCACTTTTAGTAAATAGCCTAAGGCCTTATCCCAAGGTTCCATCATATTTATTTATATAATGAAACCCTAGGATAAAACCTTATGCCAAGTAATTTTCTATGAGATCCCTTTTGTTTTATGATTATCACCTTAGTCCAAAATCTTCATGCCTAGGTCCTTTTATTATTCTCGGGGTCCTTTTTATATATTGCAAACTT
Source organism: Torreya grandis (assembly GCA_037957365.1). NCBI lineage: Eukaryota > Viridiplantae > Streptophyta > Pinopsida > Cupressales > Taxaceae > Torreya > Torreya grandis. The sequence continues at coordinate 3,001,596 of JARHVA010000551.1, forward strand.
AGCTTAAAAACCTTAGACTAAAATATTTGTATTTATTAATATGAACAAACCATGATCCAAAGTCTTTATGCTAAGTCCCTTTTAAATCCTTGAGGTCCTTTTTATTTGTTTTGAACTTAGATTAATCCTTTTTATCCTAAGTCTCCAAGCCTAATTTAATATTTCATAAAATGCAGGGACCAATCACATTCAACTATTTGGATCCTAATCTATGGACCATGTTTAGGTAGAGGACCTAGATCAAATAGAGCATGATCAATGACTGAAAAGTCAAGTAGTGGACCCCATTTTAAGGACTGAGCACCTTTTAGAAATCAATGGCCAATGTTGATTCATACCATCTTGATCAAGTAGAGTGAGACCATTTGAATAGTCTAAGGTTTTTTAGGACTGCAAAGTGGCACAACCATGGAAGCCTAGTACAAAGAGCCCAAAAGTGATGATCAATTAACATGTGGAACATATAGAGTGTAGAGAAAACCAAAATATGAAAAGTGGTAGGCTTGGTAGAGAGTCTCCATAACTATGTTAAAATTTATGATAACATGACCATCAAATATGTTCCTACAAACATCAAATGATGGTCATGAGGACATCAATCTTAAAATAGTAAAGAACCCAGATCATCTATTTAAAATTAATAGTCATGCAACCATTAAAGACATTCTCACAAGTGTCAAATGATGGTCGCAAAGATGTCAATATTAATGTAGTAAAGAACCCATATCATGTGTTTAAAATTGATGATCATGTGATCATCAAAGATGTTCCCATAGACATCAAATCATGGCCATGTGGATGTCAATTTTAACTTAGTAAACTTGGATCCAATTTTAAAAGGTAATGGACAGTGATGAATAGAATGACCTAGGATGTCATGAAATTGCCACATTAAAGCTATATGAGTGCAATGGGCCAAATCAAAGACTTTGTGGACCTGGTAATATAAATATATGGGATTTAAGCTCACAATGCTTGAACTAACTATGTCATTGGAGCATAGTTCATCTTTGAATAACTTGAAGATGGGACCATGCCTGTTTGGGGCAACATCCAATAACAATGAAGACCCTAAAGCAACTATAGAGTACATCATCGGCCAATAAGTCTTAAGTCAAGAGAAATAAGTATAGTCCTATTATAACCAACATTGTATGATATTTTAAAATTGGATATTGTTTTATATAAACATGTGCAATTTATAAGGGCATAGATTGTCTATAGGTTAGTTCACTAGAAAAGATCATTTGTTTTGGAACATTTGAAATGACACCTATCCTATACACTTGTATGAATGTAATTAAATTATGATTAATTGACATGCTTCCTTGCATATTATAAAATGAGCATTATCATTTATAAAAGAGGGAGAGTTCTTAGCACCAAGTTACTTTTAAAACTTTGAGAAGTTAATATAAGTAAGGAATTCTACAAAGATTGTCTAGTATTTGCTTGTGTGAAGTGCTATATGGTTTCTTTCTTAGTTGTCTAACTTTCAGATTTAAATGGTTCCTATGAATTCTTGGTGTGTATATTTGATTTCAGAGTTATTAACTTGTGTCAATGCTAGGTTAATTGAAGGTTCCTTATTTTTATACATTTTATTTTCTTTGTATTTGTAGATGTGCATTAGCTTTATGCTTATAAGAGTAAATATTTAAAGTAATTTAGGTTCTTATTTGCATTATTTCACCTTCTTTATAAGTCTACCTAATGTGTGATGTGATTTGGGCTTAAGTTATTTCATGTTGCACATTGATTAAGTACGTATCTAGATGAAATCTAAACTTTGTCATAATATCTGAAACAAGATTGACAACATCCTTCTTTCTACCCTACCCTTCCTTTTACTTCTTTTCTAACCAAATCACCTTAGTTTAATTGCCATTGTAAATGCCCATCCTAAATTAATTCTTAATTTAGTTCTTCATCATAATTCACTATTCTTAGCATAATATACTACATATTTTACATAGATATATTATTTGGCCATGGTGGCTCCCAACCACCAAATAATATAAATATTGTGAAATAGTCACTTGTTCTACCTCTATTCCACCAATACATAACAAGATTATCACAACCTTCAAATTATGCACTGAATTCCTAAAATTATAAAATGAGAAGTGTTTCTAAACACTTTGAGAACTTGTGGTACACATTTAGGAATCAACAAGAGGAGCTTCATTGGTTCTATAAGGAGGCCCTTAAGTTAGATCTTTGTGAATTTGTAGAATCTTTTCTTATTTTGGTTTATTATGTCCAAAGATTGATGTATTCTTTACATATTTGTGCTTATTTGAGTATAATTACATAAATATCATCGATATATATGATTTTAGTCTAGTATATAGGCTTCATTTAGCCAAATATTTATATTATTTTAAGATCCATAGATATTCATGAAAAGGTATTTCATGCTTTGTGTATTTCTCACATTTAAGGTTAGTAATAGCAATTTAGTACAAAGATTGACTACTTCTTTACAAATTTGAGTTTGTTCAAGCTAAGAGGTGTAAATATCCTTCTAGTTCATCAATCTAGATGTATATTTGAGCTTACTTAGTTAAAGATAGTTATGGTTTACATATATATGTGCAAAATTGGCTTAGTGTGCAAAATTAATCATTGTGCTTTACAAAGGTTGGTTTAATGCATCATATTTTAAATAGGTTTCAAAGTCACAAGGTAGAATTACCCAAGGCAAGGCTTAGGTGAGCGAGATTCCTAAAGTCTCAAACACTTTACCAATTCAAGGTACTTATGTGTTCAAGGTATGACTTGGCTAGGTAGTTCTTCAATCAATGTGCTAGATATAGTGCATGATCTTCCTTGAAACCCTAAAAGATGTTTGACTTATTTCATTCCTAATAATGTTATCACTACTAAAAATCATATTAATTCATTCAAGGCTGATTTGAGATTGTTAAATGTAGTCCATGAAGATTTATCATGTAGATTATTCCCATTTAATTTTAAAATTATTACATATGAATTGTTCTTTAACCTTTCAGAAGACTACATTACTAGTTATGATGACTTTAATAATGTTTCCATTCATCAATTTGGAAAAATTATTAGTCCCTATGTATTGAATCAATAGTTTACCACAATTAAAAGGGATGTTACTGAAACTATCAGAGCCTTTAATGCTCGGTTCCAAAAAATGTTTAGTAGAACCATAGTTCCTTATAGACCGAATGAAACTTTAGCCTTAGAAATTTATAAGGATGTATATATCCCATGACATCCATGTTCCTAAAAATATCACTTATAGTCATACACATATTGACCCATACCTGCTCTCAATTCATGATCACTAATGAACAAATACAACCTCAGGGTCAGATGATGTATTACATGCCTAATGTCAATTCAAATTGGCCCATATAAAATATCATTCCTAGTATACCTACTTTAATACTAGTTAAAAACCATTTTCCCTTGAGTCATACATATCTTGGCCAAATCCTGGAGTTCTTGAATGGCACCACAAGTGGATCCCATCAACAAAATCATAGAACTCTAATTCCCATAGCTAGTAGTAATGCTCTAATTCATAATCATGAGACACCAAAAAATTCAAATGACTTGATATTATAAATAGTCTAAAAATTGAGCAAGGACTTTCTTCAGTTGCAAAAAAAACTAAGAAATATAGGGGAAGGCTCTAACAAAAATTATGCTTCTGAAAAGCTCAATAGGTCTCTAAACATGTTTCATGATAACAGCAATAATGTATCATCTGAAAGCATATAAATAAGTTTTTGTGATATTTTCTTGGTTGATCATTGCAATATTTTTGAAACCTCTAAAATTGTGCCTAATCAAGACCTTGTTATAGAGACATCTAGCTTTGCAAGAACATCTCAAGGTTTCATGAAAGAGGCTTTTGATTTTCCATTTAAAGATGAAGATGAAGATGAGCCAAATGAATAAGTTAAATCTAGGATGACTTGTATCCCCAAAGATGTAAAAGAGATTGCAATTAAAAACCAACAAGACATCATCATCAGAACATCTATAGATGAAGAAGAGTTGCTAGAAATGGATATGGGTCAAGTGCAAGATAACATTTTTTTAAAAGGTAGCCAGAATGATAGCCCATGTAGATTTATTTCTAAAATGAAGAATACCCTTGAAGAAGATGATCACTAGCAGAGGTCATACCATGATTTATTAAATGGAATCAAAGAGCTAGAGATGGTAGATAATGGGATATAAAAACACATGGATGCTTCATTTGAGGATTTCACTAATGATCTAGAGCTCTCAGAAGATGATATTATTTTGGAGGTCCTAAACCAAGATAAGCTAGATCTTGATTCGATAGAGGAGCTACATTTCTTCATCAATGATAAAGATAAATCAGGAAATATAGATAAGGAATTATCATGCAACTTCATCAAGAATTCAAGAGTATGGGACCAACATGACTTTGATGATGAGATTTTAGATGAACTCCAGTCAGTTGATCAAGATGTATAATCCTTTTGGGATGACTTGGAATATTTTTATACAAATATTGGTATTCCTTGTCCACCTTAGAAAGAGCCTAATGAAGACATCAATATAAAAGTACTAGTCAAGCTACCATTATTGGGTGAAGATGATATAAGCCACTATTTGTCTATGGATGAAGTAGAACTAGAACTCTTACTACAAATTAGGAAGATCTAAAAATAAGTTGATTGGATCTTAGATTCATATCTTTGATCCATGCATCTGAGAAGGCTGATAGGAGACCAAGCTACATCACCTAGAAAAAACAAACATATAAGTGCTCTTATCCATAGAAATAATCCATTAGATGGAAGTAATCATGGTTCAAGGTTTTATAGTAGAATAAATAATTTTCCATTTGATCATGGAGGTAAGTAATTTATGTAGTTAGTACAAGGCTTAGTTTAGTTTCTTTCTTGTTCTTTGTTTCTTAATTTTTTTCCTTCCTGCCCCTTGTTTATATATAGTGCCTATTTAAATTTATTTGTTTTCTCTTGCTTTATTCCTTGCTTTTAAATAAGTCCTTGTGGACAGCCCTTATCTCAAGTTTTATCTAGAATTCTCAAGAGCTTCATAGTTCAAAAATGCAATTATGACTTCTCAACATTGGTTGATCATGGATTGCTAAAATATGAGCTTAATGTTGTAGTTTAAATAAAATAGAAAGGACTGATGAATAAGTTAATTGTTCCCTAATATTTTGAACCCTATTCTAGTCTAAGATTGGTTTTAATAAGGATTACACATTTAGGATGAAATCTTAAACTATTAGGAAATAATCATTCTTATATTTTAAAAACATTAATTACCTAGGATAAAGTTTACAGCCAAGGATGATTGTCTAAAAATCAAACACTTGACCAAATCCCTAAACCTAGCTAACCTAATTCCAAACCTTTGCTAGAAATCCAAAATGATCTAAAAAATATATACAAAAAATAAGAGCTTATTATAAAATCAAAAGCTTTATAAGGAAAGGTGATTCAGGTAATCTCCACCAAGGATATGGATGCCTGGATGGCAGTGGAGTAAGGCCTTAAGTAGATCCAAAGGCATCTCTATCAGGGTTATGGACACCTGGCTAGTAGTAGAGCAATACCCAAGCCTTCCTTGAGCTAAAACATGGTTCTTAATCAGAATTCAAACATGCTAAAAGTGAATGTTAATGATTAAAACTATGAACTTGGAAGTTATTCTCTAAATCCTTTGGCAATCGATAAGTGGAATCAAAGCACACACACAACATGACTACATTTTGATGTTTCATCCCAATTCTACATGTGTAAAATTTGTTCTATCCATGAACTGATCTTAATAATGGTGTCTAATCAAATGGAATAAGTAGCTTAATTATTAGTCTGAACAAAAATCTATAAATTCTAACTTATTTCTATGTTTCCCCTAGAAGTCACCATTTATTGAGGTCAACATACCCCGATTTTTGAAAAATGGGGACCCATGTGTCAAATTATGTAAATTCGTGCCTTAAAATAGAAAATTTACTTGATCAAAGTGTTATTAGCATGATTGCACATTATAATTATTTGAATATCATCCACACCATGGTCTGGTTAACTTATTTGTTCATGGTTTTGATTTAATCTTGTTTGAAGTGATAACATTAGATATTTGTGTTTCAAGTTACAGGTTCAATGGAGCCCATTTGAGGTTGAACATGCTTAGGGTTTTTTATGCTTCAATGTTAGATTGATCATTGATTAACCTTGATCTATAATTAGTTAATTAAAATCATGTTTTGAAACCTTAGACTAATGTTTTATCAGAACCTTTTAATTTAAATTTAAATTTGGTAGGAACCTTTTATTTAAGTTTAAGTGGAAACAAATTAATAATACCATGGTCTTAGTTTAATTTTATCCTAAGTCGTGGTCATGTTTTTCAACACAACCAAAACTTAGGCTAAAATTTTTACACTTGGTCTATTTTATATCACATGGTCCTTTTTATCTTAGCATGGTCCAATGGAAATTACAGGATCACTTTCAGTACTTAGCCTAAAGCCTTATCCCAAGGTTCCATCGTATTTATTTATACAATCAAAACCCTGGGTTAAAACCTAATGCTAAGTAATTTTTTGTGAGGTCCCTTTAATTTTATGATTATCACCTTAGTCCAAAATATTCATGCCTAGTTCCTTTTATTATTCTTTGGGTCATTTTTATATGTTTCAGACTTATCTTAAAAACCTTAGACTAAAATATTTGTATTTATTAATACGAATAAACCATGGTCCAAAGTCTTTATGCTAAGTCCATTTTAAATTATTAACGTCCTTTTTATTTATTTATAACTTAGCTTAATCCTTTTTATCCTAAGTCTCCAAGCCTAATTTAATATTTAATCAAATGTAAGGACTAATGATATTCAACTACTTAGATCCCAATCTATGACCCACATTTAGGTGGAGGACCTAGATCGAATGAAGCATGATCAATGAATAAAAATTCAAGTAGTGGACCCCATTTTAAGGATTGAGCACCTTTTGAAAATCAATGGCTAGCATTGATTCATACCATCTTGATTGAGTGGAACAAGACCACATTGAATAGTCTAAGGTTCTATGGGACTACCAAGTGGCACAATCATGGAAGCCTAGTACAAAGAACCCAAAATCAATGAGAAGTTGACATGTGGCACATATAGAGTGTAGAGAGAACTAGAAGATGGAAAATGTTAGGCTTGGAAGATAGTATCCATAACTATGTTAAAATTGATGGTCATGTAACTATCAAAGATGTTCCCATGGATGTCAAATGACAATCTTGAGGACATCAATCTTAACATAGTAAAGAACCTTGATCATGTGTTTAAAATTAATGGTCAGGCAACCATCAAATCCATTCTCATGGATGTCAAATGATGGTCATGAGGATGTCAATCTTAACATAGTAAAGGACCTAGATCATGTGTTTAAAATTAGTGATCATGCGACCATCAAAGATGTTCCTACAGACATCAAATGATAGATACGTAGATGTCAGTTTTAACACAGTAAAATTGGATCCAAATTTTAAAATGCAATGGATAGTGATGAATAGAATGAACTGGAATGCCATGGAATTACCACATTAAAAGTATATGAGTGCAATAGACCAAATCAAAGATTCTATGGACCTGGTAATGTAAATATCTAGGATCTAAGCTCACAATGCTTAAATTAACTTCACCATTAGAGCATGGTTTATCTTTGAACAACTTGAAGATGGGACCATACCTATTTGGGGTAACATCTGAGAATAATGAAGACCCTACAATAATTATAGAACACATCATCAGCCAGTAGGTCTTAAGTTATAATAAATAGGAGTATTCCTATTATAACAAACATTGTATGATATTTTGAAATAGTATATTTTGTTATATAAGCATGTGCAATTTGTAAGGGTACAAATTGTCTATAGGTTAGTTCACTAGAAAAGATCATTTGTTTTGGAACATTTGAAAGAACGCATACCCTATACACTTGTATGAATGTATTTAAATTAGGACTAATAGACATGCTTCCTTGCATCCTATAAAAGGATCATTATTATTAGTAAAAGAGGGAGAGTTCTTAGAACTAAGTTACTCTGTAAACTTTAACTAGTTTATATAAGCAAGGAATTTTGTAAAGATTGTCCAGTATTTGATTGTGTGATGTGTTATATGTTTCTCTCTCATTTTTATGGTTTCAATTTCAGGTTTGAATGGTTCTTATGAATTCTTGGTGTGTAAATTTTATTGTAGAGTTGTTAACTTATGCCAATGCTAGGTTAATTAAAGGTTCCTTAATTTACTTCATTTTATTTGCTTTGTATTTTTAGATGTGCATTAGCTATTTGATTATAGGAGTAAATATTTAAAGTAAGTTGGGTTATTATTTGCATTATTTCACCTTCTTTAGAATCCTTCTTTATGCATGATGTATTTTGTGATTAATCTATTTCATGTTTCACATTGGTTAAGTACATATCTAGATGAAATCTGAACTTTGTCATAATGTCTGAAACAAGACCGATAACATCCTTATTTCTACCCTACCCTTGTTTTTGATTCTTTTTTAACTAAATCACTTTAGTTTAATTACCATTGTAAATGACCATCTTAAATTAATTCTCAATTTAGTTTTTCATCATAATTTATTGTTCTTAGCATAGTATAATGAATATTTTACATAGATCTATTATTTGGCCATGGTGGCTCCCAACCACCAAATAATATAAATATTATGAAAAAGTCACTTGTTCTACCTCTATTACACCAAGAGATAATAATATTATTGCAACCCAAAACTCATTCACTAAATTCCTAAAATTATAAAATGAGAAGTGTTTCTAAACACTCTAGGCACCTGTGATACGCATTTAGGCATCAACATGTTCATTGCCTATAATTTATTACATGTTAATTTAATTTATTATTTAAGAAAACACTTTATGTTTAAGTTTATTATATCTAAAAATCATAATAATTATATTATATACCATACTTTTATTAATATAAAGTTTTAGTGTAGGTTTATTTTGTTTGTTTCTATATTATTCTTCGCATAACTATCCCCTACTAGCATGTAATGATGGGTTTTATAGGATCCTTTGGTAATAATCGTGTCATGAGTATGGAACATTAAAACATGGTGTGATGTATACCATGATAGAGATATTTGAAGAGATGGCTCAATGAATGAATTCATAATTTCAAATAGGAAGAAGCAAAAATAATAGGGAGTTCTGCACAATAAGTTATTTATGATCATATCTATGATGAAATGTATGAAATTTTATGGTGTAAATTATTTGGTTACTAGTTGTACTAGTTATCAATATTGAAATACTATTATTTTTTATTGATAAGGACAAAATTTATAGCTTAGATATAAGAGAGGTTATAACACCATTAAAGATTAGACAGTTATTGGAATTAGGTGATATATCATTGGGTGAAAAATACTATTGATGGATACATCACTAAATTTTATATTCAAGGCTACATTTAATTTGAGGATTTGTAGGACTTGTTTGTGAGAGGAATTAAGAGAAATTTTCAATAGCGACTACCTACTCTTGTCAAAATGTTGGTTGTAGAAAAGGCCATGTCCTACCCATACCAACATGGAGTAGTCACTTTGGGTGTTAGGGGGATGTGTGTGATGATGGAGTGAATGATGAGGAACTAAGAAGGGAATATTTAACATATACCTAGAAGATGGAGGATGTAGATAAGTAGAGTGGAAACATAATTATGGGTTTAGATCAAGACCTATGACAACAAAGAAGATGGAATAAATAGAATAATCATAATATAACTATGACTAGAAGTAGAGTATATAGTGTATGAGAGCATGGAAGAATGGGAGCTCATAGAAAAGAAAGATAAGATGGATAAGATGAGGATAAGGAAAGTATAGGTCTTAAAAAAAGATAAGGCACAAATGAGAGTGTATAGATAGATAGAGATACTAAGGAAATGGAAGAAAGTGGAAAGGTAGAAGATGAGCGATTATAATTTTTAGAAAGAAATTTTAGATTGAAACTAGAAGGGAGTATATTGTTTGGATAAGAAAAATAGAAGTCTTTAGAATAAGTTATGCAAAGTCATAGGATGAAATTAGGTTCAATTTTTATTACCATATAAGTCATAAACATAGATCATTCACTTCAAGGTTACACATCCCCTATGCCTAAATTATCATCAAAAAGAAGAAAAAGTGCAGATGTTAGTAGACAAAGTGGTTGGTTTGATGATTTTACAAATACATTTGGGAAGTATACTATGTAAAATAAGAAAGTTCTATATATTGAGACACTGATTGAGGCAATATTTTAGGTTTCACAAAATATTAAGACTTTGCCCAAGTTGAGTCCATCTCTTCCACCATCAGTTTCAAGTGTTACTAACATGAGCATGTATTTTAATCTAGTAATTTTTGCCACATTGATACCAAATTATAGATCTACTAAGCCTAAGCAATATTTTCTAACTTGTGATATGAAGTGGTAGATTAAAATGTAATTGTAGAAGAGATAAATAAGTGTGAGCTCATAGGAACTTTAATAGGATTAGATATGGAGTTCATATGCAAAAAGGATGATACTAAACTAAGTTTTGATGATGTCCAAGACCTATTGGTAGGTGAGTTCAAAGTAAATAAGTATGCGATTCAAATGATAAAATAACTTAAAAATATTTAGAAAAAATTAGGCAAATTAGTATATGACTATGATTGCATATTTTATGATGTAATGAATAGGGTGGAATTTTTGTTCCAAGATAAATACAAGGTTGCATGGTTTTGAATAAGATTTCAACCTCAAATTAATTTTGGCTTTATTAAAAATTAGTTTGATAATAAGGTGAATGCTCAAGAAGCTATGCTTTGGGTAGAACAAATAGAGGAATATGGAGATAGCCCATAACCCACTACAAAGACAGATGCAAAAATTGACATCATGTTGTGAAATATGGAATAATTACATGAAATTAGCATGCCTAATTTAGGCATATATTGTATGGAATGTGTAAAATAAGGGTCCCATAAAAATAACTACCTTAAAATTAAGATGGAATTTTGTTAACTCAATGGTGTGGTGGGACATGAGACTATAAAATTATTTTATTACAATAATACATTTAACAACATTAGTAACTATATTCTAAATTTTTCAAATCACACATTATGACAAGAATTGTCAAGCATTGTAGGAAATGAAGGAGGAAATCACTAAGAATGTCTTTGTTTTAGTCACAACATAATAGGTTCTTTCTATGAAGCTAGGAATCCCAAACCCATATGTAGACATGACTAATGTGACACATACTATTTATATATAGATGCCAACCTCACCAAAGTATCAAAATTATGCTCTCATGGGTTAAAAATTATAGTCTCCTTAGTCTCCTCAATACCAAGTGAGATGGACATCTCTATCTCCAAAGTATAATCAACCTTAAAATATTGCATAACCATAACAAAATCAAATAGGATGGAATCAATATTCTCCCCAAGGAATGTATGGAGGATATGATGGACAAAACCAATAATTTTGGGGCTCTCCATAGAGGAAAGGAGGATATGAGGGAAAATAATAATCAGGCTATGGATTCAATAAAGATAAGGAATATATAGAGGAGGCTATCAAGGGGGATACTACAGTGGTCACATTTAGGGTAAAAATATGTAAGACATGAAATTTTTTCTATCTATGTGGGGAATACAACCACTTCACATGACATTGTCTAACTAATCCTTAAAGGTAAATGCATTATCTTTATCTCAGAGTAGTAGAACAACACCATAAAAGATTATCTAACCTTGGAAAAATAAAGGAGATAAAAGCCCATGTGGAATGTGAATTTGATTAATTCACACCCTAAGGATCTTGCATTCCTATAAGAAGTAATATAATAATAACATACATAATAGGGATTACCTCCTATAGATGTACTATAGGAGCAAGGAATCATAAAGGTCTAGTGGGATAATATTATGACCATGTGATAGAAAGGGGTTTGATGTACCGATTAGTTTAGGTTATATATAAAATTCATCATAAATATGCATCAGAAGGTAATAATACATCTATTGATGTGTATATGTATGGATAAATTATGTGCATCATGAGACAAGATGGAGTAATCACTACCTTGACTGTATTCTCAAACTACTATGTACTCTATGAAATGAAGATATATCACATAATATTAAAAACCCTTTTCATAACTTGTTGGAAAGTGCATAAAGGGGTTTGTAGTATATTGACAAGGTAGTATGGTACATGAAAAATAAGAAGCCCTAGGATGTTGAATCTTAGATGGATATTGAGTTGGTAAGATATGTAGTACTAAATTCTATGTTTGAATTTAGGATCATGATTAATATGATTTAGTGATCTACATGGGAGGATATTTTATGATAAACACTCAGCTATAGTTTTGTAACTCTAAGCCTCGTAGACTATGTCAAGGTCAAACCTATTAGTCATATCAAAGATTTAGAAATTAAAGTTGCAAACCTGATCCTATGAGGATATTTTAAAGTGATTAATATGAAGACTAATGAAATGTACTACCTTATATTGATTATGAAGAAGATGGTCAGATTACCATTTATATAGTGTGTAATTATATAGAAACAAACCAAAGAGATAAAATTATTATTATTCCCCTAAATAAAAATGAGAGCAAGCCCTATATTACACCCAAGAGCTATATTCACCCTATGCTTATGGGGATAAAAACTCATTTAAGGTGGGTATAGAACATAAGTAGAACACACTACGAGCTACAAATTAATAATGATTGTATCCACAATAGGAGTATCTACATCAGTTGTAGTCAACAAAATAGCTTGTATATAAACTTGTAATAACTAAGGCACATATTTCATAGTTATAAATAGAAGACTGTAATTCACCAATGGTGCAATCACCAATAAGGTCTGAAGTATATTTTTTGTAAAATGTAAGTGTGATAGACATGAATTTTTCTATAATGGGTGTGAGGAGATCCTAAGGTGCACCCACTGCAAATGGTTTTTTCCATTGAACATTAATCACCTTAGTATTTTATAACTAGAGTTTTGAACTAATTCATTGTTAGACTAGCACATCATGTGCCCAAAATATATTAGAGAGTAAGTTAATTTATCTATGCATTAAGGGCAAATGTTATGACTTGGTGGGAAATTCATAAAATAAAACAACTACAATGGGATGAGGCTTGCAAATTATTATGTACTCGACTCCAAATAACACCTAATGTCATGAAATAATGGCCCATTTTATAGGAGGTAAAATTCCCAAAAATACATGTTCATAAGTATGTGGATGTGTGGTATGTGTAAGGTTTCAAACCTAAATACTGGGTACACGTATTTAGTTATACTCTAACAATGCTTTCAATAGCCTATTGCATGCACTAGGAATGCATACATGAGTTGAATAATTGGCCTCATGTAAAAAAAGACTTCATTTAGACTTTTTCCTTTGAGGATGAGAATCATTTTATGCATACCATTATTAATAAGTTGAAAATCATTTTATGTTATGGGTGAGAATAATATTTAAGAACCATGATAGACTCATCTTCACACATGAAGTAACTATAGATTTGAATGCAACTATAAAAAATTATAAAGCCAATAAATAAAATGAACAACTTTTGGCTAAACAATGAAATAGGATCACAAATGATGCAAAAATGATAAAGTCCAATGATAGTGATGGGGACATAAATTTTAAGGGATTATTTGAAAATAAGTAAGATGTAGATCCCCTTAAAGCCAACATTATTAAACAAAATGAGGATGTAAAGTTGTGAAATATATATATTTAAGTTTAAGAAGGATCAAGAAATCTATGAGATTTGATTCCAAGTAGAATTAAAAAATATATTAGGATCCATTAAATAAATTTATTGGGAACATTGGCACAAATTCTAAACACAAGCTTACAACTCTAGGAGACTACTAAACATAAAATGATGTTTTAAAAGCATTGCATCTTTTATGATATTATCAAGATGTATTCCCAAAAAAAAATTCATAAGTTAAGGGTGTATATATTTCATTAGGAGAAATGCATATAGAGATAAAAGAGTGAGTGAGGCCTATGAAGAAGTTCCCATATAGGCTAAATCCTTTCATGAAGTTAAAAGTAAAAGTTGAATTAGATCAGATGCAAGACATGCATTATATATCTGGTGGAAAAGGTAGAGTGGGTTAGCTCAATGGTGGTTCAACCTAAGAAGTTTAGAGAAATTGGATTCTATGGGGATTAACATGCACTAAATCATGCTTACATCAATGAACCATTTCTAATTCTATTCATAGATGAAGTCTTGGAGTCAGTCATAGTACATGAAGTATATTATTTTACAGATGGGCTTAATGGTTATCATCATATTCCAATCATAACATATGGTCAAGTAACAAAAAAATTCTAAATAAAATGGGAATATTTTTCATACAAAGTAATTTTGTTTGAGTTGAATAATGCTCAAAATGTGTTCTCTAGGGTTATCATTATTACCTTTAAATATTTCATCCATAATTTTATTAAAGTCTACTAAGATGCTTGGGTGGTCTTTTCTCTTTTTAAGGAGCACTTGTCTCAGCTATGACTTGTGTTGGAATGGTGTTGAGCTCTATGCATTGCACTAAACCTGAATAAACACTTATTTTTCACACCTTTTGGTATTCTATTAGGGAACATAGTATGTAATTATGGCATCTTGGTGGATCAAGCCTAAATTGTAATAGTTATGGGCATACCACCTACTACAAGTTTGATAGAGGTGTAATATTTTATAGGGCATGCAAGATACTACATAAAATCTAGAAAATGATATGTGGTTATATCTACCCTTATGGAAAAAATATTGTGTAAAGATATTAAGTTTGAATGGATAAAGGAGTGTCAATAAATATTTGTATATCTTAAGAAAATACTAGTAACAACTTCTATTTTGGTTTTTCTTGACTAGAGAAAACATTTTCATGTCCATGCATATGATTTAGGAACTACTGTAGGAGTTTTTATCACACAACCAAGAGATATAGGACTGAATCATCCTATTCACTTCAAAAGTTTCAAAATATTAGATATAGATAAGAATTATATGAGTATAGTAATGGTGTTCACAATATACAATTTTAGGCACTACCTTCTAGTAACACCATTTTAATTATTCATGGATCACCAAGTTCTCTGATATTTGGTAAATAAGCCCATGTTGGGATGCAAGATATCTAAATGGTTTATGTTATTTTAAGAGTTATAGGTTAGAAAAAATATTAGTCTTGGAAGGGATAATGTAATACTACAACACTCTAACCAAATACACAATGTAAAATAACTAGAGGAGCTTCAAGATGAATCATTAGATGCCCATATGTTTTGAGTCTTGGCGATAGCTAAAAATATATAAGATTAAAAATTTATTGGAGTGAGTGATCTTTATTACACACTATATAGAAAGGGGAAAAAAGTATTTTAACACATGAGTTATTACCTTCAACATTATCAATGGATTTTTTTATAAAATGAGAAAGGATGGAATCCTATGTAGAGTAGTTATATAACATGAACGATCCCCACTTCTTGAATAATCTCATCAAGGAATCACAAGAGAAAATTTCATAAGAGAATCCACTACGAGAAAGATTTTACAAAGTGGTCTATGGTGGCCTACCTTATTTCAAGATGCACACTAAATATCTAAACATTGCGATATTTGTTAGAGAATGGAAAAACCAAATCAAGGAGATGATATGCCACTAAATACTATACTAGTGGAGAAATGATTTAAAAAATAGGGTATTTTTTTTGGGGACCAATAAATACACCCAAAATATGTATTTTTGCAAGATACATAATCACTATGACAATATATTTTAATAAATGGGTTGAAGCTACCATGAAACCAATCTATAGTGCTAATGATGTAGCCAAATTTCTTTATGAAAATATTAAAACCAAATTTGGGTGCCAGGTCAATCAGGTCAGTGACAAAGGAACACATTTCCTTTATAATACTATAAATACTCTCATGAACAAGTTTTTTATGCCTATTTTTACCACTTCCTACTTTTTTTAGTGTCTTGACATGTTTCAATTCTACCATATTGATGACTTGACTCATAAAATTTAAAACTGCTAGTGAGGGCCAAGTCATTTGTATTCATTTGAATATTCATCCTTTATATGTATGTGTAATCATTAATGAAGTGATACATTGAATATTTATCACTCTTGGTGTTTATTAAGTGATTTTTATAGCATAAGTATCTCATTAAATAAATAATATCATCAATATCCCTATGATCTATGTTATATTTGTTATATAGTTGGTATTTACTTTTAGATTTGACTGTGTTGTAAATACTGATAATTGTGTAGATGTTGATCTATTTTAGTTGTAAATAATATTATCTCATTAAATTTTGGTTTGAAATGCTAAAGAGGTGATTAAGTAAATATAATTTATTGTTTGTTTGATAACACATGGAATATGGTTTCATGAATAGTTGAATTACAAATATGAGGCATGTATGAATAATTCAATAACATATTTCATATAATTTTTTTCTCCAATATAATATTCAAAATATATAGCACATATTGCTAGGCATGATTGTTCATGTTGTTTTCAACTTTTGAGACTTACTAGATATGAATGGGACCTAATGATATGATATATAGGTTATATATTTTTATTGAGAAAACTTAAGCTCTAAGGCCAATGTGACTCAGTTTATAACATTTTTATTGATTAATACAAAGGATGAATTAAGTTAAAGGTGGCACATTATGCTAGGATGGAAATTATAATGCAAAGGTGGTAGGGTTAAATTATAAACAATAGTTCATATATCAGGTACAACCTAACTCAGGCATTAAATAATAATGGCCATCAATGACCCACCATGGATATTTTAAAGGTGTGAATTAAATGATCTCATAGCTTGATGTGTTTGGATTCAAGGTAATTGGAAGTAAGGAAATATTAATTTTTTAGTACCTATATTAGGTTTTGGTTTTGGTGGTCAAGTTAGTTATGTAGATAGCTAATTTGCTAAACTGGATAGCTAGGTTATTAACATTGGCCAAGCTACTTGATTTATTGGTAGAGTCAAGAATGAATAGAATTAAAACACATCATTGTAAGTGATTAATGTCATTTACTTGAGTATAAAAGTGTTTGTTTATTTGGTGGTATTTTTCATTTTTCAAGTTTGGTGAGCGAAAGTGGAGCTCTGCTAGTTGGAAGATTGTATCGAGGAAGCTAAAAGAAAATTCTAAGGAATATTTTGAGTCCATGTGCATGATATCTTTGATTTTAAGGTATAAGTTTAATATTTATATTAACTCTCATGCATTTTTCATAAAATTTTTATGTTACTTCTGAAAATGATTGAAACATAGATTATTTTGGCTTTTTGGTTAGTTATTTGTATTTTTTGGTTATTTTTGTGAAATAAGTTAAAGAAGGCTTGTTTTGAAAGTAATAGTTAAATTAATGGTCTTGTAGAAGTTATTCTTGGTTTAAATTATTTTCTTAGTCTTGAGTGTTTGAAAAGACTTGCACTTGTTTTTAAAGGAAAAATAACTTTGAATGGTATTCTTAGATTTTTTTTTTATGTTAAGGCTAAACAAATATGCATGCAAGTTGTTTTCTCAAATAAATTTGTTTTTATTTACTTATTTTGAATATAAATAGTAAACAAGCTCACATGCATTTGGTAAATGGAATTTGTCATAACTCTAAAGTTTTGAAGTTATTTGGAATTCCATGGTTTTGTATACAAACATGTTTCTAGTTTGGTACTTTGGGTGTTTGGCACAAAGATATTGGGTTTCATTTTTGTGTTTTGGTTCAGATAGGCCTCTTCATGCACATATTTCTTCAAGAAAACATTTTTGAATTGTTTATAAGTTAGAATGGTTCTAAGGAAATGATTTTTACCTTGAATATGACTTGCATACATAAGGTCAAAAAGATATGATGATATGACATATTTGTTTAAGAAATATTCATCTCTTTATTTTTGACATGCATAGAGAAATATGATTTTCAAGGGTTTACATATATATGGAAATTATTTTATTTAACTGGGGAAGTTTTGAAAATGCATGGTTTGGTGTATTTGTAATATTATATAGTTTTACTTCTCTTACACAACCTTTTCCATGATTCTTATTTGTTTGGATATTTATTAAGACCTACAAAAAATGATTGAGTTAAAATTTAATGGCCATTACTAGTCTCAAACCCTTGATTATGAGGGACTTGCTTTTATGTGTCAGAATTGCTTCAAAATTAGTCATTTATCTATATCCTGTCAGAGATACAAGTGCAAAGTGGATTCCTTATCATGTAAGGAGGATTATGATGATCTTCTTACTATTTTTATGGACATTAATCTTGATTTGTCATCAAGTGTAGTTTCAAAAATCATTCATGAGGAGAACCCATCAGCATGTTTGGCTCATGTTGTGCCCCCACCTCATATTTTTTAGGATGTTGGGTTAGTTAAGAATAGTATCATGTATTTAGTTTGTAGGAACAATGCTTTTAAAGTATCTTTAGTGGATATGTGTATTTATAATAATGTGGATTTAGGTAATTTGTGTAAACATGAATATTGGACTGTAGTAATAAGTAATAAAAAAGGACATCTCATTTCTAATTCCCCTTCTAGGATACTTCCCTCTCATAGTAAATAAAACAAGGGCGAGACTTAGTTGTGTTTAGAAAGTTTTTCTTTTGATATATTCTATTAGTTTTTTGTCTTGTAGCATCCTATATGATTCTATGACCATGATTTCCCTAGGTTTTTAATCCTATGGTTGATGGTTCATGTTCTTTGGTATTTGGCATTTTATTTATTAAGGGTTTGGGACTCAATGACCCAAATATCTATCAAAAAAATAGTATACAATTTTGGGCTTATATATAAAAATAAATTTTAAACATTGCATTTAATTATTCATTTTATGGAAGTCTCTTTTGTATTCTTTTATTCATTTTAGAAATTATAACTTTTAGGAATTTTTGGAGCTATTACATATGACTATTTGATGTCATTTTGAAGATATATATGCATGCACTTGTTTTGTTTTTCATATTAGTATTTGAAGATTATATGAATATGTAAAGATAAAGGGATATTTTATAAGTATTGGTTGCACATATAATCTTGTTTACAGGTTTCTTGTTTCATTTTTAGGAAAATATGATAGAAGTGTTTATGAAAATACTGACATAATTTTTATCTTTTTTTTATAGTTCACATGCTTCTCAAATTTCAACTTCATGTTCAAACATCAAGGTTTTTTTTTTACTATTTGTTGAGGTTAAAAATTCATGGGTTTTATACCCTTGGTTTGTAAAAGGAAAATGTTATTTCCTGCATTTCATTTTAGTGTTCATGAAAATTTATTTTGCATCCTATAAAGAAGTAATGAATTTTAAGGTTATTGATAAAATTTTGGTATATGAGAGTTCTAATTCAACATTTTAGCACATGATCAAGATGTCAAAAAAGTCTAAATTGTTTGACTTATTCATACTAGTATTTTGATAAAATGGATAAGTAGAATATACATGGCAGTTTTTTTCTAAATATGCCTGAGTTTTGATGTAATGCATTCATGAAGTTATGGAAATTTGAGTATTTAAAAGTTAATAAACTGAACTATGGATGCCAAGATTATTACAAATCTTGGTTATATGGTTATTAAAATGATTATTTTAGTACATTTTATTAGGGATGTCATGATGGACCCCATATTCACATAATTCAAAAATAAATATTTGGAGCCAAGGTGATGAATGACATAGTGAGAGCACTCTTTCATGGGGTAGTGCTTAGAGATAATGCTTTCATGGCTATAAGGATGCTAACACTTTTCCTCAACTATTTAAAGAATAAACCTAAGTATCCATTCAATTTGATGCCACTGATCCTATTTTATAAAATGTACTTAATTATTTTCTTTTTAATTCCTTGGATTTACATGATAATAGATATTTGAGAGGAACACATTGGATAAATCATCATCATAGATGAAGCACTCTAAGTGAATATTCTCAATAGATGCATATTACTATTTAGTTTGGTCCACATAATACCCCATTACATGATCAACTTGAAAATATGTTTGATGTTACTACAAAAGTTTTTTAGCAAAATTTATTTATTCCATTAAACACTATAATGCCTTCACATAAGCTTGAGAGACCTACTTATTTTAGAAGGAAACTTGCTAGCAACTCTAAAATTATACCCATGGTGACTTGGATACTAAAAAAGGTGAAGTTGGATATTTATAATGATTATGAGGGGAAATAGTTGATTGAGCTTCCCATTACTTCTATGGAGTCCACAGAGTACCAAACTAATAAGAATGCTCTTTTGATTGATCTAGTTTCAGATGATGCTTCTGATTGAACTATTTGATTTTTTATTCATGTTGATACTATGAATTAGAAACATTATATTAAATTTTTGAGTATGTTGATATTATTTTAGTGGTATTTAGTATGTTGTATGGCAGCATGATAATTTTGTGTAGATCAGTTTTATTGGCATATTTACTTAATTTGCTATGGATAAATGCTTATAGAATTTAATATTAGGATTATTTAAATTTATTTGATTTTTAGTCTTTATTAATGTTGTTATGAATATTTGGATGTTTATTTGAATGTTATCATGTGATTCAAGGGCCACCACCCATTATAAATCTTATTGGTTTATTATATTTTTAATTTGATCTATTAGACTTTATTTTAAGTCTAAACTTATAAAGATTAAGTCATAAAGCTAACTAATTAACTTTTAAAAGTTAATTATTGTTAACAAAAACTAACTACAATTAGTTGTAAATTGTTTCCTAACTATCTCTAGAGGATATTAATTTATAAGTAAATTAAAGATACATTTCAAGGGGAGAAACATATATAGGTGAAAATATCTCTTTGAAGTTTGAATCTTATCCATCCTTATTTTCTTGTTTGTGCAAACATCTTTGAGATAAAAATATTATTTGTAGATATATCGAATAATACTTTCTCTAACAGTGAAGTAATTTACTTGTTTAGTGTAGGTATATTCAAGTTTTCTATTTATTTCATAAACCAACTATCTTAAAATTATCATGCTTTAATATCATTTGATGATTGTAGATTTGTAATCGTATGAGTAGAATGCCATAGACTTAACCCAAATAATGATCAATACATCGCATCTTGTGACATTTTGTTGATCTTATGATTTTAAATTATTGTCTTCTTGAAGACTGCTTGTACTTAGAATTTCTATTTTTCAATAAATTTTTACTTCACTTTATGTAAAGTCAACTCTTGTTTCAAGACTCATAAATTTTTAATTATTTTCAATAATTTTTTTTTAATTTAATTTTCATTTATCTAATAGATTAATTTAATTCTTAAGTTTATATTAGACTGTTTCTATTTCTTTCATTATCTAAATTATTTTTCTTTCCATTTTTAATTTCAATTTTGTTCTTTGTTTATTTTTGCTATTTATTTGGTATATAATTTTATTTATATTATTTACTTGTTTTGGGTTGGATTATTGATCAATTTTAATTCATTTTAGTTTTTTATCTTATATTTATTTATTTTTAACTTAAGGCACTTTCATTTATTTGTATTTTGTTATCAGATTATCATACTTATGTAATATTAATATTTTATAAATTGATTATTTTTTTACTCTTACTTTAATTTTTTTCTTGGTATTAGTTCAAGGTTAGATTAATTTAATTTAATATTATTAGTTAATTTTCTATTTTATTTAGATTAGTTCATTTATTTAATACAATTATATTTTAATCTTATAAAATAGATTGATAAATCTTTACTTCTTTAATTTTGAGATAGCTATAATTATTCTAGTTTATTAGTTAGCTTGGAGTTAATTAGCTTTAGTTTATTTCTTAGTATTAACATGCTAGTGTTTATTTTCATTTGGATTTTTCATTTTTGCTTCCATTTGTTTTATTTATCTTTTGGATGGTTGGTTTCATTTATTTTATTTTGATCTATTTTAAGCTTAAATGATATTAAGAGATTGAATACAATTTGATTTAACATAATTATAAATGATCAAAGATATTTCCTTCAAGGGACTACCTCTTCTACAGGATTATCTCTGTCAGATAGTTTAGGTTAAATAATTATAATATGATTCTTTTTCAATATTTAAAGACATTTGATTTATGAATTATAATTTCATATTGTTTAATATTTGACTTGCTTATTATTTCTCAAAATTATCAAAAAAAATCCTTTTACGCATCTTTAAAATTAATTTTCATTCTTTATACCCTTACAATTAAACTTGTATGATTCCATCTTAACCTCATAATAGGCAAAATATTTGATTCATTAACGTGACATTTTTCACCATTGAAAAATTTGACAACTCTAATGGGGACTAATTTTTAGATATATTATTTTATTTTTCTATTTTAAATATTTTGTTTTATTTCTCTTTCCCATGACCATTAGAGGTCTACCTCTTGTTATCCAATATTTGATTGATATTTTTGAATATCAAGTTGATATTGATTCTAATCTTAGTCATTTTGCTTGGTATAATAGATCATATGATTTACCTCATATTCTCAAAGTTATAACCAAAAACGTAGAAGCATAATTTGAAATTGATTGGCACATAAATCTTAGTGGGATAGATCAATTTCATATTTTGTAATAAAATCATCAAATTATTGTTATTAGATAGATACTTGCTTTTGATGACTGGAGCTAAAACCAATTCAAGAACACACTGGGAGGTCCAGTCTCCCAAAAATTTATATAGAAGTTCACTAGCAAAAATATTTGCTAAAAAGAAAAAATTCTTACCAAAAAGAAAAGATTTACCCAAATTAACCTCTACCTAACTATCAAAGAAAAAAATAATATTGATCAACCAAGACTAATCTACATCTTAAGACCATCTTTGGTTCAACCTTTAACTACCAATGCTTGTCTTCTCTTACTAGAAAATAGTGATTCCATTATCCACTAAGTGCCTCCATTAATGGAATTTTAATTATCAAGTTGGAGTTTCTTTGCTTTTATTTTCTTTCCCCTTTTTCCTTTCTTGCCAATGTTAGGGGTAATTAGATCACTAGGTGTCTGAGTAAAAGATAAGAATGCCTTGCTAACTAGATCTTCTTCTTCTTCCTCCCATCCTTCCTCTGTTTCTTCTAAATTTTCCTCTACTTCTTTCTATTGGGGAATTTACACCAGAGGAGAATAAATTTTTTCACCTACTGATCCAATTTTCTTATCTATCACTTCCCTTTCTGAATTGGGAGAAGAATGTTGTCCTAACTCCATATCTAACAAAAACTCTGCTACCATTGAGTTCTCCCCCTTATGAAGATTTACCTAAACCTCTTGAAGGACTACTGAAGAAGGATTCTCAATAGGATTAGTATTTTCTATTTTTTAAAAATTTAGAACCAAATATCAATTCGAATATCCCACCTTTTCAACCCATTTCTACAATATTGAAGACTTGGATTCTTTAAAACCATTCTCTAGACAAGAAGTAATCTTATGATCTCTCTGGTTATACCTAAGCATCTGATGAGAAGACCTTAAAAATTAATAAATTATGTCTATAAACCATGAGAGGATGAAATCTAAATACTATGATGTATAGGTTTAGATAGATCAACCAACACACACACTCTAACAAAACTTAGATTAACCTCAATAAAATTATCCAGTTTCACAAAAACTTCCAACTTTCCAACCTGCTACTTGAAAAGAGTAGGAACCTATAGAGATAAGCGTAGATTATAGAACCTTATCCAAACCAAATCTTGAGAAATAAATGAGGATATAGGATTAAAAAAATGTGCCCAAGGGCATAAAAACATGCCTTGTTTACCTATAATCTAGGGACCATTAAACCATACAAAATCTCCCTCTTTAGAAGAGTGAAATTGAAGTAGGAAAAAAACATTTGAAAATATTATAATAGAGGGAGATTGAATATAAGGCCAAAGTTTAGTCAACCATTGCAACAAAAATTCTTAGGATGGTTGTTTTCCTACACATCTACCAATCAATGACTTGTTACCCCTTTCCTTATCAATCTTTAAGAGAACAAAATTTGAGATTTCAAATAATGGAGGGGATTCAAAAAAATTATGGGAACATCACTTAAAAAATCCATTTATAATGTTCTCTTCTGAGTATTTTATATTTTACAAATTCACTTTGAACCTCCCATAGTTTCTACTTCCTCCTCTAAAAACTTTTCTACTTGGATCTGACTTATGGGAATCAGATAAGGATGAGAATTAGGTTCAGTCCTAAGTATAAAATCTTAACAAAAATCTTTATAGGAATGAAAAGGATTCAAAATATTAATACAAGAGGGATAAAACAAAGTTTTTGGAACCCTAGCCAACCCTATTAAAGCTTTTGAATGCTTTTTCCTAGGTCAAAACCTCCAATAGAAAAAACACTATTCAAACCCTATTATTCCAACCCTAAATCATCTTCTTGAATCTCCAAATCTATTTCTAACTATTCAACATCTTTATAAGCACTATTGAAATATTTATTTTGCAGTCTTCCTCTACTAGGTCTTTTACTATACTCTAGCCCCCTCACCTCTCAGCTTGACCTAAACTCTACTCCTCTACTATTGCCTCCACTCTTCTACCCATTATTGCTCTATTTTGCATTTTACAATTTTGGCCTCCTTTCCCCCTACACTCCATTGCTTGATGCCATTATAGGTACTTTTGCACCCTTTTCCATGGTCATTACTTATTTGCAAGGACTTTTTGTTTCCAACCCTTGCCTCAGACTATCCACTACTGCTATCTTCATCACCATTATTTATTTATTACATTCCTTAGCATTAGTCCTTTTAGTTGTTGGTCATTAATTATTTTGAATACCATTTTTTATTTTATTTGGCCTTGATTACCTCAATTAATAAATCATCAAATTATTCAATAAAGAGAACAAAAATTAATTACTAATTCCCCTGGTGAAATACATTATTTTTCTAAGGCTTTTCCTTCTAATGATTTTATTTTTACTTCTAACTTTAATTTCCATACTATCTCAAATACAACTATAGAGTTAAATCAGCGTATTCAAGTAGAGGAATGTGCTGAAAATTCTAATGGAAGATCAAATAGAGTAAAGAGTGTGAAACCCAATTCTAGGTTTGCAAAACAATAGAAATAAAGTATAAGTAACTAATAATGAAACAAATTCTAATGAATATGTTTCTCATCCCATAATAAATCCTTATATTCATGTAAATCCTATTAATATTAGCACCCATCCTAGAAAATTACCTTCGCTTAAAGGACTTAACATTATTAAATTCTCAAGTAGTCCTAGTGAGTCTTGGATAGATCATTTATATGATTTCAAGTAAGTTTTTATTACTCTTGGTATTGTGAATGAAAAAATTTCTCTTATAATCTTTTCACAAACTTTATAAGGTAAAGCTTACCAAACTTTCATTAGCCTTCCTGCAAGTGTTATTAATACTTGAAAAGATATATAGGACTAGTTATAACTCTTTTTTACAAACCTAAACAAGATTTAGATTTAGTCAATTAATAAGTTAATATATCTATTGATTTAGGATAAATAATATACCATTTTATAACCATATTCACTAAGCTGCATCAAAATATTCCACATGATGTTAACCCATCTAAAAATTTGTGTAAATTATATTTTTGTAGTGATTTACCTCTAAAATATAATATGGCTTTAGAGGAAAAAGATATTGTAGCTTACGATGAAAACGTAACTTGATACATTGAATATGAAAATAAATTAAAGCGTATTGGTTTTAATAATGGATAATTTAGAAATATTAAAGCCTTCATAATCTTGGCAATGAGTTGGTCACCATTAAGCGGTAATTAAATGACAAACCATCTACATTATGTAACTCTTCAATTCTTCAAAAAATTAAAAATGAATAAAAAATTCATTACTATTATGTTTGTGAATTAGATCACGATCCTAATTCTTGTATAGTTATGAAAAAAATTATTCATAAAAACGATAATATCTCCATTGATCTAGATAATAATATAAATATGTGGATTTGATGAATCTTCGAATGATGTCAAAATTGTTAATGCTTATAATGTTAACAATAAACAAAAAAAGATAATTTTAACATAACTAATAACCAACCATAATATTTTAAAAATTAAGATAAAGGAAGAGGTATATAGAATAATGTTGCATCTAATAATGATGTAATTAGTTCCTAACAAAATTATCTTTTATCAACTAATTTTAATAGCACAAAATATCCTCCTTATAAGCCCAAATATTATACTCATATTCATAATCTAGATGTTGGTGCTTATAATATTATAGATGATTTGGTTGTTATTAAGGCATTTTTTATTATTGTAGGCTATCAGTCTACCTGGTTAGCTTGATAAAATTAATGATGCTATCAAAAACCTAAATTCTAAAAATATGATATGATTTTAGGAAGAAACAAATAGTAATGAATAATATACTATTTTTGCTCATATTTATGATCCTCATGCTAATTATATACCTCTTTTTTATGTTTTAGTTAAAATTAAAATTAAAATTATTTTTTCTATAATTATATCCTTGATACAAGGGCCTCTAAGAATATAATGACAAAATTTATTATTAATTAATTAGGCATATCTTATAATTTTGATAATAAAAAATTCATAGATTTTGATTCTCATCATACCAAAATTTGTAGTAAATTATGTGATATTATTATTAAAATCATTTAATATGAAGGAATTAAATGTATGATAAATATTAAAGTATTGGATATCCCTAGTAATTATGTTATGTTCTTGGGAAGGGATTAGTCAAAAGTAACAAGTGTTTTCATAGGTAAGGATATGACTTGGGTTCATGTTGGTAATGAGATTAATTTCATGCAAAATGGTTTATTAACTCTATATATTCTGTACCACCTACTATTATATATGTATAAATTGGAATTGGTATCTATGAGCTATTAACTTTAGATGAAACTAGAAAAAATAAGAAAGGACTATTTCTAGGGATACTTTATTGTCTTTATATTTTGATGGAACATGTTCATAATACGGTAGTGATGTTGGAATTTATTTAATTTATCCTATTGGTAAAATATTTTTCTATGCTTATAAATTATCATTTGACAATACTAATAATATAGTGAAATTTAAATCCTTATGATTAGGTATAGAAAATACAATTGAACTTAATATCAAATAATTAGAAGTCCTTGATGATTTTGAGTTAATTGCTAGACAAGTTAGAAAGGTTTACAAGAATAATAAAATTCATCTACATAGATACACCCAGAAGGTTTGGTTAATTCTTAAAATTTTTGAATCTTTTAATATTACTCACATACTTAGATATTTTAATGCTCTAGTTGATAAAATCATTGTTTTTGCTTCAAATCCTAATTTAAGTAAAAGTGAACTAACTATTGACTTCTCTTTTTTGAAAATTTTAGACCTATGGTACCTAATTTAAATGAAAATTGACCTATTTTCAAATGTGATGAATATATTAATTCTTTTATTCAATTTAATTACTTTGATCATGATGATTATGTGCTAGATTATGGTGATTATCTACAATTAAGTAATAATAAATTGCCTACTGATTTAGTCAATTTAGAGTCAATAATCACTCCTAATGATCAACCCAAAATTTTGTGCATTAAGGAAACTTCAAAGGAAAAAATAGGTGAGACTATTCATATCAATCTTAGTATTGAGGACGATCCTAAATACATTTATTAAAGAATTCAATGCACACTTGAGGAAAAGGTTAAGTTTATTAATTTGTTTAAAGAATTCATTGATGTTTTTTTGGTCTTATAAAGACCTTAAAGGTTATAGTACCAGTATTATTAAACATGATATCTCTATCAAACCTAGTATTAAACTTGTTATACAAAAAATTAGAAGAATAAATCCCTTATTGAAAGATGCCATAAAAAATGAGATTGATAAAATAATTAACAGTGGTGTCATATTTTTTGTAAAATATTTGTATTTGGTAGCTAATTTAGCACTTATTCATAAAAAGAATGGTGATATTAGACTTTGTGTAGATTTTAGAGATCTTAATAAGGGTAGTGTTAAAGATAATCTTTCTCTTCCTAGCATTGATCAAATTTTGAAATAAGTTGTAGGATTTAAAATGATGTCTTTACTTGACAGATTTTTAGGTTACAATTAGATTTTTTAAATCCAAATGATAGACATAAGACTACATTTACCACATGTACAGGAACTTTTGATTTTATCAAAATGTCTTTTGGTCTTAAGAATGTAGGTGCCATGTTTCAAAGATATATTCATGTAGATTTTGATGATTCAATTAGCATAGTTATTCATGTCTATTTAGAGATCTCATCATGAATTATAAGAAAATAAAGAAACATATAGATCATCTTTGTGAAATTTTCACAAGATGAAAAAAATATGATATTTATTTAAATCCTAAGAAATATATTTTTGGTGTTACATAAGGTAAATTATTAGGACATTATTTCTAAAAATGATGTTTCTATTGATACATAATGTATAAAATCTATTAAGGATCTACAATATCCAAAAGACTAATCTAAACTTAGATATTTCTTTGGAAAATTTATTTTCATATGAAAATTTATTTCTAATTTTGTTGATAAGTCTAACCCTTTACAAATACTTTGAAAGAAATGCTAATCTTATGTTTGAGATTCAGGTGTTGATTCAACTTTTAATAATATTAAATATACCATTGTAAGTGTTTTTGTAATTTCTAAACTTAATTTAAACAAACATTTGATTCTTTATGTGAATGTTACTTAAAAGACCATAGGTGTTGTAATTATGTAGGATAATGCAAATAATGAGGGAAAACTTATTGGTTACACAAGTCAAGTTTTAGAGGATGCATAAAATAGGTATCCATTAAATATTTTTTTTGTGTTTTCATTGGTATCTTATTTAATTAAATTTTTTTATCTTTTGATGGGAAATAAGGTTATTATTAGGTCCAATGTACCTATTCTTTCTTATCTTTTAAAGCAACCTGCTATCCAAGGAAGGTTAGTTAAATGGATTTTAAGGATTCAATAAATTTTTCTTAAATTTGAAACATCTAAAACCATAAAAAGGTAATGAGTTATAAAAATATTTAGCTAAAACCATGATCTCAAGCATAAATTTTTTAGCCTTGTCAATTAATAATTCTTTGCATGCTAAGCCTCATTTTCAAACTATGAAAGTTGTTGATTTTTTTAAACATTTTTAGTTTGGGAATGAAATGAATGAATAATATTGTTTGATTTATAAATATAATTGGTATCATGATTTAGTATTTTATTTTCAAAATCAAGCATGTTCTAATAATTTGGATAAGAAATAAACAAGATCACTTAGACTTCAATTATTAAATTTTTTTTTATTAGATTTTTTTTTTGTTCTATATAAATAAGAATAGAGTTATTTTAAGATGTCTAACTCATGATAAAACTTAGAAGTTTCTTAGAGGATGTCACGAAGGTATTTACGGTGGTCACTATGTAATGAAAATCATAGATTATAAGATTTTGTGTAATATTTATTATTGGTCTACATTATTTTAAGATGCTTATAAGATGGTATGTGCATGCGTGCATACTTTACCAATTATTCATTAGTATAATAGACTACCTATAATACCTTTAAATTTAGTTATTCTAGACAAGCACTTTATTAAATGGAGAATTGATTTTATTTTTGATATTCATCCTCCTTCTTCAAATGGTCACAATTATATGTTGACTATTAAGGATTATTTTAGAAAATAGTTGGAAGCCAAAGTTTTAAAAAGTTTAGTTACATTTGAAGTGATTTATATTTTTTAAACTTAGATATTTTTTAGATCAACATTCCTTATGATATTATTTTTGATAATGGTTCATAATTTATTTTGAATGATAACTTAAATTTTTGGGGGCATTACTCTATTATCTCTAGTCATTCCTCAAAATATTATCCTCAATCGAATGGAAAAGTTGAATCTACTAATAAAAAATTGACTTATATTAAAAAAAAAATTGGTTTGTGAGAACAAACAAAATTGGCACTTAAATTTTTTTGAAGCATTATGAGTTGATCACACAATAGTGAAATCTGCTACAAGCTATTCTCTATTTATTTTAGCCTACGATTTTGAAGCCACATTGCCAATTAAAATTCAAATTTTTTTACAAAAATTACACTTCAATACTTTTCAAAAGATACTAATATGATATAACATAGATTAAATGAATTATTAGTTTTATATGAAACCAAAGTTAGTGCTTTACAAAAATTAGAGAAAGCCAAAGAAAAATTGAATAAGTTATTTGATAAGAGATTTTATAATATATGATTTAAAGTTGGTGATCTTGTTATATATTGGGATAAAGTACATGAGGACCCAGGTAAGCATCACAAGTTTGATTCTCTTTGGCTTGGTCCTTATAAAATTACTATTGTTCTTGGAAAGAATGCCTTTCATTTTAAAGATCTTGATATAAATTGGTTACGTTATTTGATAAATAGACATAATTTTAAGTTGTTTCATAATTAACTTCCTTTTCTTTTGCTATTTTTCTTTTTGTTTCTATTGTCCTTTGATTTTCATTTTTTTCTTTGGTTGAGATCAACACTTGTTAAAAAAGTGGAGTATTCATCATTATAAGGGAAAACATTGTGATAACTATCACATCACTATAATTTTTTAATTATTTAAGATATTATCATATGATTATTCTACAAATTTTATTTTATAATTAAATGTGAACTAAATATTAATGTGTTGAAAGCATTATTAGATTTTTAAAATTTGTATTATAGGATATTTCATTTGTTATTTATATAGCTTGAATTTTCCTATTAAAACTATCCTTTTCTTCATGCCATAGTAGCCATACAATCCATCCTTATATATATTCTCTCATTTTTAAAGGGGATTCACACATAGTTTCTCGAGAAAAAAATAAAACTTGGATTGCACTCTCAAGTAAATTTTGTTTTCAAATTGTAAAATTTATGGTTGTAACTCAATTTCAATAATGAAATTAACTATCAAAGTCACAAATTTATTCCTATATTTTTCACCCCTTAATTTTTTAAAAATTCTTGACATGTTTTAGTTCTTCCATATTGATAACTTGACTCATAAAATTTAAAACTGCTAGCAGAGGCTAACTCGTATTCATTTGAATATTCATCTTTTATGTGCAAGTGTAATCATTAATGAAGTTATAATTTGAATATTTATTACTCTTGATGTTGATTAAGTGATTATGATAGCATAAGTATCTCATTAAGTAAATAATGTCTTTAGTATCCGCATGATCTACTGTTTAATTATTATATAGTTGGTAGTTGTTTTCATATTTGATCATGTTGTGAATAGTGACAATTGTACAAATGTTGATATGTTTTAGTTGTAAACAATATTATATCATTCATTTTGGTTTGACATGATAAAAAAGTGATAAGGTAAAAACAACTTATTGTCTATTTGATAACACATGGAATACAATTTCATGAATAGTTGAATTACAAAGATGAGGCATGTATGAATAGTTGAGTAGAATATTTGTATAAATCTTATTGTCTCCAAGATCATCTTCAATAACCATAACATGTTTTTCTAGGCATGATTTTTCATGTTATTTTTAAATTTTGAGAGTTATTAGTTATGAATAGGACTTAATGATATGTTATCAAGGTTTAATATTTGTATTGAGAAAACCTAACCTCTAAGGTCAATGTGACTTTGGTCAACACATTTTTTGATTAATACAAAGGTAGTTTAGATGCATTAATTAAAAGTTGGCACATTATGATAGGGTGGTGAATATATTACAAAGTTGGTAGGGTTAAATTGTAAACAATGGTTTATATATCTGATTCAAAGTAACTTAGGTATTGAATGATAATGGCCATTGATGATCCACCACGGATACTTAAAAGGTGTGAATTAAATGAACTCATAGTTTGATGCTCAATCCTTATAGATTTGAGGCAATTGATGGTAAGGAAATACTAAATGTTTGTTACATATCTTCGGTTTTGGTTTTGGTGGTCAAGTTAGTTATAGAGATAGTTAGTTTGTTAAACTAGATACTTAGGTTGCTAACATTGGCTGAACAACTTGATTTTGGTAGAGTCGATAATAAATAGAATGTAAAAACATCATTATAAGTGATCAATGTCAATGAATTAAGTATAAAATTAGTGGTTTATTTATTTTTTGTTATCATTTTGAATGCTTGGAAAGCTAAAGTAGAGCTCTATCAGTTGGAAGATTGCATCAAGAAAGCTAATATAAAATTATGAGGAAGATTTTGAGGCCCTATGTGATATCTTTGATTTTAAGGTATGAGTTTAATATTTATATTAAATCTCATACTTTTTTCATAAAATGGTTTCATTCCTTATAAAATGATTGAAAGATAGTTTTTTGGCATTTTGGTTAGTAAATAATTATATGATTCGAGCTTTGTTTATCTTTTTTGGTCATTTCTATGAAAACAGTTAAAGGCTTATTTCAAAAGCAATAGTTAAGTGACTAGTACTACATAAGTTCTTCTTGGTTTAAATCATTTTCTGAATCTTGTGTGTTTGAAAAGAATTGCATTTGTTTTCAAAGGATAAAATGACTTTGAGTGATATTCTAACATGTTGTTATTTTTATGTTAAAGTTATACAAGTCTGCTTGTAAGTTATTTTCTCAAAGAAATTTATTTTTCTTTATTTGTTTTGAATATAAATGGTTATCGAGATCACATGCATTTGGTAAATGGAATTTGTCATAACTTGAGGGTTTTGAATTTGCTTCGAATGTTGTGGTTTTGTACACAAGTATGTTTCTTGTTTGGCACTTTGGTTTTTTGGCAAAAAGATATTGGGTTTCATTTTTTATTTTTAGTTTAGATAAGCCTCTTTATGCACATATTTCTTAAATAAAGTCATTTTTGAATTATTTATAAGTTAGGATGGTTCTAAGGAAATAATTTATTTATTGAATATGGATTGCATACATATGGTCAAAAAGATGTGAAGATGTGATGTGTTTGTTTGAATTATTCTTCTCTTTATTTTTGACATGCACAAAGAAATTAGATTTTCATGGGTTTACATATATATGGTAATTGTTTTCTTTGATTGAGGAAGTTTTCAAATTTTATGGTTTGGCATATTTATCATATTATGTAGTATTGGGATTATTTATAAAAGGACATTTTTCAAAACTACAATTGATTATTTATCCGATGGAAGCCTCTTTTGTATTCTTTTGATCATTTTATAAATGACGACTTTTAAGAGTTTGTGGAGCTATGAAATATGACTGTTTGGTGTCATTTTGAAGATATAGATGCATGAACATTTGTTTTTCATCTTAGTATTTGAAGATTATATGAAGTTGTAAAGATAAAGGGATATTTTAAGTATTGGTTGCATATATAATCTTTTTTGTGGGTTTCTTGGCTCATTTTCAAGAAAAGATGAAAGAAGTTTTTATGAAAATAGTGGTATAAGTTCTATCATAATTTTCCAGTTCGTGTGATTCTTTATTTTCAAATTCATGTTTAGATATCAGGGTTTTTTATGTTGTTTACTAAGGTAATAGAGATTTAAGAAGATCACATAAGAAAAATCATCCTCATGGATGAGGTACTCCAAGTGAGTCTTCTCAACATATGCATACTACTATCTAATCTGGTACATATAATACTCCATTTCATGATCAAATTGAAAATGTGTTTGATGTTACTATATAACTTTTTTGACCAAATTCACTTGTTTCATTAAACACTATAATTCCTTAACCTAATCTTGATATACTTACTTCTTCTAGTAGGAAATATGATAACAACCTTACAATATAGCCCATGGTGACTCAGATGTTGAAAAAGGTGAATTTAGAAATTGATGATGATTCTAAAGGGAAGCAATTGATTGAGATTTCTATTGCTTCCATGGAGTACACATAGTACCAAATTGATAAAGGTGCTCCTTTGATTGATCTAGTTTTAGATGATGAGTTCGATTGAATTATTTGATTTTTTGTTCATGTTGATACTTTGACTTGCTAACATGATACTAAATTTTTTAGTATGTGGAGATTATTTTAGTGGTATTTAGTATGTTATATGGAAACATGATCATTTTATGTAGAAAATTTTTATTGACATATTTAATTAATTTACTATGGATAAATTATTATGAAATTTTATGTTAGGAGCATTTAAATTTATTTGACTATTAGTATTACTAATGTTTTTATGCATAGTTGGATGTTTATTTGAATGTTATCAAGTGAGTCAAGGCCCCCCACCCATTAGAAATGTTATTGGTCCATTATATTTTTAATTTGATCTATTAGACTTTATTTTAAGTCTAAACTTATAAAGATTAAGTCATAAAGTTAACTAATTAACTTTTAAAAGTCAATTAGAGTTAACAACAACTAATTAAATTTAGATGTAAATTATTTCTTATCTCTAGAGGAGATTAATTTATAAGAATATTATAGATAAATTATTAGAGGAGATTAATTTATAAGCAATTAAAGATAAATTACAAGGGAAGAAACATATACAGGTGAAGGGCTCTCTTTAAAGTTTGAAAGTTATTCATCCTTCTTTTATTTTTTGTGCAAACATCTTTGAAATCAATTGACTATTTTTAGATAGACCAAATAATACATTCTCTGACGATGAAGTAATTTACTTATTTGGTGTAAGTATATTTAGGTTTCCTATTTATTTCATAAAACAATTATCTAAAGATTATTAGACTTTAAAAAAAAAGATTATCAGACTTTAATATATTTTGATGTTTACAAATATGAAGTCATATGAGCATAAATCCATTTATTTGAATCAAATAATGATGAATACATTGCATATTATGATATTTTGTTGATATTTTAATTGTAAATTATTATCTTTTTTAAGATAGTTTGTACTCATAATTTTAGTTTCTTATTAAAATTTTACTTCACTTTATGCTTAAGTTGACTCTTGTTTCAAGACTCACAAATTTCATGTTTATTTTGAATAATTTTGTTTTATTTAATTTTTATTTATTTAATAGATTGATTTAAATATTAAGTTTAGATTAGACAATTTATATTTCTTTCATTATCTGATTTTTTTCTTTTTAGTTTTAATTTCAATTCTATTCTTTGTTTGTTTACATTACTTATTAGTATCTAGTTTTATTTTTATTCGTTACTTGTTTTTTGGTTAGTTTATTGATCACTTTTAATCCTTTTATTTTCTATCTTATATTTATTGTTTCTTAACTTAAGGCACTTTCATTTAGTTGCATTTTGTTATCAAATTATGATACTTACATGATATTAATATTTTCTAAATTGATCAATTTTTTGCTCTTACTTTAATTTGTTTCTTAGTATTAGTATTAGTTTTAGGTTAGATTACTTTTTGTTAAAATTATTAGTTAATTATCCATTTTATTTATATTAATTAATTTATTTAGTAAAATTATACTTTAATATTATGGAATATATTGATAAATATTTACTTTATTAGAGTAGGGGTTTTATTTTTTCCCATGTGTATTTATTATGGGAGTTTTCATACTTTCATGGAAAAGCTTGTTTATGTGTGCAGGTTGATTGGGTGACTAGGAAGTAACTCCCTTGACCAGTTATTAAAGGTATGGGAGTTAATCCTCTATTCTTGGCCCTGTTTAACACATTTTATGGAGAATTTACTATTATATTCTGGGGGTCTATTAACCACATTTTGTGGAGGAGTTACTTAAAACTCTCTTATTTGTACTTCTCACATTTGTGAGCTTTATTAATGGAAGTTTGGCTATTAGATCCTATTTTATATTGTTCAATATTATCATAATGTTATTTCATTTTGATTTCATCTAATTTATGATATGCACCTACTCAGTTTGTTTAATCACTCAGTTTGTGCATTTGACATATCCAGAACCTTGACTCAACCTCAATATGGTATTAGATCCATCTTGATAATGGCATGCCTTTTTTGACACTACAATATTTATTTTGAAATCTTGAGATTATTTGAGGCAATTTTTAGAGGGTTTGAAATAAATTGGGTATTTTTTTTAAATATCAAAAACCTTAGGTGATAAAAAAAATTATAAGGTATTATTTTGAAAATAGGTGTATTACTCTGTTCATGTAGCATTATTTTCTTCATCCAGTTTTCTCACGTGTTTACAAACAATTTTTTATTTTCAAGACCAATGTATATATAGTAAGTGTAAACCTTTACATACAATGGAATCCATGGCCTTATCTATGTATTATGTGCAAGTCTCTTTTCATATCTTAGTTTCTAAACCAAGGAGCACTCGAACATCAACTTTATCTTAATGTGGATTCATTGTTTGGTTGTTATTTATCACTTTTCAAGCTTGAATTTACTAAACACAAAAGTGTCATTAATTCCATTATGGAGATAACATGGGTACACTTTATAACCCTGCATAATCTTCATGTGGAGATCCATAGTAAGTCGGTCTCTCCTTGTTTGTCATCCCATGTCGTAGCCTGGAGCCAAATTCCACTTGCTAAGCATGGGTTCCAAACTAGCATTTTTGTTCATGATTGAAGCTCATGTGTGGTGTATATTGAGTAACATATTACCATTTGGTAAAGTTGTTTAAAATCTATTTATGTGGTTTCATCATCCCATAACCTTATCAAACAATGCCTAGACATTTTACATGTATTTTCCATTTGATACTGACCTTACTCAGAGTCCTACTTTTGAGAAATCCTTCTAGTTGCACTCAAGTCATTATAAACTAAAAAATCATGTTTTTTAAATTTATGGTTTCATATACCACTCTCATTCAATTCGTGGTATTAAAAAAAAGGTTATGGTTTGATTTAATATTTAAAAGTGGCTTTATAAATTTTTATTTACTCTAAAAAAAGGAATATTTTTCATTATTTAATATCATGTTTTGGTGATATTAAAATTTAAAAAAATTTGGTGTTTTTTTTAAAGTGGAAGGGTCGGTAAACTTCATTATGATATGGTTTTTTTATTATTTTTTTCATAAAAAAATATATTATGGGATTATTTAAAGGATATTTGTATTATCTTTGTAAAAACTCTTCATATTTTAGTTTGAAGAATACCAAAGGGTGAGGTCTAATTTAGAAGGTTACCAAACCCCCTCACATTAAAAATAATACTTTCTCTCTCTCCTATTAACTTTGTACTTGCTACTCTTGGACACATTTTTTACTGTGTTAGACGTGCTCATTTTATCTTGTAAATCACATCTTTTCAACATTTACATTGGTTACTCTAAATGCATTCTAGGCTATGCCTGACATATTTGAGCATGCATTGCTTATAATAACTTGGGAGGATTCACCATTTCATAGTTTAGGGGAGTGTACTATGTTTTGAGTCACTCTTTCTTTCTACTTTCACCTTAATTTTTTCAACAATAATAACTTCAAATACAACAACTACACTCATTTCTGCACTAACAGATTTAAGTTCAACTAATCCACTAATGCCATTTAACTACTATGAATGGAAAACTAAAATAAAAATTATATTAAGGAGAACGGGTTTACATCATATTACAATGGGTATTAAAATTGAATCTAGTGTAGAAGTAGAAAAAGTTAAGTGGTACAATAATTGTGATGAATCCTATGGGTTATTATATCTTTTTATGTCTCCTAATCTTCTCTTTAATTTATAACTTGATAAATCTCCCAATTTAGTGTGGAACATCTTGGAAAATCTTTTTGGGAATCTAGATATGATGAGAGGTCATGAACTTGAAAATGAGCTTATCAACCTAAGTCCTAGAAACTTTGACACCCTTTAGGATTTCTTAACCAAGTTCAATTCTTTGAGATTTTAGTTAAAATAATGTGTAATAGAGAAGAATTATGACCAACTTATTCTTTATATACTATCTAAGCTAGGTCCTAATTTCCTAGTCTTTATCGCTACTTTTCATGCCACTAAAAGTGCTCTAAGAACTATAAGGAAAATGCCCTCTTTAGATGACTTTACTGTTGATTTTACTTGGGAGAAAGACAAGCTAATATAGATGGGCCCAATAAATTCCACAAAACCTCAATCCTTAATTATTGGTAATGGTAAAGAAAAGACTTCAAATAAAGAGAAAAATAAGAAGAATAAAGATCAAGAGAAGAAGAAATAATCAACCTCTTCCAAAACAACCACTAAAACCTCCTCTTTTAATGAAAAACCTACAAAAGAAAAAGGTTAAGTTTTCCTATTACAATAAAAATCAGCATGATAAACATAAGTGCATGAAGAAATAAATTGATCAACTAACTCATATTCTAGATAAAAACAACATAGGTGTTTCTGAGTCTATCAAGCAAAATTCATCAAGTCAAGATTTGTATAAGTCAAAAGGAAAAGGTAAAGAGAAAGAAAATGGAAAGGATCTTTTTGTATTTGTAGATCCAACCTCTTCATGGGTTATTGACTCGAATACTTCCCACCCTATGGGCTCTTTAAAAGTTGAGTTTTCTTCATTAGAGCCTTGTAGCATGTATTCTATCACTTTGGGTGATGACACTTCAATATAAGTTGTAAGGAGAGCATCTATTTAAATGGATGGAGGAACATTCAATAATATTTTAGGCATTTCATCACTTTAATTAATCTCATATCAATGTACCAAATCAATCATATCAGTAAAGGCATGAGGATAGAATTTTCACCAGATTTAGTCATAATCAAATATTTTCAAAATGATTATATAGTGGT
This sequence comes from Torreya grandis, assembly GCA_037957365.1. NCBI lineage: Eukaryota > Viridiplantae > Streptophyta > Pinopsida > Cupressales > Taxaceae > Torreya > Torreya grandis. Next base: position 3,040,456 of record JARHVA010000551.1, read on the forward strand.
AGTGGGTAAGGTAGATGACCAATCCAAGTTATGCACCTTCTCAAATTTTACACCTGATTCTTCTCGGACTACATTTTTGATTCATTCATATGGAGATAGTAAAATTTGGAATGAGTAGTTTGGCCAACTCAACTATTGCTACCAAAAATAACTCAATAAAAATGACATGGTCATTGGTTTACCTCAAGTCCATTTATTTAAAGGTCTTTATGAGTGTTTCACCCTTGGGAAACATCTTGAATATAACTTTGACAAAGGCAAATCTTGAAGGGATTCAAAAGCATTGAAATCAATATACATTGATGTATCTAGGAATTTTCCCAGTCTATCTTTCATAAGGGCTAAGCATGTCCTTACCTTCATTTATGATTTCTTAAGATACATATGGGTTCACTTCATTAGGTAGAAATCTAATGTTTTCAACAATTTTAGAGACTTCAAGGTTCTTGTAGAGAAAAAATCTGAGAAATGCATCAACATTATTCAAATTGATAATGGGATTAGTATGTAAATAATAGGTTTGAGTAGTTTTACATAGTAGAGGGGATTGATATAAACTATATAGTTTTATATAGTCCTTAGTAGAATGGTGTGGTAGAATGTAATAACCATTCCTTGAAAGAGATGGATAATTATATGATTCAATATAAGTCACTTGCACCATAGTATTGTGCCTAAGTAATTAATTATGCTTGATACATTTAGAACATGGTTCTTCATAAAGCCTTGAATGGTATAACTCCCTTTGAAGCTTGGCACAATAGAAAACCTGTAGTTGAGCACTTTAGGGTTTTCAAATTTCCAACTATGGCATGCATACTTAAGAATAAATGTAAGGCTATGGAACCTAAGAGTAAGCCTTACATCTTTGTAGGTTATCCAAATGGTGTCAAGGGGTACCACCTTCTTGATCCAACCATACATGAGCTGTTCATTGAGAGAAGTGTTAACTTTTCAAGAGAGTCTCATAAAATCAACACTTGAAAATTATCCTACTTCATTGGACTCACTTGATTCAATTTATATAATTTTATATCATCTTGAGCACATTCTAGAGGTTGAGGACACTTCTTCTAGTTATATTAGTGAGAGTAGTGATGATGATTAATCTTCATCCATATCTGACCATACTTTAGAGGATGATGTTTATCTACCTAAATCATCTACTTCTAGTCCTCTTTAGGTTAGGTAGACACTATAGAGCATATGTACATGGGTTGGGGATCCTTTAGATGACAAGTAAACACATTCATAGTTTTAAAGTGGGCCACATGCTTTTTATGCCTCTGCCTCAAATCCACAAACATTTTTGGAGGCATCAAGTATTCTTGAGTGGGATTCTACCATGCATAAGGAGTATAAATACTTAATCAATAATCATACTTTAGACTTGAAACTTCTTCCTAAGGGAAGAAAGATAGTTTGATGTAGATGGATATATTATACTAAGTATGAAACATATGGATTTGTCGATAATTTCAAGGCATGGTTGTTCTCTAAGGGTTTCCCATAGGTGTTTAACATTAAATACACAAAGATATTTACACTAGTCACCAATATCAACTTAGTCAAAGTCACACTTGCTATTACCTCATCTAATCATTGGGATGTTCATTAGATGGATGTGAATAATACCTTTCTTCATAGTGATCTTCAGGAAGAGATTTACATGGAATAGCCTCCAATTTTTTTTGAGGATTTTTCCTTTATATATAGACTCAAAAATCCATATATGGCCTCAAACAAGCCCCTTAGGCTTGGTATTCAAATATGGATTCTTTCCTTCTTTCAACAAGATTAAAAATATTAAATTTAGATCTAAATGTCTATCTCTTATGATAGGATATAACATTCTTGATTCTAGTTCTTTATAGATGATTATTTAATCATTGGTGGCTCTTATCAATCCATTGCAATGTTAAAAAGGGATATTTAGGATAGGTTTTCCATGATAAACTTGGACTTGCTATATTAATTCCTTGGGATTTATATTTCTTAGTCAAACTCAAGAATCACACTTATATATCCTATGTATTCTCTTAACTTACATGCTCAATTTCACATGGTTAATTATAATCCAACTCTAACTTCCTTTCTATCTAGATTCAAGCTTGAGGTAGATTTCACATCACCTTTTGTTGATGTTGTCTTATATTGACAACTTATAGGCAACCTTAGTTACTTGACACATACCAGATCCAATATATCATCTATAGTGGGCCTAATCTCTAGATTTATGTAAGAACCCTATGAGATTCATTAGAAATAAACTAAGAGGACATTGCACTATATTTAAGGCACACATAGATTCAATATTCATTTAATATATAACATTGACATCGACTTGATTAACTATACTGACTTAGATTGGGCTAATGATATTCAAAATTATAAATCCACTTTAGGTTACAGTTTGTCCATTGGTTCAGGTCTAATTAATTGGTCAAGTAAGAAGCATAATTCTATTAATTTATCATCTACTAAGGTAGAGTACATGGTGGATGTAAATTATTCTATTGAGCCCATCTAGATTCATGGGATTTTCATAGAGTTTGGTATTTGGTTTATACAACCTACCATCAACTATTATGACAACTAACATACCATTCATATTTATAAGAATCTAGTCCAACATCAATAAACCAAACACATATACATTCACATGTCTTTCATCAAAGAGCTCATTCATGGGGACATCATTGATCTGAGATATTTACAAATGATAAATAATATTACAAATATCCTCACCAAACCTTTCATGGAGGGAAAATATCTTCACTTCCAGTTTCTTCTTGAGGTTTAGGACACCATAACATCATCTTCTAGTGGGGATTTTAGCCTCTTATTTTATGTCTCTATTTTATGGGGGAATTTTTCCTATGGGTTTTCTAAATTTTTAGAGGATGCTTTATACATGGGTACCTCATCAAGCCTAGTTATTGGGACCCATTTTTTTACACTAGCCACCTAAGTTATGATTATGGGGGGGGGTGTTAGAGTAAGGTTTTTATTTTTTCCCGTACTTATTTATTATAATATTTTTCCCTCATTTAGATTTTTCCTAATTTAATGGAGAAGCTTTCTTATGTGTGCAGGTTAACCAGGTGACTAGGAAATAACTCCCTTGATTGGCTATTCTAGGTATGGGAGCTACTCCTCTATTCTTGGCCCTATTGACCACCTTTTGTGGAGGAGTTACTATTCTATTCTGGTGGTCTATTTACAACCTTTTATGGGGGATTTAATCAAAACTCTTATATTTTTACTTCTCACATTTGTGAGATTTATTAATAAAAGTTTGGCTTTTGGATCCTATCTTGTCTTGTTAAATATTCTTACATTGCTATTTCATTTTTATTTCAGTTACTTTCTGGTATGTACCTACTTGGTTCGTGTAATCACTTAGCTTGTGAATTCAATGTATCTAGAACCTAGACTCAACCCTGATATGCTTTTTTGGGATAGTTTTAGTTCTTATTTTTTATTAGTTAGCTTAGAGTTAAATAGATTTAGTTTATTTCTTAGTATTAGTATGTTAGTGTTTATTTCCACTTAGCTTTTTCATTTTACATTCCATTTATTTTATTTACCTTTTGTTTGGTGTCATTTATTTTATTTTGATATGTTTTGAGCTTAAAAAATAATAAGAAACTTAATACACATTTATTTAATATAATTATAAAAGATTAGATATCTTTCCTTCAAGGGAATGCCTCTTCTATAGGATTTTCTCTATTGGATAGGTTAGACTACATGTTGTAATTTGATTCCTTTTTTATATTTAAAGACATTTGATTTATGAATTATAATTGTGTATTATTTTATATTTGAATTATTTATTATTTACTATAAATATTAAAAAATCCCTTCTATGCATATTTGTAATCAATTCTAATTTCCTATACCCTTAAAATTAAATTGGTATGATTCTATATTAACCTTCATAATAGGAGAAAGGGTTGATTCATTGGCATGAAAATTTTAACCATAAATAAAGTTTATGATCTTGCACCATAAAATCATGACATATCACTGATAAACAAATAAACACACAAAATCATCAAAAAATATCCTTGGTAAGATGGTCACAAAGATATGTTATGTCGAAAGAAATGATTAGGAGAATCAGAATCTTGTGATCCTATGGGTGTACAATAAGAATTATAAATGTGCAACATGCTTCATCCTATTTTAGCTAATGTATAGACTTGAATTAGTAATGCCTATAGAATACATAATCCCTAGTCTATAAATTACAATGATTATACAACTAGGAGATCATGGCTCTCTACAAGCTAGACTAATAGATCTAATTTGAATGTAAGGAACTAGACATATAACACAATGGACACAAGAGGTTAATAATCAAATTCAAAAATTATGGCATGATGGCAACCTATGGACCAAAGAGTTTCAACCAAAACTTGAAGTGTTATTATATGACAACATATTTAGAACATTTCTAGGAAATATGGAAATGACCCTTTATTATTCATGAACTATCACAATAATGAAATATTATGTTAAGGGATAAATAGGGAAAAATTATTCCTAAGTGGGTAAATGTTTGTAGGATTAAGCCTTACCACTAGTAATCTCTATCTGATATTGCAAAAAATATCATGAGTGGGAGCTGAGTAACACCATGTAGTTTAGGGTTTATCTTTAATAAATTTGATTATTATTTTATTTATAGGTTTTTAGTATATAATTAGAGTGAAATATATATATATATATATCATGTTAATGGAACCATAATAAATATTTTCAAGTCATGGGGTGAAATAAAAACAGCAAGTCAACACGGAAGGAACATGTCATATAAGTATTTAAGGAGGCACGTGACCAAATAAGTATTAAAATGAGGTAATGGTATAAAAAATATGATAAAATGATAGATAATTATCATTAAAAATTAATTAATGGTGACACAATTTAAATATTACATCTTTTTCAAAAATAAATCAAGGCTCAGATTTGGTGGATGAATAATAAAGAAAACTCGACTAAGGAAAGATGGTGCATCAATTCAATAATTATTATTAGTCAAATTAGTGAATATAAAAATTGGAACAACAAGGTCACATCATATAATAATCATTTTATTTAATTTTTAAAGTATAACTATGCACTGACAATTCAACACATTCAAAACAAAGCATCAAGCAGAATCATAAGGGAAAAAACAAAACTATGCCATTACATACCTTTAAAAATAAGAGACATTTGTATTTTAAGCCAATTCATTATATTTCATGTGAATTTTTCAATAGTAATAAGTCCACATGCATCCAATGTTCATCATTTATCAGACTAGATGCCATGGATAGATCTCTACTTCTTATTCCACTCTTAGATGCACAAGAGGATATGGGCAGTGGTATTACCATAAATAAAACCAAATATCACTATCCTAACCCATTTAATTTCATATATGTTACTAAATCTAATATATTCATCCCATATCAACCATAAGAAACATAGATATAAGACCTAACACTTAAATATTAGCTGCAAGGGTCTAACACAAAATAACTGATCAAATTACTAAATTTTGGGTATATGGATAAAATATACTCACTCTTCTCAGTCAATACAATGATGGTGTTATATATTTATTGAAATATGTGAAAATATTAATTAATCCAACCATAATTTCCCAAGTAATAAGACTTCTTATGAGGGGTAAATCTTTGGTTCCCTACAATACAAAGGCACCACCAATTCACCTAAACACACAGGACAACTACAATAGAGGATCTAGTGGATCCCCATTGGGATATCCAAGATGCTTCAGTGAAAATTATTATAGAATTAATCATAAATTAGTTTTGTAAAATTACTATAAAAACCAATCAAACAACTAAAGGTGTTGTCAACATCACCTACCACATGCTAAGACTTAATGAGGATTTTAATTGGCCAAAATTTTGGGTTTTAGAACTTATTACAAACATTGAAAAGGTTTTCAACAACACATCACACAATTTTTATTATCAATTATTGGTACTTATTAAATACTTCAAATAATAGAAGTAACCTAAGGGACCATTTAGTCTTGATGTAGATTTATAGCCTATGATAGAGTTTGCCAATATTATCTAGAATAAAATAGTTTAATACTATGTGCATCTAGGATGGTTCGATGCTTGGTGATTGGAATTTTGTATATGATCACTTCACACCCTTTATCCCAAAATATGTAATGAAATATATTGGTCAACATGCTACTATGACTAAAACATATGATGGAATTCAAATAAGAGTGCATGAGCTTCTAAATGTACCCATTACATCTTTTTCCTTTTTCATCACTATGCTTGATACACATGCATAAGTTTTATAGTAAAAATATTTGGATTCTAGCTTAGTAACTCTATTTTTATTAATACCTCTAAGATCATATCATCCATTATCACAAAAAACTATAGGACACAACCAAGTAGAGGCATATGCATTATCTCAAATAGAATCAATTCCATTATAGACTCCTATAGGCAAAAGCAAGGCACCATCATATAAAGCCTCACCACCTCCACCAAAAAAAAGGACATAGAAAACTAAATATTGGTTGGATCAAAAACATGTCCCAAAAATCATATTAGAATGTGGTTTTACATAGATAGGCATTGAAGAGTAGGAAGTCTTGAAATTTATGCTCATGAACTTAGGCTACAATGTTTATGACTAGGAAGAGGAAAATTAATTTTTATTTTAAAAGGTAGTACACACTTGCTAAGTATAGAACCAAGTAAGGTAAGACTTTTGGGTTGACATTACCACACCTCCACCTTCCATAATAGTTAATATTTTTGGGAAAGAGGCAAATTAGAAGAGTTAACAAGCCAAATTATTTTGATCAGATCTAGGTGTAGGGTCTTGAGGAGTATTTACAAACTTCCCCCAAGATTCAAATATAGGTGCAGGATATACAAACGTGTAGAATATTTCATCAAAGGAAGAAAGTCCACTACAACATTTGGTGTTCAAGTAGATGACACATATTATACCCAAATTGTCACCATTAGTAAGGGAACTTATGGTCTATATTTCTGGTCCTCTCACAATAGAGGAAGACAAATTGTATAAAATCTAGCTATGACATCCCAACAACAATAAAAAACTTAGTCCTATAAGAGGATAAATAAAGTACTAGTGTCACCTTCTAGACCAAAGTCCTTAGCAATAAATCACATGGTGGTGGAGTCATCTCCTTTGTATTCTTCTTCAGAATAAAAAATATAGATCACAACTTTTGACCCACTTGAACTTGAGTAATTAGACAAACAATAATACATGTAGCTAAACAATAAGCTATAAAATCACAATTCAAGTAATAAAAGGTAAGGAAATCAGCTATGAAGAAGGATCAAAAGGAAAAAATAAGTAAGTCAAAGGAGGAGGTGAAACACAAAGATAATTAATATGAGAAGTAGAGTAAGTAGAAAGATGATCAAAACAAGAAAAAGAAGGAAGAAGATGCTACGTAGAAGGAGGAGGAAACATAGGCTTAGAAATAAATGTAGCAAACAGTGTAAGATGAACAATAATAGAAGTAGTAGGAAGAAGAATAAGTTAAACATAAATATGTAGAATAAGTAATTTAAGAGGTTCAAGAAACACAATAGAAGAAGGCTGAAGTTGAGGAAGTAACTAAGGTAGAAGCAGAAAAAAAAAAGAATCTCTATGAGGCAAGAAGAGTAAGTAAATAAGTAGGCTTAGGAACAAGAGGATAAGGAGATAGTAGAGTTAGATACTAAATATAAGGCATTTGTTTCCACTAAATCTAAAATGTAAGCTAATGTTAAATCTAAGGTGTATTTAGAGCATCATAGAACAACAATTCACACTAAAGATGGTGGCATAGTCTTCAACCAAGCGTGCAATACCTAAATCCTAAAAACCACCTACTACATCACAAGGATCAGGGTACACTCAAGGGGATGAACAAGAAGATACATCTCAACCAAAGTAAAAACTCCATAGCTAATAGTTGTAAGATGCGTTGATGTGCATTTTGGCACATGTCAACATTCTAGGCTCATATCATGACTCACCTCTCATGAAAGGAGATTATGGGGAATATCCCCAAGGTGTGTATCTACCTATTTTAAGTGCACTAATATTTGCATAGTGGCTCATTATAACCATTTTATTCAAGGTTTCATTATTGGTTCTACCAGTACTAAACTTTAAACATGCATTCAATGGGTTTTGGGTACTTGAACAATGTAAAACAAGATGTATTTGTTGTTGTTTTTTAAATAGGTTTCATGTGGGTTGAAAATGTTTGGATATTAATTAATTAATTAATTAATTCAATAATAATATTTAAGGAAACCAAAATAGATAACATTTCATTTGAAACTTTCCCAATAAATTAGTCTTTAGGATTCTGCATGATGTGTATGTGTTTAATTAATCTGGTATACATTCATTCCATTCATTAAGTTTTCATTCAAGAGTGAAATAAGATTCAATGGAGGAAAAAATAAACCATACAAATATTCATTCAAATGCTATTTTTTATCAAACCCTATATTAACAAATTGATAAAATAAATACTAAAAGATAAGGGAAAGAGGAAGAAAATAAAATTCTACAATAATGGTAGCAAATTGGATGTCCCGATCATATGAACTCAAAAAATAAATCTTTGATCTAAAAAACATATGCACAATCAAAATAAAATCCAATTTAATCTTTTGGGGAGAGAAAATAGGGAAGGAACAACTACAACCACTGTATACATGAGTTAATTGAAGAGCAAACACTTCCAACCTTTTTATTTATCAATATTGACAATTACAATTAGATTTCAATACAATAGATCCATAAAAAAAATTCCAACATGACAATAGGAGAGGATTTGAGGGATATAAATTACACTAATAAAGCATAAAATTATATAAAATAAAAGAGGGAAGGCTCTAAATATCTTGTGTGGAGAGAAAAATACAACCCTTTGACAATGGAAGGAAATGAATATATAGCCCATAGAGTTTCCAAGGGAGTATTTTTTCCTCCAAAAGCTCTAAAAACCACCATGAATGCTCCTATCTACCTCCTTAGGCATCCTCTCCCTCCAAATTTTCCACTTTCACTATTCACAAGCCTACATAAGGCCAAAATTCAAGTTAGAACTTACAATTAAAAGAAATGAACAATAAATTGGCTAATAAAATGTGAACAAGTTTTTCCATAGGTAGAATTACACAAAATTGAAGTTATTGGTGCATCTGCATTGGATTCACAATTATGTAAAAATAAATGGATTCTATTTTTTCATCCTTCATCAAAATTTATTATGAAAAAACCATTGACATGTCAAAAATGGCCTGGGCAAACCTATTTGGGCTTTATCAAGCATTAAGCTTCTATTTTTACATTATTGTTTACTTTATTAAATTTTTAGCCTTAGTCGGGTCTCTACAACCTGAATTACATTGAGGGTGATTTTTAAATTTGTTTATAGACCTTTTTGGGTCCTTTTTCTTGAATAACATTGTGTTCTTTAGGTGGGAAAACCAATTTTAAACTTTAGTGAGGGGGAGACCTAATTGGGGTTTGGACCCCCAAAATGGTTTGTGGGCATTTGTAATGGTCTTGGCACATTGTAAGCAATTTTTTTCAAGTAAATACCCACAATAATATCATTTGGGGTTTTTTATGGGGAAATCTCTAAATAACAAAGAGATCAGAAGGTGGGTGGGAGAAGTCACTAACCTAGTCAAGACTTTTTTCTTAACTGGAAAAGGGAATAGGCCAGGGATTAGGACCTGACTGAATCAAGATTTTGTTCTTTATTAACATAACATAATGGTCATGGATTAACCCATGACTTAGTTGAGGTTGACTCCATAAATAACAAAGGAGCTTGACCAAAGAAATAAATGAAGGCCTAGTCAGGCTTCAAAGACCATCTAGTAAAGAAAACAATCAAAACACATATCAAATCCCTAATCAGAGTTTTAAATATAATTAAAAATGTAAAACATCCAAGCCACCGCATGTAGACCAAATCATAACTTTAATTCTGATTATCAAAGTAAATAATCCCCAAGATGTATTTAGGATTTCAAACCCTGATTAGGTTTGGGAACCTAAAAATATAAAAAAATTAAAAAATCCTTCATGAAAATCCTAATTAGGTTAGGGTAAAATAATAATTATGGAGTAGATAGATATGGATATTTTTACAATTTTTTTGTTTTGAAGAGTAGGATTTTTGTATAATGGCATGAGGATCAAGAAGTCATTTCTAAGAGGAGGTCAAAACATGAAAATTGTTCAAATGAGCCCAATGAAGATGATGGAATAGAATATAGAATATAAAATGATATATAAACTAAAATAACCCCTAGGGATAAATTGAGAGACCATATTAAGTTATAGAAAACCTATTTTGGAGACCCAACAAGTGGGATAAGTGTCTCAAAAATTGAGTTTTTACTCAAAGAGAAAAACATGAAACTTATTTGCACAAGTGAGAAAGAGATGATGGAATTGGTTCCAAAGGTACAATAGGCATGGGAATAAAAGTGACCACCTAAATTAGTTGTAGGGAGTTGAGAGAGTAGCTATGAAAGAATTTATTTTGAGTGGAAGTGAAATAAAACTTTGTTTCAAGGTCAAGTGTTATATATGAAACTTTGCCATTCATATTTGGTCATCACAATGCGATAGCTTTCAAGAGATTTAAGGGAATAGATATCAAGATGAAGCATGGAGTAGGATAAGATAATTGAGAGAACTAAGAGAGTCAAGCTTCAAATACAAATTGGGAGTTCATAACTCCACTTTTATGCTAAGTGTAAAATATAAAGTTGACTTACACAAACATGGTATTTCTCATGGTGATGGTCTTGAGTCTTGGTTTTGCATGCAAACCAAAATGGGACACAAAGGAAACTTGTGGGACTAATACCAATGAACTATGAACAAAATTAGGATCAAATAAAAAGGGAAAAAAGAGGTTCCATGATTCTTAGAATAATTAGGGCATGTTGTGAAAGAAACAACAAATGGTGAGTTTATTAGTAAATACTCCTATGTATTTTGAAATGATAGGAAAATGTCTACAACCCAAGATATCTAGCCAAGACTATGCATGAAATGTGAATATATTAAAGAGATTATAAGACATGAGTAGATAAAATTCCAAATCAAACATTCTCATTGATTGGGTGTGTACAAATGAGTTAATTTACTACTTCTTGGAACTTACAAGGACTAGCTACTATAGGTCTAATAAGTAGGATAGTAAATCCTACCTTAAGAACACTTGTGTATATATTAATACACTATTAAATAGGAAAACATGGTCTCCATGGAGTTACCTTTGATCCCATTTTAGGCCTTTCTCCACTACCAACCAGGATAAAAATCCTATGGTGGAGTTGTCTAAATCACCCAGACTCAAGTTATTCTTTAAATTGCTCATTTTATTTTCTTTTCTTGTCTTGATTTATATTTTCTATTTTTTATTTAGCATTTTTATTTTAGGTTTTATACCACCATAGAAATTTAAATGTATAGTTATATATTTTTTACCCTACATCTTCATTTTAGTAGGTTCATCTAGGCACACTAAAAAACCATTAAGATGTGAATTATGTGCTTAGATTTGAGAGAATGTCTTCATTGAACAAATAGTTTTACCCAACCTTAACCCAAATTAAATAAATTAAAAATAAAAATGATATATATAACTTCAAAGATGATTTGGAAATAAAATCTAAGGCCATAAACTACTTAGAGTACTTACACACTGGAGCATTACTCGATCTACCTATGTACATGCCTTCAGTTCATTCTTTTGATCAATAGTAGAACCTATAAGGAAAAAAATGTGGGATAAGCCTAAAATGGATATAAATGAGGCCATATCAACAATAGAAAGTGGGAAACTTATGAAAATAAAACCTAAATTAATAAAAAAAAGTAGGAAATAAAGCAAAAAATATCAGGAAAGGGAAAAGGAAAGTACTTATTGGAACTTGCCAAGCTAATTCAATCCTGGAAGTAGTGTTTAAGGAAATTACCATTGATATGTAATGGGAAATCCTCACCAATTAGATACCTTATGTGGAATGCATTATCACCTAGGATTTTAGAGATTTGGTAGGGACCCAACCATAGGGCATCAAATTTTCCATGTTATCACTTCCTTTCGTGAGCCTTATCCCAGAGGAGGACTAAATTAGAGATTTTTAAGGCCTTAAATTTTGCTTTTTTATCAAGATTATGTTTGATTACCTCTTGGTGTTTATTTAAATGCAACAGGGCTACATCACATTTTTCCTCAAGTTGTATTAGGTTAAAAAGGTAGCTTCTATCTTATTATTGGTTTCTAGGTAATCTCCCATGAACTATAATGTATGGATTCTTAGGTTGATGGGAAATATGGGGTCTTAGCCATAAATAAGATTAAATTTTGACATTCCTAGGTCTATATTGATTCTAGTTCTATCAGAGCAAAAATCAAAATTTAAAACATTGTGTTGTCCTTAGAGTTATTTGCCAAGATTTTCTTAATTACATCCAAGGAAATTTTTATTAGTTGATTTCATGTTACTCATTTTATTGGATTGTTCATCTTGTAGAATTATTTAATTTTATAATATTTTTAAGTTGAAATATGAATAGTATTGGCTATGATGTCGACATTAAAGGCATTATATATGTTACTAGTTTGGATCTTGCATAATTAACTAACTATAATTGTTCCTTTGGCATGCATTTTAATGGGCTATATTTACCATATGAGAAGTAGTGTAATTATAATGTATTACATTATTCTTGATCTTTCATAATATTGTATGTACATGAGAAAGAGTTATAAGGCTTTAGGATAAGCTTTATAACAAAGGTACCATGCATTTATTTAGACCAAGATAGGATAAAAGGGAATAAAAGAGTCACAGGAAATAAAAGAGACCAAGCATAAGATTTTTAGCCTAAGTTTTAGTCATGTTAAAGATCACTACTAAGTCTTAGGATAAAAATTAAACTAAGTCCATGGCATGATAATTTCTCCTGTGTAATACCCCATTACCCTATGGATAATAATTAGAAGTAACTTTTAGGATTACCTAGTTTTCATAGGCCCATTTAGTAAATTGAAGAGATGAGAAAGTAAGACCATTATCACATATCAATGTAGCAAGCATCCCAAACTTGGTGATGTTGTGTTCTTATATAATTTGATTACTATGTTAGTTTTATTGTCATTATATGTTTTAGATTCAATCCAATGGGCACAATAATAATTTTCCATAAGGATGAACTTGTGTCCTATTGATGAGTTAAAATTGATGGAAATAATAATTCTAATCCCCAATTTTAAAATGGCCAAATCTCAATAATCAGATACAATGGCATGGTGGGGTATTTTCTCTATGCATGGTAACTTATCATGTATGAAATCTCTAAATATGAACATGTACATTTTTTAAAACATGCAGCCAATAATACCATACCTTGAGTATCTAATGAGATATAACACTCCTTTGTTTGTGACCAGTTCTATATTTTTTGGTGGAAATCACCAAGTGCTAAAACTATTTCTTCCTTGTTTAGGTATCTTAAACATATGCCTTCATGATTTTTTCTATACAGTATACCTAGTTTGATCATGAAGTTTTTATTTGTAAGGCACAAGGCTCTTATGTAAGTTGAATTTAAGTGTCCTAGGCATTCATTATTTAGTAACTAGTAGACCATGTCTTGGTACCAATCATCATTAGTAATATCTTATACTATGTATTACTAGTAGACTATCTATGGGTCCACTTCAAATATGGCCTTACTAAGTCCTTGACCTCTTATGATCTTCTATGGTTGGATTTCTAGGTAAAATTATTGGAGAATAGTCATCCACTTGCCCCTTCATTCACCTAGTTAATTTTTCATAAACATAGATTTCACTATTGGGTCAGACACAACTAAAAATATATTATTGTAGAGAATATAGTGCCTAAATTTATTGATGGACTTGATCAAGGCAAAGACTTGTTTTTCAATCATTAAATATCTTAGTTCAGTAATTTAGAGTAGAGAGATCATGAGTGAGATAGGTCTCTCATCTTTGAATTATTTCCTTTGTGTTAGGATAGTAGAATTAGAGTGTTTTGAGGTGATTTAGTATACGTAGAAGGGCTGAGTATAATCAAGACTAATTAAAATAGATTATTTACAATTTCTTTCTTAATTTGTGTAAAATTCAATTGTGTTTCAACCATCTGTTCAATCTGGGCATCCTTTTTTAACATGTTATTTAATGGTCAAACTATCTTAGTGAAGTAAGGGATGAACTTCCTGATGAAGTTAATCTTGAATAAGAATGACTTTAGATCTTTTATACTACCTAGCAATGGAATTTTTATTATTGCCTCTACTCTATTAGGATCTATGGATATGACCCTTTCTGAGATGATCCAGCCAAGTAACTTACCTTTTATCACCCAAAAAATATACTTCTTTAGGTTTATATAGATTCCATGATATTTACATCTCCATAAGACTAATCTCAAGTCTCTTACATGGTATTTTCTATTCTTAGATAATATAATTAAATCATCCATGTATATTAGTATGATTTATCAATAATATCCTTGAATGCAATATACATGGCATGTTATAAGGTGGTACCCACATTAATCAGGTTGAATGACATCCTCTTGTATGCAAATTTACCCCACTTAGTTGCAAATGTTGTATTAATATGGTCCTCATAATTGACCACTACCAAATTGTACCCTGGGTACTTGTCTAAGAATGACATCATTTGTGAGTCATTCACAATATGTAGAAATTCATTTAGTGAAGCCAATGGGTAAGTATCCTTTTGTGAGGCCTTGTTTAAGCTCCATAATTACATACATAACATTATCTCTCCACTTTTATTTCTAACCAACGTCAAATTATCTACCCATGTGGAGTGACTAATAGGGAAAATTATCCCTGATTGGAGAAATTTTTTCACCTCTTTGAATATTAGTGGTTCAAACAATAGATTGATTGGTCTTTGTCTTTGATGAAATAGTTTGACCCCTACCTTGAGAGGAATGGTATGTGTGAGAATAGATGTGTTAAACACCTTTAAGTATTAATAAATCCATGTAATAACATCCTTGAAATCATTTAAATATTGAACAAAGTCTTGTTTTTTTTCTTTAGTACATGTCATTCCTAGGAGCACATTCTTTGATGCATTGGCATTGCCTAGATTGTAATGTTAGTGCAACATACCTTTGGAAGGGGATGATTTATCTTTCTCTCCTTAGTAATCCATATAAAATAACTAGTTTATTGAGGCCATTCCCTTGGGTATACTATTTTTTTTCAAATTGATGACCCTTTCCTCATCTGATTCAAACTCATATTTGTCATTTTTATCAATAATCTATGATTCAAATATCTTTGTGTTTATGATGAAGTTGATGATATGTTGATCATTGTTGAGCACCTAGAAGATACATATATTATTAGTAATATAAGGAGTAGAGACTAAATCCATTGAGAACATTATCAACTTGGAGTCATCTAGAGGTTCTAGAGTACTCACAGTTATAGCCAATGCATTTGCCATGTAATTTATTCTATGAGGTAGGGTTTGAATATTGAATGCATCAAAGTCCTATATTAAGTTCCACACTTGATTTGGTACCTAGAAAAATGCTTCTCATTACAATCATAATGGGTTATAAATTTCTTAACTATCAATTCAAAATCACCAAGTACTTTGAGGTTCTTAACTTTATTCTTTAGTGTGAATAAAACACCATGAACTAGTGCCTCATACATAGCTATGTTTTTCATGAAACCAAATTATAAGTGAGATGTAACCAAATAGGAATTCCATCAAGGGTTAATGAGCTATACACTAGCACCACATCCAATCTTATATTTGGAAATGTCAAATTTTAGAATCCATAAATGGTTTTCAGCTATACATGTAGGATTTTGATGAGTTGGTGTTACTGTAATGTTGACTTATTCATTAGTTTTCTCAACACCAAGTATGCATACATTTTGTTTCTCAGCTAATAGGGACCTCTTGGCCAAGTCCTTAGTGGCTAAAGTGAGTATAGGGTTATCTAGGATATATATCCTCTCATTATGGGAGCTCACATCTCCCTAAATATTTTTGGATAGCTCTCATTGAGCTTACTTATTTCTAACTTAGCCATACCTATTGCTGAAAATAATTATTGACAACCTTACTTTTCACTCAGACCAATTAGTTTGCATCCTCATACATTGTGGTATAACTAATAAATAAATTTATTGTAGGTGCATAGAGGAAATCATCCTCATCTAGCTAATCTATTTGTTTAATTTCTAAACTTTCTTGCATGGACAACATATTTATAGATAACTTATAAGTTGCCACCTTTTTATCAAGGGCATAAACCCTAATCTTTGAATCTTAAAATAATATTTCATTTGTTTTATTATATTCCATTATCATGTGAGTAATCTTATGCTCATGTTAAATTATGATTAGATTAGGTATGCCTCACCATGGTAGCCACATAGGAGATAATTTAATTGTCATATAACCATTTAGCATTCTAGACCAATCCATGTTTAGGATTTTGTGGTAAGCACTAGGTGTATCCACTACCTAAATGTCAATAAACTATTATACCCTCATATCATAGTTCATATGTATATAAATGTGATTTAGCTCACCAATATCCTCTTATTTATCCAACCAAACCACTTTCCTATTTAATTTTACAGGTGTCAAACCCAACTGATGGAAAATGGCATGGTATTTATAGAAGCACATGAATCCACCAAACAATTATGAAAGTTTTTTCCAAAAACACATATTATTAGGAAGAATAGAGGAGTTTTAGTTTTCTATTTTTAAATTACAATATGGTCATCATCTATCTTATTGGTTTCTTTTACTTTGGGAGAAAATAATTCTTTTAGAAACATGTCATTTTGGTTTTAGATTTGAATCAAGTCAAACATTGTGATGTTGGGTTTATTTCATTTCAGGCCATCAACAATGTTATATCCATGTTTAATTGTCTCTATCAGTATGTCACTCTGTGGTGGTGTGGAATTATTATTGGGCTAACAGGATTTAGTAGGTCAATTAGGGGAAATAGGTTGTTACTTGAGTTCTCATCATGTAGGACTTGAGTGTTGTTTAGAGGAGTAGAAGTGGTTAACAAAGTTTAAAACTTGCTCCTCAACTAATAGTTTTTCCCCTTTAAAAATATTTAAAAGCATGGACCTCATCTAGGTTGTCTTTTGGTTCATTTTAACTCTCAAATGAAAATTTGTAGGTATCTAAGATTAGAGCTATTCCAAGGTTACCTCCACTTTGGTTAGAGTTATTTCTAGGTGTGAGGGTTAGTTATAGATTATCCATCTCCTTATGAAAGATGTTTGAGGCACAAATGAACTCTACACAATCAATTTCAACATGGTATGTTATATTGTGTATCCTACAACAAGTGGGTAGTGCTAAATCAGCCAAGTTTACTTCACTGGAATCATTATTGTTATTATTCTCATTGATGTTGTCAAATGGGCTATGTACACCTTCATTATTTGGTCTCATGTTCCATTATCTATTGGTCCTTTGAAAGTTAAATTTTTTGGCCGGTGTTGGGTTGTTTATGTTCTAATTGGTGTTTTGTCACACTTGTCTACACAAATCTACCATGTCAATTATCAACCTCTGAACCATCTATCACAAATTGGCTACTTGTGGTTGTAGGTTAGCCATAGGTGTACTATAATTTAAAATATAAGGATATTAGGGTGTTCTTGATTATAAGTGTTGTTAACAAGCATATATGTGTTTAGAAATGAAGGGATAGCCTATGGATTACTAGTAGAAATATCATAAATGCTAGTGTTAGGCATGTAAATAGTGTTATTATATGTAATGGGAACAATTTTTTAGTTTTTTGCCTATGAAAAAATGTGATTAGTAGGAATATAAGATAGGCCTCTAGGCATGTAGTTCATTAGTTTTAGATTATAGACTAGGTTTATGATTATATACAAGGCACCTAAGATTAGATGAATCAATGGTGTACGGTGTTGAATAGAATGATTGATCATTAGGATCTGATTGTAAGCACTTGGTTGACCTAGTGAAGGTAAAGGGCCCATTCCATATCCTTGTGGAGCCATGTGTTGCTCAATGTTTATAACCTCATTATAAGCCAAGGATAAGGATAAGAGCATTGTTGGAGTTCCTCTAAGGAACATGGATGCCATTTAGTCAAAATACCTTAGGTATGTTTGTATGATACTCACTTTCATTTGAGTGTACATGTATTTTTACTCTGATAAAGTTGGTGGAAATGTGCATTGAAAACACTCATAATATCATTTGGCTCCCTATGGGAAGCTACAAAGTGATGATATAGGATGACCAAGTCAATGGGAAGTTGAAAGTGATTTAAAAAAATGGTTTCTAAATCATTCTATAGAGTGATAGACATATTTGATAGCCCAAGATACTAGGCATAGGCAAATTCATCCAAGGAGTAAGGACATAAGTGGAAAACCATGTCCTCATGTTGGATTTGTGTTTATATCAAGGCATCCTTGAATGTTGGAATGTGATCTGTAGATATTTAAATCTAGTTAGGTGTATATTTTGGACATAATTTATCCATATTGTTATGTTAATCATGGGCAGACCCTAAAACATTCACAAGACATTCACGTCCACCAAGCCAAGCAATATTAGTCACCATTTCTGGGTTTTGAGGGGAAACAAAAAGGTTGATAAATGGAGTTCCAATAGTAAGAGAGCTACTAGCTATGTGGATTTGTCATTTTTTTGGTATTCAATGAGTTATAAAACTCAAAATCATCCCCTACGAACATTAATCTCATGCGTATTCATTTGCTTTCCAATTTATCTTCCAAACTACCCAAGCATGGGCAATGTTCCTAAGTGTTGAAGTTTTAAATTTTAGGTTAGAATTTCAATTTTACATTTAGTCAACCCCCCTTCTAGTGCCAATTTTATTGATTTACATTTTGGCATGTGCCAACATTTTAGGCTTGTCTCTCAATTAGCCTCTCTTAAAAGGAGATTCTAAGGATTCTCCCCAAGGTTTGTATCTACCTAGTCTATGCACATTAATATTCACTTAGTGGCTCATTATGACTAGTCCATTCAAGGGGCCTTTGTTTTCAACAACCCCTGCTATTTTACTTAGAATAATTCAAAAAAAAAAAAACTAATTACTTAACATTCATTCCACTTAAACATACTTAACTTCTTAACCTAATAATTCAGAATAATAGTACTTCCAAATTCAAATATCAAAAATAATATATATCTTAATACAACTCCAAGGAAAGTAAATACATTAGGACACAACTAAGATTGGTCCCATAATACAATGGCTACTATTCAAATATAACAAACATATATTACAATTACATTTCCTTCAACAATTCAACCTAATACAATAAATAAATACTAAGTCCTCTGGAGCTTGAGTTGAACCAATTCGTGTAACTTTGAATCTCAAGTGTAGTCTTTAGGTAAGTAGTACTGTTATGGCAAGGGATAAAATCATTTGAGTACTTTTTCACACAATCCATGGACCAATGATCCCCTACACAATCCTATATTTGGAAATAGCTCTCCCTTCATGGATAGGTAGATAGAAAGGTGCATGAATCTAGAGAACAAGCTAGTACCCAAGTGTGTATGATTTCTAAAACTAAACATATAGTGTATCTTATAAAAACCCATTGTATTTCAAGATATCACATTAACATGCAAATCATACATACCAAAGATAATTTCTCACTATACATTATTTAACTTCAAGATTCATACTAAATAAATCCTCATAGAAATCATATCACATCACATGCTAAACATATGGTAAGCAAAGTATACCATTATTCCATCTACGCATGAATGAATCTTACATTATTATTTATCTCAAACCATAAATAATGCCTAAAATTTATACAACTAGGGTAGAATTCACATTAAAACTAGGGATTTCTACTAAAAAATAAGTTCCATACAACTAGACCCCATGATAACCCATATTATCATGGTCTAATGTTCTAAGACATAACTACTAGTTTCTCCACAATCAGTCATACAAGGTAGTAATAAATAGATGGAAACATATGCTTTTAATCAAACAAGTACATATAACAAAACAAGTCCTATAAACACATAAAATTCTAAACTAATATTCATTTACAAGCTCAAGGTTGTTTGCATGCATAATGATGTCCTACTAATTGTTACAAACATAATTTTCAAGTAATAACCAACACATACATTTAATCATTCAATGAAGGTGAGAGTGTAGACTTACAACAACAGTATGTACCATCTAGGTATATACATTTGAGTTGAAGTATTCTATGATATCCCATTCTATTTTAGTTCATTATGCATGAGCACCCTACTTTAGCCATGAACAAACAATCTTACTCTATAAATATTAAATAAGCAAGTACATGATTATACCACCCAAATATACCTTAGATTATACCACACAATACTAATTAGATGAAAATATAATCTCTAGGCACATATCATGTTGTACTATCTTATTTTAGAAATGTCAAATCATTTGAATATAAAATACTCTCACAAAAATATAATGCACACAAGTTTTCATCTTTATATGATGCTACAGAATTTGACCCCACTAACATGTTTTTATAACACTAATAATTATCATAATCTTGAGTAATGATAAGATAGGTTGTGCCTTGTATGAACATAACTAAAATGATAGTTTTCATATGGTTGAAGTTTCCCACTTCATTATATCTCACTACCAATCTATTATTATAGATATATGGATAATATCTAATGCTTCATCCAAGTTATAAAAATTATATGAATACCCAAGTTATCGTATACATATATTTCCATATGAACACCCCTATACACTTTATTTGTTCTAAAGTACAAACTAAAAGATAATATAATTGTGTTAATATGAATATGACCATGATAATCATGGTCATTAAATAAAATGTAACTCAAACTGGCAACACAACTCAGTTGGGAGCGTACCTCAGCCCATAAATTGTTATATATAAAATCCAAGGAAAAATAAAGTTTCATCAAACATTAGATATTGCATTAAAGAGGATATATAGTTTCTTAAACAAACTTGTTGAAATTGCTCAAAAAAATCAGAATTTGGTTTCTTTTATAACGCATCCTTTATCACAATGAAAATGTAGTTTATAATATGAGCCATAATATGTATATATATATATATATATATATATACATATACATATATATATATATATGTATATATATATATATATATGTATATATATATATATATATATGTATATGTATATATATATATATATGTATATGTATATATATATATATGTATATGTATATATATATATATGTGTGTATATATATATATATGTATATATATATATATGTGTGTGTGTATATATATATATATATATATATATATTGCATGCTCACTCAAATATAAATAAACTTAGTCCAATTTGGTATAGCGCCACTCAATTATAGACTCAACATTCAATTATATACTCTGTATTTAATTCTATATGCTTAGCATTTACTTATATAAACTCAGCACTTTAATATGAGATTTGGCATTTTATTTAAGTGACTGGCGTTTGGCATTTTATATACTCAGATTTCAATTTTTATACGTAACATATCACTTTCAATGTACAACATTTAATTTAATTACTCAATGCTTCATTAAATGACTTATGCAGTTATTCAAATGACTCTACATTTCACTTTATTTACATAACATTTCATTTACATACCTTGCTTTTAATTTTGAACACTCAATTTTCTATTAATAAACTCAACTTTTAATTAATAACTAGGCATTTCAATTAAAATTGACTTAGTGATACATATACGGTGTAAAAATTCATTAAACTCAACATTAAATTTTATACACATATTCTTATTATTTGTCTCAGCATTAAAATAAAACGTTGATACCCATTTATATTTAGAATGTAGTTAAAATGCATCCAAGCATAAGGAGAACACAATCATGAAAGGTGGAACATAATTGCTATAAAGGATGTCTTTTGTTTATTTAAAAATAAATTAATATTGTTATTCTTAATTTTTTGCATTACCCTTTTTAATTTTATTCCTATAAAAACATATTGGATTTAGTCATTTAAAAATTTAGTATTATTCACTGGATTACCTTTGAAATCTGGATTAAAAATCCATATATTTGAGAGTATTCAGAATATACTATTAGCAGTTGATCAACTTGGATTATCATGGCCATTATAGTCACATCTATTAAAGTGGCAAATCTAATTATTAAGAAAAAATTTCTTTAAATAAAATATCCTAAAATTAGCTCATGTGTGATGTAGAAGAGTGATTTTTAGAATGGGAAATAAATGGTAGACATGACAGGAGTATTCAAAGTTTATGGTTATATCTTTATGGAAACATAATCCATCTCTTTTTTGGATTTTAAAATAATTAACACTCAATATAAATAAAATTAGATGATTCCTTAACCATTATCTTGACATAAACCTATGTCAAACGCTACCTATATAAAAAGGCTGATTTTTTAATCTTTAATAAGGCATAGTCTATAGTTTAGATACTGACTTAATTTATTAAAATCTCACACAATAATCTATAAATGTTGTCTGAAGATAATGAGACATTTTTAGATAGTGTGAGGTTTTGTTCAAAAATAATACACAGCTACTGTATGTATAAAGTGCTACTCTTTATGTGGTTAACTTTCATTAATGTGTAGAATTTTTGTTTATATCAAGACATAGGTCTAAATAATATATCACAGGCCTAAACAATAAAAGGTAGGTTTAATCACATGGTACATTAGTCAAAATAAGTGGGATGTTGACCAAAAATAGGTAAAATGTAACTATAATAAGCATAGAAAATATAAAATCAAAACTGACCTATATAGGTTTGCTTGGTAATTATTCTTCAGGCTATCTCCCACTATCTCCAACTTTTTTTTCCAAATCTCCTTCATGAGCTTTTATTCTATCTCTCCCTATGAATTTATAAAATTATCCTCCCATCATGCATGGCATCTTAATTTCCTATTCACTACAATTCTCTCTTTTTTAATTTAATATTGAGAATATAAATGGTCATTACATCTCATATCTTAAGCTATTTTAAGCATAAAGTTAAGTTTGATAATTAAAATATTGATATCTAGATTCAAGTTTATCACTTAGTTTCATTCATGTTGATCATATAATTCTTTATGCCATAGTTTTCCAAGTTATTTTAAAATTTGAGGCTAAGTTGACCA
The DNA here is from genome assembly GCA_037957365.1 of Torreya grandis. Classification (NCBI taxonomy): domain Eukaryota; kingdom Viridiplantae; phylum Streptophyta; class Pinopsida; order Cupressales; family Taxaceae; genus Torreya; species Torreya grandis. Next base: position 3,063,780 of record JARHVA010000551.1, read on the forward strand.
AATTAAATAAAGATATCTAAATTTATCTTTTAATGCAATCTCATGCATGATTTAAAAGACTAAGCTTTATTTATCTTTACTCATTATTAGTTCTTTAGGATAAGTCAAGCTTTTGAAAGAAAATAAAGGTAATTATTTTTTAATAAATGTATAAATAGTTTTCTAATTGTTTTCAAAATATGATAACTGAATAATTAAATACTATTCTCATAATTAAATATCTATTTCTTTATTTATTCTCAAAAATCAAGATAATAAAATTAAAGGAATTTAATGCATATCAAGAACTAAATACACATAAAAATATAATCACAACAATATTTCCTTAATTATGCACTAACATCTAAAACATGCTACATATATAACATTTTAAAATCTAATGTGCATGTGTAGGGTCACTAGCAATTCCTCTATCATCTTTAAATCATCCCATCTAGCCCATCCTCTCTGATGATGCTCTCCCACATCATGCTCGGAGAGTAGGATCTATCCTACATCTACCTCAAAATAATTAGGTAGTTAGTCTAAACCATCATATATCAACTAATGATGCAAAACCAATATATATATATATATATATATATATATATATATATATATATATATATATATATATATATATATATATCCACAATATACAAAATAATAAAATACAACTATCACATTATGTATACTAATCAATAATATCACTATCTTATACCAGTATATGTCATAAAACTCAAGTCAAAGTAATGATAATCAGATAATAACCATATTAATTCACTAATTTAAATGTTATTAATTATAAGGTGAAATTGAGATGTGGCATTCTCCCCCCTTAAAAGTAGTCATTGTCCCAATGAATCTTATTTAAACAAAAGTTTTAATTAATAAAAAAGAGTTTAACAACATAAAAATATAGTATTAAGTATTATATCATGTAAATAAATGCAAAATTTATCTAAAGAGCTCATCATAGTTTTCTCATTTAACACCATTCTTAGAGTATTAGTCCTACAAGACCTTACTTTGTGACATTTCCTATTATGCAAATAAGTTTTGTGAATGTCACTTATGCTGGTTAGTTCTATCATGAATACCTTGAGGTCCAGAACTGCAATACAAACCCAATATAACTTTGTAAAAGTTTCACTGACTTTTCCATCAACACATGAGATCATTTACACTATTCAAAACAAATGACCAAGTAGAGTTATAAAAAACCTTCCATCCCCTACACACATCTCTCTAAGCAAGAGAGTGTATTTCTCATATTGCATTAAAGTATTTAGGAAACCTAGTAAGAATGATGTGTATATATTAGTATTATCACTACACTATGTAGCTTCATATAAGTATAACATGTCAATAATGTCACTAATCAATCAAATCTATTAACAAGTATGATGATGAATAGGAACTAAAAATATAATGTATACAAAATCATGGAATACCCATCTATTTTATACTTATGTATGGCCATATGACTGAATTTGACAAGTTCTGCCTATCAAATCCTAGATTTGACAAGTCTATCTATCAGATCCAACTCAACTCCAATCCAAGTCAATGTGAGGCTAAGTAGGAAACTATCCTATCACTTAGAACTCACATTCATAATTCACCACTCTTTCCTCCAGTCTCCATCACCTGATGTTCTCCAAAATATGCATAATGTTTAATGAAACACAAATTTATACTAGCAGTTCATAGAAAGTAATACTATATGATAAATTACTTTAGATATACTAATATACATATAATAAAAATCATACAATCATCCTAAGATTGTATTAAGTTACCACTAATCAAACATAACTATTAACATATTCTACAACTTAACCTATAGTATTATATTCATAGTAAAAAGGAAATAATTTCATAATGAACATAACATACAAAGGCTAAGCATTATATTGTCCCTAATACCTTAAAAGTGAGACAATGTCTCCTTGATTGCATGACTAGCACACAACAAATTGAAAGTTTATCTAAACCTTTTTAGACTACCAAGATGTTCTACACATCTTATACCTTACTTGCTCCCTAAAAAATGTGTATATATAACTTTTTAAAGTAACATGATTCAAAAAGAGAATGATATTTGTCTAAACAAAGGTATATAATAATTATGATCAACTAGAATTAATATAAGTTCGATGTTAGCCATTCCTCATGGTCAAGTTCATAGGTTAGATAAAATAGTGACTCTAAAATGTCACAAAGTGGAAATTAGAGAAATTAACATCTCATAAACAAAACTCCTACATACCCTTACATGGTAAAAGGAGCACTGCAAACCATGTTGCCCAAACACTATTCACTTACCAAACTTGTAAGTGTAGTATTAAAACTTACCTCCACATCTAGAAGAAAAATAATAACCACAAAAAATGCATCAATCCATCTAATCCTAAAAATTTTCTCAATAAGAAGTAGTAAACACTATCCCATGAACTAAAGGAAATAAAACAACAATTTTGAAACAAGTTTCTACCTAAGGAAACTCTAAATCAACATCTTGAAAAATATGAATCTTCGCAGTAGCTTAAAATGATGTAAAAAGAGAGTGAGAGCATAACAATTCAACTCTAAGCTAACCAAGAGAGATGAATATTCTTATCAAGTCTATATAAATATAAGGATGCTAATCCACATAGCAAACTCTAACACATAGGAATATCAAACAAGACATCTACACTTAGCTACAAGAAAATTCTCACCACACTAGGTGGTACCAATCTAGAATGATCTTATAGGATTTCCACTCCTAGGATTTGTGTAAGTATGATACAAAACTAATAATAAATACTTAATTTGAAAGCACTCCATGATTTTTTTTAAACACTCAAAATACATAAACACAAATGGTGAAGGTGATTCGATTACAAAGAAAGATGAAATCACACTCGAGGTGTTTAATCAAAAAGATCAAGAATATGGTAGGAAACTCTTGTTCATAGCTCAAGAATTAATTTATGCACTCTACTACCCATACACCTTAAAACCATCACTAATGAGACACTTGATAAACCAACCCTTTTAATAATTTTAAGGAGAAAAAAATGCTCTAAGGTACACACTCAATGTACCATACACACATTTATATTTCTCCTTTCGGTTACATAGATAGGTATGACAATGCTAATGGACTTATTAGGTCCTAGAGTTTGAGCCACAAATCTAATACCACATGTAAAAACCCCTTAAATTGTACATAAAATAATGCAATAATTTAAAAAAAAAAATTAATTAACATTCATTCCACTTAAACATAATTAACAACTTAACCAAACAACTCAAAATAGTAGTACTTCTAAATTTAAATATTGAAAATAATATTTATCTTAATAAAACTCCAAGGAAAGTAAATACATTAAGACACAACTATAGTTGGTCCCATAATACAAAAAATGTTGTTAAAATATAACAAACATTTATTACAATTACATTTCTTTCAGGCACTTAGCCTAATACAATAAATAAATACTAAAACTTCTAGAGTTTGAGTCAAACCAATTCATGTAACTCTGAATCTCAAGTGGAGTCTCTAGGTAATTAGTACTATTGTGTGGGAGAGAATCATACGAGCACTTTTCTACACCAACCATGAACCAATGATTCCCCACATAATTCCCTATCTATAAATGGCCCTTCCTTCATAGATAGGTATATATAATGGTGCAAAAATCCAAAGAACAAGCCAATACCCAAGTATGTATGATTTCAAAAACTAAACATGTAGTGTATCATAGAAAATCTATTCTATTGTAAGATATCACACTAACATGCAAATCATACATAAAAAATATAATGTCTCACTATACATATTTTAACTACAAGATTCATACTAAATACATCTTCCTAGAAATCATATCACATCACATGCTAAACATAAGAGTAAGCAAAGTATATCATTATTCCATCTACACATGAATGAATCTTATATTATTATCTATCCCAAAATAGAATTAATGACTAAAATTTATACCACCTAGGTAGAATTCACATTAAACTATGGATTTATACTAAAAATAAATTTCATACAACTAGACCCCATGATAACCCATATTATCATGGTCTAATGTTTTAAGACATAACTACTAGTTTTCTCACAATCAGTCATACAAGGTAGTCATAAAACATGGAAGCATACGCTTTTAATCAAGTAAGTACATATAAAAAAGCAAGCCTTAAAAACATGTAAAAGTCTAAACTAACATTTATTTACACATTCATGTTTATTTTCATTCATAATTATGTCCTACTAATTGTTACAACCTTAATGTTCAAGTAATAACCAACATATATATTGAATTATTCAACTATAGTATGTATCATCTGGTTATATATATTTAAGCTAAAGTATTTTATGATATCCCATATTATCATAGTTCATTGTGTATTAGCACCCTACTTCAACCATGAATAAACAATATTATGTTAAAAATATTAAACAAGCAAGTACATAATTATACCACCTAGGTATACCCTAGATTATATTTTACAATACTAATAAAATGAAAACATATTCTCTAGGCACATATCATGATGCACTATCTTATTATATAAAGGTCAAATAATTTGCATATAAATATTCTCACAAAAATATAATGTACACAAATTTTCATTTTTCTATGATGCTATAGAATTTGACGATGTTGACATGTTTTCATAACACTAATAATTATCATAATCTTGAGTAATGGTAAAATAGGTTGTACCTCATATGAACATAACTATTAATGCCATGGATTTGCACCTGGGGTAGGAGGCCGAGCTCCTGCCTTTCCACACACAACAATGGAAACTCCCCTCTCACCTGTGGGACTGGCAAAGCTAGAGGGGACAGTCTCTAGATGAGGGCTAGCTCCCTCTGATGTATCTATTAGGCCCTGGTTTCTCCTACTGCTAACAAATAAAATGAAAAAGGGTGGGATGAAAAGGGAGATAGAGATGCTAAAAATAAAACCTAAGCCTAAAAAGGTAAAAGGTGATACACCAGAAAAGTGTGATCCACTCAGGCCCGAACATACACTTTTCACTGAGAAGAAGCGCCCATACACTTCATCTGATGTGAGAAAACTCTTCTATGTCAGTGAGTCAGGGGTTCGTGGAGATACAAGGAAGAAGGAAATATCAAAGGTGTTCTGAGACACACTTTGACAGCCTATTCATAGGCACCTATACTCCTCTAGGGACACTTCTAGCAAACCTATAAAAGAGAAACTCACAATGCACTAGACATGCTGGAGTCATTCTGTGAAAAGCATCAAAGACAATGAATTGACACAAAAGGAAACATAGACATATGCATGAGTTCAAGTCCAGATGGAGGTAAAAATGCTAAGTCCTGATTCAAGGTAAAAATCTGGCAGCTTTGCCTTACAAGCCTAAGAGATTTTTGGGTAGAGTTTTGCCTTAAGGCTGAGAGTTGATACCTTTCTCAGAATGAGAAGTTTACAATTTATAGAGGAAGAAAGAGGCCATTTTGGTGCCCTTTTATGAGTGACCCATGTGCCTTCTGAGCATTGGGATGAGGAAGCCACCTAAAGATAATGTTGTGTCAGCCCTTGTCATGATTCAAAATTATGGGCTGCACTGTTTGTCTGCTCATCAATGCAAAATGAAGAAAAATGGGTCGCACTGTTCACTGTTTACGCCTCTTGATGATTACATGATAGGTACTGTGTCAACCACTAGAATAACTCCTTGAGTCAACACTTTCCCATGCCACTTGGATCACTTTGTCTATTTCTGCACTTGGCTACTTTGTCTCCTTTGGCTCTTTCTACTACTCTTTGGCTCTTAGTTGAGAGCGCATCCATTTTTGACACTTGTCATAGTCTGTTGCTTGGGCACTTAGAAGACACTTTGAAACATGAACATTGACACATGGTGGCTTCTGCCAAGCTGATAATGGGACGTGGCATCATCTGCTTACTTTTGAGAGTCCTTTGAGAGTCAAGTAGAAGTTGACATGTGGCCAATTCCACCTATTCTTTTCGCTTAAGTAGAAGTATTTTTTGAGATTTCTTTAAAAGGTGACATGTGGCCACTTCTGTAGAACCTTTAGTTTCCTAAGAAAACTTTCAAGACTCTTTTGGTTCTTTACAGACACTGACACTTGGCATGCTCAGCATAGCTCTTAACAACCCATTTGGGCCCACCAATATTCTCTTTGAATAACTAAGCACAAGGAGAAACCTGCAAATGTTGACACTTGTCAGCTTCTATTGAGCCCTGCAGGGGACACGTGGCATGTTTTACTACTCCTAAAAATCATGTCAAAGTATTTTGTGATTGCCACTTGGTGCCTTCTGCGCTCTGGCTTTCTTGGTGTAAAATTTGATGTTTGCGCACCTATCATCGCTTGAAAACCTAACGACTAATTTGCGTGCTTAATTTTGAAATTTTTTTAGATGTCACCATCCTTGGCAAAATTCATCGAGCCTTTTCCTATGGGTCTTTTGCATCGAGCCTTTTCCCATGGACAAAAAGTTTGCAAGAATTACCGCTTTGACTTTTGTTGTTCCTTTAGGTTCTTTGGTTTTAGCCTTCCCCAAATTTCTTTAGACTTTTTGTCTAAAGGAATTCCTTCAAACAAAAAGTCCAAAGGAATTCAAAGCCTTAGTTCTTTTACGTCCTTGGAAATCCTTCAGTGAAGCCTTTGAACTACTTCCTACCCTCCGCAAGGGCTATTGAACCTAGAAGTGCCCTCTACAAGGGCTATTGAACCTAGAAGTGCCCTCTGCAAGGGCACTTTCCTTTCATCTTTGGGATGCCCCCTTGAACCAACCCATTGAACCATTCACTTGAACCACTCGTTGAATCGGTTCAATAGTTCAATGCTGCACGTCGAACCCTTCATTGAACCAACCCATTGAACCGCTCACACTTGAACTGAATGATTGAACTAGTCTGTTGAACCGGTTTAATAGTTCAACACTATGCGTTGAGCCAAGTGGTTAAACCAAATGTTGAACCTGAAGCTGCTTGAACTTGCCAATGAACCTTGCACTAAACTTTTGTTAAACTTTGTCGATGAACTAAGCATTAAACTAGCTGATTGAACCAAAGCTGAAGTGTTAACCAACTGAGTTGAACCAAGTGATGAACCATGGCATTGAAATTGAGTGATGAATTGAAGCTCGATAAACTTATGCAACCTAAAATTGACTGGCTTCAAATAGCAAGGGAAGAAGGGGACCGATTTTGGCCTGTTGGGCAAAAATGGTCAACAAATTGGCGACTCCCAGGGGAAGCATGCCTGCTATACTTAGAGACTAGTTGCCTTGTAGTCCATTGGGCACAGAGTCAGAATGCAGCTTTGAAGAAAGGTTAGCAACATCCCCAAAGATCTAAGAATCAAACATGAAGATTTTTACCCCACACACAAAAGAAAACACACACAAGGCTAAAAACACTACCTGTGCAAACTGCACTCAGGGAAAGTAGGAAAGGAAACTAAAAACAAACTACTATGTACAACTAACCAAGAATATTTGCCTTCCTCCTAGATCAAAAGGAAAACTTCTTAAGTACCCTTCTTGGTGAGAAGACTTATGGTGCCAGGTAATTGGCTAAAAGAAAAAAGGAGTTGGTGACCTGCTCCTCTTGCCTGTCACCTGGATTGGCTTGCATCCAAGTGGATCAGATTCAAACATGCTCCCAACATATGTGTACTCTATTTGTTCTTGGAAGCTTGCTGAATGTTGGTCCTTCATGCTGGTGCATTTTACCAAGAAATCAATGGCTACTGGCTCATCAACATAAGCCCTTTGATATGTACATCTCCCTTGTAGTGCATCATGGTCTGACCCATTTCCTTCTGCTTCATTGAAGACTCTGTCAGACTCATCCTCTATTTCCTCTTGGCCTTCTTGAAGAAGAGTGACTGTGGTGATGTTTGAAATGGAATCACAAAATGATTGTTCATCCCATAGAACATCACCTCTCTATTCAAAAAATTCTTCTTCAAGGCTTTCCTCAAGGGAGACCAGCTTCTCCTTTTCCTCCTCAAAGATCAAGATCTCTAGATGCTCAAAGATATCCTCCTAATCTTCCTCCAACTTATGCTCTTTAGCATAGTCATCCTCCTCATCGAAGAAATAGGGAAGTTCATCAAACAAAGGAAGAGGGAGCTCACCATGCTTATGTTCCTCCTTGTATTGCTGAAACATCCTTATGTATGTGTGCCCTGTGTCTTCTCCATTACTGATGAGGTCTTCACAAGGAGCATTGATGATCTTTTGTTCTTCATTATCACTCATGATAGCCTCCTAAAGAACTACATATTGGATCTTCTTCTCCTCACTCACCTCCTATAGAATAAGTTCCTCCTTGAGAAGGGGTGAAGTGGGAAAACCATGTGGAAGAGGAGGCAGTCCTTGAGCTAGAATTGAATGATTCTCCTCCTTCCACTTGGCTAGCACTTCATCAATATCAAGTGTGGCCTGATAGCTCTCTTGGGGATGTATAGATGGGGTGTGTTTAGACACAGAATGTGCCATTGGGTCTGAACCATCCATCACACATTGACTGAGGAATCTCTCTCTGGATTCCAACTCTTCAATTCTCCTAGCTATATCCTCTTGGAAGAACCTTTCTTGGAGGTCATCAACATCATCATGAGCAGGGATAGCCTCATTTTCTTCAAATTTTTGAGAAAAACCTTTCTTCTCCTCCTTCCTACCCCATGATTCTACTATTTTTCCCTAGTTTAGGATCTCAAAATTAGAATTTTGCTCCTGTGAATAGATAGCAACTTTGTTTTCTCCAAGGTCCTGGGGCTCCTCCACAAGGTTTGGAAGTTTTATCTCTCTTTCATGAAGCAAACTCAACCTAGCCTCTAAAGCTTCAATTTACTTGGCTAGATTATCCTAGAAGAGTCTTTCTTGGAGGTCACCAGCATCATCCTCTTCAAGGCTCTAGGCTGGTTCCTGACATTCCTTCCTCCAACTTGGAATTTGCACATCATGTTGAAGGACTTGGGGAGGTTGAGGAATGCTAGGAAGAGATTGTTGATATACCGAAAGAGTCTCTAGAAGAGGGATGTGCTAGCTCACGATATTTCCCCCAATGGAAGATTCACAATATAAGGAATTGAGAAGATTGATATCCATGGGGGGTTGCTCTAATGCCCTTTGATGTTGGAAAGCCAGGTGCATGGGATTGAGAGTAGATGCATCATATGAGCTGGAGTGAGCAAGTGCTATCTGATAGAAATGATTGTATGCACAAGAGGGGGCTTTCTTTAGAATAGGAAGGGGCACACAAGGCTGACTGCCTTGAATGAATGGATTCCTCCATTTTGGTACCACCTCCTCCATGGATTACAATGCCTGAGCTTGCCTAAACAAACACTCCTCTCTATACATCAGCTCTTGCTGATATCTATATCATTCCTCTAGTCTATTAATCTCTAGGGCCACCTCCCTTATCATTAAAGAGAAACTAGGAGAGCTGCCTGAGGGGATTGCATAAAAATTTGGAGCCTGCTCATAGTCACATGAAGGAAAACAAGGTCCATGATCTTGTGCAAAGGAATTATACATATAAAAGGTGATTTTTGATGGCACCAGGCTACTTAACTAGATGATTTAATTTGGAGTTTCCATTGGTGTTGATGCAAAAGCCTCCAAAGGCTGGTTGGTTAAAGAACACACCAAAAATTCTTCAACTCTATGGATACAACTTGTCCTAGTTGGTCCCACCGAGCGTGTCAAAACTGTTGATGCCATGGATTTACACTTGGGGTAGGAGGTCGAGCTCCTACCTTTCCACACGTAATAATGGAAACTCCCCTCTCACCTGTGGGACTGGCAAAGCTAGAGGGGAGAGTCTCTAGATGAGGGATATCTCCCTCTGATGTATCTATTAGGCCCTAGTTTCTCCTACTGCTAACAAATAAAATGAAAAAGAGAGGATGAAAAGGGAGAGAGAAATGATAAAAATAGAACCTAATCCTAAAAAGGTAAAAGGTGATACACAAAAAAGTGTGATCCACTCAAGCCCAAACATACACTTTTCACTGAGAAAAATCACCCATACACTTCATCTAATGTGGGAAAACTCTTCTGTGTCAGTGAGTCAGGGGTCCATGGAGATACAGGGAGGAAGGAACTATCAAAGGTGTTCTGAGACACACTTTGATAGCCTATTCACAGGCACCTATACTCCTTTAAGGACACTTCTGATAAACCTGTAAAAGAGAAACTCATAACGCACTAGACATGCTAGAGTCGTTCTATGAAAAGTATCAAAGACAATGATTTGACACAAAAGGAAACATAGACATATGCATGAGTGCAAGTCCAGATGGAGGTAAAAATGCTAAGTCCTCATTCAAGGTAAAAATCTAGTAGCTCTGCCTTACAAGCCCAAGAGATTTTTGGGTAGAGTTTTGCCTTAAGGCTAAGAGTTGATCCCTTTCTTAGAATGAGAAGTTTACAATTTATAGAGGAAGAAAGAGGCCATTTTGGTACCCTTTTATGAGTGACCCATGTGCCTTCTGAGCATTGGGATGAGGAAGCTGCCTGAAGATAATGTTGTGTCAGCCCCTATCATGATTCAAAATTATGGGCCATGCTGTTTGTCTGCTCATCAATGCAAAATGAAGAAAAATGGGTCACACCATTCACTATTTACACCTCTTAATGATCGCATGGTAGGTAATGTGTCAACCACTGGAATAACTCCTTGAGTCGACACTTTCCTGTGCCACTTAGATCACTTTGTCTATTTCTGTGCTTGGCTACTTTGTCTCTTCTGGCTCCTTTTGCTACTCCTTTGGCTCTTAGCTGAGAGTGCATCCATTTTTGACACGTGTCATAGTTTTCTGCTTGGGCACTTAGAAGATAGTTTAAAACGTGGACGTTGACACATGGCAACTTCCACTAAGCTAATGATGGGACATGGCATCATCCACTTACTTTTGAGAGTCCTTTGAGAGTCAGTGAAGTTGACACATGGCTACTTCTGCCTATTCTTTCTGCTTAACTTAGAGGATTTGGAAGTATTTTTTGAGATTTTTATAGAAGGTGACATGTGGCCACTTCCATAGAACCTTTAGTTTCCTGAGAAAACTTTCGAGACTCTTTTGGTTTTTTGTGGATGCTGACACTTGGCATGCTCCGCATAGCTCTTAACAACCCATTCAGGCCCACCAGTCTTCTCTTTAAATAATGAAGCACAAGGTGAAACCCATGGATGTTGACACTTTTCAGCTTCTGTCAAGCCCTACAAGGGACATGTAACACGTTTCACTACTCTTAAAAAGCATGTCAAAGTCTTTCGTGGTTGCCACTTGGTGCCTTCCATGCTTTAGCTTTCTTGGTGTAAAATTTGATGTTTACATGCCTGTCATTGCTTGAAAACCCAATGGCTAATTCATGTGCTTAATTTTGATGGTTTTTGAGATGTCACCATCCTTGGCAAAATTTGTCAGGCCTTTTCTTGTGGGTCTTTTGCATCGGGCCTTTTCCTACAGACAAAAAGTCTGCAAGAATTGCCGCTTTGACTTTCGCTATTCCTTCAGGTTCTTTGGTTTTAGCCTTCCCCAAATTTATTCAGACTTTTTGTCTAAAGGAATTCCTTCAGACAAAAAGTTTGAAAGAATTCAAAGCCTTAGTTCTTTTGCATCCTTGGAAATCCTTCGACGAAGCCTTTGAATTGCTCCCTGCCCTCCACAAGGGCTATTAAACCTAGAAGTGCCCTCTACAAGGGTTATTGAACCTAGAAGTGCCCTCCATAAGGGCACTTTCCTTTCATCTTTGGGATGCCCCCTTGAACCAACCCATTGAACCATTCACTTGAACCACTCATTGAACCAGTTTAATAGTTCAACGCTGCGCACTGAGCCCTTTGTTGAACCAACCCATTGAACCGCTCACGCTTGAACCAAATGATTGAACCAACGCATTGAACCAAATGATTGAACTAGTCCATTGAACCAATTCAATGGTTTAACACTGCATGCTGAGCTAAGTGGTTGAACCAAATGTTGAACCTGAAGGTGCTTGAACTTGCCAATGAGCCTTGCACTAAACTTTTGTTGAACTTTGTTGATGAACTAAGCACTGAACTAGCTGATTGAACCAAAGCTGAAGTGTTGAACCAAGTGATGAACCATGGCATTGAACTTGAGTGATGAACCAAAGCTCGATGAACTCATGCAACCCCAAATTGACTGGCTTCAAATAGCAAGGGAAGAAGGGGAGCAATTTTGGCCTATTGGGCAAAAATGGTCAACAATAACTAAAAGGGCAGTATTTATATGGTTAATTTTTTTTGCTTCATTAAATCTCACTACTAATCTATTATTATAGATATATGGATAATATCTAATGCCCTATACAAGTTATAAAAATTATATGAATACCCAAGTTCTCGTGTACATATATTTCCATATGAACAACCCTATACACTTTAGTTGTTATAAAGTGCTTATTAAAAGATAATATAATTGTGTTAATATAATATGACCATGATAATCATGATCATTAATTAAAATGTAACCTAAGCTAGCAATGCAACTCAATTCAGAGTATAGCTCAGCCCATAAACTGCTATACACAAAATCTGAGGCAAAATAAAGTTACACCAAACATTCAATCTTGAATTAAAGAGGATACAGTTCCTTAAACAAACTTGTTGGAATTACTCAATAAAAGTCATAATTCTGTTTCTTTTAAAATGTAGCCTTTATCACAATACAAACTTAGTTTATAATGTGAGCCATAATATGTATTAATTTTTTATTATATGCTCAATCAAATATAAATAAACTTAGTCAAATTTGGTAAAGCACCACTCAATTATAGACTCAATGTTCAATTCTATACTCCATATTTAATTTTATATGCTCAACATTTACTTATATAAACTCAACTCTTTAATATGATACTTGGTGTTTTATTTAAGTGATTGGAGTTTGGCATTTTATATGCTCAAATTTTAATTTTTGTACATAACGTATCACTTTTCATGCACAACATTTCAATTAATTACTCAATGCTTCATTAAATTACTTTTGCATTTATCCAAATGACTCTATGTTTCACTTTATTTACACAATGTTTCATTTACATATCCTATTTTTAATTTTAAACAATCAATTTTCTATTAATAAACTCAACTTTAAATTAATAACTGGGCATTTTAATTCAAATTAACTCAACAATATATATAAGGCATTACAATTCATTAAACTCAACATTAAATTCTATACACAACTTCTTATTGTTTGACTCAGTGTTAAAATAAAATGCATCCCATTTATATTTAGAATGCATCCAAGCATAGGTGGAACGTAGTCATTAAAGGTAGAATGAAATTGCTATAAAGGATGCCTTTTGTTTATTTAAAACTGTATCAATATTGTTGTTCTTATTTTTCTACATTATCCCTTTTAATTTTATTCCTATAATAACATGTTGGATTTAGTCATTTAAAAATTTAGTGTTGTTCACTAGATTGCCTTTGAAATCCAAATTAAAAATCCATATATTTGAGAGTATTTAGTATATACTATTGGCAGTTGATCAATTTGGATGATCGTGGCCATTGTAGTGACATCTAATAAAGTGTTAGATCTAAGTATTAATAAAAAGTTTATTAAAATAAAATTTCCTAAAAGTATCCCATGCATGATGCATAAGAGTGAGTTTCAAAATGGGAAATAAATGGTAGACATGATAGGAGTATTCAAAGTTTGTGGTTATATCTTTATGGCAACACAATCTATCTCTTTTACAGATTTAATAATTATTAACAATCAATCTAAATATAATTAGACACTACCTTAACCATTATCCTGACATAAACCTATGTCAAACATTGCCTATATAAAAAGACCATTTTTATCTTTAATAAGGTGTAGTCTCTAGTTTAGACATTGACTTAATTTATTAAACTCTCAAATAATCTATAAATGTTGTCCAAAGAGAATGAGACACTGTTAAATAGTGTGAGGTGTTGTTAAAAAATAATACATAGCTAATTGTATGTATAAATCACTACTCTTTATGTGGTTAACTTTCATTAATGGGAAAATTTTCCATTTATATCAACACATAGGTATAAACAATGTAATGCAAACCTAAACAATAAAAGGCAGGTTTAAGAAAATGGTACACTGGTCAAAATAAGTGGGATGCTGACCAAAAATAGGTAAAATATGTGAACATAGGATTGCAATAAGGGAATATTAGTATAGTGTTGGTGTATGAAATCAAAATCTAAAATAAAACACTAATATCTAACAACTTAAGCCTATCTCAAGGAGGGAGCATCATGAACAAAACTAAATGGAAAACATAGATATAATGTAAAAAGACAAATTATCTTTCACATTCCTTGGATGCTCTAAATGGCTTATTGAAGTGGCTTGCTCAGCTTATGCTCAATGAGTCTTCATCAAAGGAGGCTTGGCTATCTCTTCTTATCCTTGGCACCAATGTCTTTGTGGCTTTGGCTTGGCTCAACAATTGGGCATGCTAACACTACATCAATGGCTTAAGAGAGATTTTTAGCATTATAAATTTACACCAAAAGAGCTTAAAATTATGAGTGTGAGGCTTTCTATTTATAGATTTTTGCAAATGATCAGAATGAACCTAAATCCTCCATCTCAAGATGAAGATATGTGGCTAAGAATCCATTCAATTTTGGAGGCTAAAATCAATAAATTCCCTCATAAATATTTGTGATAGAGAGGTATTAAAGAGGCATGGGAGGGTTTAACCAGATATTTTATGCATTTATGGCCTAGGAATGCCTTCCCAAAAAAAGATGTCACTTGATGATGGAAAAACTTATAATCAATTTCCAAAAAGAAATATTCAACAAGTTCCATGTAAAATTAACTTAAGCTCTTGATTCAAATTAATTATCCTTAAACATGATTTATTAATTTTGGTGCAAATCTTGGAAATTGGTGCACAAATTAATCAAACTAGTCAAAATGTCATATTATTGGATTAAAATTTGACTAGATTGGAATTAGGATGTGATGTTAGATGCATTAGAGTTGTTATCCCATTTATGATGTTGTCAACACAAAATAACAAAGGCACATGTCTCATGCAAAAAAAATTGGTAGAAAAGAGCAATCCAGAGCATCCTAGTGCAAAATCATCATTTTGACTTGAAATGATTTGATCAAAGTTAGTTATTTCATAAAATGTAATTCCTCATTTAGGAATAAATTGGCTACAATTGGAACTTATATATGATAGGTTCACATCATTTAGCATGTTTTAGTGTTTTTAGCCTAAATTGTGCATTTTGGTAGAAATTGGTCTGAATCCTGGTTGGAGGTTATTGGTGGCCACTTTTAGGTGTCTACAGTTTGCCCTCATTTGGGAAGGAATTGAAAGCTATATTCATAGTAATATCTTATCAAATAATGAAAATGTCTTGTATACCTACAACTTCAATGATAATGGATGAACTGTATGATGGCCCCTCAAGGGAATGATTGGCATAAGAAGGTTGGAAAATGGTCCCTTAAAATAAAGAAGAAAAATGAGGGGACCAAACATATGAAGATAATGGGTGAGAATATAATGAGTTTGAAAAATTAGTCAAAATCACTAAGAATGCAAGTGGAATGGTGTACAATGGTTTACCTAAAGGTGATTATAAGCATTATACCTTGATAGTGGCAATGTGGTATGATAACACAATGATTTATCCAAAGGTTGTTATAATCATTGAGAAGATAGATCTACCCCAATTAGGATAGACAAATAAGATAAAAATATGCCCCTATTTGGATTAAAAAACAAATTTGGTGAGAACACAATGATTTGCCCAAAGGTGGTTATAATCATTGATAAATATAGATGGGATGGTGTATAATTATTTTCTCATAAGAGGTTATAATCATTAGACCCTGATTATGGAAAATATGATTGATTTTATGATGATTATGATAAATGAACATAGAGGGTAATGATGAATTGAAATAACCTACTAGTAGGGAGATGCTCATTTAAAATAAAAAAGATTGAAGTTCTGTCATTATTAATTACTCTACTTGGGATATGATTGGGATGTCACTAATGCTAGTGCTAAGAAGATGTTGATGCCACCATTGTTGAGTAGACTTATTGAAGTTGAGTTTTTTTGTATCACTATACGGTAAGCATCATGATAGAATGCTATGAAGACTGGGTCAAAAGATGTATAAGGATTGACTCCTATAATCTAATATTCAAGGGAAAATAGTGCACAAATGATAAAAACCATGATGGCAATGTAGATAGATGAATATGGATGGATTCAAGTATAAATGCACAAGGAATTACTCAATGAATGCATATAGACTGAATCAAGGCAACAATGCTGAAAGCAAATAAACAAGCACATGAACAACAAATTAACAAACAAGTAAAGAAATAAATAAGAGTTAGTCCTAATGTTAGTACAAATAATGCAAAAAACATTGCCCCTAGAAAATAGGTGATAATTTAACAAACAAACAAGATGGGGGAGAAAGAAGAAAATTAAGGGGGTGTTCAAGATGTCTCCATATGCACTAGGCAAGTGGATGTTATCTACATAGTTCCATGGATGTAATATCCAATAAAAAACTTTAGGCCAAATGTAGTTCTCCCAAGAAATGGGAAAAAAAGATAATGGAGGAAAAAAACATAATGGATGTGATAGAAGAATAGGAATGGTCTTAAAAAATGGTAAGTGCATGGGAGAAAAGGCTAAAAAGGATGGGGAAACTACGCGATAAATTATTTACTTGTGACTTGGTGAGGGTTCCTAGAATCTTTAAGGCAAAGAAGTGGTCCATGTTTTTGGTTTTTCTAACAATTTTACAATTGTTTTTAGAATTTTTGAGTATCTTAACTCGGTCGAGAATGATGAGATACTAAACAGTTCAAGATCATAAAATTATGAGAGCATTACTTAGGTTGCTCACAAAATGGTGAGAGCATGGTTGAGGTTGATCATAAAATAGTGAAAATGTGGCTTAGGTTGCTCATAAAATGGCAAGATCATGGCTTAGGTTACTTGTAAAATGGTGAGAGTGTGGCTTAGGTTGCTTGTAAAATGGTGAGAGCATGGGTAAAGGGTGAATGAGTTGACCTCAACAAGTATTGAGTACTGCTTACATAATCCCAAGATGGTACCTCAAGTCATTATAGTTCTACCTTTTAATGGAGGAATCTAACTAGTGTAGCAACCAATTCAAACAAAATAGTCACAATTGGTATAAAGGCATAGTATAACATAGGAAACGGTTAGCTAGTATGTAAAAGAATGATAAACAAATGTTTCCCTTAATTTTCCCATAGGTGGTTATAACTAGGTTACAATGATATAGGTAAATGATACTAATTTTCCTATAGGAAATTATAATTAGTAATAAGATTGTTGAGACACTAATTTTCCCATAGGTGATTATAATCAAGTGTGCTTGGTATAAAGAATGGAACAAGAAAGGAAGGATGCAATTTCTAAACTTATATGTTATTGCTCTAAAATAATACCTCTATTTGGAATGTGTGAAATAATTATGAAACTTGGATCTAAATCCTCTTGCCAAAAATGGCTATGGAACCAAATAGAATATAACCAATGTCATAGGGATAGGTAGGGAGAGAAAAAATAACTCGATTGATGGGGAAGGGTATGATAGAATGGATATACGATAGGAAAAATTGATAGGTTGGTATGATGATAAGAAGGTAAAATGGTATAGTACAAAGAAGAAGATTGATAAAATGATAAAAATTGAAATGGTCCTTATAGAAAATACACCAAGTCAATCAAGTGTAGTATCGCTTGAGGTGGATAATGTTCATCAGCTCATAAAGTTTGTGTTTGTCTAGTGTGGTGAGCCTGTATACTCTTGTTCCATGGTTTGCCATAATTTTGAAAGGACCAACCCAATTGGGTTTGAACTTGCCTTTATGATTATTTTTTATTGTGGTATTATTTTGGTTCTCTTTAAGCATAAGATCACCAATTTAAAATTCTCTATGTTTCATGCATTGATTGTAGTGGCCTCAAAGTCAGTTTTGATAGACTCAAAGATTGTTTACCACATCCATGCATTTCTCATCAAGTAAATTTAGCTTTTACAAGTGACCTACTTGATAGTCATTGTCATCTAAGACATACTTAAAAAAGATGCATAGAAAAGGCAACTTGACCTCAATGGGAAGAATGGCCTCAGTACCATAAACAAGTGAATATGGAGTGGATCCTATGGGTGTATGGTGATTGGTATGGTATGCCCAAAGGGTACAGAATATCTAAAGCTACCAATTGTGATTGACATCATTGATAATATTTTTGAGAATATTGATAATAGTTTTATTTGATGCTTTGGCCTGAAAATTACCTTGAGGGTAATATGTTGTGGAAGAGTGTTGTGTGATGTTATATTCAGCACATAGCTTTTCAACATCCTAGTTTTTGAATGAGCCTCTATTATGAGATATAATGTTGGAAGGGATATTGTAGCAATAAATGAGATGGTTGAAAATTAACTTGGAAATTTGCTTTCTAGTCACGTAGTTGAGGGGTATAGATTCAACCCACTTAGTGAAATATTCAATGGCAGTAAGGATATGGTTATGGCCATTGGATGAGGTGGGATTGATCTTCTTAATGAGATCAAGGCTGCAAGTATAAAATGGCCATGGCATTAACATTGGTTTTAAAGTCTAGTAGGAGCATGAATTATATTAACATCATCTGCATCCATCATGGGCCAATAATAACTAGTATGCAAGAGATTTTTGGATAAGATTACCCTATTGGTGTAGGATCCATATACTCCTTTGTGAACTTCCCATAATGCTAGTATAGACTATGCCAAATTCAAACAATGAATTAGAGTTTCATCAAAATTGTGGTGGTATAGGGTTGATGTGAATAAGGTATAATGAGAGATTTGGTGAATGAAGGCTTTAGATTATTTTTGGGATAGGCCATGTGGCATAATTTGGTCATGGAGGTAGTTGTAAAGGTCTAAATACTAGATAGAGATAGGACCAACAATATCACAAATCATTATGATGGTTAAATGTGCATGAGCTAGTGTGAGAAAATTCTCCATGAGGAACTAATACTTTTTAGCCATGTCTATTTGTCGAATAAGAGATCTAATAGTGGACATTGCATCTGTTGTTCTATTGTTTACCCTAGGTATATGTTTAAACTAAATGTCATAATTTTTTTGCTTGAGAGTGTCAACCATTGCCTTGTATGGAATTATCTTGTCATCTTTGGTCTAAAAGTGGTATGTAACTTGATTGATGATCAACTAAACATCACCATAAACCTTGAAATGAGATATGTTCCATTGTATTGCTTCTCAAAATGCTATAACAAGTGCTTCATATTCAGCCATGTTGGTTGTACAAGGAAAGTTGATGTTGAATGATTTAGGGATTAGATCCCTTTATGGTGTAATAAATAAAATTCCTACCTCCAATCCATGTGTTGTGAATGATCCATCAAAATATAGCTTCTAGTGTTGCTCCTCAAGAGGTGTGTCAATGATGGTCATTATAGATTCATCAGGAAATTGGAATGTGAATGGTTCTATATTAGCAAGGGGTGCTTCAAATCTGTAAGAACTTGCCCCTTAATGGATTTTTGGTTGATGTACTTGATGTCAAACTCACTGAGAAGAATGATCCATTTAGCCATAAGGCCTTATAAATCTAGTTTAGATAGTAGATATTTGAGTGGATCTACTTTTGAAATAACCATGGTCTTATTGTTTAACATGTAATGGCATAGTTCTGAGCTATGAAGACCATGGATAAATAGGTTTTTCTATGGCTATATAATTATGTTCATAAATGAATATTTTATGAATTAAATATTACATAGGATGATTCTTTCCATTATCTTTGTGTTGAGCTAGAAGTGCCCCTAGGGCACTGACAGTAGCAGATATATATAACAAGAATGACTTTTCTAGCATATGAGGCAACAAAATAGGTGGATTCACTAGATAGTCTTTTAGCTACTAAAAATATATCTATAAGTGATCATCCTAGTGAAATGTGACTCCCTTATTTATAAGATGTGTTAAAGGATGGAATTTTGTAGCTAGCTATGATATGAAGTGTCAGATAGACTAGATCTTGCCTTAAAAACTATAGAGCTGCTTCAAATTAGTCAGTGGTGGCATCTCTATTATGGCTTGGATTTTGGTTAGATAAAATTCAATGCCTCGATGAGACATAATGAAGCCAAGAAAATTTCCTAATGTGACTCCAAATATGCAGTTCATAGGATTAAGTTTGAATTTTTACTCACATAGTCTTTCAAATATTTTGCATAGAATTATTGGATGATCGACCCTAGTATTTGATTTACCAAGAATGTCATCAACATAGTATTCAATAATTTCATGCATCATATCATGAAATATGATGTTCATGGATATTTAAGAGGTGGACCCTACATTTTTAAGACCAAATAGCATAACTTGATAACATAATGTTCCCCATAAAGTGGTGAACACTATCTTGTGTTGGTATTCTAGTGCTATCCTAATTTGGTTGTACCTTAAAAAGTCATCCATTAATGAAATCATCTCATAACCCACTATGGATTCAATGATCATGTCAATGTTTGGCAATGAAAAATCATCCTTGGGGCAAGCTTTGTTTATATCATGGAAATTAGTATAGATTTTGATTCCTTCTAGCTTTTTGCTAACTAGCACAACATTAGAGATCCACTCTGAATGGTCAATTGATCAAATACATCCTACTTCCAAGATTTTTTCCAACTTTTTATTCATTAATATACAAATGTGAGGATGCATCTTATGCAACTTTTATTTTACTAGTTTGGCACTAGGATTTACCACAAGGTGGTGTAGAACCAAGGTAGGATCCAAACATAGAATATCAAAATATGCACATGCAAATATGTCAATAAATTATCTCAAAAAGGTTTTAAGGACTTCACACTCCTCAATAAGGGACATGCCTAGCTTAATCCACTTTAGGTCATCTAGGGACTTGATGTTCACTTATATTTATTCCTCTACTAGAAGGGTTGAGCCATCTTCAAGGATAGTGGGCAATGATCTAAACTGATTGGCAACATTAGAGTCCTATGTTAGGATTAGCTCTTTGAGTTCCCCTAGGCATGATGAATTAGAGTCCCCCAATAGGAGGTTTGGCCATGTAAAAAAAATATTGGAAACTCTTAAATGATTCAATCAAAGGCTTGTTGTTTGAAGAAGGTTGAACACCCCCATCTAATGACACTTGAAATAGGTTTTCACCACTAAATTGACCTTTTTATTTACTTTTTCCTTGGTTAGAAAGTGCCTCAAAGAGGTTTACACTTTGGGACCTCAATGGTTTAATTATTTGATTTTGGTTAAGGGTGTTCATCTACTATCCAAAATAGGCTTTAGGATCTAACTTGATTGAAAATCTTGATTTATGGCCCCCCAACAAAACATTGTCTCTAAGGCTAATAAAATCATAGAAAGCTTCATCATTTTGAAACTCATCAATTGGAACATTAGACTCTTATTGGTCTCAGTCTTTCAATTAGGGACAATATAATGGTAGTGGGTTGTGTTGAATGACTGGTCTAAGGGTACAAATAGAATAAGGGTTAAACAAGTTGGTGTTAGCTAGGTCATCAAAAAGGATATGATCAGACTTTACTTCATTTTCAGCATCCTCATCACTAGTTTATGGTGATGGAAAATGATTAAGGTACACGAGGTCACCCCCATGTGATTTAAATCCAATTACATAGGGCCCTTTATATTTTGTCATGAAAATTGGCTCAAGTGTTCCTTATTGATTTGGTCTGAGGCCTCCTTCATAGTCTTGATTATTCATGATCGTATTGGGAATAGGATACTTTGCATTCTCATAATAATCAACTTGTTTGTCATTATACAACCATGATTCATCTCCTTTGAGAGGGTCATGTTCTAGGCCAGATGTCGATATAAATATGATGGGTCCTGGATTACACTTCTTACCTTTGCCCTTTGTTACCATTCTAGATGAAGTGGCTTGGCTTTAGGTCTTCCAAAGGACTTTGGGTTCTATGGAAGGTTTAAAATTTGAAAGGTATCATGGGTTAAATAATCTCTTGGGCCATTAGGTGAGATTGTATAATGATTAGATATCTCAAGAGGTAGCATGTGGGAGAGGGAATCAAGGGTATTAGGATCAATGCAGTTGTCCCCCAGAAAATCAAGGAATATTAACATTCTCTTATCATGATTGGTTACTGGATTCATACCTAAATGATAGTTATAGATCTTGAACTCGGCCTCTAGGTATTTGTAGTGTTTGTAGGGATGCAAATCTCTTGGTATACAAACTTCCATCCCTAAGTGGGAGAACTTGATACATTGGTGTAATGTTAATGCGACTACATGAATTTAATGTAACCAAGGTCTACCTAAAAGCATATTTTATGACAAATTAAGATCTAACACATGGAAAAGTGTATCATGGGTCAAGGTCCCAAGGATAACTGGTAAACAGATGGCACCTTGTTATTCTCATTTTTCATTATCATAGGATTTGATGGTTATCATTTCTACTTGAAGATCTATTTTTGTGTACCCAAGAAGCTTGATGAGCTTTAGAGACACTATGTTGAGACTTGATCAATTATTTATAAGGACACATTTCACTTTGTGGTACCAATTTATTCAAACTTTAATGTACAAGGGTTTGTTATGCAGTGGGCCAAGGGATGACATATCACTTTGGTTGAAAGTGAATTATTAGGATGGAGCTAGATGTCGAACCAAATCTTGGTATTTATCAGGGGATATGCCAATTGAAATAGTGGATTGGCTAAGGAACTTGTTTAGCATGTTTTTATGGATTATTGATGTACACAACAAATCTAAAATGGATATTTGTGTTGGCATCTTTTGTAATTATTCCACAATGTTAAACTTATTTTCTTGGTCAATGTTAAATGGCTTGTTTTGAGGTATAGGTATAATAGCTAGTTGGGTGATGGGTGAAGTGATAGATGGTTTTGGGCCTGGAATGGTAATCTTTGACCTCTGAGTTGTGATTACACAATCAAGATTAAATATAGGACCATGATTGCTAAAAAATGATGGTGATGGTGGGGGGCCATATAAGATAAGTCTTAGTTGTTGGTGCACTTTCATGTGGTCATGAGGCAATAATGAGTTATCAGTATAGGATCTAAAATTAGTAATCCTTACTTGCTAGTATGCTTATATGCAGTCCCATGCCAAGGAATAATTATCAATATGAGTTAGTTGATTGTAATTATTTAGCAAAGGTCTTGCTTGATTGGTATTTGGTCTCAAATTGATGGAGATGGTGTTAACACAACCTCCTACAATATAACCTACAACCTTATTTTAGTCATGTACAACTACATGGTAAGTCTGTTGGTTATTTACATTATAACCTTGGTTTTGTCCATTGTTTAGATATCATTGGTTCTAGTATTGGTGATTATGTTAATTTTGTTGGTTTGGCCTTGGTTGTTTAAACTATTGTTGTTGGTTTTATACTGGCCATTATTGTTATTTTTGATATTATTTCTACTATGGCTGGTTATTATGCTATGGAAAAGGGATTTTAAAGATTCCAAGGTTTTGATTGGAAGTGGAAGTGCCACCATCCAATATTATCTCCCCATTCTCCAACATATTCTGAATCAAATGTTTAATTTACACATAATGGTGAAAATTATGTCCATTAACTCAATAATATTCATATAATTTATTTTGGTGGTACCAATCAGGATAAGGAATGCCCTTGGGATAATGTTCTAGTATAGGCCAATTAATCAGATTAGTGGTGGTGAGTTTTTAAAACATAGATTCAATAGGTTTTCCAATGTCACTAAAAATGTGATGAGTAGGCACTGTTGTCATTGGAGGAGGAGATTGTAATGGCAAAGGATGTTGTATTTATTGTGCAGGCTTGGGCGATTACATTTGTTATGTTTGCTAAATAATTTATGGGTTAGGAATAATTTGCATATGCTATGTAGGCTGAGTAGATGGTGTTTACACTATTTAGACATGTCTTGACTCTGTTACTCTATTTCCAACAGCATTTTTGTTGTGATTAAATTGCTTTAGTCTATCATTGTTACTAGCTTGTGCTAGTTGTAATGTTTATGCTTGGACTTGATGTTGGTTTTGGCCATTTCCTTGATTGGTACCTTGATTCTAATTTAATGAAGTAAGCTTGATGATCCATTTGTTAATAAGGGATCACTCGATCAACAAACCTTTGTCAATGATCTCTTTAAAGGCATGCACACATTGTAGTTCTAGATGATAAGATATCTCATTGTGAAATTTTTTGGTAAACACAATGGCTAATTATTTATCTAGTAAACTATGGGTAAATTGTATTGTAATGGATCTCCATCACTATAGATAACTTACAAAACTCTCACTGGCCTTTTTCTTTACTTGCATCAAGTTGACCAATGAAATCTCATGCTCAAGATTATATGAAAAGTGCTATACAAACTTGTCTAAAAGATCATCAAAATATGATACAAAATTCTTAGGAAACTTTAAAAACCATTCTAAGGCTTGTTTTTATAGACTCCTTGGGAACAAGAATAAAATTTATATATCACTATATTCCACTAGTTGGCATGTAACAAAGAACTTGATCAAATGAGCCTCAGGGTCACCTTTCCCCTTGTATTTATCAAATTTTGATATTTTGTATCTAGGAGGAAATGGCATCTTCAAGTACTCCATGTTAAATGGATAAGAACACATGTCATACAACTTAAACTTTTTGGTTTGTTTCCCAGCTTAGATGGGAATAATTACATCCTTCATCTATTATAGTTCTTGGGATAGTAAATAAGAGGGAACATTAGTTTGAGGTGGAATAATGGCCTAGGTAGATGGTTAAGTGGTCACAAGTGGATCACTTTGACTGGGGTATAATGGAGGTATTTTTTGGGGTACATTGGTTTGGTTGGGAAATAGACCAAGAATATGCATATATGGATTAGGGTTTGATTGTTGAAATTACACATACTATGGTGATATATTTTGGTTTGGATTAGGTATATAGGCTTGATTTTGAGGATTTTGAGTTTGGGATGGAGGGATATGGTTATACTATGCCTATTAAGGTTGAATAGGGACATGTTACCAACTAATTGAACCTTGTTGTTGAGGGGGTACTTGTGAACCAAGACCCTATCTTTGAACTAGGGGCACATTTTACACAAAAGGCAAAGGTTGCATGATCAGTACTTGAGGAACATTGGAACCTCTTTATTATGCAAATCCAAATTGAGAAATGGATGCATGTTAGAGATTCAATATTTTTTACTAACCAATAGTCATACAATATTGATTATACATAATTTGTCTTTGAATTGGTATATTGGTATGTAAGGAAATAGGTATGTTCATTGCTACCTAATGGGGTAGAACATTAGTTTCCCCCTATTAAGGTGGTAATATGTTTTACCTATGCTATGTTGGTATGTTTGATTGTGCCTATTTATTAGAACACTAGATGTTACCTATTGGGAAGGAGTAGGATTCATCACATTTTGTTATTGAGGCATGGCATTGGTTGTTGGCTAGCTACCTAACCCTGTTGGTTGAATGCTTGAAGAAGTAACTAGATGAGGATTAGTGATAGTAGTTGGCTAAGGTTGGGATGTAGAAACTCTTACCCCCTAATTTTAAGAACCACTTATGGTGTTAACTAAAGGTACACTTATTTTTAGACTAGTTGTTTGTGTAATTATACCACTTTGGTTTGGATTGGATATTGCTTGCATATTGTCCATTGTGTTTTGCTCAATACTCTACATAGAAGTAGAATACACTTCTTCTATGGTTGGCATATGAAACAAGTTATAAACCAAAGTGTTTTGCATGAATGCATCTATACCCTAATTAGATTGACCAGTTAATTATATTAACACTCATATTGAAAGAACTAAATCTATGAGAGACTTACTTGGCATGGTAATCTGATTAAAATTATATGCTAGGTTCAAGTAAGTTTGGTATGCTATCTGCATCTATAAAAAATGATCCTCCATGAGGTCATTTATTTTGAAAATAATACTAGGGTCTTGATATACCATTAGAGCTAGAGCTAAAGGATTATTGGAAGAAGCCTATTGACTATATAGTATGTTGTGAGGCATTCTTACTAGACTTGGAAAATTATCATGGGAGAAGTCTGCTAGAAACTTAGCCCCTACTTATATATCTCTAACCAAAATATCATCTTTATTTTCTAATAAGTGACACTTAAACAAATAAGGGTCATATATTGATGGTATAGTAACATAATATAGCTATTGAGGAAATGGTTCCTTAATTGTAGGTACCACAACTAGGTATTGCTCCATTATCTCATGATCTTTCTCTAAGTATGGAGGTGTGTTAACCAAATAATGATCCAATGGGTCTTGGTTTTGTGCCCTTGTTCGAGTGTTATAACATGGATAAGTATTTGTCTCATAAGCAACATTGTCTACATAGGGGTCTTAAACCATTTCTTCTTATGCGACCACATTAATAAATCTTGGATTGTACATGAGGTCAATACGAGTGTAGGAAACCATATTGGGGTCCATAGTAAATGTTTCATGACAAAAAGGAATAGAGTTATACAACTTTGAAAAAGTGATGTCTAAAAAGAGGTTCAAACTTCATCTAACCTAGTCAAAAGGATGGATATGTATATCCAAAAATATTGATGCAATGATTTGTGACAAAACAAGTTATCATCAAGTATCTAATGTTACACATATCACACACAAAGGACAAGTAAAGGGACCATAAATTGAAATGCCAATTTATAGTGTCAAAGTGTTTCAAACCAGTCTAATCTAGGAAAAACAAAAGTTGTTAGGTATTTTAGCCAAATGCGACATCAAAGTCCAAGCTCAAAAAAAGGTACATGCTAGGACTTTTATCCAAATAAGATCAAAATTTATACTTTAAACAAAAATGAGATATGTAATCTAATATATTTGAAACACTTATAACAAAAATTAGGCATTTGACTTTTGGATATAAACTTGATTGATAAGTACGAGGTATGAAATAAAAGGCACTTAGAGATAGTTTAATTTCTCCCAAATAATGGCACAAAATTGATTCTTTTAACTGATAAACTAGACAAAGGTGAATGATGTAATCATACTAGACAAAGACTCATAAATTTATACTTGAAATGGTTAGAATTTTGTAGAAAACTTGGACTCTATGTAAATAGATCTATGAAACAAGTTTCAAAATAATTTAAGTAGCACAAAAATTCTAAAATAATCAAAAGGTATGACAAATGTTTGCTTTGGAAAAATGGTTTCACATGATTTTGACATCATAACACTACTCTCCTCAACTTAAATGACACACACACATAAAGTTTGATAAATCTCTAAGGCAAAAATGTGGTATCAAATAGACTCAAGATAAATGGCAAATATGAAAGGCAGTATAAAATATAGCTTAGGACTCAAAGCATGAGTGATACGTAAGATGATTTGAGTCCTACCAAATGATGATAATGATTATGAGTCTAAAATAGCCCTCAATTAAAATTGGAAATTGAACCTAAGTTCCCTCAAGTTTAGTACAAATGGAAAACCCTCTTAACACATCAAATTTATTAACTTATAAAGGTGTAATTTTGAATTTAAATTATCAATGAAGGACTTAAATTTTTTTGAAAATGGTCTAGACTCAAATGGGTAGCATAACTATGCCAAAATGGAAGATATGACACAAATTTTATAATAAATTTTTGAACAAGGAAAAAGATGATTTTCACTTGGGTAGCATAATCCCTCCTTATTCAAGAAAATGGTAGACAATGTGTTTGGTTATGGATTTATGTTAACAAATAGTTTTTACTCCAAAAAAGACCAAGTAATCTAAGACAAAAAAAAATCAACTAAGTAATCATCTTAAGCCCTAAATTTACAAGGTGTGTTAAAATGGGGTTAACTAAACTAACAATTTTTCAAACATCTAGATGGATCAAATGCCCAAGACTTTCACATTAAAATGAAAGAGAAGTGCACATCATTCAGGTCCATGTCATATGGATTATTGTAAAAATGTCTTACCCTTTTTACAACCACTACATCTGTCACTTGCTTAGTGTAGTGCAATGTCCAACATACTCAAATGTCTTAGTCTTAGCCTTTACTAATGAAAATAGTTTAACTGCTCAAACCATCATCCCAATGAGGGGATCCCAATTTATATACACCCCACACCTATGGAGAGGGGTTGAAGAGAATGTTGGGAGATGAATTCCTGGGTCAAGTCTTTCCTATAGAACTTATGGGAGGTAATGAAGTCCCCCTCACAAGCTAAAATGAAATGAAATAAAGACTAAGTAAAAGAGCTTTATAGTTATTTCTAGATCACCCAAGCCATGTCGGTCTTGGGGAGATCCTTCACAACATCTCTTTTACTCATTTAGACTAAGGAAATTTGCAATGAATATAGAATTTTTAATCCCACAAGTTCCCTATAGGGGATGGGGAGAGCATACACACACACCTCCCTTTTTTCTCAAACAAAACTAAGTAAACAATGATAAATAACTTGCAAAAAGTTTGAAGTGAGTTCAATTTTAGAGCACTAAATGAAAGGTTTGGTGGTGTTATTTATCCCCTTGACTTTAAGTTGCATAAATTTTGAAGAACAAGCACAAAAATATTCAAATAAGCATCTAAGTGTTTCCTTAAACACTAAATAAAAGTTCGTAATCCTTTTTAAGCACCCAAAAAGAGGTTAAAAAGACTAGATTAAGCTTGTTTTGATCAATTTTTAAATGGGCCCTACAAGGAAATGGATAACATTTTGTCTAGCCTTGAAGCATTTTTTCAAATGAAATAAATAACTTTGTAAATTGAGCTCTTAGGTTCACACAGTGCAATCCTATAACTCCATAGTTCAATACCACAACTCTAAAAAATTGTGATTGGTTAACACAATATCACAACTCATGAGTTATTCAACATAAATCAATAATATCACTACTCAAATTGTTAATAATTCAAGTTATAGTGTAATATCGTAACTATGAGAGTTGTAGTATTGTCACTTAACCACTAATGGTTTAACCATAATACATTGACTCAGACTGACAATATCACCACTAGAAAAATCATGATATTATAATATCATAACTATCAAGTCATGGTATTGAAATATCACAACTTATAAAGTTACAGGATTGTAATATTGTTACTATCGATTAGCGCTATTGCAATATCAAAACTTGACTTGTAAACAGAGAAAATGTTAGTCTAAAAACATAGTTAAGATGCAATATCACTACTAGGACAAAATTGTGACTTTGTCAGTTGTAGGATTATGGTCTAGAGGACAACATCACAATTACACAATGATAAAATCATGATTTTTAATAAAATGGGTTTTTATTCAAAATTTTCACTCCTTTTGGCTTCAAACTCCAAGATCTTGCATGAAAATGGTCAGTAGGTTTCTTAAAGGAGATATTTGATCAAATTTATGGGGCTAGGTCCCACTGGGCATGCCATTTATGAACATAAGGTTTCAATAAGGGGAGATTAGTATAGTGTTGGTGTATGAAATTAAAATCTAAAATAACACATTAATAGCTAACACCTTAAGCCTATCTCAAGGGGGGAGCATAATGAACAAAACTAAATGGAAAACATAAATAGAATACAAAAAGACAAATGATATTTCACCTTCATTGGATGATCCAAATGGATTGTTGAAGTGGCTTGCTTGGCTTGTGCTCAATGAGTCTTCATCAAAGGAGGCTTGGCTATCTCCTCTTATCCTTGGCACTAATGGCTTTGTGGTTTTGGATTGGCTCAAAAATTAGGTATGATAACACTACATAAATGGATTGAGAGAGATTTTTAACATTATAAATTTACACCAAAAGAGATTAAAATTATGAGTGTGAGGCCTTTTATTTATATATTTTTGCAAATGATCAAAATGAACCTGAACTGTCCATCTCAAAATGAAGATGTGTGACTAAGAATCCATTCAATTTTGGAGGTTAAAATCAATAAATACCCTCATAAATATTTGGTATAGAGAGGCATTAAAGAGGCATGGGAGGGATTAACCAAATATTTTATGCATTTATGGCCTGGGATGCCTTCCTAAGAAATGATGTCACTTGATGATGCATGAACTCATAATCAATTTCCAAAAAGAAATATGCAACAAGTTACATGGAAAATTAACTTAAGCTCTTGATTCATATTAATTAGACTAAACATGATTTATAAATTTTGGTTCAAATTTTGGAAATTGGTGCACAAATTAATCAACTGGTCAAAATGTCATATTATTGGCTCAAAATTTGATTGGATTGGAATTAGAATGCAATGTTAGATTCGTTAGAAATATTATCCCATTTAAGATGTTGTTGACACAAAATAATAAAAACATGTGTTTCATGCAATAAAATTGGTAAAAAAGAGTAATCCAGAGCATCAAGGTGCGAAATCATCATTTTGACTCAAAATGATCTGATCAAAGTTAGTTATCTCATAAAATGCATTTCCCCATTTAAGGATACATTAGCAAAAATTAGCACTTATATATGACAGGTTCACATCATTTAGCATGTTTTAGTGTTTTTAGCCCAAATTGTGCATTTTGGTAAAAATTGGTCTGAAGCCTGGTTGAAGGTTATTGGTGGCCACTTTTAGGTGTCTATAAAATGCAACTATAATAAGCATAGAAAATATAAAAGTAAAACTAACTTGTATAGTTTTGATTGGTAAGTATTCTTCAGTCTATCTCCAACTTTTCTTCCAAAACTCCTCTTGCTTGCTTCTTCTCCATATGTTTTTCTTCTATCTCTCCTTATGAATTTATAAAATTATCATCCCTTCATGCATAGCATCTTAATTTCATTTTTATTGCAGTTCTCTCTTTTCTAATTTGATATTGATCATATAATTATACCTCATATCTCAATCTATTTTAAGCATAAAGTTAAGTTTGATAATTACAATATTGATATCTAGATTCAAGACTATCACTTAGTTTCATGCATGTTGCTCATATAACTCTTTACCCCATAATTTTACAAGTTATTATAAAACTTGAGGCTAAGTTGACCAAATTAAATAAAGATATCTAAATTTATATTTTAATGCAATCTCATGCATGCTTTAAAAGACTAAGCTTAATTTATCTTTACTCACTGTTAGTTCATTATGATAACTCAATCTTTTGAAAGAAAATAAATAAAGATAATTATTTTTTAATAAATGGATAATTAGTTTTCTAATTATTTTCAAAATAAGATAACTAAATAATTAACTACTATTCTCATAATTAATTATCTATTTCTTGATTTATTCTCAAAAATCAAGATAATTAAATTGAAGGAATTTAATGTATATCAAGAACTAAATTCACATAGAAATATAATCACAATTTTTTTTTTAAATTTAATTACACACTAACATCTAAAACATGCTACACATATAACATTTGAAAATCTAATGTGTGTGTAGGGTCACTACTAGTTCCTCTGTCATTGCTCAATCATCCCATCTAGCCCATCCTCTCTGATGATTCTATCCCTCATCATGCTCTAAGGGTAAGAAATATCCTGAATCCACATCACAATAAGTATGTATTTAGTTTGAGTCATCATATATCAAATAATGATGCAAAACTAATAAATACACATATCCACAATATATAGAATAATAAAATACAACTATCATATTATGTATACTAATCAACAATATCATTGTCCCATACCAATATATGTCATAAAACTCAAGTCAAAGACATGATAATAACATAATAAACATATTAATCTATGTATCTAAAGGTTATTAATTATAAGGTGAAATCGATAAGTGACATTGTTGGTTCTGCTAGTCTAAAACTTCAAACGTGTGTTTAGTGGGTTTTGGGTAATTAAACAATGTTAAATGATGTACATTTATTGTTTTATTTTTAAATAGGTTTCATGTAGGTTAAAAATGGTGGGTATGAATTCATTCAATCATTCATTCATTAATCAGATGATAGGAAACCAAAATAGATAACATTACACTTTAAACTTGCCCAATAAATTAGTTTTTAGGGTTTTACATGATGTGTATATGTTCAACTGATTTGGTATACATTTATTAATTTTTCATTCAAAAATGTAATAATATTCAATGGAGGAAAATAAAAACTATATAGATATTCATTTAAATTCCATTTGCTATCAAACCTTAGACTAATAGCTTGATAAAATAATTAGCAAAAGATAAAGGGAAGATGAAGAAAATAAAACCTTGCAATAATGTTAGCAAATTTGATGTCTTGATCATACAAACTCCACAACTCAGTCTTTGATCTAACCAACATATGCATAATCAAATTCAAATCCAATGAAAGATTTTATGGAGAGAAAATAGGGAAGGAACAACCACAACTACAAAATACATAATACAATTTAAGAGTAAACACTTCCAAGCTTTTTATTTATCAACATTCATCATTTTGACAATTATAATTGGAGTTCAATATAATAGATCCATAAAAATTTCACCAACATGATAGCAAGGGAGGATTTGAGGGAGATAAATTACACTAATAAATTAAAAAATACATAAAATAAAAGAGGGATGGATCTAAATCTCTTGTGTGGAGAGAAAAAGGCAACCCTTTAATAATGTAGGGTAGTGAATCTATAGTAGCCCATGGATTTTCCAAGTGAGGTTTTTTCCCCTCCAAAATCTACAAAAATTGTAATGAATTCTCACAACTACCTCTTTGGCCATACTCTCCCTCCAAATTCACCACTTTCACTATTCACAAGCTTGTACAAGACCAAAAATCAAGTTAGAACTTGAAATTAAAAGAAATGAATAGTAAATTGGATAATAAATTATGAATAGGTTTCTACGTAGGGAGAATTGCATAAAATTAAATTTATTGGTACATCTACAATGGAGTCACTATTCTGATAAAACAAACAGATTCAATTTTTGCCTCTTAGATCAAATGTTATTGCAAAAAAACCATCGATGGGTCAAAAATGGCCCAGTCAGACCTATTCAAGCTTTATGAGGTATCAAGTTTCTATTTTTACATTATTATCCACTTTATTAAAATAATTATCCTTATTCAAGTCCATACAACCCAAATTGCATTAAAGGGGGACTTTGAAATTTGTTTATAGAGCTATTTGGCTCTTTTTTCATGAATAACGATGTGTACTTTAGGTGAGAAAACCAATTTAAAAATTTAGTGGAGGGGTAGACCTAATTACGGTCTAGATCCCTGAAATGGTCTGTGGGCCTTTTGAATGGCCTTGGCATATTGTAAGTGGTGTTTATGTTAAGTAAATCCCTATAAGAATAGTAGTCAAGAATTCATTGGGGGAAATCCATGATTAACAAAGAGCTTAGGGGGAAGAAGTCACCAAACTAGTCAAGACTTTCCCCTGACTAAAAAATGGAATAGTCTAGGGATCAGCCCCAACCTAATCAATTTTTTGCTCCCAATTAACATAGCATAATGGTTAGGTATCAACCCACAACCTAGTCGGGGTTGAATCCTTGATTAACAAAGGATCTCAGTTAAAAGAATAAATAAAGGCCTAAATGGGATTAAAATCCTAGATATCAATCAAATACCTAATCAAAATTTTAAATCTAATTAACACTACAAACCATCTAAGGCACCCCACATAGACCAAATCAGAACTTGAAGTCCAATCAGTAAAACAACTCAAAGAAAACACTCCCAAAGACCTATTTAGGATTTCAAAGATTGATTAGGTTTAGGGACATAAAAATATCAAAAATTAGACAAAATACTGCATGAAGATCCTAATTATGTCAGGGTAAAACAAGAAATATGGAGTGGACTTAAAACAAATATTTTTACAATTTTTTTCTTGGAAGAGCAAGATTTTTATAATTATGGCATGAAGATCTAGAAGTCACTTTTTGGAGGAGGTCAAAACATGAAACTTGATCAAATGAGACTAGTGAAGATTATGGAATATGTTTCAAAGGCTAAAATGGAACATAAACCAAAATCACCCCTAAGACAAACTAAGAGACTAGAGTAAGTCATAGAAAGCCTATTTTAGAGACCTAAAAAGTGGGATAAGTGTCCTGAAATTAAGTTTTTGATCAAAGATAAAAACATGAAACTTATCTTCATGAGTAATATGAAGAGGATGGGATAAGTTTTTGAGGCCCAACAATAATGGGAATTAAAGTGACCCCCTAAAGTGACTATAGGGATATGAGAGAGCAAGTAGGCAAGAATGTCATGTGAGTGGAAGTGCAATAAAATTTTGCTTCAATGCTAATTTTTAGATATGAAAATTTACCATTCAATCTTAGTCATCATAATGGGATAGGTTTCAAGAGAATTAAGGGCATGAATATCGAGATGACCCCTAGAGTAGGTTAAAAAAGATGAGATAACTAAGAGAGCCAAGCTTCAAATTCAAATTGAGAGGTCATAACTCCACTTTTATGCTAAGTGTAAAATACAAAGCTAACTCACATACACATGGTATTTCCAATTATGATCGTCTCAATCCCTAGTTTAACATGAAAACAAAGATAGTCCACCAAAGAAAATTATGGTGCTAAAACTAATGAATCATGAGCATAAGTGGGAGTAGAGAAAAAGGTAAAAAAAGAGGTTCCATGATTCTTAGAACAATTAGGGTGTGTTTTAAAATAAATTATAGGATGTACATATAACCTATACTCACAAAACAAATTTTTCTCTACTAACGGCTCAAATCAATAAGGCACTTGTCATAGCTATGACTTCCAATTTGGCTTTGGCCACAACTATGTAGGAAGCATCTCTTATTATTTCTTAGCTTCCTCTATCTAATAAAATTAAATGGGAAACTTACTTTAAATAATATATCATGCATATGATTTCAGCCTTAGATCAAGAAGTATCATAGCTTTAAGTGGAAAACATAGACCTACACCTCTACCTTACTAAGGTGCATCAAGTCATTGATAATACTCGACCTACATTGGTCACTCAAGTCTTGGGTGACCAAGCCATGTATGAAGATGAGAAATTATAATCTATCTTGTTGTAACTCAAAAACTATTGGATCATTACACAAAAGATATAATAGATTCACATGTAGGGGAAAAACATTTAGGTGGAGACTGAGGTAATTTTTGAACTATTGGAAGAATATGAATAAGTTTTGGATATGAATACACTCCAATCTCAACATATTTTATGATGGATGCTCAACTGGAATAAATAATTAAACACTTCATGAGATATAGCCAAACCATAGTTTGATAAAGTGGATAAAGCTAAGGTAGTAATGGAGGACCAATTGATTACCTCTAACACACTAGACATCACACTCAACAAATTGTTAGAATCATGAGATGATGTCATACATAAGATACAAATGTGGAAAAATGAGATGATATGCAACACATTTTATATCATACAAATACAGAGGCATGTAAATCATCCATAAGATTTATCTCAATAAACCCAATAAAAAATGTTGAATGCTAGGGCACTCCTCACCATCATAAAAGATGATGATATTTAGAATATGATGGTGTGATAAATCCCACTGTGCACAATGTTTAGTATGGTGTGGTAATTTCTCATAGATTAGATAATGTATAAAAAGGACTTGTCACATGGGGATACTTCTATCATAGATATCATCCAAGATCCCAAGTTCATCCCTCCAAACTAGCTTCAACAAGAACTTCATCAAAGAAAGATGGTTGTAGCTTCATAGCCAACAACCTAACATCAAAAACCACCACTAACACTAGATAATCTAGTCATAACTTCCTCCACAAAAACTTAAGAAAAATCATCTTCCCAACCTCATTTAGTTCCTCTAATATAGTTGATTCCACCATCATCTTTATAGGTATTGCACATACTTCAATTTTTAATTTTTGAAGAGATTTTTAGTAAAAATAATTGAAACATTAGGAGTGGGGATAGGTTGGTTGAAAAATTATAAAGGGAAGCCACCTAGTTATGCTAGTCTATTGAAAACCTACAAGGTCAGTAGATTAGTTTGATACTTAGTTGAAAACACAAAAGGGAGGCTAAGTATTGTATGAAAGGTGAAAATTAGTTAGTGGCACATTGAGAAATAACAACAAATAATGTTTTTATTTTGATCTTTTATAGCAGGCAACTCCATCAAATCTATTATACAAGGCACTTCCTACAAATTTGTCTTGAGATAAGATAATGATTTAAGTCTGGGAAAGTGTTGGTAGTAGAAAAGGGCTATAAAATTATAGTGCATAATTGTATGATAAGTGTGTGTTTTGTACCATTTTTTACACAGTGTATTCTTTTTTGTTTATATGTGACTCTCTTTGTCCATCAAAAGTCTTTAGAATAAGAAGAGCCTTCTTTTGTATAGTATAAAACTATTAGACTTTGAAGTGATAGTCTTTGGAAAGATCTATAAAAATCACTCATTTTTACAAAAAAGGGGTTCAAAAATATTGAGATCAATATAAATATTCCAAAATGGTTTTATTTTATGTTTCCTTACATTTATTTCATGCGATATGTTCTTTGTTAATGTAATCTATTCATTATGAAAATGCGTGTTTATTAAGTTGATTATATCTATGAATCATAATAATTATGCTTTATACCATGATTGTATTAATATAAAGTTTTAGTGAAAGTTTCTTTTTTTTGTTTATGTATTATTATTTGCACAACTATACCCTATTATAATGTTTTGATGGGTTTTCAAATAACTTATGCTAACATGAAATCTTGTGTTGATCTCCTTTATTAACTTGTATATTATTATATTATGAGAATCCATCTAACATAGAGAGCATTTTTGAAACTATAATTATTTGAATAACTTGATCCATGATATGTAGTAGATAGTTATCTTTTAGAGATGTTTGGTTCAGATCTCAAAAATCTACATAAATATTGATTTCTCCACCTTTCTTATATACTAGAACTATATTTTCAACCCATGTTGAATGATGAGTAGGAAATATGATTTGTGTATTCAACATTTTTTTAATTTCTTCAAAAATTGTTCTTGTTATTTTTGGATTATATTGCCTTTATTTTTTATTGAAAGACTTAACATCAAGATTAAGGGGCACCGTGTGTTGCATTTCCTTTGGAAAAAATGAATTAAGATTTATAGAGGAATATGTGAGAATATCAATGTATTTTCAAATAAGTGTGATGATATTTCTTCATTCTTTTGGTAAACATCTTTTAAATTTTTACAAATCTAGGTTGTTCCTTAGATCCAATATTCACCTTTTCATAACTGACCAAGTTTGGAGAATTTTTGTGTGTTTTATTCTTGATAAATCTATCATGTTTGTCAAATAGTTCCTCTAAAAAAACCAACCCCCTAGGAATATTTTTTCCTTTGATTTTGATAAGTCCTCATTCATCTTGTTATTCAACAATAAATTATTTCTAAGTTTGCATTGAAGATTATTTATATGATGATTCATTGCCTTCAAAAAATATATTTCTAAAAAGATCAGATTTTTAAGAAAAGTGATAATTTGTTAGTCATTATTGAAAACCTACCAATTTTTTAACTTATTTGGTACACTAGGCTTGTACACCAATTTGATTATGTACTTTTATTTTCCAATATCAGCATGAGGAACTAACAGAGAATAAAATATTGTGAGGGCATATACTTTGATGTTACTTACTCTTGGGATAAATATTATAGAAAAAACTTCTATATTATCTTATAATTTATTTCTATAGTGTTTCAGGAAATCATTTTTTACTTGATATTGACTTTTTATCTATTTTAAAACTAGTTCTAAATCTCCCATAACTTTCAAATTTTTTATTCCCCTTTCTTTGACAACCTATAAACCAATCAATACTATATCCTCTGAAATAAAACCATTTACCATAGTACCCAATCCTATAGTCAAGCTCACGCTTGGACATAATGAATTGGGGGATTGTAGAGGTAAATGGGTGGAAAAATTACAAGAATTTAATGTTGAAATTAAACCAACTAGGACATTAGAGGACAAGGCATAGTTTAATTAATGACCGAACCAAACCCATGCATCACTATTAAAGAGGTCTGCTAGACACAAGCCTCCTAATAAGAATGGTATTTAATTATTATTCAGTTATTTCTCACTAGAACATGCCCCTAAAAACTCAAAAGAGAATAAAAGAGAGATTTAAGGCTTAAGGCTACTCATTACATGATCAAGAAAGGATCCTTCTAAATAAATAATTACGAAGGCATTTATCTAAGATGTGTGTTATGAAATATTATAAATCTCCATCAAAATATGCTATAGCCCCTAAAATACTTAGAATGGGTTATTACTAGATGATGGTCGTTAAGGATGCACACTTCCATGTGAGGATGTGCCATGAATGCCAAGTTTTGGTAAAAAGAGAGGTACACACAATAATGCCATTACAACCTATAATTGAAGGTGGGTTATTTGCACAATGGGGCTTAGACTTAATTGGTGTTATAAATCCAAATTAGCTAACTAGAAACAAGTTTTTAATCACTATTTTGGATTATTGCACTAGATGGATTAAGGCATTATCCACCAAGAACTCTAGAGCCCAACATGTGATAAGTTTTCTTGAAGAACATATCACAACCAAATTTGGCACCCCTATTTCTTTGGTTTGAAACAATGGTATAGAATTTCAATCAGTTGAGTATACTAAGTGGGTCCATGATAACTATATTAAAATTAGATTATCCTCTAATCATTATCCTTAAGGGAATAGATTGACTAAGTCAACCAATAATAACCTCATAGACATTATCAAGAAGTTAGTTGTAGATGAACCAAGGGAGTGGCACATCTTACTAAAATATACACTATGGGCAAATTAGACTAGGTAAAAATAGGCCCTTGAAGCTTCACCATATCTACTGGTTTGTGGGAAATAGCTAATGTTCTCAATTATTCTAAATTTACCAACATATCAGTTTATGCAAGAATACATGGAGCCCAATGAAAAAATAGAGTCAATATTGTTGGATATTATTGAAATGTATGATTATATGGATAAATAATTACAAAGCTTCATCAAACATCAGTACATGGTCAAGGGATGGTTCTATAAGAGTGAAATTCAAAGCATTTAGGATTTCTAACTGGGTGTTACTATGTGACAAAGCCCATGATAAAATGAATGCATAACAAGTTTACCCCACTTTGGATAGGACCTTTCAAATTTAAAAAAATAGGTAATAATGCATTATATTTAAAAAATCTTCAACATAAAGAACTGACATATCCCATTAATGGATAGTTTTTGAAGCATTTCTTCATGACTTCCCCATTTGGAGAGGAAACTGAATAATAATAATAATAAACATTCTAGTAGAGGTAGGAGTAGAGTATATTTTATTTAATAGTGAGTTTCCTTCTTTATATCATTTCTTTTTTATTAGATTAGTTCATGTTTTATACAGTAGCCCTTTTGATTTCAGTAGTTTTTTTACTTTCCATAATGTTTTTTTTAGTTCATGATAGTCAAATTCTAGTCAATCCTGGTATAATCAAACACAATTTGAGGTGTTTTAAATCCAACCCAAATCAAGAAACAATTCATTCTATAGTTCAAAATTTTTAATTGAGGTAAGTAATGAGAGTTAGCCATGAATATGTCCTAAAGCTGATGATTTCATTAGGTATATGAAAGTTTCTCCCATAATTCTATGCAAATTTAGAAAACTCTCCTTATTCCCTTAGGTAAAATTTACATAAAACACTAATACTTCTTTAAGGTAATAATCATAGACATGGGAAAGAGTTGATAGGGACATTTTGATTAAACCAAAATTTTAACTACTACCAGCGCATTGTGGTCACATTTTCCCTCTTTCCAAAAGAAAATGAAGAAAATAATAAAAACAAAAAGGTATAATCTAAAAATTAAAAATAAAATCAAAAATAATTCAAAGCCTACATGATGAAATATGATCAATGCATCATGCATCATGAAAAATATGAAGAAAAGAGGAATAGGTGATCAAAGGTATCTCTATCAGCGTTATGGATGTCTAGCTAGTAGAGCAATGCATGATCTCCCCATATATACACCTAATTCCCAATCAAAGTGAAATATATGACTCACCTTCATGTCTTTTTTAAAAAACCTGAGATAAAAGGTAAAGAACAACACTTTCCACTCATAGATCTAAGGTGCAAGTAAAGCTACTATGTTGCATAGGATTATTAAGAGTCTCTTTCCATTTTTGGTTCAATAATTTATTTTAGGAAAAATCTATGGTTGATATTGGGATTGTAAAATCATGGATTCTAGGTTTTTGAAAAATCTTGAGTTTTCACCCCTGTGAGTTGTTATTTTTTGTATACAACACACCCCACTATGCATTTTTATTTGAAAAGTGGGGACCCCCTTTGTTTTTTGGAAATAATGAATATCTTAAAGGGGTACCTATGAGTTTTTCAGGGTTATGATACTTGCATTATCTATATAAAAATGATGCTTATAAATTTGAATCATGTTGTGGTATATTTTTTCATTGGAAGCACTTATTCATACTAACACATCAATGAAAAGGATGGAAAGAATGGATTTACATGACAAGAATTTAGATTGTTTTATTTCAAAGTATTTATCCTTCATCAAGTTTAGTCTTTAGAAGATTTCATTTAGAAATTTCTCTTCTGAAAGTTTCATATCATCAACATTCTCTTCAGAAACATTTACTTCAAAAAAAATATCGGTAAATTTGATCTTCAGAAACTTTTCTTCGGTAAATTTATTTTGGAAAGTTTCCATGGAAGATTTTCTTTGTGAAGTCTTTCTCTTTAGATCCTTTTCATCTAGAGCTTTTATATCATTAAATTTGTTTCAAAAATATTCTATTCAACAAATTTCATTTCAAACATATTTCATCATAAGGTTTGTTTCAAAAAGATTCTAGAGGCTTTGTGTAAGCAACTTTCATTTTAGATATTTCATTTTAGAAAATATTTGGGAGACTTAGCCTTCAAGAACTTTATCTTTGAGGAATTTCCATGCGACTACTTCTACCTAGACTAATCTTCCTAGAGGGTATTTATTCATAAACAACTTAGTTTTAGAAACTTTCATTTAAGAAACTTTGTTTCGGAGACTTTTCATCAAAAGGATTCCTTTGTCAAACCTTACTCATCAGTGACTTTGTTTCAAAAACATTCATTTTGAAAACTTTTGGATAAAATATTTCATAGCAAATATTTCCAAAAAACATTCTATGCTTTAGAGTCTTTTGGCCCAAAGGTAAATTTTTATTTCTCTTGACATGGCTAAATGACATATTGAAAAAGAAGAAAGGTTACACCATGGCACCCCAAATGATAAGGCATCCTATGTGGTATGTACACTAGGACAAGGTGGTCAAATTTTAATTGAATTAAGGTGATAAAATCATAGATGTTAATGATTTATGGTGCACTAACTCAAAATACATGCAAAAATCTATTTACATCATGCCCCTAACTAATTTCACATCATTACATCTTTGATCTTGCATAAACTTTAGCCTCAATCAATTTTAAAATCCCTAATTTCTATCACAATGATTTTCTAATCCACAAGATTTAGTTTAGTGATATACGCCATTATAAAAATCTTAGAACATACTAGTACTCATCAAATCACCATGGCATCATTATCTAGGTCCTAAAAGGAGCCTTTACACCATCTTAATTCTCTATTAAGGATTATATAGAGTACTTGGACACTATGTTTGATGTTACTGCATTCAATGGACACTATCTAAATCAATCAACATTATGAGAAGTAATGGGAAATGTAGACGTATTTACACTCAAAGAGGACATCACAACTAAAGACAAGTATCTATTGAAGGACCTATTCCATTTCAAATGTCAAGCCCTATACTATGCAGTCATAAATCTAGAGGTTATGCCATGCATTGATCTACTATGGGATATCTTCTTTGAATGAATAATAATAGACAAAGGATGCCTTCACTATGTCAACAAAAACATAGGTGTTTTATATATAGAAGAAGAGGCATTTAATAGGTATTTAATCTTACCCATTACAAATGTCACTTTTGATCTACATACTATTTTTACATAGAATAAGTCTAATAATGTAGAGCGGGCATCACAGAGGTGGCTTCTCCCCAAGGAAAGTTACACTTTGAAAGAAAATCAAGAGCCCTATCCCCATTAATTGGTTCAGAATGGGAATCTATGTGGGAATGACACTACTAAATAGACTTTTTATACATGTGATCATCTAATTCTTGAACTTTGAGTTGGTTCCCCTACTTGACCTACTAAGTATCTTAGAGCGCACATACACTTTTATGGAAGTAATCAATACACGCCTCTAAAAACAAATCTTACATAAGGATAAGAGGCCATTGGTGGAAATTTTTACATGATGTCTTATCTGTTATACACGATTATGGGCATAGTGTATAGACACAATGGAGTCTTATGGGATCCAAAATAATAAGAGGATTTGTGACTATTACAATTTTATGTACATATATTCATATGTGAGAAACATAGCTAAGATCACTGAGGACCTTTACCTACATGTCTGAATGGCCATACATGGTCGGCCTTTAGCAAGACTTTCCCACATCATAGCCTAAACACTTGACAATAACTTAGGAGACTACTAACTCTATTTGGACTACATAATTATTATAATGGTTGGCCATAAGGTAGGTCCTATTCATCTTTTGAAGTTCATTTTGAATAAGGTAATTGAATAGGAAATTACATATCAAATATAAAATATCATTGCTGAAGATTTGATAATAAATAAGAATGCCACATTCCATGGATCCTACATCAACATTGGGTGAATGAAATATATAATTTGCATTTAGTTCAAAGAATCTGGTAATGCCAAAAAGGCATATGAATTACCTACCCTCCCTCACAACAATTTAGATCCTCATGGCAAGGTCTAGAAGAAAATTCATACCCTTGGCCTTGATTAAAAACATGAGTCAATAGATCATGATTTTTTGTTCCTAAATTTCAAGGACAATGAGGAGGTCAAGGAAAGGGACATAATTACAAGATTGAATGAGGAATTTATAAGAGTGATACAAGTAGAGCCATCTCTTACACTCGATGAAGCAAAGTTTAGGATTCCACCTCCTAGAGGATGGAGATATTATAATTTTTTGAGTGGTAGGTTATCATAGACACTAGAAGGATAGGGAATAGGTCCTCAAATAGCTCAATTCCAACCCCAAGACCAATAGCAGTTAGTAGATGAGGTACCACTCATTGGATCATAAGATGAACAAGCCAAGGAAGAATAGTTGTTTGCCACCACACAAGTACAGGAGAAACAAATGATACCATTTTTACCTTCAATAATTGAATTGATATGGATCAAGTAAGATATAGTTAAGGAGCTAACTCAAGTAAGAGGTAGTGCACAAAGGGAAAAACCTAGGATTATTTACTTTGACTCTTATGATGAATAGGAAATAGTGGCTTCCTTTTCCCTAATATATAGTATTATTCCCCGCTTTCTTCCCCAATAGGAAACATTCTCATAGGAAATAAGAATAACCAAGTGTTATTTATCATGAACTAACCTTGTGAGCCCTTTTGGATATTAGACTGTAGCATGACTATTGATGTTGGTCTTATTTTTAAATGGTTTTAATGCAGGTACCTTGGATAGTTGAGGTGATATGTTATGTTATGATTGATACTCACAGTGGATTCATTGTATCCTAATATGCCTATTACTTATACTAGATTCATTTTATCCTATTTTATGTATATGATGCTTATTTTCATTACATTATGGTATGTTATTGCTTTAGCATGTCCCATTAATGTGGATTGACATTGATCATTTTTGTAGCTACTAACTATGCCTCACATGACATGAATGGATTCATGGTTATCAGGACTAATTCTTTCCCTCTCAGCTATAGTTGATTATACTTAATTATCATTTCATGACTATTGATTTATGTTGAATTATTATTATTACTATATGGATATCATTCAGGTACTAATAATGTCTTATTTGGTGGATGCAGGCACCAGGCTATGAGCTAGGCTCGATATTGGGTTTGGACACCTCGAGTATATATGTGAGTGATTGAATGGTCGAGATATCACTCTGATAAGTATATCATCTACTATGTAATATCAAGCCACCATCGTCTTATGCCTTGTGTTATTGCTTTTCATCTTTTAGTCTTGCCCCATTTTGAGCATGTCTATTTTGTTCCTTGATTCTAGTATTAAAATTTTTCACTATCATTTTGATTGCCTATCCTTGTGTACTTGTATCCCTACCCTCTTGTTGATTATCTCTCATAGGTGTCCTGATCATTAGATGTTTACGATGTAGGATTGGTTTGACCTTTTTAACCTAGTTGGTTGGGTTCATCTAGAACTGAATGAGTCTTTTGGCCTTGAAGAACATCTTTGGTTTTTTGAAAGGGAATTGGTCACCTTGAGATTTGTATTAGATTTCAATCCTCATAATCATTATTATTTTGATGATTATTATTACTTATTATTTTTATTTTTAATTATTGCTTATTATTATATTGTTCGATAATGTTATTAATTATTTTAATTATGATTTTTCCATTATCACTATTATAATCAAAATATGATTTTATTGATTTATTATTTTCATGATTCTTTTAGCAATATTTATTTAAATATTTCATTATTATTATTTTAACTAATTAATAGATTTGGTTCAATTAATTATTTAATAATTTATTGATTTCTTTATATTTAATGATTCCATTTTT
Source organism: Torreya grandis (assembly GCA_037957365.1). NCBI lineage: Eukaryota > Viridiplantae > Streptophyta > Pinopsida > Cupressales > Taxaceae > Torreya > Torreya grandis. The sequence goes on from JARHVA010000551.1 coordinate 3,108,584, forward strand.
TTATTATTGAAGGGTCAATCGAATGATTTGAGAATTAGGTATGGCCTAATTGATTTTATTTTTTTATATTATTTTAGCTAATGGGTTATTATTAAATCATGTTATTTAAAATTTTATGTATATATTCTTTTAAATCTAGGTGGCTTGAATTAGAAACCAGGTGGATAAATATACATATATAAATATTTCTATATTTTCCCTATTTTAATAATAGTAGTTTTATATTATTATTTTTTGGCAGATTGGCTTACTAAGTATGCCATGGTTGGCATTGATTGAAAAGGAAAGGAAAGAGAGGGAAAAGCAAGGATAAAGGGAAGATGGTATGGGGTTGACATGTAGCAGGAGGCATGATGGTAGAGGTATGGGGGTCATGGTTCCTTAGAAAAAAAGGAAAGTGAAAGAAAAGGGAATGGGATGGGATGCCATGGTTGACATCGACTAGAGGGAAAGTAGCGAGTTTGAAGGTGGGGAAAAGGAAATGGAGCCAATAGGGGATTAGAGGATGGCATTGAGATATGGGTTGGAGGAAAAAATAAAATGCATGTTGGAGTAGAAGAAAGAGGGGAAGACCATATCAAGGGGAATAAGGGAGATAAATGAAAAAGATAAGGATGTGAATGGAATGTAGGGAGGAAAGAGAGACCTAGATTATCAAGTGGGTAGAGGAGGAAGGATGTAGAATGTGGAGAATGTAGAGAGGAGACAAAGTGGGAGATGTAGGGGTGTGAAGAGAGACAAGTCTTGGTAGAGGAAATTATGATAGTGTAGAGTATAGGGAGGAGAGATTGGGGTGAAGTGTGGCATTTCATATTTAGTTCTGGTGCATCAAACCCTATGTTTGGGCAATGAAAGCTTCCTCTCATATTAATCCTAAAACTAATTATGAGTTTTAATAATTTCTTTATCTACATTTGGATCTGGTAAAATGAAGCAACCAGAGATTCCTTTGCATTCTTCCTCCTTTACATTAAAAATCTAAATGAGTATGTTGTTGTGTTTTACTTATGTAATTAACCTCTGTGTGAGGATTAAAGCAATTGGATATAAGTTCCATTTTATTCATAACTATAATATTTCATACCACTATTCCTTGCTTGAAAATGATGATTTTTGGGCCATGTCTAGAATAAAATAAGTCACCATGCCCTATTTTTATGAAACGAAGCTTAGATCAATTTCACAAGTTATGGATTGGTTGTTGAATCTAATAGGAAATTATAACTCCCTTTTTACTTTCTACATTTAATCCCATTTACCCTTTTGTTTTAACTTAAATAGTGAACCCTTCCAAAAACTTAGAATAATTTGACTCTGGGTTTTCTCTCTATTTGACTGATTAGAAACCTGGTTTTTTTTAACCTGTTGACCTTGCTGGATGTTTTGGGGTTTGATTCTAGAAACTTTATTAAAAATCATTTTTATATTGTTATTTTCCCACATAATAAAAAGGGGATTTTTCTATTTTGTTTAATGATTTAGTTGAATCATTTGATAGATTGCGATCTTGAGTTTTCAATAGAATATATATATATATATATATATATATATATATATATATATATATATATATATATATATATATATATATATATATATATAACTTGAAATATGTTGAATCAGGGGCAAATTGACCCATATATAAATGTTTAAAAAGGTTTGTGTTCACTTAGAAATAGTTTTAACCAAAATTTTGAATTGGGGGTCATAAGAGGTCGTGAGACCTCGTGATGACCCCATGAACATTGTCTTTATTGATTTTTGAATTTTTAATTAATTTTCATACCTTTTTATTTGCTTAAATCATTAATCACCATGGTGTAAAAATTTGGTGTATATTGGGAGTCATGTGTTGACTGGTTCTTGGATTGGGTATATTAGACCCTAACTTGCAATGTGATCATCCATTCCAAAACATGATGTATGCATTGGCATTACTCAGACCATGGGTTGGTGAAGTGTTATGACTTATGTCTCTTGCTTGTATTTTGTCTTTGTTGATGATTTTGTAAGTCTATGCTAGTGGCTTAGTATTATGTGTACATTTTCTACCTTGCCTGAGTACCTAATTCCCAAAACCCTCCACCAAGCTGATGTTTGGGGTGGTAAGGGCCACTGATGGTTGGGATCATAGTGCTAGTTTTGAGGGTTGACCCTCATATTGTGTTTTCTTGCTTCATTATTGTACCTAGATAGCATTTTGTGTCTTTCCCCTCACCCGTACCTGTTGACATATGTTGTTAAACTAATGATTGAGGTTGATTATCTATTATATGATGTGGTTTTATCTTATTAATTTATGTAAATTTTTAATATTATTATGTTAAGATATGGAAATTATTGGATATGAAGTTGAACTCATAGAGACATTCTTGATGATGGTTATATGTTTCTCATTTAATTAACTAGTTGCATTTACTCTTTGATATACTTTCATATTGGGCTCTATTACCATGATCGGTCGCATGATTTTAATGCATTATGTTTATACTTGATCTTGTATATTGTTGTATGTTCATGGCTAAATGATTTACTTATTGATTTTAAGTAGGATTGAAATTGGAAAATGTTATTATGTGAATACATAACTATAATGTCTTTAACCTTGAATTACATGGAACAAAGAGGTGTTATCTTATAGTATGATAGAATCAGTTAGAGGTGGTAAATATCCTTGGTGAGAATATATATATTTTCACTTGGGTGTTATGATAAACTTACTCTGACATTATCTTATTTTGGTATGTTTATCTAGCCTGAGACATTACCAATTGTTATGTCATTGGAATGATGATAGAAGATATCCTTGAATGTATTGTTATTTCTTGACACATGTTCTTAACAGGGTTTCATTCTTATAACACTATGCTGAAATTAATCAAGCAGCAAATTGTATCTCTTGTCAAGTGGATATTTATGTTGTAGCTAGTTCTTGTTAGAGTTAGTTGTTGCACCTATAGATAACACCTTGTTGGAAGTAAAAACAAGTTATATTAGCTCTTATTAATTTTTCTCATTTATAATATTCAAGGAATCTTTTAATAATTGAGGATGATCAATTATATGTCCTAGAAGTAAACTAATAACATAAATGCCTAAAATAATAAGGATGATTCAATATGTGTCCAATCATGCTCTAGTGGACATAGATAAAATATTTCAAGTATTTAATTGCTAATCAGATATTGATGTTTAAAGTCTTAGTGGTCCACTAATATTGATGTAACTTTATGGGCCTTGGAAAGAACAAATTAACTCTTGTTTATTCAATATTATTCCTCTTGAATTGATAATTAATAGAAGGGGAACTTACCTAATGATTCTTAAACTTCATGCCTTAAACTTCTTATGCATGTTCAACATATAGACTATCTTGAGTTATGGCATTAGAATGATGTGGTATGACATCTCTTAATTATAGCATGGTTGTTAAACACTTAGCCTCAACCGTTTATAATCTTGGTTGGAATTAATATGTTGTAAATGGGTTATGAAAAATAGTCTCTTGGTTGATCAAGAATATGTTCTCATTACTATATTATAGCAATGAATGTGTATTGGTCGTAATGCCAATTCAAGGGATATTACTTCCATTTCTTAAGAAATGAAGTAATCTAGACTAATTATTTTTTATATGGACTCACACTTTGTATTATGGATTTTACCATTAATGGTATGATAGTGTTTTGGAGATATGTCATGTTTCCTACAAGGCAAGAAATTTAGATGTTTATAATATAAATCTTGATTATTGGAAGTTGGCTAAAAATGTCATTTATGATCATTGATTATGGATAGTCATTGGTCATAGAAGCTATGTGTGAGCCTAAAGATTAAACTCACCCTTACCATTAGATCCTTGGTATACCTTGTATGTGTACTTCATAAAAATAACCAATTCTAGAATTTGAATTAATAATTTAATAAATGGTGGAAACCTTAATGTATTACACTTGGTTAGGTAATTAAATAACCCACCCTATCAATGAACTGATAAATCATAATCTTATTCTTTAAACACAAGTTAATGTATAAGACCATATAAGTATTGAACTCTTGAGTGTCCATGTGCTTGTTAATTGGATTGCATGAATGCCTATATTTCTATATTAACATGCTATGTTAATTTAGGGATAGCTAAGCATCATTTAGGTGTGGGCCCCTATGGATGACTCATGGGATGGTGACCCTACATCATAGGAGTAATTGGATTTACCATGCCAATTAAATGCTTAGTCAATAGGATGTTCACATGTGTGATATTATCCACCCCATACTTAATTATGGCACTCCTATCTTGTCTAGATTTCTTATCTGGTAATTGATTAACCAAGCATCCCTAGAATGTGCTCATTTTTATTTAGGTTGATTTTAACCTTACCCATTTCATATAATTGGGATGCTAGTTGTGATCCACTTGTGCTTCTTGTAGAGTTTCTAAGTTTATCTGTGTTGCATTCATTGTGTAGTGGAACATTTTGATGTTCCATTATGTACTTTGATAAATAACTCAAAAAATTATTAGGGTTGTTTCTTCTTGTATCAAATCCTATGCTTAAAGGTTTTTGTTGATTTTTGTCAATGTGCACTAATTTCTATCATGCACTTTAAAAGTTGTTTGAAATTTTATGTGGTTGTGCATATGATTGAAAGAGATGGCATGGACATAATACACTTTAGGTGGTAGTAAATACACCTATTGTAGATATATCTATATTTATGGAGGCTTATTTTTCTAGCATGTATGCACATGCCTTATGATAGTTGAATGCCATCTATATGCTTATGTTGTCTCATTAAGATTAAGTTGAAAACCTTGGATGCTAGTGTACATACTAGATCATGGCTAGAGTTATATGCCTAGTATAAATGACTATATGTATTATTGTCTTGAGGAGACTATGTCATGACCTTTATAAAGTCACTTAGCCTCTTAGATAAATTAAATAGTACCTTAATTAGTGATTTGGTTATGAAAGACTAAATTACTAGAAATTACTATATTATGGAATGTGTGTGGGTGTGTCCGTGGAAATCTATAATTTCTAAGAGTAATCTTATGATGCTTACCTGTATCTTTGGTTGGTTCAACCCTTGCCACATTAGTTGCATTGGGGCAAGCATCACTAGTCAATCAACGACTTATATGGACAAGTCAATAGAATAATGGTGATCATCACTTCACCTTAAAATTGGGGAAATAATGTTTGATATCTATTGTTGACTTGTATGGGTGAGTCATCATTAGATGCTTAGAACATCCTAACCTTGAGAAGACCAAGGATTGAACTCAAACCTAGAAAGCTATGTAGGGTGAGGGTGTATGAATTACTTGGATAAAATAGTGAGGATCAGGATCTCGACTTTATGGGAACATCTTGAACTATATTAAGATCTTGATCTTATTTATGTATTTGGTCTCTTTGAGTTAGATAGAGGATCATGTGGCTTCATAACCCTAAAAGGATGAAAATAAATGTGTACAAATTTTTATTTCCTATTTGGCATTATGATGTTGTTTTGATAATGAAATGTGTTTACATCAGTGATGATTATTCAACCTTGGAGAGGTTGATTTCCATGCATATATCATGTTGATCATGGACATGTTATATCCATGGGGATGTTATCTGATTCTAGCTAAGTTATGCATCCATGAGGATGCTTCATCAAAAACTTAGCTATGTTTTGATACTCTTAGGGTGTCTGTTGTGATATAGATATGCCCTGCATCTATAAGGATGTGTTCTTACAAGTTTAATTTAGCTTGTTGATAGTGTAAATAATAATTTCCATAGTAGTGTTATAGCATTCACCCCATTCCTTGGCTAAGTTCACCCTTTCCCAAAAATGTTGTTGCATCAAAGAAAACATTACCATTTAACATTGACTTGTTGGATTAAGTCAATTAGAAGAATAGATTATGCAATCTTGATGAGTGGAATCATGAGATGTTGCCTTAGTGGTCATTGATAACTTGTTTGGGTGAGTTACCTAATGATGCTAAGGAAACATATCTTGGGAGGTCCAAGGGTGTGGCTTCATCTTGGAGGATATAGCGGGTGAGTGTGATTCACTTTCTTGGCCAAGTTAGAGAGTTTTAGGTTTAGGGGTTTCTTATTGTTATCAATTTGTGTGAGCTATCTATCCATGATGTGAAAATATTGTTAGTATATATTTAGGAACTCATGGAGATAGATTTTATGGCTTTGTTGGAATAAATCCTTCCTTGAAAGAAGGTGATCATGATTTGAGATCCTTAGGACTGATTATGTATATTTTATGATGATTATTTGGTATTATTTAGATGACATCTAGACATCAAGTGACCCAATGTGAGTCATGGACCTTTATGATTCACTACCTTGTGCATTAATTATTGTGATGTGAAAGTACCTTCATGTAATTATTGATCATCTAAATTATTTATATGTGACCTATTTTCATGTGGCTCCTCCTTATATATTAACTATTATGTGTTTATATAATTATTACTTCCATTGGTCTTGCTAAATCATGTGAATTTTTATCCTTATTATACTTGTGTATATGGTTGATCTTGTAGAATTCCACATAGTCATTTTCATACCAACCTTTTGGTGTGAACTTTTACATTTCATTGATTATGTTAAATCATGTAAATTGGTAGTTTTTACACCTTCATGTATATAATAACCTTGTGAGTTTCACTTTATCTTCTTAACGTTAGCATTGTTATACAATAAATCTACATACATGGTTGTATTTTATTAATGGTTGAATGTGTGAATAATAGTAAATTACTTGTATAAAGTGATCTTCCACTTTTGAAATCTATCATGTAGACCTCATTTTGATATTTGGTTTTTAAGTATTATATGAACATTGTGTACACTTATCATAGAATAAATATAACTTCATGTTGTTAACATACATTATATGTGGTTAAGTGGTTGTACTCTACTTATGTAACTTATTTTTCCCTTTGAAACCAGATTTTATTTGTTTAAAATGGCTAAGGAACAATGTTGTATTGTGTTATGTGATCCGACATCCACTACTCTAGCATTGAGTATTAGTGCATGTATGAGGTAGAGGGTAGAGAGGCACTACATCCATAATGATTTTGACTAGGTACGGTTAGGAAGTGGAATCTCTCATAGACTAAAAATCCACTTCTCTCTTTTGCACAAGTAACCACTTGATTCAATCAGAGTGTGCACCACGTGTGTCATGAGTTGGTCATGTGATCTTAGTGCATAATGGTTACCTTATGGATTTAACATTCCTTTAGCTACCTCTTAAAGGTTATGGTGGAAGCAATCATTGTGAATTTTTACTATTTACCCCTTATTAAAAATTAACTAGTCCTATAGACATGGACACTTATGTAAATTAGTAAGGTGATACTTGTTGAAATGCATGTATGTGTTGATGTGTTGAGGAAACCATGCTCTTGTATAGGTATTTTTTTATTATACCTATTAGAAATATTTTAGGATGAATATTTCTATTCTTTTTAGAAGCATTACTAGAATGTATGCTAATTTTTTGCTTAGATAGAGTAGCACTAAGCCCTGATCAGGTGATGTTTAAAATTTTAGGTACCCACTTGACTCTTGGATAGAGTGATGAAATTTGGGTGATGCCCTCAAATGGATATTTTGTTATTCTTCCATGATGTAAGTGTAGTGAGATGGTGGGATTGGTATCCCTAGACCATCATGTGAGAATATGTTATAAGCCTTAGGGTTGCATGTGATGCTTGGTATGGCTTTTCCATGGTTCAACATGGTTGGTGTGGGATGCTGCACTAACCCCTAAATGGTTGATGATGTAGTGGAATAACCATAAAATTATGGATTATTACCATTGTGATATGACATTTTATGATGAATGCTCATAGGATTATGCATGTGGCATAATGCTTCAGTGGAAGAGTTCTAATTTTCATTCAAATTTTGGTTACAATCTGATGGGATTGGATATTTTTATGATTATTAACCTCATATTATAGGTTTATGTGTGTTGACACAAATGGCCTTAACCCGAGTCAAATTGCATATTCATAGGGTCAATTTCATTTAATCATCACTTTTGTCTTGTGGCTCCTTAGCTATATGTTCCTACTTGGGAGTGTTGTTAGTACCTTTATTGCAAAGCTTACTAAGGTAAGTATTAATTGTCATGTTGTTAGACACGATATGCTCATGATGCTTTTTTACCACCTTCATAAGTGGCTGGATTGGTCAATTTTAGTGGTGATGTATTGGAATTAACAGTTGTTATCTTGGAATTATGTTATCTAATGTAAGCATTTTTGGGTTTGGTAAACCTATTATAGCTATTTTTAGCATATTTTGATGTGTTTCATGGCCCTTTTTAAGGTGTGAGATTAGAAAAATTCCAACCAAATTGGCATATTTGGTGGAATTTTCTACTACTTAAGTGTCATTTAAGTACTACTTAAGTGTTGTCTTCCCCTTTAATGTCGTGAAAGACATGAAAATGGAAAGGAGGCCATTAATTGGCCTAATGTATTAGATAATGCATCTATCCTAATGACATAAGATATGAATACCAATGACATTTGGTTAAGACATTTCCACCCCATAATGGGTGAAGAGATCATGTAAAAGTATTAATTAGTTGTGTCAAACTTTTTTTTGGAGAGCTTTGTGCCTAATTTTTATTAGTTTTTATGATGGTTCCTCTTTAAAGAGAGGAGGATGTCACGAACTAACCTTGTGACCCCTTTTCGATACTAGACTGCAACCTACATTAGTGTGCTTTGATAGCACTTAGACTAAATACTATTTATGTTGGTTTTATCTTTAGATGGTTGTGATGCAAGTACCTTGGATAACTGAGGTGATATGTTATGTCATGGTTGATGTTCACAATGGATTTGTTATATCATAATATGCCTATAAAGTATACTGGATTCATTTTATCTTGTTTTATGTTTATGTTGCTTATCTTAGTTACATTATGGTATGTGTAGACACTAAAAATTTGTACACTATGGTTCTAGATGTTGTATTGACCCTCAAATCACCTCAGGACCCCCTTGGGACCATTTCACAGCCTTTCAACCACCAAACATAAGTCACAATGGATAATTATACCATTTTAACTTTTCCCTCTCAACCACTGATGGTCAACCCTTAACTACTGATGGTTAACCTCAACTGCCAATGGTTTGCCCTTAACCACCTCAAGGGTTAACTTCAATTGAAACTCAAACTTGATTTTCTATTAATAGGTATTTGATCCATCATTTTATAGGATCAATGCATGTTGAGCTTAAAATTATATAACTTGTTAGACACCTTGTTGAACCTATTGTTTCACCCCTCCCTTCCCTCTATATTAAAAGAGGAAGAGGGGGTGAAAAATCATCAGCAATCATTATCAGAACTTATTATGTAGAACTTCTTGTGCAAGAGATCAGAGCTTCTTGGTGCAGTTATTCTTCTAGCTTCCAACAACTAGGATAGAGATCAAAATTATTGCTATAACTCATCAATCAATAGCCAAGGTACTATCACTCTATCAAAATTTATTTAGAATCCATAGCAAGCTTTCAACCAACCTCAACATTCTTTAGATTAGTAATAAAAAATCTAAGTATCTATTCCTTATCAAGATTCAATAATTAGTTTTTGTGTGTCATTTCTTATGTTATTTTCCCTCTATCTCACAACCAACATCTAACCTAAGCTCACTTTATATAACTCTCCTATAACCTTCCTAGTCAAAACTCTCTTCCAAAACTAGATCCCATAGTAACCACCGATGATTTCCCAACTACTGATGGTTTAACCCTAACCACCGATGGTCATTAACCACTAACAGTTATCCAACCATCAAGATTTTACCTTAACCATCGATGGTCTCTGTCTATCATCTTTAACAACAAGCTTATTTGACCTATCAGACCTTGACCAAATTCCATTTCTTGAGTTTCTATTTTATCATAGAGGATCACTCAACCTTCTGAACCATGTTTGATTTGTTTAGAATTGATATCTAATCATTTATTGCTATAATTAGTCAAAAGCAATTATTTATTCTCAAGCACTTCTTGTACTTCATTTCAATATCTTTTATTGTTTATGTAAGTAATTCATCTTTCATTTTTAGAACTTAATTTTTTAAAATTATGGATTGATAGTCTCCAAGTAAGATTGTGCCTCTTAGATTTAGCTCACGCTATGCAATCCAACCTACCATCCAACTAATCAACCATTTTTTTAGTGATTTCTTATTTTTAGATCATTCCTCCCCAAATAAAGAGGAGTATCCACAATCATCTTATTCATGCATGAAAAAAATATCAAGTTCTATGAACCTCACCCTTAATTCAAGTCTTACAACCTTATTTCTAAAGAAAATGAGCAAAAAATTAGTGAAACATTCAGGCACATTTGGTGGGACTTAGTTACATCTAAGTGCTTTCTATTTTTGGTTTATGCTCATTTAAATGAAATAAAAATTTATTTTGGGCTTAAAAATTACTATATACATTATTTTTTTGTATTTATTATCTCACATAGCTTTAATTAAATAAAGTAAATCAATCGTAGTCTCACTTTTCTCCACACACACAAGACCAAACCACACATCCAATTAAATATCAAAACATTGACATATGGCTTGACTGAGATTTCATATCCTATCAATCACCTTTCCTTGGCTATCCTACTTAGATTTTATCACCAAGGGGATAACCAACTCGGTATGTTGGATGAGTATATTCTCTAGTAACTTAATATATTTTGGCTAAGCACCCAACACCCTTATGGTTATGGTGTGTGAAGTGAGGGGGTAGGTCCCGATATTAAGCCACATACCAATTTCTAGTATAGATCTTAATATCTTTTAACTACCTAAAACCATATTTAGATATCTTCTTCTAGTACCCACTCTACAAGTCCAAGTTGGTCTTCATAACTTCTTTAAAATTGAGGCATAAGCCTAAAGAGAGATAACAAAATATCCTATGATTTTAATGCACTTTAGTGTATGCATTATTTTCCTTTAGATCTTTTTATTTTTATTGCTTTCAAATTGAGTTGGGAGATCATTTGTATCTTCCTTTTCTACTTATTTACATGGTTTTAACTAGGCAACAACTAAGAAACCAAGAAAATCATGATCTACTTCCTAATCATCCATCTTCCTCTTCTCCTTCATCTATAGAATATGTTCTAGATGTAGAGAGTTATCTCCATCCTTTTATAAGTCCTAGTATTCCTCAAATGGTTGCCCAAGGTGATATGGATTTAACTACCTCTTTGGATAATAACCCCATAGCCCTCCAACATTACCTTAACACCATATCCCATCATACCCCTGCTTCAGTTCTACTTATTGACCCACCCTATGGTATGCCTTCCCACCTTATGGGTAGCACCTATATTGCCAACATTTACATCTAACCTTTAGTCACCTAGGCATCATCTTCTACCAATAATCCCACCAATACCACCATATAAAACCAACCTACCAAACCAACCAACACCTAAACACCTTCTACCCCAACCAACAATCTTTATATTATAAGAACAACCCAAATTTTAGGCACTGGTACTCCACTTACCATGGGGATACCCTCTACTAGTGTTACCACCCTTCCTATTATTTCTAACCCACTTAACTCCACTCCATTTTAGAGCTTGGTAGTTCCCATACCTTCTACCCTTCCACCTATTAGTACCAATATTACTACCCATCCTCAACCTATTAACCCAACCTTACCTCTAACCCAACCCATGCAAATTCCCTAACAAATTCCCATTTCACCCAACCCAAGATATATTCCAAACCCATAGGGGTATATGGATCTATCCTCTACCCTACCTCTTATGCCCACCTATTCATTCATGACACCCTCCCAACCACCCATGTCTATACATCAATATGTGATAACCTCCCACTAGCTACCCTTATGATGCACCTATCTAAACCCAACATTAATCTACCCTAAAAATATGGGAGTGCACAACCAAAAATGGATCTTGCTAAGATTTTAATGGAAAAAATGACCACTTTAGATTAATCTATTTTTATCACCCATAAACTCATATCATATGACCAAATCTATAATGAACAAATTCATCCATCTATCCCCATTCAACCTTATCCTCCTTAATGGGAGATTTTGAGAATTTCAAAATTTTAGAGTAAGGAAGACCCTCAACAACATTTGAGAGAATTTAAACACTCTTTTTATTTAATTACCTATGATGATTCTCTCCTTTTTTGTACCTTTCTCATGTCTCTATTAGGTCCAGTGATAGATTGGCATAGTGCCATTACCAAGCACTCTCTTAAGAAATCACTTTTCTATAAACATCTCTAAGAAAGTTTCCATCATCAATCTTTACTCCATCCAACAATTTGATAATGAGTCTATTTCTGACTTCATAGCCTATTAGAGAAGCTTGATAAACCAACTCTCTTTTTCTCTGCCCCAACCTAAGATGATTGAGATGTTTGTGAGGTATTGTTCTAAACACATTTCCTCCACTTTATGAGTTTAGAATTTTAGGACCTTTGATGAAGATTTCACCATGACATAGAAGTTAGATAATAGGGTCATTGATGATGGGAAGTTAAAAATAAGAAACAAGAATTCCACCTTCAAATCAAATAAATCTTCTTCCAAACCTAAAAATTAAATCAATACTAACACCAAAAACAAGGGAACTACGAATATGGTTTTCCTTAAAACCACTCCTCCATTGGTTGTTAACCAACCCAACTCTTCCAATTCCTCTAATCAAAACACTAGAAGCCAAAACCATAACAACCAAAAGCAATTTACTTTGCTAGGGAAGTCATATGCTTTGATCTTGGAAATTTTTCTAAAATAAAATATCATACAACTCCCACCTATCAAGCCTCCATAGTAGTTTGATTCGTCTTATCCTATACTTGGCTAGTATAAAGATAACAAATTGTGTGCCTTCAACCATGCCATTGGGTATGATGTTAGTAGGTGCAATACTTTCAAAAAATTTATCTAAATTCTAATTGATAAGGGGGAACTTGTTTTGATAACCTCAATGTACCCCAAAATCAATCACTTGACATCTTTAGATAGTTATTCCCTAACCATGCCCCTTTTGTGAACAATGAAAATAATAGAGTGGAGTCCTCTCACAACCATGAGATCCATACCATTAATGTAGTTCCTAGTGAACTCATTGTTAAGGAAACCATTACCCAAATCACCTTTACTTCCCTTCCACTTATTAGAGTAGTGGAGTCACCTTCTATTCTTTTGGAAAATGAAATAAAGGAAGTGACTATTCTCCTCTCTCCACTTGATGAGGTAGTGGATCTACCAACCTCTCCTTTGGAAGACATACCAAAAGAAGTAACCATTACCACCATATCCTTCTCTTCCATCATACACCAGTCCACTCTTCCTTTAGAATTCATTCCCAAGGAAGAGTTCACTCTACCTACTTCTCCTATAAAAGACTCACCTTCCCAAACCTTTTATCCTTTGATTCAATAAGGGTATAAGATAACCACTCCTCTCTCTCCACCCATGGGTTTATCCTTTGAGACCAATACCAAAGGGATAAAACCCATCTATAAGCTTTTTTCTAGACTGATTCAAAACTTGAAATACCTATCCCAACCCAATGTAGATCATGTCATGTTTTAGCACTACCTTGGGCTTCCTTACCCAACTAAGCAAGAGCCCCTAACCATGCCATTGTCAACCCAACATTCCACTTCCACTATTGAACCTACCATCATCTCATCCAAACCATTATAAACCTCTACCCCTTAATCCATAGTTGAACTAACCAATCCAACTCCACTCAAAATGGCCCAAACACCTTCTTCCATTCTAACTAAGCCCATTAAAAACCTAGGAATACTACCTACACAAAGGATTACTCACCATCCTTTAAAGTTGGATTTAACACCATCTAACCCACCAAAGAAGCCCCAAATCAAGCCAACCAAAAAGGAGGAGCCACCTAAGATCCTGAAAGCTATAACCTTGCCACTTATTTCTACCTTGACTTCTATTTTGGGACCACATCCTTCTTTCATCCTAGGGCCTCATCCTTATGTTAAGAAGACACATCTCTCAAAGGCAACCCAAACCCAACCTCCTTTTCTAGCTATGCCCCTACCTATCCTCTTCATGACCTCAACCTCCAAACCCTCCACTTACAAACATCTTACTTCTAAACCTTCTATTTTTAAATCACCCACTACCAAGCCTACTGATTCTAAAAATTCAACCTCTAAAGCACCAATCACCAATAATACTCCACCACCCAAAACTCCCGCTAATAAGCCTACTCCTAAGAAGGCTTCCACTCCAACAATCAAAATTAGAACTCCAATATCTTTGCCACCTTTGCCCAATTCTTATTCAACCATATTGTAAAGGTTATTATAAGCTTCTTGATTGACTTTACCTCCCATCAAACCATTTTATCCCATATTCCTAAGCCATCTTAGTTTTATGACAATCTAATTTGCTCATACCATAGAATGTTGGGACATGATACAAAAAACTTTAAATCTCTCCAATTCCTAGTCCATCAACTATATTTTGATGATGACCTATTGTCAAAAGAGCCACCCATAACCGCATAACCACTTCAAGAACCATATAACACCACCCCAAACATACCTACTCCCATAATCTCATCCAAGAGTGAGGAGGAACCGAAGTAGTCCTCTCACCCCACTCTTTCCTAAATCCATACCATCTAGGTGGTCACATGATCACAAGTCCAAAAAAAGGATAAGGGGAAGGTAAAGGTGTTTATTCCATGGACATACCCTTCCTATACCACCCAAATACTCAACCAAACCCAAACATCCACACTTTATCCCAAACCCAAGATATCCATCTTGGGTACCTCTCAATTCAACTCTTATGAATCAATCCAAAGAGTAGTTCTAAAGTAACTTCACCAAACACTGATGATGATGAGTTTATATGAGATAATCAATACCTTTCCCTATCACTACTAGGAAATGATATAAGCATTTCAGTCTATAGAGGTCCAACCTAAAGATTCACAACCTCTAGAAACCTTTATCGGAGCCCTCTAGCTTTCCACCCTTTTTACCTTTAAAGATTTAGAAATACACTTTGTTTATCCCTAAGATCTAGATCTTTCCCTCTTCATCACTAAATACATCAACCATACCCACATCAAGTGAATTATGATTGATGGGGGGGATAACATCAACATTATATCCTCCCATTCCTATGACCAACTATAACTATCAAAGAACATTATGTTGAAAACCACATTAATACTCCATTCTTTCAATGACACTATGACAACAACTCTAGGCACTTTCATCCTCCATATTTATCTAGGACCTTGAAAACTTCCTAGGCTAGTTTACATAGTGGAAGGTGAGTTTTAATATAATTTTCTTCTTAGATTCCCTTGGATCTATTCCATGAATTATGTACTATCCACCTTACATCAGTGCATCAAATTTGAGCATGAGGGTCAAGTAGTTACCATACAAGCTGACCCTAGTCCTTTTACATCATGCAATATGATGTACCACCCCAATTATGTTCTCCTCCTTCCCACTACCAAATCTTCCTCACCCAATGGTGATTCCACTTCTTCTACCAACCAGTCCTCAACTAGCTCATCTATTCTTTCTACCCAAAACCCTACATGGGACCTCTTGGAATCCACATTCCAATGCCTCTCACTTGGGGAATATTGCCTCTTGGACTTTGATACCTTCCCCACTCCCCAAGAGTATGGTAACCTTGACCAAAACCTAAATTACAACTCTAATACCAGAGCCACTATTTATTTTAGGCCTCTCAATATCTAAACAAATCTTATCTATGGGGGACTTGATCAACCACTTACCTCTTCCATGACCTCCTCTTATCCTCAACTATTCATATCTAATTTCTCCTACCTAGATAAATTAGAGTTTTCCATGATATACCTTCATAGGTATGCTTGGAAGGGATTTGGTCTAGGATTTTATGAGTAAGGACCACACACGTTGCCTGCATGTAAGACTCAAAATCCTCGTGAAAGATTTGGTCTTAGTTTTGCTCCACCCAAAGAGCCAATAGACTCAACTCCCATTATCATCATTGATGAGGAAGTCCCATCCTCATTTTCCACTCTACCATCAACATCTGAAGATGTCAACATCATCCCCCCTAACTTTTTTTTATCAACATGATCAACCTTGGACCCCTAACTTATGAAAATGAGGGGGAGACCATAACCATTCCTCTAACTCATCCTGGGATGGTCAAAGATAACTCTTATAATATTAATACTATTTAGTGTCAAGATGATGATTCCATTCTTGCATATCTAGGTGTTAAAGATTCTTCTATCCATAGTTCCCTTCCTCCTAAAAATTTATCCATGTTGAATGAATCCATCATTGAAATTAACTTGGGTACTTTAGATAACTTGTATATTGTCAAAATTATCCAATTGCTAAATTCTGAGGAGCTTCAAGAATTCCCCTCCTTCCTATAAGATCACAACATAGTTTTTCCTTGGTCTTATAGTGACATGTCAATAACTGACCCCTCCATCACTACCCATAATATAGTCACCAACCATGATGCCAAGCTAGTTAGGTAAAAAATTGTTAGATGCACCCTTGCATATGCCTTCTCATCAAGGTATAACTTTAATGCCTCCTATCTATAAATTTCATTCAACCCATTGATTATCCCCAATGGGTCTTAAATGTCATCCCTATCACCAAAACCAAAGGGGGACTTCATATTTGCATAAAATTTCACAACCTTAACCTTTCTTTCCTAAAATATGACTTTCCCTTGTTAAGAATTGACTAGCCTATTGATCCTACATCCATATATGAGATGATATCTCTTATGGATGGATTATTTGGTTACAATTAGATCTTAATTGCACCCGAAGATCAACACAAAACTACCTTTATCACCCTCTATGGAACTTTTTGCTATAGGGTCATGCCTTTTGGTCTAAAGAATGCTGGTGTAACCTACCAGTACACAATGAGATATATATTCCATGACCTTATTCACAAAATCATAGAATACTATGTTGATTACCTTCTTAGGAAATTCAAATGTCATAAAGATAATTTGGCCATTCTTAAGATTATCATCCATTATCATATCTACCTTAACCCTAAGAAGTGTATTTTTTTAGTCTTATTAAGAAAGCTCCTTGCATTTATCATCTCACTTCAAATAATTAAATTCAATCCCACCAAAATCAAAGTAATCCTTGACATGCCTCCTCCTACCCACCTCAAGTAACTCCATAGCCTGTAGGGGAAGCTCCAATCCATTCATCACTTTATCTCTCAACTCTTTGATCAATGTCAACCTTTTCACCACATTCTAAAAATGGATGTATCTTTTAAGTGGAATAAATATTTTCAAAAGTCCTTTGATTCACTTAAATAGTACCTTATATCTCTACCTTTCCTAATTCCTCCTAAGGAGGATCAACATTTTTACCTTTATATTTTTGCCACCAACCAATCTTTAGGGGCAATGTTGGCCCATCAAGATGAGAAATATAAAGAGTAAGCCATCTAATACATTAGTCATATGCTTATATAGTACGAGACTCAGTATACCCATACCAAAAAGCTTTGCCTCTCTTTAGTCTTCATGGCTACAAAACTTCATCACTACCTTTTCAACCATAAGACCTATGCCATAACCAATACCGACCCACTTAATTATATGTACTCTAATCCATACCAAAACTAATGTATGACTAAGTGGCTCATGATCTTAGCTAAGTTTGACCTTGATTTACTCTAGTAAAAATAAATAAAATGGAAATTCATCATTGACTAATTAGCTGAAGTACCCTTAGTAGATAACCAACCACCTTCCCTTGAGTTTCTTGATGAGTCTATCACCACCCTTTCTCAAGAAGACATCACATGTCATTAAACCAAGTTCTTCAATGGGTCAAAATGTCAATGTGGTGGGGGATTTGGTATCATAATTATTCCCCTTAATGATGAGATACTTAATTTATCCTTCAAACTTGAATTTTATCATACCAATAATATAGCCAAGTATGAAGCCCTAGTGATAGGTCTTCAAACTACTTTAGCCTTAAGAGTCAAAATAATAAATATCTTTGGTGACTCCCAACTTGTGGTTAATAAAATAAATAGCTCTTACCATTGTAACAATGATGTTTTTCAATAATATAAACAACTATCTAATGTGCTCTTGGCATAATTTAAACATTCCCTTATCCAATCCACTCTGCATTCTATGAACAAGTTTGTTGATACGATGGCTTCTTTTTCTTCCCAAATCCTGTCTACACATATTGAATCTAAGATATATATTATTATCCATCATCTTACCCAACCTTCTTATATCAATTAAATTCTCCAACCATATTTAATGTGGAGGAGACCCAACTCGACCTTTGGTATAAATAGATCTTTGACTATCTCAACCTTGCCATCACCCTTCTAATCTTTCTAGGAATGGCCAAAGAGCATTCATTTAGTGTACTTATAATTACACCATATTAGGGGGAATCCTTTAAAATAATAACTTTGATTGCCTTATTTTTCACTTCCTACATAGCCATGAAATCTCTCATGCTATCAAGGAAATGCATGATGGAATATGTGGGGGACACTTTAGTGGCCTAGCCATCGCTAAATTCATCCTTCACCTTGGCTATTATTGGCCCACCCTTAACCAATATTGGTTTGATTATGTGAATAAGTGTATTAAATGTTAACAACATACCAATTTACATCACACACCTAGCCATAGTCTCCAATTATCCAAAGATTTCTATCCCTTCTCATAATGGGGTCTAGATATTATTAGTGAAATTAACTCCCATTCTTCGTATAGACATCATTCTATCATCACTATAATAGAATATTTCACCAAATGGGTAAAGGTTATTCCTCTCATCTCAACTAAATCTGACAAGATTTTTGATTTTATCAACCATCACATTATTTTTTATTTCAATGTTATTCATAAAATAATCATCAACAATGAAAAATCTTTTAAAAACAAATAAGTCCAAGGTATTTGTGACACATTCAGTGTCAAGTTAAGTTTCTCACCACCTTATTTTCCACATGCTAATGGATAGGCTGAAGCTTCTAAAAAAAATCTTAACAACATGCTAACTAAATGGTTAATGTGTATGGTTGGGATTAGCATTTACACATACCCTTCACCTTATGGGCATATTGTACTAGAGTTTGAACCCCTATGGGTGCTACCCCTTTGTCTCTTGTGTTTGGAGCAGAGGTTGTATTGCCTCTCAAATTCCAAATTCCCTCTCTTTGCATATCCCTATAAGATCTCATTTTTGAGGGTGATTATTATCAAGAACATTTATCCCAACTTGAGCTACTTAAGGAGCGTTATTTATCCACACTTACCCATCTTCGTGTCTATCAAGAGTGAATCAAGTATGCCTATAAAAAACACCTCAAAGTAAAATAATTTAATATCAGAGATCTCATCTTAAAGGAAAATCAACATGTAACCAATATGGATAAAAACAAGTGGGGTAAGTTTGTTTTTAATTGGCTTGGACCTTATATCATAATGCAAAAGTATGGATCAGGAGCTTACCATTTTTCCTCTCTTGCAGGAAAACTAGAACTTGATCCCCTCAATGCTTCACATCTATGTCCTTTATTTTGTTAAACATGATTAAACTAATATTTTGTATAACTTAAACTCATCCCTTATTTTTACCCACAATCATCTCCTTATTTTAAGGACAACCAATTAAGGTTGAATCATGTGACTATCCATTACAGCCTTCACCTAATCTTGAACAAGGGTAAATTAGATCTACCCATGACATGATTTTCATGGTTATTTCCATCACTTTATAGGAAGGATCCTCATGGTAATTTTCACTTAAACCTCTTTTACACATCATCAACCTTATTGTGTTTTATTCATACCTTCTTAAAGGCGAACCTTTTAAGCCTATATAAGTAAATCTATGTAACAAAAGAAAAAAAAATCAAAAAAAAAAAGAAAGAGCAAATAAAGTCATGTATTCTATGGGTCATTCTAAGCCTTTGAAGACTGCTCCCTTGAAGGATAGCTTTCAAAACCAATCAAAATTGATCAATGTAAGGTAGAATATTCCCTTGAAGACAACTATCAAAAGACTTAAACAAATATCATAAACTTAGACCATTCCCTTGAAGGATGGCTAGGTAAAGCATTTATCAAAGCATAGTAATCCCTATGAATCTTCTCACATTGATCAGCTTCGCAATCAAAAGACCCATTATCAAAATTAGACAAAGCACAACTAATTCTAGAAACTATAATCAGATTTCACAAGTATACTTCTTGCATCAATCAATAAACACCTTATATGACATGGACTTGTTTATACTAGATCTTCAATAACCTACTAAAGAGGCATGCTAGTCTCACAAGAATATTCCATTATCCACTTTATACCCTCTATAAACAAAAGATTTTTTACCTTACTTGACATTATGTGATCAATAAACTTTGTAACTAACTAACAAATGCCAATGCAAAGCATTCAAAGTTCTTTTGTTTATGAACCACTCCAACTTCAGTTGGTTTTAGTCCTTGCCAAAGAAGAAGAATTGTACCTTCTTATTCTCTCATACTCACTTGTTCATGCATTCATTCTGACATTTATCTCTTTATTTTCTTCTCTCTCTTATCCTTTCTCGCATTTAGTTTTGTTATTCAGCTTACTATATGTTTTTAAAGGTTGATTCACCTTAATCTAAATAAATGTAATTCATTAAAAACATTTAACTACCAATTATGTATTTTATTTAGTGGTTGCCTTATAACCTTATTCATTTAAGTGTTGTGAATCATAATAACATTTTAATTAATTAACCATATCAAACATCAAACATCATCTAACTAACCAAATACATCAACTAGTCATCAACCATCTATCATATCTACAACCATTTAATCATACATCAAAAATGAATGTGTCATTCACATGAGTCATCACACATGTCTATCTATATAAGGATGCATAGACTCATTAATTTAAAATATGAGCATCATCATCAATACCCATAACCATAATCATATCAACATCATACACATATTTCTCATGAACATAAATTAAATGATCACATCCATAAGCAACACCAATAAACCATATCCACCTCATGAGTCATCAATAACCATGATAATAATCATAATCACAAACATCATATCCATATCCAATGAAACATAACATCATAATCATCATCCCAAAATGAAAATAACAATATACATCAAATATAAAACATCATCATGATCATAAACTACCTAGACACATCATCACATGCCTAAAAAAGTAAAGAAACATAGATTCATTAATCTAAAAACATCCACATTTATAATGAGTCATACATCCAACCATAAACATCATTATTATATTAATAAAACATCTACATAAATAATCACATAAAATATCTATCTATCATCATCATTTATCACATCATATATCAACAATTAATCCATGTATGTCATCTATCACATGCATAGCTAGGTGACTAAAACATAAACAATAATATGCTAATCATAAGCATCATCATGATCATAACAATAACATATATAACCATATGCATAATACATAACCCATCACATCAACTAACCATCAACTATCTATCATTTCATTAAATCATCCATCATAAATCAATGGGTTATCACACATTCCTATCTAAATATCAGAGAACATAGATTCATTCATACAAAATGCTAAATCATAGGCAAACATCACAACATATATATATATATATATATATATATATATATATATATATATATATATATATATAATAGTAATGTTTACATATCTCAAAAACATGTACATCTCGCTACATCAGCTCGTAGGATAATATCAAAATCATATAATACATCTAATATAAGGTCTCATATGAGTGTAAGACCCTGAAACACCACTACCTCCAAGAGCCTACCCACCTAATGAACCTACCTATCCACTTGAAGAAGTGGCCCACGGACTTGGTGTCACACTTCTAGCCCCTTCAATAACCCCTACTCTATACTCACCCCATCTATGCTCATCTAGAAGATGTGTAAAAACTAAAGCCTCATAATACCTCAACTCCTTAACTATCACTACATATCTCACCATAGAGATAGTCCTTAATAGTCCTATAGGTGCCAGTACTTGCTACCTACCTATCTAAGAGCATATCTCTCATATATAACCAAAACTAGCCAGGCTCTAGCTTGATCTCTCTCCCCAATAAGTGTGACTACCTGACCCTATGTTGTATCCCTCTCTTGGGTCACTAATGCTAAGGCCATTGGTGTTGTGGCTAGTACCCCCCATGCCTATTCTCTCTATGCAATCAATGTATATATATTAGGGACATCCACCTCCATCTAATCCCCACCCCTACCTCTACATCCACATCTATATCTTGTTTGTTGTCATCTCATTCAAACACTACCACATCATAGTGTGCCTGGAACCACATAAGCTACTCTTGTGTAACCCTTACATCATCAATCTTTGGTCTTACTGGTAGTTCCTCCCAATCAAAATCAAACTCCTTTGGCTGTGGCTCAGGTAGTGGAAACTTCACATCCTCCTTCTATTATCATAAGAAAACACTAAGGATATCTTGCACTAACCCAAATTACCTCCTCACAGTATAAAGAGGGATCAACTCAACCTTAAAATATAATCTATCCTCAATCCACCTATATCTTTTCAATGATAGGGTTTTCCCCAAAAGACCTACCCATACTAAAAATCTAACATATGGTCTCTAGATGACATCACCCCCAACCAGTGCATCTAACCTATCTCGATCCTACTCTTAGTCTTGTGTCCCTCCCCCTAGTCTACTGAGCACATGATCATGCCTCCATCATATAAACTTGAATCTATAGTCCATCTAAACAAATCCATGCCATGGCAACCCACTTGGTTTAAGCATCCTAATGTGCTCATACACCTAACAATGTAACAGGAACTTAATATTGATGCAATACGTCCTATATAATCTATAACTCTAGATCTCTCAATATATCTATACTAGTAGGATAGGTTCCCAAACATACACTTTTCGATCCATCATCATGCCTATAGGAAATCTTAGAAACATCAAAATAAATTTGCCATTGATTGAGTCTAGCAGTGTGTAATAAGTCACAACCATCATCATCATGATGACCTGTATCACTCCCTTGCCCCTATGATATAATGGTGTATAATAGAGGCCTATCACATGCCACCTCACATACACCAATTCCTCTTTGTATAACACATATATGAGCTTATCTCACTCCTTACCACTAAGTTTTTCTATCATCTCACCTTCTATAGTTAGCCTCATGATTTGATGGATGTCCTCTAGTAGGATCATCATCTCTCTAATTGATAGAAAAAATATGTTAGTGTTCAAGTCCCATCTCTTGATGAGGTCCACCAACATAGCTATATATTTGGGTATATTTTGGTAATATAGGATACCTCCCAAGCCCACTTTTATCAAATGATCCCACTTCTTGTCTATCATCACTCAATAGACCTCATCTAGGAGCTATGGTACTCAATTTTAGACCTACAACTATTCCTTTACCTATAAGGTTAGACACATTCTTTAGTATACTTTACCTATCAGACATACTTCCCTAAACCTACCCTTACCCTTCACCTCATCTACATACAACCTTACCTAATTTACCCTTCACCCATCCTCCCAATATACTTTTAACTTATCCTAAACCATTGATGGTCAAGTATCGATCATCGATGGTTCCTTATGGAACTATTATCGATCACCACTTGACCATAAATAGTTCAATGGTAAACCACCAATGGTCTCTATATTTTTCATTTTGATGGTCACTTATTGACCATCAATGGTCACCTATTGACTGACAACTAATAAATCCCTAGGGCTTCCCTAAACTACCCAATACATCTACCAAATCTCAAAATTTTAAACCAAACTTATAATAACTATCACTTAAAATAGTTACCACCCAATCACTACCCACCCCATACCCAATTTTATACCTAAATCTCATATACCCCTTTCTTCAAATCTAGCTAACCGTATCAACCCACTAAAGGCTATATAAACCACAAATTTAATTTCACCACTAAACTTATTCTATGAACATCATCATGGTGGCACTCTTGCAACCACTACCACTTGGCCCCATGCTCTCCCTTGACCTCTCTACATCTTAATTAGATCTCATCTACTATATCACACTTTTATTAAACCTCCAACTCATAACTCAAATTCTAGTCAAACACACAAATCAATCTCTCACTCAGCTAATCACAAAATCTCAAGTGTCACCACACAAGAAAAGATAAGCACCATGGGTCAATTTACAAATGAGGAATAAAAATCCTCATTTGTCTTTTAACCATTTCCATTTTAGGGCTATCATCTAACCACTGACAATTGACACTAACCATCGATGATCATATGTGACTACCGATGGCTGACACCGATCATCAATAGTTGACAATAATATAAATTTTTGCATCATAACTACACCATTTACAAACTCTTTACCAAAATAACATTTACATTAATCACACCTATTCAAGGTCACCTTCTCTTCCAACCCACCAACCAACCACACCACCTAGATTTGGATGTTTTGGCCCAACTTTTACATGTTTTATGATGACCTTGCCTTGGTCATTTTGACCATAATGATTACCTTGCCATGATGAATAGCTTAAACTTACGCTACTTTTGTGTACCAACCATTTCAGTACCTTAGAGCTTGACCCTTTTTGGTCACGATACCTATGACCCTTTTATGTCTTCTCAAGATCACTTCTTACCATGGATACTTGAGAACACATTGACCTTACCTAGAAGACTTGTGTTTATGAGTACAACCATAACTACCATGCCTAAATATAGTCACTTGGTCTACTTGTCACTTATCCTTCTAGTGCTAACCATGTTTTAGTACTACCTCACTTATGGCATCCTAGTCTTCACATGATATGTGATATTTCATTTAGTTACATTCCATGTGCATGATTTTATTTAATTACCCAAATTCTCACCAACTTTATCACCTACTTAACTACTTGTCAAACCCACCACCAACTCTATTTCACCTCATCGATTCCTAGTTTGATGGGCAATACCTCCTTCCATTCTCAAATAATATAACCTTATACTACCCTTCCATTTTTTATTTTGTAGCTCAAAGATATAAACTACATAACAAAAAGGTGTAAAATGTAAACACTAGAAAACTACACACTACAGTTCTAGATGTCACGTTGACCCTCATATCACCTCAAGACCCCTTTGGGACTATTTTACAACCTTTAAACTACCAAACATAAGTCAAAATGGCTAATTTTTTCATTTTAACTTTTTCCCCTCTTAATTGTCGATGTTCAACCCTTGACCATTGATGGTTAACCTCAACCATTGATTATCTACCCTTAATTGCCTCAAGGGTTAACTTCAACTAAAACTCCATCTTTCTTTTATATTAATATCTATTTGATCTATCATTTTTTAGGCTCAATGCATATTGAGATTAAAATTAAACAACTTATTAGACACCTTACTGAAATTATTTTTTCTCCCCTTCCTTCCTTATATATTAAGATAAGAAGAGGAGGTAAAAGATCATCAGCAATCATTATCATAACTTCTTGTGCAGAAATTATTGTGCAAAAGATTAGAGCTTCTTGGTGTAGGTATTCTTCAAGATTCCAACAACCAAAATAGAGATCAAAAGTGATTATATAACTCATTAATCAATAGCCAAGTTATTGTCACTTTACTAGAATTGCTTCAAAATCCACAATAATCTTTTAGCCAACCTTAACATTCTTCATATGAGTAAAAATAAAGCTAAGTATCTATTCCTTATTAGGATTCAATAATTAGTTTTTATGTGTCATTTCCTATGTCACTTTCCCTCTATCTCACAACCAACATCCAAACCAAGCTCACTTTCTAGAACCCTCCTATAACCTTTATAGCCAAACCTCTCTTCCAAAACTAGATCCCATAGTAACTGTCAATGGTTTCCCAATTGTTGACAGTTTGACCCTAACCTCTGATGGTCATTAACCATCGATGGTTATCCAAAAATTGATGGTTTACCCTAACCACTAATGGTATTTATCTATCATCTTTAATATCAATCTTATTTGACCTATTAGACCCTAACCAGATCCCATTTCCTAAGTTTCCATCTTATCACAAAGGATCACTCAACCTTTTGAACCATGTTTGATTCATTTAGCATTGATATATAATCATTTACTACTATAATTAGTAAAAATAAATTATTTATTCTCAAGAACTTATTGTATTTCATTTTAGTATCTTTTATTATTTATGCAAGTAATTCATCTTTCATTTTCAGAACTTAATTGTTTAAAAGTGTGGATTGACAACCTCCAAGGAAGCTTGTACTTCTTGGATCTAATTCACACTAGGAAATCCATCCTACTATAAAAATAATCAACCATTTATTTAGTGATATATTATTTATAGGTCATTCCTCCCTAGACAAAGTGGAGTATCCATAATCATCTAATTCGTGTGTGCACAACATATCAAGATCTACTAACCTCACCCTTCTTTCAAGTTTTACAACTTTATTTCTAAAGAAAATGAGAAATTTTTTAGTGAAACAATATGTTATTTCTTTAGCATGTACCATTAATGTGGATTGACATTGATCATTTTTGTAGTTGCTAACTATGTTTCATAGGGCATATATGGATTCATGGTTATCAAGACTAATTCTTGCCCTCTCAACTATAATTGATTATACTTGATTATCATTTCATGACTATTGATTCATGTTGAATTATTATTATTATTATTATTATTATTATTATTATTATTATTATTATTATTATTATTATTATTATTATTATTATATGGACATCATTTAGGTACTACTAATGTATTATTTTATGGATGCAAGCACCAGGTTATGAGCTAGGCTTAGTGTTGGGTTTGGTCACCTCAAGTATATATGCAAGCAATTGAAAATTCGAGATATCACTTAGATAGTTTTAACATGTACTATGTAATATTGATCCACCATCATCTTATGCCTTATGTTATTACTTTTCATCTTTTGGTCTCACCCCATTTTGAGCATGTTTGTTCTATTCCTTAATTTTGGTATCAAGTTTTGGCACCATCATTTTACTCACCTATCCTTGTGTGCTTGTAGCCCTACCCTCTTGTTTATTATTTCTCTTGGGTGTTGTGATCATTGGATGTTTAAGATGTAAGAGTGGCTTGACCTTTTTAACCTAGTTGGTTGGGTTTGTCTAGAACCATATGGGTTTTTTGGCCTCAGAGAACATCTTTGGTTTTCTATAAAGGAACTGGTCACCTTAATGATTATTATTACATATTATTTTTATTTTTAATTCTTACTTATTATTATTATTATTATTTGATAATGTTATTAATTATTTTAATTATGATTTTTCCATTATCACTATTATAATCAAATTATGATTTTATTGATTTATTATTTTAATGATTCTTTTATCAATATTTATTTAAAGATTTCATTATAATTATTTTAACTAATTACTAGATTTGGTTCAATTAATTATTTAATAATTTATAGATTTCTTTATATTTAATGATTCCATTATTTTATTATTGAAGGGTCAATTCAATGATTTGGGAATTAATTATGGCCTAATTGCTTTTATTATTTTAGCTAATGGGTTATTATTAAATTCTATTATTTAATATTTTATGTATATATTCTTCTAATTATAGGTATCTTGAATCAAAATATAGGTGGATAAATGTACATATATACATATTTGTATATTTCCCTATTTTAATAATAATATTTTTATATTATTATTTTCTAGCAAATTGGCTTGCTGAGTATGCCATGGTTGGTATAGAATGAGGAGGAAAGGAAAGAGAGGGAAAAGGAAGGACAAAGGGTAGATGGTATGGGGTTGACATGTAGTAGGAGGCACAATGACAAAGGTATGGGGGTTATGTCTCTTCAACAAAAAAAGAAAGTGAAATAAAAGGGAATAAGATGCCATGGTTGACGTCGACTAGAGGGAGAGAATCAAGTTAGAAGGTGGGGAAAAGGAAATACAACCAAGAAGGGATTAGAGGATGGAATTAAGATATGGGATAGAGGAGAAAATAAAATGTAGGTTAAATTAGAAGAAAGAGGAGAATCCAGCAACAAGGGGGATGAGGGAGATAAATGAAAAAGATAAGGACGTGAATGAAACGTAGGGAGGAAAGAGAGACATATCTTGTCAAGTGGGTAGAGAAGGAAGAAGGATGAGGAATGTGGAGAGAGAGAGAGAGAGAGAGAGAGAGAGAGAGAGAGAGAGAGAGAGAGAGAGAGAGAGAGAGAGAGAGAGAGAGAGAGAGAGAGAGAGAGAGAGAGAGAGAGAGAGAGAGAGAGAGAGAGGAAATTATGACAATGCAGAGTATAAGGAAGAGATACTAGGGTAAAGCATGACATTTTGGGTTTGGTTCTGGTGCATCAAACCCTATGGCTAGGTCATGGTAGCTTCTTCCCATATTAATACTAAAATTAATCATGATTTTTATTAATTTCTTAATATGTGTTTGTATCTAGTAAAATGAATTGACTAGAGGTTGCTTTGCATTCTTTCCTCCTTTGCATTAAAAATATAAATGAGTATGCCATTGTGTTTTACTTATGTAATTAACCTCTATGTGAGGATTAAATTAATTAGAAATAAGTTCCCTTTTATTAATATCTGGAATATTTCATACCGTTATTCCTTACTTGAAAATGATGGTTTTTGGGCCATGTCTGGAATAAAATAAGTCACCATGCATTATGTTTTGTGAAATAAAGCTTAGAATAATTTCACCAGTTATGGATTGGTTGTTGAATCAAATTGGAAATTAGAACTCCCTTTTTACTCTCTATATTTAATCCCATTTACCCTCTTACTTTAACTTAAAGAGTGAACCCTTCATAAAACTTGGAATAATTTGACTCTAGGTTTTATCTCTCTTTTTGACTAATTAGAAACCTAATGTTTTTTTAACTTGTCGACCTTGTTAGATGTTTCGAGGTTCAATTCTAGAATCTTTATTGTAAATCATTTTGAGATTGTTATTTTCCCACACAAGAAAAAGGGGATTTTTCTATTTTGTTCATTGATTCAATTGAATCATTTGATAGATTGTGTTCTTAAGTTTTAAACCAATTCTTATATATATATATATATATATATTAAACCCATGATATATTAAATCAGGGGCAAGGGCCTATTTGAGATTTATTATTAATTTAATCAAGATTTACCTATATTTAAATGTTTAAAAATGTTTGTGTTCATGTAGAAATAATTTTAACCCAAATTTTGAACTAGGGGTCATAAGAAGTCATGAGACCTCATGATGACTCCACGAACCTTATATATATTGATTATAAAAAAATTAATTGATTTTCATACCTTGTTAATTGCTTAAATCATTAATCACCATGGTGTAAAAATTTAGTGTATGTTGGAAGTCATGTGTTGATCGATTCTTGGAATGGGTATATTAGACCCTGACTTGTGACATGGAACATCCATTCTAAAACATGATGTATGTCTTTGAATTACTTAGACCATGGGTTTGTTGAGTGTTATGACTTATGTATCATGGTTTTATTTTGTCCTTGTTCATGATTTTATAAGTATATATTGGTGGCTTAGTATTATGTGTACATTTTCTACCTTGCCTGAGTTCTTGTTTGCCAAAACACTCCACCAAGCTGATGGTTGGGGTGGTATGGTATACCAATGATTGGGATCATAGGGTTAGTTTTAAGGGGTGACCCTCTTATTGTGTTTTCCTACATCATTATTTTACTTATATGGAACTTAGTGGCTTGTCCCTCACCCGTACCTATTGACATATGTTGTTAAACTAATGATTGAGGCTGATTATCTATTATATGATGTGGTTCTATATTATTAATTTATACTGCTTTGTAATATTGTTATGTTAGTATATGGAAATTATTGGATATGATGTTGAACTCATGGATATATTCTTGATGATGGTTATATGGTTCTCATTTAATTAACCAACTACATTTACTCTTTGATATGCTTTCATATTGGGCTCTATTACCACAAGCGGTAGCATGATTTTAATTCATATGTTTATACTTCATCTTGTATATTGTTGTATGTTCATGGTTTAATGATTTACTTATTAATTTTAAATAGGCATAAAATTGTAATTTTTTTTTATGGGAATATGAAACTATAATGTCTTTAACCTTGAATTATAGGAAACAAAGGGGTGTTATCTTATAGTATGATAGAATAAGTTAGAAGTGGTAAATATCCTTGGTGAGAATATGTATATTTGCACTTGGGTGTTATGATAAACTACTCTTGGTGATATTATCTTATTTTGGTATGTTTATCTAGCATGAGACATTACCAATTATTATGTCATTAGAATAATGATAAAAGATATCCTTGGATGTAGTGTTATTATTTGACACATCTTCTTTAATAGGGTTTTATGCTTACAACACTATGTTGAAATTAATCAAGTGGAAAATTGTATCTCTTTTCAAGTGGATAGTTATGTTGTAGCTAGCTCCTATTAGAGTTGGTTGTTACACCTACGGATAGCACCTTGTGGGGAAGTGGAAACAAGTCATATTATTTCTTATTGATTTATCTTACTTATAATATTCAAGGACTCTATGAATAATTGAGGATGATCAATTATATGGCCTAGAAGTAAACTAATAACATAAATGCCTAGAATAATAAGGATGATTCAATAAGTGTCTAATCATGCTCTAGTGTAATTAGATATGATCTTCCATGGTAGAAATGATGGGAAACATTTCAAGTATTATATTGCTAATCAAATATTGATGTTTAAAGTCTTAGTGGTCCATTAATATTGATGTAACTAGAAAGAACAAATTAACTCTTGTTTATTCAATATTATTCCTCTTAAATTGATAATGAATAGAATGGGAACTTGCCTAATTATTCTTGAACTTAATGCCTTATACTTCTTATGCCTATTTAGCATATATACTATCTTGAGTTATGACATTAGAATGATGTGGTATGACATCTCTTAATTGTAGCATGGTTGTTAAACACTTATCCTTAACCTTTTATAATCTTGGTTGGAATTAATATGTTGTAAATGGGTTATGGAAAATAGTCTCTTGGTGGCTCAAGAATATGTTTTCATTACTATATTATAGTAATGAATGTGTATTGGTCATAATGCCAATTCAATAGAGCTTACTTCCATTGCTTAAGTAATGAAGTAAGCTATACTAATGATTTTTGTATATGGACTCACACTTTGTATTATGGATTTTACCATTAATGGTGTGATAGTGTTTTGGAGATATGTCATGTTTATTATAAGGTAGTAAATTCAGATATTTATAATGTAACTCTCGATTATTAGAAGTTAGCTAAAAATGTCATTTAAGATCATTGAGTATGGATAGTCATTGGTCATAGTAGCTATATATGAGCCTAAATATTAAACTCACCCTTACCATTGGATCCATGGTATACCTTGTATGTGTACTTCATAATAATAAACAATTCTAGAATTTGAATTAAGAATTTAATAAGTGGTGGAAACCTTAATGTGTTACACTTGGTTAGGCAATTAAATAATCCACCCTGTCAATGAGATGCTAAATCATAATATTATTATTTAAACACAATTTAATGTCTAAGACCATATAATTAGTGAAATATTGAGTGGCCATGTGCATGTTAATAGATGGTGTGAATGCCTATATTTCCATATTAACATGCCATGTTAATTTAGGGATAGTTAAGCATCATTTAGGTGGGGACTCCTACAGATGACTCATGGGATGGTGACCCTAAAACATGAGGAGTAATTAAATTTCCCATGCCAATTGAATGCTTGGTTAATAGTATGTTCACATGTGTGATATTATCCACCCCATGCTTAATTATGGCACTCCTATCTTGTCTAGATTACTTATCTAGTAATTGATTAACCAGGCATCCCTAGAACATGTTTAGTTCTATTTGAGTTGATTTTAACCTTACCCATTTCCCAAAATTGGGATGCTGGTTGTGACTCGTTTGTGCTTCATCTAGATTTGTTAAGTTTTGTTATGTTACATTCATTGTGCAGTTTAACCTTTTGATGTTTTTTTGTGTGCTTTTATAGATAACTCAAACAAAATTGGGGTTGTTTCACTGTCAAGGAAAGCCTAAGGGAAACATACCACAATCCCCCCCATAATAAGAGGTGCATGAAAAGGAGATATAATAGGTAAAGGTATTAAGCTTACACACACTAAAGGATAAGGTACCTCTAATAGGTAAACCATCTAGTAATGGTCCTTTGATCACAGAACTTTTAGGTTTTTCCCTTTTTATGTCCTTAACTACAATTTATATCACCCTTAGGCTAGTTGTGTGTACATTCATTTCATCCATAGACAATTTATTCAAGTTTACATTTTATGCACCCATTTATGAATCTTCCTACTACCACTACACCTTCTCCAACCTCCACTTTTATAGTTTCCATTCCATTAGTGTCTATCCCATCATCACTTACTTTATCCATTCCAGCTATTTCCTAGTCCATCACTCCAAATATATATTCTTCTACCCAATTGGGTTCACCCTTGCCTTCTTCCACTCTACCACCATAACCATAATAGTTACCACCAAAAGGGTAGCCAAGAAGTAGCCAGTCTTTGTTGTCCATCTAACCATAATATGGAAACATAGACTAGTCAAAAAAAATTGGCCATCCATGCCAAAACCTTCCACTAAAATTAATCTTGAGCCTAAAAAACATGCACAAGTAAAATCTTATCTCTCAGCTCCCTCAAAGCCCACTCTTCTAGATTGGGCTAAGGAATTAGGAGCCTCAACCTCTAAGATGCCCAATCTAAAGATAACTAAACTGCCAATGGTGAGCTCATTATTTGATAAGGCTATTGCATTAGTGTAATATGTGAGGAAGAGGAAAATTGAAGATATCTTGAGATAAACTCTGGTCATGGAAGAAAGGGAGGAATTTACTCCCTTAACAAGAGGTAGAATAGATAAAAGGGTTAGTCCCCTTATATTGAGGACATTGAGTCCTATATGGAGACCCACATAGAAGCAATCCTTGTCATACATGAAAGGACTAAAATGGCTTAATAGGAGCTCGAAGAATAGTTAGATACTCTTAAAGAGCAAAAAACAAGTGATTTGGGTTCCCCAAGGCATTGATTAGGATGTGAAGAGAGAACCACTTGGGCTGTACAACATTCCTGATTCTATTTATTCTTTGAGAGTCAATTTGGCTCCTTATGTCAATTAAATAACTAGATTATTCAAAAGCCACAAATATGATGAAATTAAGTTTAACTTCTTATTACTATATACCCCTAATAAGGAATTTATCCATTTGGACTTGATGAACCCATTGGATGCATCAAATTCCTTGAATTTAACATTAATAAGAACATAGGAGGCTAGAGATTGGGTATTATCCTCTGAGGCTTTAGTGAATAAGTTGGTTGAGAAAGAAAAGGAGGATGAATAAATTTTGACAAAATTGGAATTAAATGCAATTTGAGATAATAGAGGCAAGCTAGTGACTCAAGATATATTTGATCAAATGATTAAACAAGACTCTAATGGCTTCAAGTAGAGTTTACAAGGTTTGAGCTTAGAAGACATTGAGGCCAAATTGATTGCATCTAAGAGGAAGTCAATAGAGGTGGAAGTCTTGTAGGTTAGATTCAGATCCACCAACATAAAACATGCCAAACTAATGAAACAGATGAGTAGGGTGACTAGTTCACACCTCCTAGATATGAATTTAATCTGAGCACAACATGCTAAGGCATATAAACACTACCAGGACTTATATGCAAAGAAGAAACTAGCCCAACAAAAACCACTTATTATTTTCACTACACTGACTCCACCTATAATGTTGATAAATATAGTCATGCCAGTGCCACCTCATACTACAATGCCTATGGTAATAATATTTCAATTAGCTAGTGCATCTCCAAGTACAACTCTAGTCATGGTATCATCAAACACAAGTACTACCATAGTTCTGATGATAGTTTTGAGACAAGTAAAGTAGGAGCCAATTTAGAATGAAAGGCTAATTTTGTAACAAATTTTACATGTAATAGTTATGACTGAATAGTTAATTCTTAGTTGCATATTAGTTTCATATATATTGTAACTAACTAAAATATTTTGTCGTCATGCACATGTTGTTTGATTTAAATATCTATAAGTTATCGATATGTAACCTAGACTTATTTTATATTCTATCAAGATGTAAATGAAAGGTTCTAAACTTGGAGGATGATGCAACCCTTTCCCCAAGATCTTTATATACATGTAGAACCCTATTTTCAAATGCTCAAAGTTTTTAAATGAAATTATAAGAAGAAATCAAGAAATTGAATATCATGCAACTGTGTTTTTTCTTTCTTATTCCCTCTCTATGTTAATGAATTTGATGTTTCTTTGTATGTATTGATTAATTAATTTTGATGTGTATAAATTATATGGATGAATCTAACTATTATATTAATAAATGTTAGTCTTAGATGTGCAATAGCTGTTGAAGATTGATAGATTTAATTGATTTAGATAGTTAGTATAAGTTGAATCAATAATATATAGTGTGTAGAAGTATCTTATTTAATATATTATTCTATGTGTAAAGCACAATTCCCCTAAATAACTGCTTGGTCTGAGCTATAATCTCTATTTTAAAGGTATGCAATAACAGACTCAAGAAGAGAATCCTTTAGTTGAGACCATTAAGCATCCTATATCTTATTACCCTAGACTTCTATCCATGTATGTTCATGAGTGTGAAAAAACTATAGACAACAAACATTGGTTCTTGAGATACTTGTCTACCAAAGAGACAGTAAGAAAATCCTTTTCAGAGACATAGAACTTTCTTTTCTACCTTACCCTTCCTTATTTTTTATTTTTATTTTAGATTTTCCCACCATATGATAAATTTACACCAATCCAACTCACCTAGTCATTTATCCTTTTTATTATAATCCATGCATATGCCCATAAACCTAGTTAAACAACCCATAGGCTCAACCTACTATTCCACTACCCAGTTGTTCTAAGCATATACCTATAACTCGTGGCTCAGAGTGGAACCTAGTTACACAAAGATCCCAAAATTTTATAGGTTACCTCATTTAAAAATTCTCTGAGGTGTGCATAAAACTCACATCAACAATGTTATATTTGGAAACAATTCTTAGAGAAATTATATACTGGGCACTAATGGTTGATTTTATCTTATCCCCCATTCAAGCATGACAACAACTTGGAGTTTTAATGTTATGGTCTCTAAATGGATTTTTATTTTCTCTCTTATGATTTTGTATTTGTTCCATTTTAATTTTTTAATCTATTTCTAGAAGAGTATTTGTGTACAAAATTGCTAAATAGAGTAATATAGATCTATAGTATAAATTATGCTTACATCTCTTGATATTCTAAATGTTTCCATTGAATTTATCTAATAGACCTTATCATAGGTTGAATTTGGTCTTCATTGACATCATATCTAACACCACCAGTACACTCTTAGGGATCATAAAATCTTTATTATTAGTAAAGTATATTTTCCATGATACTTATTTGAGTGAATATATAAGAAACATTAGGGATGGTTATTAATTTGATGTTAAATTTTCTTTTAGTAGATTTTAGATAAGTGGAAACTACTACTGATTTTGTTGAACCCATCTTTTTTTACTTCATAATACTAGTTCCTTCATTCATTTAACTAATTACTCTTTCAATGTCTTTAAAAGTAGTTTTATGACATTGATCAAAAATAAAATTTCATTATGCACGTGACTTAGTAAAATCCATATTATGGTTTTTGTTAGCACAAAATACAAAAATATTACCCAAAATTTTAGCTTGATCTATGAGTTGGATTTTGATTTAGGTTTCTACTCCCAATTTTTTTTAATTGCACCCAATGCATGCATTCATCTAGGTCTACCTCTGTTTGGATGAGGTCCATTTATACCAAATTTTCATGTATGTATCTAAATATATCTCCCATGTGTGCAATGTTCTCTAGTAATTTGTAAAATGTTCCTTTAAGATCTAGTAATATTGATTTAGATGGTACATGTTTCAAATTAAAAGGGATTGAGAAGGTTATATGATTAATAACTCATGGGGTGTCCATTTATTTTTCTCTCTTCTTTGATGTGGATCACTTAGTCGATAATGACACTGGAAAAAATTCTATAGATTTTTTATGATTAGAAATATTTTTGAAATGGACAGAGTTGTTGGCTAGATTTTGTAGTATTTTAGATGGTTTTGGGTTAATGGGGGAATGGAGTGAGATCTCGTGTCAAATTTGTTGTTGATTGTGAATGTGTTTGTTTTTCTGACCTAGTTGTTCATATTATTTGGATGTGTTATAAAAATATATTTTTCATCCCTTACACCTTGATCAATTTGAGTTTATTACTTCATATTTTGTCTTGTCATTTTTATGACATCCATTTGATCCGTAACCCACTTGAAAGTTTCAATTAATTAGTTTGATGTGAGTTTTTTTTTTTGTTTGATATGATTTGTGTATCTTAATATGTAGTTGGATCCATATAATAGTAAACTTACCTATTTTATTAAGTGTGTTCATTAGTTTCTAGAAACTCTATCTAATGTCAAACCCTGAACTCATAGTTCTATGTTTCATACTACGATAATGTCTATAGAAAGTATTTGGTTATATTGAATTAACATATAATCATTAAAAATAATGAAATATAACACACATGACATATATAATTTAGAACATACTAAGGTGGGAAAATACGTTGCATGTGTAGGCCTGCTATCAAAAGTCTACTTTGTATAATGGGGGTTCTATTTTCATTTTTCATCCTATGCTAAAATTCACTCATATTTTTGACATAAAAACAAATTCAAACCATGAATTCATAGTTTGGTGTTCCAGACATGCTAACATGTAGAGGAAGTATCTAGTTAGATTAATCATCTTATCCTCCTAATAATATTATAAGAATTTTAACATAACATACAAAAGGATTCAATATAACTTAAGTATTATTTATTAATATCTCTAAGTGGTTACATATTATGAATCAATAAAAAATATGATAGCTTCAATGATATTCCATATATTATTAAAATTTGAGTTATCTCGAGGAAGAGATAAAAGTTGAAGTCTGGGGATAATGTTGTCAATTTTTTACAGAATATATATAACAAAATGTAGAGGTCTATGGTTTTACCAAGACATAGTTCTAAACACAAGCATGCATCATAACATAGCTTCCACCTCATGACATCCTATAGATCTATACAAATCAAAGTGACTAATGCAAATGATGTCACCATTAGATTATATCATTATATTTAGACTTATACACACACACACACACACACACACACACACACACACACACACACACACACACACACACATATATACATATATATATACACACACACACACATATATATACATACATACATATATATATATATATATATATATATATATATATATATATATATATATATATATATATATATATATATATATATATATATATATATATATATATATATATATATATATATAAGTCTAAATATAATGATATAATATAATGGTGACATCATTTGCATTAGTCACTTTGATCTGTATAGATCTATAGGATGTCATGAGGTGGAAGCTATGTTATGATAAATGCTTGTGTTTAGAACTATGTCTTGGTAAAACCATAGACCTCTACATTTTGTTATATATTTTCTTTAAAAAAATTGACAACATTATCCCCATACTTAAACTTTTATCTCTTCCTCGAGATAACTCAAATTTTAATAATATATGGAATATCATTGAAGCTATCATATTTTATATTGATTCATAATATGTAACCACTTAGAGATATTAATAAATAATACTTAAGTTATATTGAATCCTTTTGTATGTTATGTTAAAATTATTATAATATTATTAGGAGGATAAGATGATTAATCTAACTATATATATATATATATATATATATATATATATATATATATATATATATATATATATATATATATATATATATATATATATATATATATATATATATATATAATCTAATGGCAACATCATTTGCATTAGTCACTTTGATCTGTATAGATCTATAGGATGTCATGAGGTGGAAGCTATGTTATGGTAAATGCTTGTGTTTAGAACTATGTCTTGGTAAAACCATAGGCCTCTACATTTTGTTATATATTTTCTTTAATAAAATTGACAACATTATCCCCAGACTTAAACTTTTATTATCTCCTCGAGATAACCCAAATTTTAAAAATACAAAAAAATTGGTTAAGGACATGGGCATTTGAGAAAAAAATGTTGATGTTTATTGAAAATATTTGTCTTGAAGGCTTTCAAATCTTTGAGTCAATTAGTGGTTTGTTGGGCTTTTTATTTTAATTGTATAATTTTTCAAGTCAGTTCAATGATGTCATTAAGGGTGAGATGAATTACAAAATTATTAAATGATGTATCCATATACTTTGTAACCTTCCCCAATTTTGCCATGTAATAATTTATCAGGTATCCTAAATATTTGAAATCAATTATAAATTTTTTTCTTTGTTATTGTTGCTCCTGGAATTTTTCACCTCATGCCAAAATCCTCACCCTAATTGTGTTTGTGGAATATTTAGAGACATCATACTAGGATTTTGATTAGTTTAATTATTTTTTGAGGCTATTTAAGGCCTTTTTTTCCTCTAGTGTTGTCATTGGCCATCCAAGAGTGAAACCAAACTATGAGCTGACATCTAATATTGCTTTATGTGGAGAAGTAATATGTTTTTTTATTGTAGTATGGTGTTGTTTTTCTCCTCTAAGGGATTAATATTTTTTTATTGTAGTATGGTGTTGTTTTTCTCCTCCAAGGGATTAATATTTTTTTCAAGTTTGAACTCTTATATTGCACGATCCCTAATATTTTTCCTCTCTTCCATAGTGACAACCTGATGTGTGATAAAATTTTGAAATTTTTTGATAAACTGTTAAGTGATTGGAAACTTTTAATCTACTTCAAATTATGGCCTAGCTTTTATAATCACTTGGATGTCATCCTATAATGTTTCCTCTAATATTGTGCATATTAGCATCCAATCATACTCTAAACTCTCATAAAACATGTTTCCAAAATTCTAAATTTTAATAGAGATTAATTTGTGTAACTTGATATTAGTTCTTGTGGTGTCATTTTTATAAGGGTGGAAGATAAATGGATGGTGTTGATTTTTTGACATTGGGTCAAAATAACTTTAATATGGGCAAGGGAATCTTGGGGGTTTAGAGTGAGGGTGGATGGAGTGGTGGTCGATTGTTGGGTGGAAGTGGAAGATGGAGTGGAAATTGGTTTCTTAGGAAAAAATGGTATTTTTGGTGTTTGGGAAATTATGTTTGGCCTAGATTATGTTGTGGACTAATTTTATTATTATCAGTATCTTTGGTGGCATCCCCAACCTTCTTCTTTTTTTCATATTCTAATTTGTGGGCAACCTCTTCTACCTCTTGTTTATTTTTCTCTTCTTCAACTTGGAGGGTGGTGTCCTCTACCACATTTTTCTTTTTATTTTCTTTGACTAGGATGGTGGTACCCTCTACCACCTTTTCCTTTTTATTCTCTTCCTATGCTTTCTATTGTTTCTCTTTTTCTATTTTTTATTCTTTTTCTATTTTTTTATTTCTCTTCTTTATCCTTTTTTTGTTTATTGTTTTTATTTTTATTTTTCATGTTGTTCTTTTTCCTTTTGTTCTTTTTATTTCATTTTCTTTGTTGTTGATGCATTGGTTGCTTTTTATTTGGCCACAACATATTTTTTAGCCTTCTTGTCAGTTTTTAACTTGTATTTTTCTATATCCTCTTATTTTTATTTATTTTCTTTTAACTTTTGTCTATCCTTTACATTTCCTAAAGATTTAACAATTTTTTTTGTCTTTAGCCAACACAATAAGCATGGCTTGGTCTGTATCTATTCATTATTCACTCTCTATGTCTAATGATGCCATTGTTGTAAACTTTGTATTAGAGATGTCAATGGAAGACTCTTAAAATCTTGGATCTGAATGTGTGGCAAGGTATTTATCCCTTGTGTTCTTTTATTTTTGTTTATTGTTTGGTAGCATCTTAGAATTTTTGTGGTAGAGGATGTGTTTTTAGTTTTCTTGTGTGAAAAAACCCACCACCCATGGATCTACTATATTTTATGATGGACTAGGTTGGATTACCATTTTTAGGTACCTTTACATCCTCTAGTACTATTATTTATTCTGTAACTTAGAACCAAACCCATTTCCCCTTATTTTTTTAAATTTATTTGGGTGCTACTATTTTTCCCATAGCTTCATCTATGTCTTCATCCTCTTCTTCTAATTTTCCATTGGATTGTGATCCTAGTACTTAGGCCAATAACTCTTGTATATTGGATTGCATGTCAGTTGGATTAGACTTTCCCAAGACTCATAGAAAGGACTAGATGATGGGAAAAAATTAATTTATTTCATTATTTGACACTTCACATTTTAATGGGGGAAAGTTTTTGGTATGTTGATCATATGGGTGGGTGTAGATGTATTCAATGGTGATATAAAAGTAAATATATTTATGTTATTTATCTACTATTTGTGGGTAAATATGATACCATTAGATGAGGGTTTATTGTAAATTAGTTTCCCACCTAATCATGGCAATAACTTATGATTCTAGGGTCCTAGTCTCCATATGATTTTTGACTTATTATCCTATGGTCGTTATTTTATTCCATTCTATTTTTCTATTTTTACCTAGAAGGGTTTTTTTTAGTACATATCTATGTAAAGTAACATATGTTCGTAACAAAAATGATGCTTACCTCTCTTGATCTTACAAATGTTACCATTGAATTTATCCTATAGGCCTTGACAAAGGTTGAATTTGGTATTCATTAACATCATATCGAATGCCACTATTTCAATCTTAGGGTTTACAACATATTTTTTATTTGTAAAGTATATTTTCATTGTTACTAATTTGATTTCATCTTTGTAGGTAGCATTGGGAATATTTACTAATTCAATACCATGTTTTCTTTTAGTATCTTTCATACAACTGATAGCTACTAATTATTTCATTGAACCCTTATTTTCATACATCATAATACTATTCCATTCATTCATCATACAATTATTCTTTCAATTTCTTGGGTGCCAATGACATGAGACTAGTCAAGGAATAAAATACCATTGTGCACATGACTAAGTAAAATTTTGATTGTAGTATCTGCTAGCACAAACTAGGGAAATCTTTCCTAGACATTGAACTTTATCTATGGGATTGATTTTTATTTAGGGTTATAATCCCATGTTTTTTTTTCAAGTATATCATGTATGATTTTTACCTAGTCTACCTCCATTATGGTATGGTTTATTATTGTCAAATGTGCATGAATATATTTGAATGTATCCTCCAAGTGTGAAACCTTGTATGGTATATTTGAAAATGATCCCTCAAGATATATTGATAAATATTTTGGTGTAACATTTTTTTATTTTGGGAAGCCAAGTATTTTTATGACCACAAGGATTGGGGTAACCATTTTGTCCTTCACTATGTTATGTTATATCTCTCAGAATCTCAAATTTAGCTAGAAGAAATTTTGAATATTTTCAATGCTTAAAAATATTGGAGGAATGGAAGTGAGGTTGGATGGATTTTTGTAAATTTGTTCACAATTTTAGGTAGGGATGAAGATCATGAGAAAATTTCTTTGTGACTATGCATCAACCACCTTGCTGACATGGAATTTCCTTATTGGTTGGACCTATCTTGTCCATCAAATTATTTTTTATGACTCATTATATGACATTAATTTTATTATATTCTTTAGTTTTTAAATTTTATTTATTTTATTTGGTTGATTAATTCCCCACATGGTGGTTTATGTTTTTATTTGAGATGATGTGTTTATTTATTCATTTGGCATCATCTATGTATCTATTTAGGGAGTTTTTGTTGGTCAACCTAACCATTTATTTTAATCATATGACATCAAATGTCATAGAATTAATGATTGAATTGACAATCCTTGATTAATTCATTTGATAGGATTAATATTACCAAACACTAGTATGTTTAATTTTTTTTAATCCCTCAAGATGTCATTTACCAGATTTCAACTTGTGGGTATTATTTTTATCAATTTTATTTCTTTTTTATTTATTTAACAGTTTAAATTTGAACACAAGAAATTACCATGACATAACTTGCACCTCATGACATCCTACAAAGTTACATAAAGCAAAGTTACAAATGGAAATGATGACACCATTGGAGTATAAAAATTGTATTTAGACTTATTAAAATAAATAAATGGAATTTCATCAAAGCTATCATATTTTTGTACTAAAATATCTTATGTAACCATTTGGAGATATTATTAAATAATAATTTTAAGATATTGAATCCCTTTATGTTAGTTGATTTATGTTATAATATGATTAATAGGACAAGATAAATAATCTAACTGGATACTTTCTCTACATTTTATCATGTCTAAAACATCAAACTATGAATTCATAGTTTGATGTTGTTTTCATGTCAACACATGCTGATATGCCTAGGCCTCAAATATCCAATTTTTGGGAGGTTAGTTTGTAAGTAATACATTTTTTCATATCCTTGATAATTTTATATCATCATCTTCATGAATATTCTTCTCTATTATGTTTTATGGGATGACATAAAGCATTATCAATACCATGAAGAATGTATGTAGATGTCTGATGCTAGGGTATGACTATAGGATTTCATTGTTCACTTCTATAATCAATGAAAAAATAGCATAATTTATTTTTATAGGTTTGAGTGGCTTGAAGTATGACTTAGTCATGTAATGCTCAAGTTGATCTACTCTATATATGACTTATCCACATGATTGATGGATATGTATTTTGAAAAATGTGTGTAAAAGTAATAGCAGGATAGATTTTAACCTTAATATTTATCTAAAGTACATGATCATGATATGAATATGGATGGATATATTATCCCTTTAATTAAATACTAAATATAATTATAATATTAATATTAAAGTTTTAAAATATTCATCTCTTTTTCATGAATATTCATTTATGTTATGTTCTGTGTGATGCTGCAAAGAACTATAGATACCATGAAATATGTTTGTAGATGTCTCATGATACAATATGATTTCAAGATTATATGGTTTAATTTTATACTCAATGGTAAATCCTATATAATTTATTGTTGAAGGGTTAAATGGCTCAATGCATGACTCAGGCACACAATGTCAAAGTTAAACAACTCGATATATGAATGTTTATATGATTAGGTATTTTTAATGGCTATGTGATGAACATTGTTATTTTTGTTTTCAATGTATACTTTTTATGGATATAATAACTATATAATGTGTATTAAAAATTAATTATATAAATGTACATGATAATTATTAGATCCATATAAGCAATATGTAACAATTCATTCTTAATTTCATGGGTCCTTATTTCAATTAGATATGGGGAAGTGTTGGTCACAACAAATTATATAATAATATAATAAAATTATCAATTATCACAATAATATAAGAATAATTAGATAATTATAAATTATAAAATCACTATTATTATCTTTCTCATAATGGGCATGTTCATAAACATATTAGAATATTATATGCAACTATCAATTAGGAAGCCAATATTATTATTTGCAATAATATAATAATTTAAGTAACTATAAATTAGGAATCCAATACTCTTATATTATATATAATGGACACATGCATATTTTACTCAAGAGTATAAGAATATAGGAAATTATCAATTAATAAGCCAATATGTCAATATTA
Organism: Torreya grandis; assembly: GCA_037957365.1. Lineage (NCBI taxonomy): Eukaryota > Viridiplantae > Streptophyta > Pinopsida > Cupressales > Taxaceae > Torreya > Torreya grandis. The sequence continues at coordinate 3,152,575 of JARHVA010000551.1, forward strand.
TAATATTAATATTAACTTGTGTAGAATGGGTATGTGCCCATTATACATGATAATCTAAGTATATAGGTACACATAGCAAAGACCAAATATGAAAGTATGTATAAATTAGGATATGGCCTATTGAGTACAACCCTCTAATATTTGATATTAAAACTAATGACTTCTCCCAATGATGGGATACCCTTGGCATACATGATCATAGATAATATTATATCTATTTTCTCATCAACTTATTAAATGGTTGGGTCTCTATGAAGTCTATTCATTGTGGCCATCAACTTGAAATATCTAAGAATAATTAGGAAATTATAAATTATTAGGAAGCTAATATCCTTATCTTTTATATAATAGTAATCTTTCCATTCTATAATAATATATTATGAATAGTATTGTAATAAATTATGTCCTCTTTATTGACCTGAAAATAGTCGATTTGATCTAAACTAAGTTGTGTCTGATAAAAAAGAAAAAAGGAAAGAAAGGTAAGGCATAAAATAAGGGTGTTATATGATCCAATTTAATTCTAAATGATTGCAAGTTGACTTACTATAAATTATAGTGATGAATAATGTCATAAATCAAAAATATGTTGTGGGTTAGTTGTAAACAATTATAATGTTGTTAACATACACATATATTACCTTTTTTATAAAAAATAAGACAAATCATCAAGATTAATTAAAATAGTTTTTTAGCTCATTCTAATTAGGCACATGAACTAACAATCATCACTTCAGCATGAAAATAATTTGAAATCTTCCACAAAAATGTTATAGGCAACATGCCTTGTATTCTTAACTTGTGTAATATATACAAGATATTAGAAATATAAACCTATGATCTTAATAGTATTCCTATATACTTTATTTATAATGAGTGTGTTCCCATTATACAAAAGTCTATAAGATTATTATCAATAAGTGGCCAATAATAATATATGTTTATATTCTTCTATCAATCCCATGTTAAGACTTTATATGTTTAATTAATAAGTATCCATTCAAATAAATTATGATCTGGTGACTAATGTATATAAATAGATTATTTTTACATGGGTTAAAAACATGTTAGATTTAAAATGTCATCATGATATATTTAAATTAACAAATTATGACTAACTTTTTACAACATGAATTATAATGGCTATAATGGACAGTATTCCATATCAAAATATTTTAGTTATTGAAGGTTCATTAGATTAGGAGAAAAGAGATCAAGAGTGGTTTATATAAATATACTTACCATCTAAATATCACAATGACCTCTATTTTTTCCATTCCCTATCAAGGGAACATCAAGCAATTGGGATAGTGCTAAACACAAAATTCAATTCAAATAATGTAATAAGAGTTTAGGTGGAGCACATAAACAACAATGACCAATTTTGCAAAATAATTTTAATGGAGGTAGAGGTTTCATTATATCTAAAAAGTGACATGTCTCATTTAGTAAAACATTAAAAATATTATTGCTATTCTTATGGTTAGAAAATTGAACTATTTACAAATGGAGACACCACTAGAGTGGAAACTAGTGAAAGTATTTGTAATGGAATTAAAATAGATTTCAAAATATTTTATCAATATAGATTCACTTCAACTATTTCCCACCACTTGAATGTGGACAAAGAATTAGGGAAGAATTTTTTTTATTCATATATATATATATATATATATATATATATATATATATATATATATATATATATATATATACATATATATATATATATACACACATATATACATATATATGTATGTATGTATATGTATGTATATATATATATATATATATATATATATATATATATATATATATATATATGTATGTATGTATGTATGTATGTATGTATGTATGTATGTATGTATATATATATATATATATATATATATATATATATATATATATATGTATATGTGTGTGTGTGTGTATATATATATATATATATATATATGTATGTATGTATGTATATGTATATATATATATATATATATATATATATATATATATATATATATGTATATGTGTGTGTGTGTGTATATATATATATATGTATATATATATATATGTGTGTGTATATATATATATGTATGTATGTATGTATGTATGAGGAGGAAGCTATTGGTGAAGGTGGAAAATGACACTTTAGTATCATGCTTACAAGCGCTAAGGGTATCTCTAAGGGAAAACAATATATTGACACAAGATGAAAAGGAATTTAAGAAAATTGAATCTTCAACATCTCAAGAGATTAAACTTTTCCTATTCAATGAAAAATCAATCAAGATTGGAGTTAAATGTTGCCACCAAAATCCTATTAAATACCATTATTGATCCCTTGATCCATCCATTATTTTTTATTAATTAAGGTGGCAAACCAGGGGCCAAATCCTATATAGTCAAAAAAGACAAGAAGGCAAACAAATAAAAAATGCCTTTAGAGAGATGACGGCACAACTGAGAATAACAGATAGAAACAAAACACAAGCCACGAGAAGACTAGAGTCAGAGAGGTATCCCCTTACATAACTATTGATTTGATAAGATCATTGAGTTTCTCATTCTCCACATTGTCAACATACCCAGTATTACCCACCACTTCCAGCATAGACATGTTTAGCAGAATTGTATTATGAAGCCCTTTGGTGAAGACCTTCTCCAGCTTCTAAATGCAGTCCTTTAGGGCCCCAATTTTAGTTTTCCAATTAGTCTCATTCTCAGTGCCCTCACTAGCTTCCTCAACATACATTTTCCCCTTATTTTTAGCAATTCCCATAGTGTTAGCACCCTACTCCTCAGTAACCTCAAAATCCCTAGTAGCCTACTTCCCTCCAATGTCCTCTGAAATTTATTGGATTTCTAGTTCTTTAGAATCTTCCTCCTGGGTTGATTCTTTTGAAGCACTTTCTATATAATCAATCAGTCTAGCCTTTGGGGCTAGTTTACCAGCAATCTGCCCTGACCTTCGCACTCTGGAGGGGAATCCTTCCTTATTAATTTTGGAAGGTTTGTGAGATTTGCCACCTTGGCCCCCCGTGGCCCTGCCAGATTCCTGTGGGTACTTTCCATAGTCTCTTTAATATTTTCTTCCTCTTCATCAACATTTCTCTTCTTGCCCTTCTTGCTCGCAAAGGAGCTGGGGGTATCAATAGGGGTCTTTTCAGGATCATCAATATGCCTCATTCCTGACAAGTCATCTCCTTTTGAATGATCTCCCTAATGTTTAAGGGAATATGAACACCTTGTCACCACACCCTCCAACCTAAAAATTACTGCCCAAGGTTGGCACAAGCATCAGCAACCCTGTTGCCTTCTCTGTAGGTATGGGAAATCTCAACTTTGAAAAACTTTTGTAAAAGAAATTAGATATCAGTAATGATGTCTTTTAGCTTGATTCCCACATTTGAAGCTTTATTAATGGCATCTATGACCATCTTAGAGTCTCCTTGTATATTCAAGTTCCTTATTCCTAGGGATATAGCTAACTTTAATCCCCATAGTAAAGCCATTACTTCAGCATAGTTGTTACTCTAGCATCCAATTCCATCGACATAGATAGCAAACATCCATCCTTTATCATTCCTTATAATTCCTCCTCCACTAGCTTTACCATCCAACTTGGATGCCCCATCAAAGTTGAGTTTCATCTAGTTAGGTTTAGGGGGGATCCATTTAGTATTAAGTCTCTGTAGTATTTTGGAGTTATTATACCTAGGGATCTGGTTTAAAACCTTCCATTTGGCTGCAATTTGGATTTCAATTTGAGATAGGGGTTTCTTCGCAACATGAGTATGAGTTGTTGTAACACTTTCCATAATGGTCTTAACAAAGGAGTTAAACACCTGAAAATCATTTCTAGCAGTGTCCTTGAAAATTCTATGATTGCGCTCTTTCCATAAAGTCCAACTCAAACATGGCAGAGCTTTCTTCCATGATTCTATAAGCCAGGGATGTGTGAAGGTTGGGTTCCAGATGAGAATTACTTCTTTAAGGTCAGAATTGTAGACCCATTCAATACCAAAGTTGTTAAGTATTGTGCCCCATAATTCCTGGGTAAACTCACAGTGGATAAAGAGGTGTGAAACTGATTCCTCTTCTAAACCACATAGGAAACACCTGTTAACCAAAGTAAACCCTCTCTTTTGAAGGTTATCTTGAGTAAGGATTTTGTTATGAGTAGTAGCCCACCAAAACATGTTAATTTTTGGAATAAGTTTATGATTCCAAACCTTTTTCCATACATCTTTATTTTGAGCTTCAAGAATGAGTAGATGGTAAGCAGATTTGATAGAGAATGATCCATTCTTATCTAGCCACCAGTATTTTTCAACCTCTTAGGGAAAGAGAGGGATTCTGATCTCTTAAATGCACTGCTGGATCTTCCAAACTCTTGAGAATAGCTCAGGCCGGTGCACACAGCAATCCAAATGATTTTTCTAGCTCCTCATCCCACTATTATTTTCCATATAATCACTGACCCTATCTCCAAAAAATTGGGTAGTCAAGTCAGCAATCTCTCCATAGTTTGTCTATGTGATGAGAGCCTTGTCCTTTAACCAGATATCATCCCAGAATTTAATATGTTAGCCATTTCCAAGTTTCCTCTACGTTCTTTCCACAATTCCATTCCAAAATCTAGGAGATACCTCTTTGACCGAGAATGGGAGACCCAAGTAGGTAGCTGGTAGGCCAGCTTCAACACATTCTAATATATCAATTATTTGATGTCTAAGTTCATTAGGAGTGTTGAAGAAATACACATTGCTTTTCTAGAAATTTATCCTTTGTCCCGCCTCTCTAGCATAATTATTTAAGATATTCTTCCATCTTCAAGCTTCAATCACTAATGAGATGCCAAAGAAGATGGTATCATCCACAAACTGTTGTACCACCATAGGATGAAGGGAGGAGGCAGGTTTGATGCCCACTAGCTTTTTTGAGGCTATATCTGCTTATATGTATCTTCCCAGTGCCTCAGCCATAATGATGAATAAGTACGGGGAGAGAGGTTCTCCCTGATGAATTCCTCTTGAGGATGAGAAAAACCCTCTAGGAACACCATTAACCAGCACTGAGAATTTTGCAGAAGAGACCATGTTCCATAATAAGCGAGACATTTTATCATTAAACTCAAATTTTCTGATCCATCCATTATTGATAGAGTAGTTAGCTCAATATTTTTTAATCATGTGCCTCTTCAATGGGAGGTAATATTACTTCCTTTCAAAAAAGTAACTAATGATATATTAGAAATTTAGCTCGAACATGAATTATAGGATCTAAAGACTAACTTATACATCATTGATGGTTAACGTACCATCATAGCTATGAAGATTATTCTAAAAAACCATGATTTTTCTTTTTTTCATGATATATCAAAACAAAATTCAGCATATATTATTTCTTCCAAAGCCACAATAGATCAAGTAATTAGTATTTACAAACAACAAAATATGCCCAACAAAACATGGGTTCCAACAAACTTTATTGACTAATTGTAAAAATGTAAGGTGTTATGGATAATGTGAAAAATACCACAATGACCTAGTTTAGGCAATGAAAATGTAGTTAACTATAAGGTACTTCAAATATTTAATTCAGTTAAACTAATAATAGAATGAGCAAAAAAATATTCAGTTAATTACTTTATATGTCTGATTAATGTAAATTTATTTTATTTTTGTATATAGGCATTTGAAGAAAAGATTATGAATATTTTTGAAAAAAAATTAGACAGCCTTAGTGTTAAGTTGTCATTTATCATTCTTCTTAATGACATATGGGAAAATTGGGTTTTGGTTTCTGATCTTTACACAAATGATGGGCTAGATTTCATCCCTAAGAAAGACAATGACCTAAATTTCAAGCCTAATTCATTAGATAAATTTATAATAGGTTTATTGAGAGGTATAGGAGGTATATTTTTAAAATAATTGAATGTACTCACAAATAAAGTTATGAGTGGATAGGTTTCGATGAAGATGATTGTTGACCTTGGTGTGAATAAATAAACTTTAAATGCCTATTGTAAAAGAATGAAGGAGACTATAGTCTCAAGCGTGAAAATTATAAACTATTTGAATTTATGGGTTCTTCAATAAGTAGATATTTTTGTTTGTGATGCATCAAACATGACAACATTTGCATGCATGAAACTCACTTTATTCAACTCTATGAGGAATTTGAAAATGTAAAGAGAAAATGAAAAAAAATCAAATAAGGCAAGGGATATAGACAAACATAGAATATAATATGGCAATATCAAAGAATCCCATCAACCTCCTAGAATTGTATGTATAATCAGTTACTAAAAATTCTCTATCAAGAGAGGAAGATATACTTATAAGTTCACATGTTAGTGTGATTTTAATTTTATATTGGGTAGGACATTGGGAGAACTATAACACCATCTTTATCTTATCTTAGAGGTGGTTATTACATCTTTTTTCAATGTTGTCATTGATGTCACATAAAGTGATATTATATATCTACTCTCCTATATTGGGTCTAATGTAGTGATTTATGTGTGTATATTTCTTATTATAGTGTTCAAAGCTTACTTATTTCATAATTTTGTATGCATTTACATAAAAAATGCTAAAGTAAATAATGAAATTTTTTCTTAAGGATGTTACAATATTTTGAACAAAGAAGGTGGGTTTGAGGGATTATTAGTGGTATTTATCATTTATGGTGTCCATGATTTGAAAGATAAGGTCAATAAAGAAGTGGGAATAGAACTTGACTGGTCACATACAAAGACCTTGGACATTGTGAGGCCAACAGATATTGGGATTATCTTATTAGATCATCATTTAAATAATGAGAGATCTATCAATTATTTGGAGTGCATGTTATCAAAATGCAACATAGACTCATTACCTATTTTTATGCTTTATGGAGGCACAAATATGATACAATTTGTTGTAAATTTAAATATGGCTAGTAATATGTATAGTGGAAAATCCAAAGAAGGAGATGATGCTTAAACAATAATACAAATATATAATGACACCCTCAGGTACGTAGATGATTACACACTAAATTATTTTCATAGTTGAAATCAGTCCTTTGGGTCGTAAGTTTTAAATACATAATATACTACTAACTACTAAGTTATCAATAACATTTCAATGTTTTTAATAATGTACATCCCTAATTCTTAGATATTAGACTTCTTATTGCATTTAATAAGTTATGGGTGTCCACCCATTATAAATAATTTTGATATTTCATTCTAAACTTGCATTTTTCATGTTGGTAGAAATTATTAAGTAATTACAAATAGTGATGAATATAGATAATTAATTAAATAAAGACTCAAATTTAGCTCAAAGGGAGACATGTAAACATTAGGAGGACATATCTAACTAAAAAATGAACTTAATTAGAATATGCAATTGGATATGGTAAACACATCAACTACACTAGAGCATGCACCACTAATTATCACACTTAGCTCATAAATAGGTATTATTTATTACTTAAATTAATAATAAATTATTGAAAAATTCATGACTAAGTCCCAATACAGTTGATTTGATTAGGATTTTTTATCATGAAATAATTATAATTTTAAATTCTTTTATATATTTGACTAGAGATGATGTACAATCTATGAAAATTCCTAAAAATGCTAGCAAAACATTAACTATCATATTACTATAATAACATTTAAAAATAAATTGAATTTAAAATTAAATATCAAAATTATTATTATCTATAGTTCCTTCATAAAAAAATTACTTAGTCTTGAATTAGAAAAATTAGTAATTCAAAAGCGTTCTTTGAAAAAAATAATACTATGTTTCAAGTCAATAATGAGAAGATACATCTCAAAGGATGTTTGACCCCTTTTTTAATTTTTGCATCCTCATAGTTTGAATTATCATTTTGATATATGTTTGATAAAGTTGTTAACTTACATAAAACTATAATGAAACTACTATTATATACTAAATTGGATGTTTATCCTTTATTTTGTTTTGTTTTTTAGCATTGTAAAGAAAATGCAAAAATGTTTATTAAAAATTTAGACATGATTTAGAAAGAACCTAGAATTCCTTTAAATTATATAATCACTATTGTAGTTAACCAACTAAACAAATATGTACCTCAATAAATTTTTATCACTCCAACAAAGGTTTTTTTTGAAAAATAGTTTAGAACTAGAAAATAGATTTGGTGACATTATTTACACAACTAACCTTAATTGTGGATGTAAATGATGTAATAATTTTTTGAAATAATATCTAAATTTATCTGTGATAAGTGTTGAACCAAGAAATAAATGAAATTGAGTTTACACTACTTAAACAAATTTTGTGAGCATTGTTTACTTGGCATTACTATCTGTGTTAATTTTGATTTAGTTATATGTTCTCATTCATATTTAGTTCAATTCTCACATAGGCTTATTAAATATAATTTAAACTTAAAGAAATATATTTTTTGTACTTTTTATAACATTTTTTTATATTAAGGTTTTTAGTTTTTATGATTAATCACAATTTTTTTTTATAAATAGGTACTATTAAAAAGATGATTTTTTTCCCAAGAATTTTTTGTCCTATGAGATTATCCCAAAAAAAAATTATAACTATGATTTTCTCATAAACAATTGAATATTTAAAATACATTCTAAGATTAAGTGTTTAACATAAAATATCACAATGGTGTCAAGATCTTTAATTTAATAAAATATTAGTAACTAACCAATTATTGGAAAAGAATTTTTGTATTGGATTATTTTAGATATTATCATTCCACTTGGAAGGATGTTTCTTATAATAGGAGTAGCAGTGATGTTTGGGATTCTAAGGATCACTAAATTTTGATCGCAAACCAAGCACCCATATTTTTCAAATTCAAGTTACCAATACTTCACTCATGCATTTATCCTTGACTTATTGAAGATTGTAAAGAAACATTATAATATTAGGTTGTGGCTTACATACTTGAACTCAAGATTACAACATTATTTCATTCAACACTTTGAATGGATATGAAATGTGGAATTTGTTTTTATATGGGGGATATAATAGTGAAAAATTGGCAATAAATTTATCAAATTAGAGAAATAAAATTTTGTTCCAGTAGATATTAAAAACATGGAAAAGGTTCTACACAAGTACATACACTTGTATGGGACAAACAACATATTATTCATAGGTGATAAAACATGTTTTTTTATAACAAAAAACAATCCCTTTTCTTTGGATTGTCTCTAAGATAGAAATTTAATGACACACTACATTATGATAAGAAAATATTCACACACTTAATACATGGTTAGATAATGTGGGGCCACACCCAAATATGTATCAATCTTTAGGAATATACAAATGAATAACTAGAAACTTTAATTGAGTTATCTTGCTACTATTACATAGTTTTTATTTGTTACAATAAATTACGTTTACAAACCCAATAATATTTGGTTAAATTTTATAGTGAGAGATGGAATTATTTTGAATTATAAAAGTGATTGGTACAAGTTATAAAATATTATTAACTATGTTGCATATTTATATGGAAGTTGATTAATTTTATAGTTGATAGTTGGAATTATTCTTGTATCTATAAACAAAGAAAATTATATTTATACATATAAATAAATTTCTCATCCTACTAAGTTGAGTAATTAATATATAATTAATGAGATAGTATTTCCATTCAATTACTAGTAACATATTTTAAAATGGTGACCTTAGTCTACAATCTAATTCAACTCTCATCTTGATCTATTTTGATGAAATTTAAATCGACCCAAACCTAAACAAAGTTTATTATTTAGATGAAATTTAAATAGTACCCTTTGTCCATAAAACATATCATAGAATAGTCATTTGGAATGGTTGTCCATGTCACTATTCTCATTTCATATAATCTTATTAATTGATCATAATATTTCTAAATTGAGAGTGAAATTATATCTCATTTTCATGCTACGCAATAGTTTATTATCGAAGTATGTGTTGTGTGAGATCCATGTGTCTTGTTTTTACTATGTTACATCACTCTAAACCATATCCATTTGAAATATCATTTGGATTATTCAATGGATTTTTTAGCATATTAAAATCAAAAATACAAAATCTTAAAGTCATACCATAGCATTAGACATCCATATACATCTTTTTCAACATAATTGTACTTCACATCATCCCATGGGCATGGACACAATCATTTCATACATTTACTATAATGTCAAGGGTTTGACATAAGGAAGATTTACCATGGATTTAAGGGATTTATATGGTGTAAATTTAATAGGTGTAAAATTATCTAGGTGTATAAAAGTATATGTGGTGATCTTTAACGAGATCAGGCCTCCTTGTTCTCTGACAACTCTAAAAAATCTAGGTGTATGGGTACACATGAATATTTTTGATAAGATCAAACCTCCCAAGGATTTAAAAAATATTAGTGTATGACTAAAAATTTATATTATAAGGGGATTTAGGTTGATGGGGTACTAAGGGGTTATAAAATTATGGGGGAGTCCCAAATTTTACAAACAAATTTTTTTTTTGTTATGGACTATTCTCAAGATGAGGCATCTTTAGTTTTGGAATATTGAGGCTCTTAAAAAGATCATAGGTGAAATATGGGGTCATTTAAGGTTGATCTTTGGGGTAAGGAAAATCATGAGTGGTTAATCAAAAGAAAGGGGGAAAGAAATTCCCAAGTTAGTATGGAAAGAAGCCTTAAGTTCCTAACTAGATTATAAAAAAGTTGGTGGATGAAGCATTTTCTTGTAATAATTATCATATATATATATATATATATATATATATATATATATATATATATATATATATATATATATATATATATATATATATATATATATATATTAATGGATATATGGTAATGATTACAAGAAAAGGCTTCATCCACCAACTTTTATAAACAAAATACTTTTTTGTTATGGATTATTCTCAAGATGAGGGATCTTTAGTTTTTGAATATTAAGGCTCTTAAAAAGATCTTAGGTGAAATGGGATCATTTAAGGTTGATCTTTGGGGTACGTAAAATCATGAGTGGTTAATCAAAAGAAAGGGGGGAATAGATTCCCAAGTTAGTATGGAAAAAAGCCTTAGGTTCCTAACTAATTTATAAAAAAAATTGGTGGATGAAGTCTTTTCTTGTAATCATTACCATATATATATATATATATATATATATATATATATATATATATATATATAATTAGTTTTGTTATTGGAGTCAGGGATATTTTCATTTTTCTGTACAAGATTATTTATACTTTGGGAAGGAGTATTTATTAATGTTTGTGGGTAATTGTTATGTTACATGAGATGAAAAATGAACAATTGGGGAGGAGTAAGTATTTTAATTCCAATCATGTGAATAAGTTTATTATCTTCCCCCCCATTTTTGATTTCTTCAAACTTTGAGTCAAGCACTACATCTTCTAGTGGAATCAAGAAAATTGGTGGAGATCCCAACTATGTCTAACCAATGTCTTGTGAGGATGTTAAAAATAACCACAAAATATGGAGCATCCTGAGTATAGGTGTGAATACTCCATTTATGGAATGAATTTTGGGTCATGATCCCATTTTTTCTAGAGTTTTCTCAATATTTAATTAATAAAGTAGTGATAATGCATGGGGTTGTGATAAATGGTCAGAGGAAAGTATTTTGAAAAATAGATGTATGGTTTCTAAATTCATCAAGGTGTTTAAGAATGAAAAGAGGAAATGTAATCTTATTAAAATGTTTTACAATTCAAATGAATAAGCCTTGAAAGTAAAAAAAGGTTTCTGAAGGGAAGATTTTCCTTTCAAATGGCCCTATATATGTTTGTAATTGATGAGGTATTTAATGTGCTCATACCATTTCCTTCTAAATAATCATTTCAAAAATAGGTATGATATGAGCTTACCATTATACGAATTGAGTTACTTATAGACTATGGTGAAGGATTTCTAAAATGATAATTTAGATGTTATCATTCATCAATCCCTCATCTTGTTTTTTGTGAGATATGCTCTTCCTTTGATGGATAAATTTTTGGGTTTATTATTGAAAGAATATATAATAACCTAGAAATAGTCGAGCCTATAGAGGAAATGGTAGTTTAAGAGGATATTTCAGAGGATTCCAAATAGACCCTAGCTATGATTTAAAATAAGGGTTTAAATGACTCTAACATGGGTAAGAATGGGTTCTTCATTTTTTATGATGAATAAATGAATGGTCAGGATCTCAAGGATGTGAATGTTCCCATGGAGAACCTTTCTTCTCATATTTTTTAGAAGGATTTAGAGTGGAGTAAGGATGTTTTATCTAAAGGACTAGAGTTAAAACATGAGAATGTGGTATCTATGGACTCATTAAAGAAATGATTGAAGAATTTTGAGGGGAGTTTATATTGAGACATGTGGGAGAGCTATAAAGGTTGAGAAAATAAATCAAAGCTATTAGATGGGGTATTATGGTCTTTATTTTGGGTGGTATCAGGGATGGGGATGATGGTAAGGAGATGAAAACCATGTTGGACACTGAGATAGAGGATATTAATAGATATGAACATGAGGATCCCTCTCAATAGAAATAAACTAAGAGGATTATAAAATACAAGGCCCATATCATGAATAAATCTACTCGAGAGGATATCTATAATCTATTTAAAGGCTTGGATGGGACTGCAACCATGAAAGTCCCATGAAAAAATTATAGGTAATAATAATAAGATGGAGGAAAATAATGATAAGAATTTATACTTTCCTTGTGGTATTTTTCTTAATTTTGTTCCTATTTAGTTCGCTCGGTTCTTTTCATGTTTTATAGTTTTTGTTGGTTTCTAGTTATTTCTTCGTTACTCTTGGTTAGTTCTAGATGGTTTTTTGGTTGATCCATGGGGGGAGGTAGACTCTTTTTTATTATTAGACTATGGTTCTAGTTCACTTCATTATCATGAAAGATGCAAAATTTTTAGGTCTTTAAAATCATTTTTTTACCCATATCTATAAAACAAATCCAACTAAATTTGATTGAGGTGAACAAGGCCCATTCCTAGATATATTAATTTTAGAAAACAAAATGAGTGTACATAATTTATAATATTAACTAAGTCAAATTAATAATACCCTCAGGGTCTAAAAAATAAAAAAAATGATTAAAATGACTCACATTCAACTTTACAACTAATTAAAAATAAAACTATGCATATTTTTTAAAAAATCAACTAGCATTTGAAGACTTTGGGTCACATGGAGTAGAATAAATTTGAGCTATATGGATATTTGTTAGAGGCATTATCTATGTAAAAAATTAATTAAGACACTTTGGATTTAAATAAGGGTTTTAATAACTTAAGCTAATGGATGATTTTGAAGTCTTCATCCCCTTTTTTTCAAATTTAGGGGAAAGTGGAGATTGGACTATTGTGTACAACAAAAGGAAATGAAGAGGAAGGAAGGAGTCAGAAACTATAAATATGACCCTTATATTTTAAAACTAAAAATTTTATAAGGGTCAGATTTTTTGAGAGTCCCTTGAGGGTATGAAACATATTCACATGTCTACAGCCATTTATTTTTCCACTAGAATAGGAGATTTGTTAGGTTTTCATTATTTATCTTTCTCTCCAATGTAAGAGGGTATGGACCCTTCAAAAAATTCCACTTTACAAATATTAAAAAAATAATTCAACCAATGTTCCAAATGATAAAAAAACACTCAAAAACAAGGCAAATGCACAATCCAATACATAACTAAAATCCAATAAAAAGTATTCCATTTCCTTAGTCAAAATAAGCTTTCAATTGAAATCAAATCAAAAAGGTTGAATAATGACCTAAATGATATTTTTATCAAAGTGATAGCATAAAGCTATCAAAAATAATAAAATATGATTCTAATTTATAAAATAAATAGATAATATTAGTGTCACATTCGAATGGTGAAGTAAAAAATATAATTTTACAATTAAATCACAATAACATGGTACACATCATCGAAATTATGCAAATGTGAAACATTAAATACAATTAATGTAAATCCAAAGTGTGAAGGTACACCAAGTATGTGACTAAACTTGTCACCAATGTACTCTCATATAGCTTGAATCTACTCATATCCACCTATACCGTTACCCAAAATCCAATTGTACCTATACATATGTGCATCCAAAATATATCAATAAAATTAGGTACAAGGTAAATAATAAACAATAAATAAATATTTCATGATCAACAATAAATCATAAATATTTTAATCACTCATCATCAAAATACATCAATGTATCATCTAAATAATATTAATATTTATTCCAATATAGCAAAAAATATATAATAATGTTAAAAATGTCATCCATAATAAGAAACATACATGAATCCATTCTACAATAAAAGCAAGTCAAAGAGTCTCTGAAAGGGAGTATGACATCATTCCCCATATAAATAATGCACTCGAATGGTGATCACTCCAATAAATTTAGATAATCATTATTCCTAATATTTCATCATCTCATGTATCACCTCCTTTCATTGGTGTGGTCTCATTGAACCAAAACTTGTTGAATGTGGCAATGTTACAATTAAATACTACACTGGTCCAAAATATGAACTAGTTCCAACTAAATTTCCCCTTAATATTTAACCTATTTTTTTTTAAATAAATAATATGAGATGGATATACAATGCATTTTATAGGTATAATAATATGAAATACATCATGTATTTCTTATAGATATGCGATAATATCTAGCCTATAATCTATGTGATCTATATGTGTCAAGACATCAAATAATATTACAAATTATGGAGATTTATGGGTTGCATTTCCAAACTTCATGGAAATATTTCTTAGGTTAACCCTAAATTAAAAAAATCTCACCTAATTCCAATTCCCAAGGTGTTCTCTTGAAATAAGCATAGTTTTTTTCATCTAAAGATTCCTTGAGCCTTTTTCAAATCACTTAAATTTGAGTATCATACTCATGCAATACATCTTGTCTAGTGATAACCCTATTATCTAAACCATCCAACCAAGAGGTGATATATACTTTTTACCATAAATTTCCTAAAATGGAACCACATTCAAGGAACATTCATAGGTGTTATTTGAGGAAAAGTGCAATAAAGGTATATAGTCTTCCCACTTATTTGGATGATCCATTACATATATACTTAACATATATTCAACCACTTAGTTAACTCTTTTAGTTTGTCCATGTTTTTTAGATGATAATTTGAAAAAAAATTAGCCATATTTTGAAAGGTGATGTTAAAGTTTTCAAAAATATAGAAGTAATTGTGTTATCCCTAGATAAAATAATAACTTTTAGTAGATGATGAAGTCTTACAATTTATTTCAAAAAACTTGTTGTAAGTTCAAGAGCATCTTCTTATTTATTATCTAGTATTGAATGAGAAATTTTACCTAAATTTTCAACTACAAGGATTTTATCATGTTAATTTTGATACTTAGGTAGTCCTAATATGAAATCCATGGACACAAAACCCCGTTTATATTTTGGTATATTATGAAGGTATAATTTTATCCTAGGATTATAGTGTTTTGTTTTTAAAATTAAAAATTTGAGGCTATTTGACATGAATATTTCACCTCTTTCTTTAGTTTATTTTAGTAATAGTAATCTTTCAACTAGTGTACCATTTTTGTAATGTTTGGGTGAGAGTAGTATGGTGCATTTTGAACTTTACCAACTGCCTATTTTGAAAATTACATATTGAATGCACATAAATACATCCTTGAAAGATTATTAATTCAGTAGAATCAAAAAATATTTTGAATAAAATCTATCATTAGGATCTTTAGACAGTTTTTATTTTACTGTTACATAAATTTTCTCAATTATTTTAAATTTTAAAATTAAGTTCCTAAATTGAGTCTTGATCACACCAAAATATTTATCACCTTTTGAGTGCATCAAAAACACTATTTTATTTTCAATTGACAAATAATTTTTAGGTCATAATATTTGATTAATTTTAATTTCTGATAATGTTTTGAATTCACAAGTAAACATGTACTCAAGACCCCTATGATAATACTCAATTTTGAAAATTTTACCCAAAAAATAGTTCCTCCACATCTTTAATGCATGTATTAAAAATTAAATATCAATATATTATATAACATAAATATGTTAATCCTCCATTTACTTTTATGACTCATAAGCCATCACTTGTACACACCTCTTTTATGTAACTAAACTAATAGCCTCCTAGATGTATTTCCTAGTGAGTAGTCCTTGTCTAGACTTGTTACCATCTAAACCTCCTTTTACCAAATTTTACACCTTAATATATGTCTTTATGATTCCCATAGTTGGGATTATTAAGCTCAATAGTGCCTAGGGAAGCTTTGTGATGGTGGAAAAAGGATGGGAGGTGAGCCTCTCCTTTAGTTGGCCTTGCAATTGCTAGTAAAGTTCATTTGAAGACTAAATTTTGCAAACATTTGTATAATTTTGTAAATAAATTAAATTGTATATTGTATATCCATGTTAATTTTATTATTAAATTTAAAATATGTATTATTGAATGAAAATTTATAATAATGATTAGAAATAATATGATGTTTTTTAATCGCTTGCATACTCTTCCCATTAAGTGTTTTAGTTTATAAAATTAATGGAAATGATTATTTTGTGTTAAAAATATATTTTTTTACCCTAGTTAGACATGTATTTCTCCTTATTTTTATAATTGATTATAAATAAAAGATTTTTATTTCCTAAAATTGTGAAATTCATTGACTAGTGTGAAGCCAAGGAAAGTTAGATGCATTTGTTTATTTTTTATGTAAATTTAAAATATTATATTTTTCCCTAAATTAATTTTATCATAAAGTAGGATTTATTTGGATTTCATATCAATCTACAAAATATTTTTGTGTTACTGTTTCATAGTTATGAATTTTTAATCTTTAGCCACTAAAAATGGTTTAGTTCCTTTATAAAATAGCCTTAACTTCACTTATTTTTTAGGCAAGCCTATTGAGGTATAAACCCCATAAAAATAATTTTATTATGAAATTATGGATGTTATGAACCTGTTTCATTTCATTTAATAATTTTTTTATTATGGGAATGTTTATATATTATTTTTTTTAATCTCTTGTAGGGTATTTCAAAAAGAATATAGTCCCTCTAGGAGGGAACTGTACCCTTCTAGTAGGGCAACTAATAAATACAAATTCATGGTCCCCCATGGACCAAACACTATTGTATATAATACCCCAAGGGATGACATGATTTTTATTAATTTTTTAGCCTCACATATTATGGTATTTGTACCATGTGAGCATAATGGTGGTTTAATTACCAATAGAGTAGGTTATAAGTCTAGTGGCTAACTTAATTGCTAGTTGCCTATGCCATAGTCATGATAGTTACTTAAACTAATCCCAAAGATTTAATTTTAAAAAAAATATTAAAAATTAAACCTATATTTGAAATAAATTTATAACCTATAAATTTGATTTTTAAAAACTCAAACTTTTGACCCTTTATTTCACCTATTTTGTACCTTTGATTGTGGAGATCTAGTGGCTTAGAGGTAAGGAAACCCAAAAGGGAACCCCTTAAATTTTCATTCCATTCCACATGTAATATGTTTTGGAACATTTAACCTCACTTTTTTCACTTTGTACAAGTTTTGTCCTAGAGAGGGATTTTTAGACTTGTTGGCTTGTGTGGTCACTTGTAAACCCTAAAATGGGATAACCTAAAAGGGACCCATACTCTTTTTTGTACCCTCTACCACATGAACAAAAAATATAATAGATGTGGTAGAGCTTGAAGCTCCCCATTAGACCTCCTGAAACCTTTTTAAAAAAATGGGTATGTATAAAACAAAACCATGTATACATCTATCATAATAGGTTTTAAAAATAAATAAGTGGAAAAATGATGAAAATATTGGATACTCCATTAATGGTAGTGGTCCAAGATTGAGGAAGGAGAGGAGGGTTGAATATGGATAATTCATCCTCCAATACCTCCTCCCTTCATTCCAAAATATATTTTTTGACTTAGTTTCTTAGTTAAATCCTTTATTTACTTTTATAAAAAATTATAAGGATTCCTCATCTTTAAATAAATATGACGGTTGAGGTTGAATTGATCCAATGGTTATGATGGACTATTCCATCTATAAGGGGCTTATTTGGGATATTATATACCTCTTTAGAGGTTGTCTAGGGACTATAAAATCTTTAGTTGAGATATTTCATTGAATTTGACTTAATTTTAAAATTACTCATTTTAGTATGACTTAAGTATGAACCGAGCCTTGTGACTAGATGAATTCTCCCAAAGATGTTTTTACACACTGCAAAGAGTTAGATATCATAGTTTGATCTAATGGTCAATCAAACCCACCTCACATTAATCTAATGTTCATTTTGGGCCATGGGGATATGGGCTCCATTAGGTTATTTTAAATATTTATAGGCTTATTTGATAGCCTATTGGCTAATTAGATCAAGCGAGGCTAGTTATAAGGCCACTATTTTGTATAATGCTTATCTATGACATTTAATTACAATGAGCTTTTGGCTACTCTGACTTGGATTCTAGAATTATGTTGTTATTAATGTCCAACTATTTTGTATAGTGATCATCTTTGAGATTCTATGACTATGAGATTTGAGCTACTTTGACTTGGGTTCTAGAGGTGTTCAAGGATTTTATGGAGACTGATTTTGTGTTGGAAACCATGAGAAAGACCTATTTTCAATCATATTTTAATTGCTTACTTACAAAATTAAAATGCTCAAAGTTCCTTTATGAGAAGTTGTAATTATGGAGTCTAATTATGTCCATGAGATGTATTGACTTAATGATGATTGAATCATTTCTCATAACCTTATGAATTGGTAAATTCATGTGTTTATGTTATGTGAATCTTTCTATGTGAATACTTTTATTCCTTGAAATAATTGTCTATTGATAACTAATTATTCCTATTTTAATTAAAATTATGTAGCTTCATCTATTAGGTTTGAGGAATTTGATGTGTGCATCAAGTGTGCAAGAACAAGGAAGGGCCAATAAATAAAAGGTACTATGCAAAACATGGTTATATCACTAAAAAACCTTATCTTAGGCCTTAAACACTTCTTAAATACATCCTAATTAGTCGGTTGACTAAGATACCATTCATCACTTTTTTGCACTTAGTTTTTTGTTTAGGTGACTATATTTTAAGTTTGTTTGGTGAAACTTGTTATCTCCTACACTTAAGATCTATATCCTAAGTAGACTAATGTCTATAATATCTAGTGGCATATTGGTAGATCTTTACATTGATATCTTAATTCTTTAATCAAGTGGAAAAGAGGTGAGTGAGATTAGGAAGCAACCAAAGAAGCCTATAGAGCCATCATGTACCTTAATTGAACATGAAAAAGAATGTTCCTTAATGAGGAATGGGTTAGTAAGTAGAGGGTGGTTGGTTTACTCTATGAAGTATTTATATGGAAGTTGAGATCTCAAATTTGGGGACTTTTTTTGAAAAATGACTTTTGTCAATTACAAGAGAATAGACTAAGGAATGGAGAAAAGAGAAGGAAGTACAATGAATAGTTAGATTTGGTTAATAGATTCGATCCTTAGATAATTGGAGGATAACACCTAGAAGGTCTTAGAGTTAATAGGTGGGATTCTTATTAATTTTATTTACAACTTATTTCCTTGAATTGTATGATTTTGATTCTTTGCTTGATCACTTACTTAAAGGAGAATAGCACCACTTGGTTTATTATTCCTATTTTATTATCTTACCATGGTTTTGCATTGGCTACCATGTATTTCTTTACCTAATTGAGGGCCTTAGATAGGTTATGTTCATCCTTGATTGAATTGAATTTTTAGCTTCTTACTTTAATATCTCCATGTTATTATGGCTCCATGTGATGGTTGTATATAGTAATACTTTCATGGTGGTAGATTGTCAAGCCCTCCTATTTAAAGCATGGTGGTAGATTGCTTGACCCTCCTATGAATTTCATAGTGGTAGATTATTAATCCCTCCTATGTGGGTCATGGTAGCATATTGCTTAACCCTCAAATGATTATTGGATAAAAGTAACTAAGTGAGTTAGCCTCTTGTTATCCAATAAAAAAACATGACTTATTTATTCTATGAAATCTTGCCTAATATATTCTATGTTTATGAATGCTTAATGTAACTTGAATAATAATTTGAATGCTTTTTCAAATTACATTTTGGGTTGGCAGTCTTTTTGGGTAAGGATCAGGAATATGACTGTAGGCATGTGCATGATCATTCACTTGTGTTAAGATAATCTTTCTTAGATATCCACCCTTACCTATACCAATTGATATAAGCATGATCAGAGTTTAGAGTATCAAGCTCTAGGGTGTCTACGTTAGCAACTTAATGATGACAAAATGTTAGGTGATGATCTCTCCTTTAAATGGCTTTTAGTTACTTAGATCGAATGAGGACTATTATTGAAGAATGATTGTTATTTTTTTATTAAATTATGTGTATATTTATACCTCATACTTATGTATAAGATGGGTGATATCTTTTGTATTGATAAATGTTAATAGCTTATCATGCTTATAATATTATTATGAAATTTATCATTTATATAATGACCCAACAATGCATAAAGACTTAAGTTATATTTATATTGAACTTATTTTATGTACTAAGCTATAATTAGATGGTGTATTCTCTAAATGTAGATCCTTGGGAAGGAATTTTTGTGTAAGAGAAGCTCATTGGGCTTATATATCTCCTTTAATAAAATGACAGTGTGTTTTATTTCTTAAATCCTTGTAAGATCATCATATTCTATATGCATTGTGTCTCTTCCATGGTCAATTATGGTATATTTTAATGGATTGAGCCTATCCAATTTTGATTTTAACTCAAATATATAATTTTGAGATTGTTATTTAGAATAAAAATATAGCTTGAATATATAGTTTGAATGTTGATGGTTATTCTAGTAAAAATATGCCTTGTGGAAGAGTCTTGGATCAAAGCATTAATTTATATGTTGAAGACATTCCCTTTAAGTAATACCATTTTATATAAAAAGAATAACTTTAATATAGATTGGCTCTAATAATATAATATTAACAAGGCATGTGACATTTAGGATTGATTGAGGTCACCCTTGCAAAGGAGTAATGAAAGAAGAGGGTTATGTAAACCAACCCTTAACTCTCTATTTTTACACTTAATAAATATATTTTTGATCTCCTATCTTTAATGGAATGAATGGGACTATGTGTTAATGATAAAGTGTAATCTTGTAATGAAAAGACCATTGAGTTGATATGAATTGAGTAGTTATTTAAAATAAGTGTTTGATGAGGTTGAGATTGCCTTGTAAATTTCTTCTAGTCGACTAAACCAATGATAATATTAGTTTGGTGTCCAGTTTCATCTATTATGCAAACACATGCTCCTTTACCATAGTAAATACCTTATGAGGAAGGTAAGAATAGATTTTTATTCATTAATGGTGGTATTCCATTAACAGATGTGTTTTTCATTGGTTTAGCCTCTTCGGATATGTCTAAGACATATTTTGAATTTACTTCAGCTTGTACCTTAGTCAATTTACTAAGTTTATTATTTATAGAATTTTATTCATGCCTTATCCATTTTTTCTTCAAATTTATAATCATATCTTGTCTTATCAATTAATGAGTTTCTAGATGACATTTTTCTTAAGTCAAATTTTCATGTTGATTGACCCCTATGTTTTACCTTATCTATTTATCACTTTGGCCTTTCTATCAGCTTTTGCCTTAGTCATTTTTGTATTTTTGAAAGTTGACTGAATGATTCCATGTGGTATCATTCCATTAGATTAGATAATTAGATATTTTGTTTAGTCCCATTTACCTTTGGGGTCCCAAACATTTTCCAAGTGGTAGCATTTTGGAGCCCAAAATACTAGGAGGATTGAATCATTAGGGTTAATCTCATAATGCCTCTAAGGTTATGAGGGCATGAGGTGCTACCAAGTGGTAGCATCCTAGAGCTCATAACCCTAGAAGGATTAATCACTAGGTAATAATCCTAAAATGCTTCCAAGGACCTAAGGGACTAATGAAATACCAAGTGGAAGCATTATAAGGCTTAGAAGCCTAGGCATCTAGGTCATTAGCATTAGACCTAGGGTCCCATAATCATGCCAAGTGGCATGACCACAACCCCATTAAGTTAAACTTAAATAGACCCAAAATGGACACATGGCACCCAAATACATTATTAATGACCTAGGCTAAATTTGACAATCATCTCAATGTCTTATGTAGTAACGTTGAGTGTAGGCCAATGAATGAACTCCTTATCATCAGGGCCAAATTTTTTAGGCCTTTGACCTCTTGACTAATAGTATGACCTAATATTTGAATTTATTGATATAAAAAACATATATGTATATCTACCCATGTTTGTGTTATAGTTTCACATGATATAGTTATAGTTATGTCTATATTTATAAAAAAAATTGGCATGGCATTTTGACATCAGATCTCAAGTTAAAACACTAGGAGATCCAGGTATTTAGATTGGATTTGTGGATTTATAGTTTCCACATGGACTCTAAAATATATCCTATTAATGTGAAGAATTAGGAGAGGATGTTGACCATGTGAAGATGATGGTCACATTGGTGAGCATGACACTCTTAATCAGTCTGGACTAAATGATATAGAACCCTAGCTTCTCCTGACCATGTAGTATATGAATGATGTATTATAGGAGAGATTGTTGGTAACATAGCATGATCTTATTAGGCACTCCCTAATTCATTCTTAGAGTGAGTAGAGATTGGCTAGGAGATATATGTCTCAAATTTATTCCCATCACTATTCAAAGGGTGATAGAGGTGAGTTACATCACCAAGGTGAGCACTGAGAGAGGCAAGACTTAAACCATCCTCTCAGGCCTACACCTAAAGACTTAGTTAAGGACTTCATTACACTTTATCATCCTAATTTTGATCATACTCAGGATGAATTTTCAATAGAGGCTTATGTTGTTTCTTGCACAACACCCCATTTTAGAACTAAAAATAAGGACCCTCATTTTTCTCTAGATTATATTATTATCTTTTTGAGGAGTTCATTGATGGTTTGTTGTTTAAAATTGTCTTATTGGAGTGAATTCTCACTAAATGTGAAGATTTAAATCATAATGTGCTTCATTTTTTTATCCAAGACATAATATTAATCTTCAATTAGAAATACTTGGAATATAAAACACATCTAGGGCTACATTAGTTTTAAAAATATGAATTTACATGAATCTATTAAGTCTTAGTATATTTTATAATTTTGTTTTGAAACATGTATAAAGCTTCCTTTTAGAAAATTTCACCTTAGTTTTGTGTAAATTATCTAACTATTTCATAGTTTTATACTTATTTTCTTGGATGTTTTATCCATTTATGCTTTAAATTTTAATTGATTGACTAAATGCTTACAAGGTTTTACTTTTTAAATCATAATGTGCTTCATTTTTTTATCCAAGACATAATATTAATCTTCAATTAGAAATACTTGGAATATAAAACACATCTAGGGCTACATTAGTTTTAAAAATATGAATTTGCATGAATCTATTAAGTCTTAGTATATTTTATAATTTTGTTTTGAAACATGTATAAAGCTTCCTTTTAGACAATTTCACCTTAGTTTTGTGTAAATTATCTAACTATTTCATAGTTTTATACTTATTTTCTTGGATGTTTTATCCATTTATGCTTTAAATTTTAAGTGATTGACTAAATGCTTACAAGGTTTTACTTTTTAAATCATAATGTGCTTCATTTTTTTATCCAAGACATAATATTAATCCTCAATTAGAAATACTTGGAATATAAAACACATCTAGGGCTACATTAGTTTTAAAAATATGAATTTGCATGAATCTATTAAGTCTTAGTATATTTTATAATTTTGTTTTGAAACATGTATAAAGCTTCCTTTTAGACAATTTCACCTTAGTTTTGTGTAAATTATCTAACTATTTCATAGTTTTATATTTTCTTGGATGTTTTATCCATTTATGCTTTAAATTTTAAGTGATTGACTAAATGCTTACAAGGTTTTACTTTTTAACTTAGTCAATTTTTTTATAAATGGGAAAAATTATCTTTAAATTTGATCATATTAAAATTTTCATAAGATAAATGGACATTCAGACAAAAACTATTATGCACTCTGAGATCACATTGATTAATATGTTGATAGATGCATTATAACATTTCCATAAGGAACATCAAAATCTTAGTCTCCACATTCTCCTAAGTCATATTCCTCTATGAATTATTTATCCCAAGATTTTCATTGTAAGGAGTCATTGGTTACTCAGCATACAAACCATGTGGTTTTTAAGACACCTACTTATGAGAGATCTCATGTACCATAGAGTCAACAGAGATGGTAGCTAGTTCACATAAATCCACCTACTTATAGAAACATGGTACAAAAATAGAAAGTAATTCAATCACCAATTATAGTTCAATGACTGATTAAGATGTTTTCTAGAGACCATAGAGATCATATCATAGCTCAACAACCAATTAATATATTTTCCATAGATCATACAGATCATAATATATTTCAATAAATGATTAAGATATTTTCTAAAGATCATAGAGATCAAAATATAGTTTAATAGTTGATTAAGATATTACTAGAGATCATGGAAATAATAACATATTTCAATAACTGATTAAGATATTTGGTAGAGATCATAGAGATTAGGGCACATTTTAGTATGACATACGATTAGGCTATTCACTACAGAGTCTACACATATATCTACTAGAAATTTACCACAAGAAGTATTAGTTATAGAGTTTATTTTTACATTAACACAACATGATCAATACGATCACTCATTCACCATGCCATCCCAGTTCAAATAATGTAGGCCATAGTTACATGATCCACACTCATATATCCTATGATACTCTTCTATCACCTACAATAACAAACAACATTCTTAATCTAATACACATGTGTACTTAAACATTCCTAAATATATAAACAACCAATTACCATTACTTAGACACATAACATGTTTCCATGTCCACATATAAACAATTGATATAATCAAACACATATGCAAATACATGATGTCATAAGTCAAATGACCAATTTACATGACACCCATATAACAACACACACACACACACACACACACACACACACACACACACACACACACACACACACACACACACACACACACACACACACACACACACACACACACACACACACATAACTCAATACACATTTTCAGTACGATAATATAATTCACTCAATAATTAGAGCTTGGTCACTAAGACTATCCCCTTCACTCTCACTCTCTAATACATCTATACTGGAGATATATGCTTCACCATCCCTCTAAGATATTGATTGAGACTTACATATAATTTATATTCACGTACCATAGCCAAATAAACCAACACCTCTACATGCTCTTAATATAGATGTATATAATCATCCACTATCCTACTACCTACCCCACCCAAATCATCAGGTGTAGGCATAGTTTGATTTTATCTCTACATGTGCCTCATCCCTATCAGTAGCTACTCACCTATATGTCATTGTATCAATTTATACTCAATCAAACAAGTGGGCATGAATTATAGAAACATTTGTGGCCTTTTCCAATAGTCTATCATTTATGACATCATCAAGGATATGTTATGTCAGTACTTGGATCACAGACTCAAAGGTAGTCTCCCAATACTTATCATCACATATACCTACAAATACCAACATAATACATTAGATACCTATCCAAATAAATAAAAAATTAAATAGAACTTATATATATGATGAAAACCTACCCTCAGCTACCTTAAGGGGCTCAATATCCACAACATCCTCTATGATAACCCCACTTCCTAGAAATAATGTTTCCCATCTATATTAAACCCACCATGATTTATACACATTAATCACTCTTATTTCATCCACATTTGATATATCTAACACTGGATCTTATGCTATCAATAGAATTGGAGCTAAATCTATGACCAATGGTTTGGAGTTACTCCCTGGCCTAACTGGCACCTGATAACTCCTCACCCAAACCCATAGTGTTGGTGGAACATCCTAAGCCACATTAAACTGTCATGTCACATACTCATACTAAAATCTCTATAACACATTAAACTAATAGTCATGTAGTCAACATCTCACCCTAACCCATCTCAGCTAAACACCATCCTTAGGCCACCCCTCAAATCCCCTGGGTTTTCAAATAACATCTCTAGTAGTCAACCTATCTAACATGTGTTAACATCACATCATGCTCTTCTTGGGGATGTGAATAGTAATATTCCATCTCTATATAAATACCTATAGGTGATCTCGATCCACTCATGGAAACCCCTTCAATTTAGCTACTATAATTTTATCATAGTCCCAATAATGTAATAATTTCAAAGATCCAATTCCATCCACACATAACTCTGAAGTGAAATGGTATAAATCATAATATAAGTGGGATAGCATAGGGTGACCCCAAAAGCATATAACCCCATGATATTCTATATCATACACTATACCATGCATCCTAAATGAAATGGATACCCGACTCTTATTTATAAAAATTAAATAAGTTAGTAGAATTGCTAAAAACTTCCACAATTATAAAACATTAACTATGAAAATCATGGAAAATAATACATCATTATTACTCCTTGACTACTGAGTTACCATAAGCATCATTAAAAAGTCCTCAAAACCCTCTCTATATCTTAGTATTCAGTGGTCTCTTATAACACTACCCTTTAACCAGTAATGGGCAGTCTTAAGATCCTATACACATCCTCTAGTGTCATAGTAATCTCCCTAGTGGGTAACCATAATGTACAAGTGTCAACATTATACCTCTCACATTATTTTATCATTATATTCTTATACTTGGGCATCAAATCCAATGATGTCATGTATCCCAAACTTACTCTATCAAACACTATCTTCTCAGCATCTATCAAGGGCAATCCCCATAAACACTTCATAATTTGGCCACTCCAAAACTCTTTCATACACACGTCCACTTGTAACATACATCCAAATATTAAATTAACATCTAAGAATACTAGATAAACATGTAATAATAGTCATTAATAGTATCAGAATCAAAACTAATAAATTTGGCTTAGTGGACATTAGGTTTACATCCCAAATAGTAGTACCATGCCCAGGATAGTAACACCATAACTAAGAAGCTAGCACCATACTCAAGACAGTAGTACCATATTTCAAAATAGGTCCCTAAAATTCTAGATTTTCATGAAAATGATAAAAAAATTCAATAAATGTACCAAAAAATAGGAAAAATGATAAATTCCTTATAAGGGTAACCTCCTCCTTAGCCTAGATAAGGGCCTCCACCTCATCATACCAGGTCACACTCATTCCTCGTCTCCTCAACATGTCTCTAAGCTTAGATAAAATAATATCTATCAACTCAAATTATTCAAATGATTTTCCAAACCAATCAACTAACCTATTTAAGCAATGTCTTACATATGCCACTTACCTAAGGTTGACCTTGAATGCTGATTTTGCCAACTAATACCAAATTCTACCAAACATCATATATTAAGACTTGTGACTCTGATTTGTGATCCATTTCTTGTGTGTGGGACTTGATCATGATATCCATCGACCCATACTAGTTACACTACTATCCTGATCAATTTAGATTTATAAAATGACAAAACCCATATTTATTTAACAATCTCAATATATACCAAAGGTTTATTCTACTCCAAATTTCAAAACAACACCATTACAATTTCCAAATTGATTAAACTTAAAATAATATTACCAATGCTAACTATCACTAATAGGCTTTCCAACATCACTTTTGAATTGACACCCTTAAAATAGTCTTATCTCACTCACTAAAAGGGGGCCATACTATATAAATTCACACAAATATATAATTAGACTTAGATATTTAGATACATAGCTTGACTCAGATTTATAGGGTTCCATAATCTTGTCAGAGATTGGTTCAAACAAATAGATTTGCTCAGATATAAAGATTGGTTTAGACAAATAGAATAACTTAGATATATAGATTCATTTAGACACATAAATTTACTTAGATATATAGATTCATTTAGACACATAGATTGGCTTAGATATTTAGATCCATAGTTTGAAAAATATTTCCAAGGTTCCATGATCTTATCATATATTGATTCTAATACACCATTACATTAATCAGATACCAAGTTTGGGGGCATGATGTAAGGCACATGTCCTCAATCCCATAGGATTAGACCATATAGTAAATATGGAATGGAAATGTATACCATTTTATATGTTTAGATTACTATATTACACTCATATTGTCACTAGGATGTCACCAATATTTCACTAGTTTGGATCACAGGGCATCTACAATGATTAATCCATAGTTTTCCACTAGACCCAAATTATGCAGGTCAGGCAATGATTCTAACCTCCATTTATAGATTATATTCTTAGATTCAGTCTAGATACTAAAGTAGGGGCAAGCAAACCTTATCTCCAATGTTACAAATTGCATTCTCAAATTCAATCTAGAAACTCGAGTGGGGGCAAGAAGACCTTACTTATCCATAATTACATATTACATTATTAGATTTAGTCAAAATACTAGAGTTAGGGCAAGCATAATTTATTTATCTATAGTTAAATATTACATTATCAACCTCATTGCAATACTTAGATTTAGTACAGGGGAAACCCAAATTGTGGATTCCTTCCTCACATACATCATTCTAATTCCTATCCACTTCTCTATCCAAGAAGTGGGAAAGGTCTAGAGCACATCTACACATGTAAGTGTAGGTATGTATTCTTATTTTTTTAATTGTATTACTTTAATTTCATTGCATTACTAGAATAAATAGGATGAAAATTTATACACCCTAATTTGGTCAAGCAACCATAGCTACTATGTATTTTGTTGCTCTTACATAAGAATTTCTTAGTGATGGATGTGTGATGCAGAGTTCCTCTTAACTTTCAAGTATTCAAGATCTTTAACAAAGGTATTATTATTAAATATTATGCAATATCTTATCTTCTAACTTAGGACTCTTGTCCTTGCTCATGTAAAGCCTTTTAAACCCTTGAAATAATTTCCCTCTTGTCTATTCACTGACTTCTCTCTTTATTATTTTACTTGGATTGTATCCCTATTTTAAGGAAAATCACCTATTATGTTCCATACATATACACTTTAATGAAAACTAATTAGTTTTTTTACAACCCTTTTCCATATCATTAATTAACATAAAAACTTGAGTTAGGTTCTTTTACAAAATATTATACCTCTCAGCTTACTTGACACTCCAATTAACCCTCTAAATGCATAAATCTCCAAGGTTTGACCATTATTGAGACACTTTGACCAAAACAATATTATACTTGACCACTATTTTTCCAAATATTGTTTTTAAATCAATGGTGTACCTTAACTCTTCACCTAAGTTCAACTTTCTTCTTTAGCCTTTATCTCACTAGGTCTCTTAGGCTAATTAACTACCTATAGGGTATTGTAGTATGTAAAATAGGTGATACAAGTATGAAAACACTCTATTAAATTTACATACCCTAATACACATTAGATTGCAATTTGTCATGAAGTTTGGAAGGTTGAATCTCTCCCAATAGTTAAAACCCTAAAAGTTAGGGTTTGAAGCACCTGTATAAATCAAGACTGAAGAAAATTGCATATAAAATCCAACTAGGAATTTCAAGATAATATAATGCTTGTATTAGATTTTTCTAGTTCTCATGTAACTTTTTTATTCAATTTCTAAGTTCCTATGAGCCCCAAGCATTCACAAATAAGCAATCTCAATCTTTTTATATTGTATTCTAAATGTTAGAAATAAGGGCATGTAGGGTCTCTCTGTCTTTCCTCATCAAATATTATTTAAAATTTAATAGTTTTTTCAACCCTTATTAAATTCATTATAAATCCCTTTCCATCACTTTTAAATAAAAAATAATATTCAATACAAAAGAACACAATGTACATAATTCTGAGTTTGATGATTGTGTACCTTCATTGAGTGATAACTATGACCAAATTAAAACATAAAAAACTCTTGACAAAATGAATACTATAGAAAGACTATCTCTAAATAATCATACATGTTTTAATCCCTATATTCTCCATATAACTCAATAGAGGAAAGAATTGAATACGTAATTTGTTATTTTGAACAAAAGTTGTATGAATGTATTCCCTATTTAGTAAACTTGATTGTCTCCTTAAAAATAACTTGCTTTCAACTCAATTTGTATTTCATATATCAACTTAAATAATTTATATTGATCATAAACAATATCAACAATCATGAATTAATATTACTCACCATTATGATTATCCAAACACATTTTATACTCTGTTCCCATCATGCAAACTCATTACACATAGAAATCTTACACCACAGAGAGTCTTTTCTCGATAAGATTTTATTTTCATCTCCATTCACCAGTCTACCTCGAATGGAATATGAGGTTATAACTACAAAATTAACTCATATATATCCTAAAAATGTGTATAGCTACTTTGGATCTTTTCCTTGAAGAGGTCTCTTGTTCATTGCAATATCTTGTCTTTTATATGATATAAAGTATTTAAAACCTTGAAAATGGATTAAAGAAATTTTAAGGACCTAATATAATTTCAAAACCCATTAGACATGTTTTTTTAACATCTTACCATCTTCATAAACATATAAGAGCCCTTATAAAGGCTTGTTAAGATTCAAATTTTCAAAAGAGTTTTTTGGTGAGAAAATCTAGAATTCAAATTTCATACATCTTAAGACTACCTAGACTCTATATTATTACTACTCAAGACCTATAATACATATGAGACACTCACTAAAATAATTTTTTTTAAAAATGATTCAACTTTGGGGTCCTTATAGGATGCCCCTACATCATACCACCAAGCTAAAGAATGTTTGAAATAGGTGTTTGTTGATGAACTTGGTGTATGCTCCTATCTAATTGTAATGAACCTCCTTATAGAAGGTATCTACTTATACTTGCCCCTCAAAGGTGAACATGTTCTTGGGACCCATAATTAGGCCTTCTCTAGTTCATCTTATTGAATGGTATACCTACACATGAAATAAAATTATTAAGAAAAACATCGTTGTTGCTATCGTTTGCTTGCCTTGAAGGTGTATTCCATTCTTATACTCCTAAAACTAGTCTACCTTCTACTTATCTCCATGATAAACTCCTACTACAAGTATGTAATCTTATTCATTCATCAATACTTATTTTTTTATCCACTTCACCTCATGTATAACATCTTCTTGATCCTTGCATGCCACATGTTTGTGGAGACTCTTGATTTATTGTTGTTCATCACCACTATGACTGCTCTCTACCTCCTACATATACAAGGACTATGTGTTCACATTCAACATCTCATTTCCTTGATTTTTCACTCTTATAATATTGTCTTTTGAATCACTTGACTTTCCTTCATGGACCTACTACATGTTACTCAGCTCATTGACATTATTTTCTTATTCAAGACTCCCTCTCAAGAATTTGAGTTTATCTACCACTCTTATGAAATCACAACTTGAAATCATTATCAAATGTTGAGATAAACTTTTAAACAACTCATGTAAATACTCACTTGAAAATATTATACTTAGGAAAGGTACATACATCTCACCTTGGGATTCCATAATATCCTTAGGCTATTCATCTATCTTTGTATCTTCAACCTACTGCACCAACTCCTTATGACCTATAATTAATACTTTAGAATAGACACCAAAAATTTGATCATCTTTCTTCAAAGGTAGAAATGTGTGCTTGTTTCCTTTGTGTTAAAATGAATAAGTGTTTCTCACCCCATCATGACTAGTTGACCTATCAAACAACCAAGGCCTTCATAAAAGTACATGACAAACATCCATTAGGATGATATCACATATGACATGATCTTTATAAGTGCTAATCTAAAAATCCACCAAGCATTGTTAATTTACAAACACATGATGACCCTTATGAAGCCAATAAACTTTATAAGGTGTAGGGTGTGGTAATATTTTGAGGCCAAGCTTACTTAACATTTCATTAAAAACTAAATTGTCTATATTCCCTGAATCTATGATCATATTACAACATTTACCATGGGACTTACATGTTCTAAAGAGTGTTTTCCATTGAGAATATTCTTTCTTCTTTGGTGGCTTAAGCAATTTCCTCCTCATCAAGAGTGACTCTCCTTCATTAGGTTCTTCTAGGTGTGAATTAGATCCAAAACTTTCTCCTTTTGTAGGTTTTACCACCTGATTTCTACTCTCACTTTTGTGTGTTATTTCTTATTTCTCCTCTAGACACTCCTAATATCTATGCCCTTTATACTTGTTGCATTTGAAGCACTTACCTATGAATCCACTAGTCCCTCTTCATCTAGATTCATGTCCACCTCTATAGTATGTTATTATACCCCTATAACCACCTCTTGGTTGTGTCTCATGCCTTTGTGCACTACTTTCACCTTCCTCATAGGTCTGGTATGCATTCTTGCTTTCATACTCTCCTCTTCCTTTCATGTGTTTGCCTCTTCCTCTTGTATGTTGTGTGTGCCTTCTTGTCAACTTTTCCTCAACTCTTAAGGTTTCTTGATAAGCTTCTTATACTTTTTTCAAAATCAAAATACTAATTTCATATTTAATGGAAAACTTAAGGCCATTTAGGTACCTTTCTACCTTTTCATCATCCTCTTCAAATGGCCTATTCTAATAGTCAAACTATGGAATTATTATGCATACTCTTTCCTTGAATGCACATTTTGGCTAATATTTTTCAATATCTTAAACAAGTGTGTGTGGTAGTAGTTGGGAATGAACTTTCCCTTCATCTTCATCACCATCCTATCCTATGATTAGATCTTTGCCTTACCTCTTTTCCTTCTCTCTTCTTGGATTCCATTCCACCACAAAGAAGCATGTCCTTTCACTACAAATTTGAATTTCTCGGTGTCATCCACTTCTTCATACTTAAAATATTTATCCATGGCTGCAATCCAATCTACCAATTCATCCACATTGAGATTGTTTTCATACATTGCCACATATAACTTTGGTTTTTAGCCCATTTTCATCATGGCCTTGATCAATCTTTCTTTCATTATATATTATCTTTCTTCTTCCTCTTCTTCTCTAGGATATTCTTCTTCTCAGTCACTTTCATCTTTAGTAATAACCCTTCTCCTTTGGGCTATCTCCTTATCTTCCATCCTTTCCTGCATATTACTCATATCTATGACCATATTTTTCATGGTTTTCTACATTCTCTAAGATGAATTATCTTGTCTTTGTCTTCTATCTCACATTTTATCCCCCTTAGTATCTCCAACTATACTTTGACCTCCCTTAGGATCTGATACCAAAATTGATGCAGAGTTCCTCTTAATGTGCAAGTATTCAAGATCTTTAACAAAGGTCTTATTATCTAAGATTGTACAACAACTTATCTAATACCTCAAGACTATTTTCCTTGCTCATGTAATCCCTTTCAAACCCTTGAAACAATTTCCCTATTGTCTATTCATTGACTTCTCTCTTTAGTCCTTCACTTGGCTTGTAACCATGTTTTGGGGAAAATCACCTATTATATTTCATAAATAGACACTTAAAGGAAAACAAATTAGGTTATTTATATCCCTTTTCCATGTCATTAATTTACATAAAAATTTGAGTTAGGTTTTTTTGAAAAATCTTGTACCTCTAGGCTTACTTGACACTCCAATTAGCCCTCTAAATGCACAAAGCTCCAAGGTTTGACCATTTTGGAGACACTTTGACCAAACCAAGATTATATTTAACCACCCTTTTTTCCAATATTTATTTTCAATTAATTTTGTACCTCAACTCTTCACCTAAGTTCAACTTTTTTCTTTAGCCTTTATCTCACTAGGTCTCTTAGGCTAATTGACTACCTATAGGGTAGTACAATAAAAAAAATAGGTGATACAGGTATGAAACCACTTTATTCACTTTACATACCCTAAGACACATTATATTACAAATTTTCATGAATTTTTGAATTTTTAATCTCACCCAATAGTTAAAACCCTAAAAGTCAGGGTTTGAAGCACCTATATAAGCTGAGACTAAATAAAATTACATATAACATCCAACCAAGACTTTAAATATAATATAATGATTTTATTATCTTTTTCTAGTTCTCATGAAAAATTTTCATTCAATATCCAAGATCCTATGATCCCTAGAGCATTCACAAATAAGCAATCTTAGTCTTTTTATATTATATTTTGAATGTTAGAAATAGGGGTATGTAGGGTCTCTTTGTCTTTCCTCATCAAATATTATTTAAAATTTAATAGGTTTATCACCCCTTCACCATCACTTTTTAATCAAAAACAAGATTCAATACAAAAGAACATAGTGTACATAATTTTGAGTTTGATGACTATGTACCTTCATTAAGTGATAACTATGACCAAATTGAAACATAACAAATTATTTACCAAACAAATATTGTAGAAATATTATCTCTAAATAATCATTCATTTTTTCATCCCTATATTCTCCATATATCTCAATAGAGGAAATAATTGAATACACAGCCTATTATCTTGAACGAAAGTTATATGAATGCATTTTTTGTTTAGTAGACTTGATTGTCTTCTTAAAAATAACTTGCTTTCAACTCACTTTATATTTCCTGTATCAACTTAAATAATGTAAATTTATCATAAAAAATATCAATAATCATGAAACAAAGTTACTCACCATTCTAATTATCCAAACACATTTTATACTCTATTCCCATCATGCAAACTCATTACACATAGAAATCTTACACCACAAAGAGTCTTTTCTCAACAAGATTTTATTTTCATCTCCATTCACCAATATACCTCAAAAAAAATATAAGGTTATAATTTAAAAATTGACTCACATATCTTCTAAAAAGGTTCATAACTACTTCTTGGGATCTTTTCCTTGAAGAGGTCTCTTATTCATTGCATTGTCTTATTTTCTACATGATATAAAGTATCTAGAACCATGACAGTGGATTAAAGAACATTTTATGGACCTACTATAGTTTCAAAACCTCTTATACATGTTTTTTTAACATCTTACCATCTTCACAAACATATAATATTCCTTACAAAGGCTTGGCAAGATTCAAATTTTCAAAAAGGGTTTTTGGTGGGAAAAGCCAAAATTCAAATTTCATGCATCTTAAGATTTCCTAGACTCCATATTATGACTACTCAAGACCTTTAATACCTATGAGACACTCACTAAACTACTTTAAGACAAAAATGAGTCAACTTTGGGGTCCTTATAGGATGCCCATGGATCAATGTGACTCTTTTTTGTGTGGTCATGTTGGGTCTTTTAGTATTTATTATGTCTTATTTTCCCTATTTTCTTCACCCACAATGGTCACATATCGTCCCCTTTAAGTCATAAATGGCCCCTAACCTATTCTACCTAGTCTTTACTCAATTTTATGACTTTGGGACATTAGTGTCATAAGTGGACACTAGCACCATAGTGTTAGTGTCCAACTTTGGTGCTATGTCCAATGGTCATTTTCTTACCATGTTTTGGATCATAACCCTTAATTGAGTCTTATATTATGATTTTATATTTATTTTGCATCTTATCATCTAGTAAATAAGGGTCTTAAATTTTAATCAAACTTCCTTCTATATAAATAACCTCACAATACATTTTACATATAGCACTTACTATTTTGGCACATAATTACATAAAATTAGTCAATAGTATAGCTCAACATATTGCATACTACCCATCTATCACACCTAGATTTACATTATTGATCAATGTTGATGCCTAAAACCTTCACTTCAAGTTAAACAACCTTTTATGGGAAGATTTGTAGGTGTGGGATTGAATTATAGTCTGTAAAAAAACCTCTGGAATTTTAGAATCCATCTCTTTGTTCTAAGTAGGGGGATGAAAAGGGAGAAGAAAGAAATGCAAATAAAACTAAAATAACACTAACTAAGGTGATGCACTGAGAGATTCAAATAATTAACCTATAATTTCATAAAATATATTTATCCCTTAAACACTATAGACCATAAAGGAGAATAAAGCATAAATTAAGATCTATAATGCAAGCAAAGATCAATAATATAGAAGAATAAAAGAAATAACAGACATAAATAACTCTTCACTCAAAATGACATAGAACACTACATCATCTTCATTGTAGGTGAAGAATAGAATATAGAAGGCCTCAAATGCACATACAAGACATCTAGTCATACCCATGAGGGGTACCTATTAAGGTCATAGAATGAAAAATGCTAACTACTAATATTCCTATTCTATTACAAATGGTTGTCTATGAAAATAGAAAAGCTTAGAAAAATGATAACCAACCATTTCCAAAAGGGATGATCCTGGAATATATATGTGAAATAGCTTCTTGCAAGAATGACACCTAGAAATCTTGACATTGTGCTAATGATGATGTCATTACAACTAAATGAAGGACTCAAGATCATGAGTGAAGTTATCCTCTAAATCCTACATATGACACAACTATATTGTCTTATTATGGCCATGATGCTCAAGAGGATCATAATTATTCCATGTGTTCATCTTTAGGGTCACCTCTGATATGTTTTTAGAGATGGAGATCCACTTACCTTGGCCAATGGAGTGACTACTAGATATGATAGGAAAACTTTGCTTTTGATAAGAACTATGGCATCATGTGGAAAAGCTCATCTTTTCCTAGTTATAACTGCATGGTGGGTCCCATTCATTTCTTTGTTGGCTAATGGCATTGATCAAAGGCTTATAAAAAATAAACTACTCTTGGATAAGTTTTGTGATGCCATGTGTCAAGTAGATGCTTCTCTAGGGAGAGTTGGGCACTTCCTTGAAAAAATGAGCATAAAGGTGCGACATGGAGAAACCATGTTTCCCTTGATGACTTCTCAGTGGGTCTTACCCATCACCCTATTAGCCAATGGTGCTACATAGAGTTTTGACCAAAATGAAATGGCCTTAGATGATTGCTAGGTTGTTACATGTTGAGCTGGTGATATTCTAAGATGTATTGAGGACTTATTTGTGCTGAAGAAGCACCAAGTTATCACATGTCGAGCAATAGAGGGAGACTAATAATTAGGCAAAATATACAAAATGGGGTCTCAAGAAAGGAAAAGGATGGAAGGAAATTACTAGATATGTCAAGTGAGTTTGAGACCTAATGTGAACTACTCAATATAATCGAAAGGATGGATTCTAATCCATAGTTCTTGATGACTCATAGGGGTATCTACCTAAGAATAAGAGAACCCAAAACTCTGGTATGTGGACTAGTCAAGGCAAAAATTTCAAAATAAGAGGAAGTTTTGTAAGTTAAAATTTTTGAAGGGCCACTTGTAAAGGCACCTAATATTCCTCTTGGGTTAGACCTTCTTCTTTAGATCCTTGAAGGCTCTATCTAGATCAATAATCTCCTTAAATGAAATTTTCCCCAAACCCTATACTATCACCAGTGTCTAAAATTATAGTTGGGTGACTAGATGAAATATTTTCTCCACTTCAGAGATACCAAGTGATTGATCGAGAGTCATGAACATGGTCTAGTCATTATGTTTCTACTCCAATAGCACTTTGATTTGGTCCTCTGGTAGGATGTTGTTGTCTACCAAGAATAAGGAGGGGAGTTCTAATTAGATTAGCTATCCAATGTGTCCCCATATATCTTGGAATAAATTTTCTAAGGCATTAAGGAATACCTTACACTTGGTAATTGCCTTGTTTCAGCCTAGAAATTCATTAAATTTCATTACCACATGCCTTCGGTTACCCCTATTGCTTGTAGTGTTTCATCCAAAGTAATGTAAATATTTTGGATAAGGATTTTTTCATCCTATACCTTGGTCGTTATATAGGTAATGACCTATTTGATGGATGTGATTACATGGGAGATTAGCTTCTATGAATCTATAATAAGGTGAGGGGTATATTTAGGTTTGTGATTGCTCCTTTAATCCTTTCCTAGTAGGACACACATAACTATTAAATCATTGAGAGGATATCCATGGTATAAGAGTGGGTGGCAAGGTTATTCTTTAGCTGTGTGATTTCCTAGTCCTTGATTGAGGACTCTTGTTATGCCTGTTGTTGCACTTGTGTATATGCCTAATTAGAATCTAAGAGTTTCTAATTGCTTCATGCAAGTTCCTCTTTTTTGTCCTATAGTTTGGCCTTTGTGTCTACTCATATTTTATATTCTACTTGGAATATCTCATTAGAGACATGGATATGAATGTTAGACCTCAATTTACTAAGTTTTATGTCTTTTAATTTTTCCTTAATGTTGAGGTGATCGACCATAGCCTTAACCTTGGTGAGCTCTATCTTGGTCTTCTCTAGCTGTTGCATTGCTTTGATGTAGTCTATAGTCATAGACTTTTGTGTTTCCTCCATCAACTTGAACCTGTTATTGGGTCTAGCCTAGTTGAGGTTGAGGCCAAATCCTTGTATTATGTATTCCCCTATCTGCATCTGATCTTAGGGCTTGACCACTTAAAGGGCCATATGTGCAATCATGAGGGATTGTTGTTCAAGGTCATAAAATGAAAGCATTTGAGTCTCCACTAGGGCCTTGGATTACTTCCCCCTTTTCTTCTCTATTTGAGCCTCCTGATCCCTTCTTATCATGTTTATTTGTTGATGATACTACTCTGGTGCTTGAATATTTTCCCCTATGAAAGGGAATCCCTATGGTAGTGTGAATGTAATAGTCACATGTTTCTATGTATCAATAGGAATTATTCCTCAAGATATGAGTGGATGAAGGGTGATGATGGAAGGAAAGAAAGGAAAGAGCCCATGGAGTGGGGTAGAAGGTGATTACACCATGATGGAAGATGATTCAAATGATGAAGGTGGAGGAGTCAGTAAAGGCATGATGGAGGAGATTAGGACCATGGATAAAAATAGTGTGAGATTAGTATAGGACTGGGTAGATGAAGAAGAGAGTGGGGACAGGGACATAATTGGTTGGGCAATAGAGAATACTATAACCTACAGTGAAACTGTGGATGGAGATGTGGGGGTGAAGAAAGAGGTTGAGGTAGAAAGAAGGGGTTATGAGAAGTATATTTTTATTTGTAGGGGATCTAGTGAAGGGATAGATTTTGGTGACTCACGTGATTTCTACTATGATGATCTATTTTTGAGGTACCTTGAAGAGGCTTGTTGTTGTTGTGGGGCCATGGGGTATGAGAATAAAGGAGGTAGTTAGGTTGATGGCTTGGGAACCTCCATAACTTCCACTCTTTTTTAGGGGGCACATCCCCCACCTCTTTTCTAGGGTTATCTTCTTATAACTCTTCTTCTTCCTTGATACAGAATCCTCCATTTTCTAGGGCCTCTTCTAAATGATGCTCATCCTTAAGATTTTTAAAAGTTTCATCTCCTTCCTCATCCTCAAATTTTGAGTATGTCTTGCTAATATATTTCCTATATTTTATATAGGTGGCTATTTTCTCCTTAATCCAATCCCCCTGAGTGAGTTTTTCCCTCAATAACTTTTTCAACCTTTTGGAGGGGTCGAAAATTTGGAACACATCATAGAAAGACTCCTACAGCCTATGGTTTTCCAATGAGATCTAAGACAGATCTATTTAATATTTAGGGTCATCCTCCATAGGTGACTTCCTTTCCTTGAGGTATGGTCAGGGTTGGTGATTAGGTGTGTTGGAAATTTTTAAGGAGGATATGAAACCAAATGGGTCATAGCTCCACTTATAATTGATTAAGTCAAGGCCAAGCTCCATGAGTTTGGATGCAAGTATACACTCCTGTATCCTTATCACCACTGTGATGCCTCCTTTTATGAAGGGGCATCATACAAACCCTTCTTCTTATTTACTATCCTATAGATGGATTCCACCACATCAAATTGGTGGGCCAAATCTAAGGCTAACATTATATCTATTAGTAGGTGTGGGAGGCAGAATGGCTCACCCTTATATCCATAGGCTCAGATGAAGGTGAAATGGATTTTGAAGAACTAGTTGACTAAAACACTACTCTTGGTGAGCCATGATCATTACACATCCATCATCCTATCTATGATGGCCTCATGGCTAAGGTTGATAAGGATAAGAGATAAAATATCTATGAGAACTCATAGTAGTCTTACATGATTGATAGGACATGAGTCCACACTGTGATTGGGGTCACCATGTTGGGAAAAATGCCCATCTTAGAGGAGTTGAGATTGAGATATGTAGAAAAGAATTACAAGTGATGATATAAAATGAGATGTAAGAGGTGGGAAGAATACTGAAAGGTTCCCTACATTGAAAATTTCACGATCTCATCCTTCATGGTGGTAGTGATGGAATCTACAAAATCCATTTTGTATACCTCCCCTTTGTTCACTATGGTCAGGAGGAAGATCACCCTTAACTATAAATCAATGATTTTGGCATTTGAGTCCATCCCAAAGATGAAATCCAGCTTGGATAGGGCATCCTTTAGGTACTTTGTTGGGAATATTTCCAATGGGATGGGTAGAGGAGGCACCTCCACATAGCCACTCTAGAGAAGGAAATTAATGAATTGTACCTTGTCATGAATGTGGGTATCCTAGACATCTTGGAGGATCTCCATGCTATATATGTTGAACTTTGTATCACTTAGGAGCCAAAGCATCTCTTTAATGGCATCTACACTAATTTTCACCCTTAAATGGGTGTTGCCCATGATTATGCTAGTACTGACATCATAACTTTTTTCATAGAGGGGATAATTTCCAAGAAAGGGTAAACATAGGTCACTATGAATTGGGCCAATGTGAAGTCCCAAATTCTACACTTGAATGAGTCATAGTTATTCCTCTAGATCTTCTCAATCATCTAGGTGTGGGCATCTTCCC
Source organism: Torreya grandis (assembly GCA_037957365.1). Lineage (NCBI taxonomy): Eukaryota > Viridiplantae > Streptophyta > Pinopsida > Cupressales > Taxaceae > Torreya > Torreya grandis. The sequence goes on from JARHVA010000551.1 coordinate 3,193,575, forward strand.
TCAAACTTTTAGGGTTTTTGACTAGCTTGGGGTCATATATCTCATCTACAAAATTAGTGACCAATGTTTTATCTCTACAGTGCCCTTTAGCCATCATTTTTATATTTGTCACCTTCTCCTTTAGCTAAGTGGGGGTGAAAGCATATGAATTACTTACCATATATGGAGGGGGAATGCCTCTTTAGCTACCCAAGTTATGGGTTCTCTATTTTTTTGGATACTTCTCACCTCTTAACAAATATGTTGAAGTCTCCATCTCAAGAATTCTTTTTCAAAATCATTCTCTATTCACAAATAAGATACTGGGTCAATGTGTTTTTCTCATAGGGTCTCACAATTCTTGGCTCAGCTCTACTCTCTTTACTCTTTATATTTTTCTCAATTACTCAATGCTCTTAAAAATTTCAATGTATTTAAGTGTTTGGATAGATGAGGGGAGGGGTATTTATACACTGATTCTCCTTGGTGAAATCATCATGGAAGATTTTGAATTTGGGGTGCCCCATAAATGTTAAGGGTGGAATGCACACTTGAGGAGCAACTCACAAGATATTTTTAGTGATTCTTAAGGGGAATAATGCAATATGGACCATATAAAATTAATGATAAGAGAGGTTAATATATAACTATCTTTTAGATAATGTTTTTTTAAGATTTAGGAGAGTTAGGGTGAGGACACATTGCAACTAGATAAGCCACTTATGCTAATGACACTTATTCAAAGGAAACACAAAGGTAAAGGGAAGCAAAGAAAAAGGAAACAATATTAAAATAAAGGAAACACAAAAATAGAAAGGGAAACTAACTAATTATGTACAAGAGAAAGGTAGGTAAGCTAGTTGAAATGCTTCAAATTGATCCCATTTATTGGGATATCTAATGCATTATCCTCTTCATCTTCTAACTCAAAATCATTTACCTACTTATTGTTGATGATTCAAAATGGTCCCCTCTATAGAGATTCAAACTTTGCATGTTTGCCTAGTTTTATGGCCCTTAATCATACTTGAAGACTAAATCTCTGAGTTTGAATCTTGGGTCTAATGACTTATTATCAAACCATTGCTTGACTGCTTGTTGCTAGGTGATTTTTGCATTACTTGCCTATTCTCTTGATTCTTAGAGGCTAATAATATCTATGAGTCTATCTTTCATCACTCTATTTTCCATAATTTCAATAGCTTTTAGAAGATGTTAGGTGGAGATTTTTGATGACACCAGAATGACTACCTTTTTGCTATATACAAGTTCATATAGGGAGGTTTTTAGGATCTACTTTGGAGTGATGCAGTCGACCCATAGAGTCATTCTCATGTGCATGTGTCACTCCCTTTATTGATTAGTTCCCATCCTTTTGATTATTCTTATAAGTTTCTTATTTGTCAAATTTTCCAACCCATTCCCTTGTAGGTAGTAATTAGATAAAGTTTTTAAGAAGATACCATTCTAAAACATGAACTCAAAAATCTTAGATTTAAGGAAAGCTTTCATGTTATCAGAGATGATTGTCTTGGGTGAGTCAAATCTTGCTATGAGCTCTTCTATGAAGTTGAGAATCATATTTTTTATCACCTCTCTCAAAGGGATAGCTTTGGTCCACCTAGTGAAGTAGTTTTTGGCCACCAATATCCACTTATGATCAGTGTTTAAGATAAGATTAATCATCCTAATGAAATCTAGACCCCACTATGTGAAGGGTTCATTGGTCATGATTAGGTTTAGAGGCATGGCCAAATTATTTATTTTTCCTACAAAGAACTTACACTTTTGGAATTTTCTGACTACCTTATGGTAGTCTACAAACATGGTCAGCCAATAATACCCTGCATGTATGATCTTCATCATGATGATTTTTGTTGAGAAGTAGTCACTTAGGGAAGCAAAGTGTATATCTTGGAGAATTTTCTCATCTTGGTGTCTTTTAAAACATTAGAGTAGATCCCCATCAAAATTTATTTTGAACATGACTCCTTGGACTAGCATATAAATAGCCCCTTGCAATTGATAGAAATGCCTTTTATACACATGGAGACCATCAGGGTACTAACCAATTTAGATGAAGTAGATCCTATTGACCACCTGAGATCTATCAATTTCATATTGGTTTAGTAGGATTACTTCTAGCTTGTCTTTTTCTTCTAGTGGGACAACTACACATTAGGCTAAGTACTTGCAGATTCCTCTTCTTTTGATCACATTTGTTAGCTAGACTTTATTATCATACTCTAGGATCTTGGTTATCCAATTGGCTCAATTTTTGATTATTTCTCCTTCCATTATGTATTGACGAATGTCAAAGTGTGCCACATACACCATTATTTTTCCTCCCACCACAAGATACCTAAACTTTTTGAGGCCCTTGATAATGGAGAAATCATGTCTCTCCATGAAATTGTACTTGAATTCATACTAACATAATGTTCTTAAGTATAATGTGATTGGGTGATCATTTCTTCCTTCCTCTTCCTTTTGAATTAACACATCCACTAGGATATGCTCACTCCCACAGACATACTTAATGAAACCTTTGGAAAAGTCAGGGTTAACTAGTACATGTGTGGTAGATATTACATCCTTGATCTCATCAAATATTGCTCTTCCCTCAAGAGTATATTTGAAGGCCTGGTCCTTCTTTAACATCAAATTATTGGTCTCACCGATCCTATAAAGTTGGATTTGAACTTACTAATGAAATTAATCTTTCCAAGTAAAGAGTGGACTACTTTTTTGTTTACCAGTAAGGCTAAGTCTCCAATGGCTTTTATTCTCTCTAGGTTGATAACAATCCCATCTTTAAATACTACATACCTAGGTAGCTTACCATACAAGACTTTGAAGACACATTTCTTGGGGTTAAGGGACACCCCAAATTCTTGGCACCTTTAGAAAATCTTTTCTAGATGATTGAAATGGTCTTCCTTCTTCTTTGAGAACATAGTGAGCTCATCCAGATAGATGAGGATTATCTTATTGATTAGGCCCTTAAAATCTATGTACATAGATTACTAAAATGTATCCCCAAAATTAGAAAGGCTGAAAGGCATCTTCGCATATGCAAAAGTTTCCCACTTTGTAGTGAAAGTGGTTTTGTATTGATCTTCCTCATTTACCCATACCTGATTATACCTAATGAATCCATCTAACAGAGAAAACATCTCTATACCCATTATTATCTAAAGGATCTAATCCATAGATGGGAGGTGATAATATTCATTTAAATAACCCTTATTTATATCACATAAGTCCATGCACAACTTTATCTCTCCACTCTTCTTTCACACAGGAACTAGATTGGATACCCAATTTGAATGCTTGATTGGGTATATAGTCTTTGAGTCAATTAGTTTCTTGAGTTTTTAAGCCATGAGAGACTCAATTTTTGAATTCATTAGTATTTTATTTTTTTGGACTATTTTGGCTCCTTCTACCAAGTCTATGATGTGTTTAATGACCTCATGGTCATATCCTTTCAAGTCATCATAAGTCCATGCGATGACTCCTTTATATTTGTCATAAAAAAAACCAACCGCTCCTTATCCTTTTAAAGGGACTTTTTTATAACCTTAAGCTTCCTTCCACCTACAAAATAAAGCTCAAATTAATCACCTCTATCTATGGTAAAATTTTTCTTATGGTTTCTTGCATCATTAGAGTCAAAACGATTTTCCATGGTGATGAGGCCCTTTGACAGATTATTGGTCTTTAATTGCATGATTTAGTCCTCGTAAGCCTCTTTAATCTTTGGCTACAATTGTTTTACAAATTTTAATCATTGTTAGATAAACATGGTGATTTTCCACTTTAAAACACTATCCAATTATGGTCATTATCATGGATGATAGGTCTGATGGTAACCTGCATGGCCTACTCATTGATGATCAAGTTTATCATTAGATCAAATTGGGATCTAATCATTATCATTCTATCTACTTATACATTTATGGCCTTAAGGATGATTTAGATGTTGAAAGATTTTAAGGTTTCAATCAAATCCCATATACAGTGGTGGTAGTACCTCATGCATATAGCTTTTGTAATCGTTACTCCTCTTACTTTCCTTACCACTAGTTTAGAATCACTGAATACTTTTAACTATTTTATGCCCATCCACTCAAATAGGTTGAGGCCATTGACCATTTCTTCATATTTGGCTTCATTTTTGGTACAGGTGAATTAAAATCTAAAGGCTTATAGGGTCTCTATTTTGGAGATAGATATTAGTCAAATTCCAGCTCTAGATCTAGTCTTGCACTTCACACCATCAAAATACAGAGTCCAAAATTTAGACTCATCTTTAGGCCCTTTGCTTTGGTCTTCTTTCTTCTTTATGACATCAAAAATGAACTTGTCTTCATCATAGATCATGTAGGTCCTAAGGTTAGTGGTGTCAAAGTTTTCAAATGGGTCACTTTCAATGAAATCATTAACAAGGGTCTCTTCCTCTAGACTTCTAGTGTCTGCTACCTTTTCTCCTTCGATCATCTCCATGTAGTGCATCTCTGTTCTTAAGAAGGAGGTGTGCATTGCTTTGAATTTCATCATAACTTCATCCACTATGTGTTCTAGGTGAAATGTTTCAGATAACACCTTTAAATTTAAACCATACTTGGTCCTTAAGATTAGATGGAACCATTCCAATGATAGGTACTTATCTATCATGGTAGTGAAATCTCTTGACATTCATAGCCTAAAAATAGGTAGGATGTCTATCACTATAATGTCTTATGGTACAGTATTACTAAGACAAGAGTATAATGTGAGGGGTGGAGCCATAATTATCCCTAAGGTTTGAACCTTTTTCTCATCCATCTACATCACTCTTTATTTAATGGTTCATGGTTTAATTATAGTGCATCTACTGTCTATTTAGGCATCATCATTATGCTCACACATGAATCAATCATGGAGTTGTGAAATAATTTCTTCCCTATAATTAGTGTCAAATAGAATGGGGTAGGTTTTTTTTTTCTTAGCCCTTCTTTGGTATTGATGAATGTGGATGGTATTTGGGGTTATGTGCATATGATAGCTTCCTTTCCCTTTGTCCTTGCAAGCTCTATAGTTGGCTTTCCTTGCATAGTATTTTATTGATTCTCCAAGGCTTCCTTCAATAGATGTTTCTACTCAAGTATTGATAGGATGTCCTAGAGGGAGATGTTGGCCAGAACCATTTTCAAATACTCCACCACATTGTATGACTCTATAGGTGGGACCTCAAGATATTTTGCATTATTTTGCACCATTTCTCTCCACTTTTTATATGTTGGAGGTGAAGGTTGTTGTACTACACCCTTTTTGAAAGTCACTTGGCACCTTGATGCAACTTTGGGGCTCTCAGCCAACCTTTTATTAGAGTACATGTAATAATCAGATTGAAAATATGGGGCTCTATACATGGGAACTTCATTTGCATAGACCACATCTTCACCTTCTACCTAGGAGAGGAGTGCATGCTCTATGGCTATCTCCTCCTCTTTTTCTAGGGACATTCTATATATCTATACCATTATGATGACATTATTAACCCTTGGGGATTGATATACATAGGCTAAATTAGGTGCATTCCCTTGTCATTATTGTTATGAAATATTCTAGTATAGATTTCCCCTTGAATAATTTCATGGTCCATGAGCATCATTGCAAAGGAAACACCATGAATTAGAATCATCCACCAAGTTATTTTGGATAGAAATTAGCTCCCTATTTATATTTGGTGATACTATATATAAGGGGTTAGGTACCAAAACCATTTGGTTTATGGTTCACATCTAGTGATTTGGTACTTAATGGTTCATAGATTAATGGTTTGGCATTTGCCTCTCTTGGTACTAGTTTTGCTAGTAAGGTGCTCTCCTTTTTTGTCATTATTGAAAGGGGGATTTAAAGGCATATCATGTTGCCTTTTAAGATTGATTATCTCATCAAAAACATTATACAAGATACTCTTCATGTCATCCATCTCCATGGATAATGAGGACTAAGTGGATGTGATTGCCTGAGTGGGTGGATATATATATATATATATATATATATATATATAGAAGTTGGGGATCTTGAGGTACTTGGGACATATTCTTATAGAGGTATTGATATCTCCAAGAACATCATCATCAGTGGTTGTAGAGGAAGCTTTCTCACATTTATTAAATAATTTTTATCTCTTACTGCCAGATCATAAGCATTTGATAGTGTTTGTCCTCTAAGTGACTGGATCATAACCATAATATTTGAATTGAAGGCTTTGAGGCAGAAAACAATGGCCATGCCTATGGGTGGCCAAGCCACTATTGGGATCTTTTACCATGTTTTTTTGAACTTGGTATTGAAATTAATAATGGCCTCTTATGGGACCCTCTTGATAGTTATTAGTTGTTGTAAGAGGGATGACCAGTCTGCCTTCTCATTGAATTGATCAAAGAATTTGTTTCCTAAGTCATCCCAAGTGCTGATGGAGTTGGTTGGAAAAGATTGGTACCAATCAAGAGACCTTCTTTTAAAAGAAGTGTCTAGTAGCCTTAAAGCTACATCTTACACATTGATGTAGTACACAATGTACACATTTACAACATCTTGGAGATGTTTTGTTGTGGTCTTGAAATCCTCTCCTGAGAACTTGGGGAGTGCCTTCAAGGTATTCATAGGAATGGGGTCCCACCTAGCTAGGGGTGTTAGAGGGATAAGTGGGCTAACACTATACCATGATATGAAGTTCCTTAATAGGCCTTAAATATACATTTTTTAATATTGAGAAGAAATAGACCCTGTGGTCTTTTTGTGAGTTAAATCTCCTAGAGGCAGTGTTATTAGGCTTAGATTCTTTGGTTTTTGTGACTTTGTTATAGGCCTTTGACTCATAAAATCAAGTTCCTAGTTGGGTAGACTAATAGATCTGGTCCCATTGAGTGTGCTAGAAAAGAATAAATTATTGATGCCTAAAAACTTCACTTTAGGTTAAACAACCTTCTAGGGGAAGCTTTACAAGTGTGGTACCAAATTATGGTCTATAAAGTAACCTCCAAGATTTTAAAATCTGGCTCTTCATTCTAAGTGGGGGGATGAAAAGGGAGAAGAATGAAATGAAATGAAAACTAAAAGAATACTAACTAAGGTGATGCATCAAGAGATTCAAAGTGATGAGGCTAGGATATGCCCAATAAATGTATAATAAATAACCTCATCTTACTCTTTCTTTCTATTAAGTTTGATTGCATTTTGTAACTTTTATTTTGATCTGAGATGAGTTAGGATGTGATTATCCATATTTTGTTGATTGTGATTCTAACATTTTAAAAGACTTGTAATTCCCAACAAGTGTGTTGGAAAATTCTAGTTTTGCAATAAAATAGGTCATCATTAGGCTAAAGAACAAATATGAAGTGGATTGCATGTTTTTGGAAGTATTGGACTCAATTCAGATTAGTTTTAGAACCTATAGAATCTATTCTAGAATCATCACAGTTAGTTTTGAAACCTATAGAATCTATTCTAGAACCATCATAGTTAGTTTCATAACTCCACCATACTATTTCAAGTTGTTGCATTTTCAAACTTAGCTCTGGAACTCTATATTTAGCTCTGGTACTCCTACAGATAAGCTCTAGAACTTTTGTGGCTAGATATGGAATTGATGAGGATCTATTCCAAACGGCCGATGATCTATAAAATCAATGATCCCATTAAATTAGGAACAAATTCTTGATTTTTTGAACTTGAAAAATCAAGACATTTATCACACAGATGGACATCTAGCCACATCTTGATTCAGTATCTATTCTGGGCACGATTCAGTTCCATCATATCTATGAAATAGTTACAACTATCAAAGCATCTATATATATAAACCTGGGAATTTAGTAAAAGAGAGATACAGATATAGAATATAGAAGATAGAGAAAATCATTGAAGAATAGAGAGATAAAGGATAGATTAGTACATTTTTAATACATAAAATTTTATCAATGAAATAGCCATTTTTTTTAAAGCAAATTAAATTGTTCAAATCTTGTTCTAGGTGGAGCAAGGGCCCACTCCTCTAAAGAACCAAGATCTTTATTTTTGTCCGTATTTATATTTATATTTGCAAAAGTAAATAGGTAACTCTATTAAATTTATAAATGCTTCCAACTCCTTAAAGTTAAGATTTTTGTAAATTTATTCCTGTAGGCGTTTTAGATTAAATTTTCATTTCTGCAACGTGTGTTTATTTCCATCAATCTATTTCATTTCTGCAATGTGTGTTTATTTCTAGCAATCAATTTCATTTCTACGTGTGTTTATTTCCAGAAATCTATTTCATCTATGCAACATGTATTTATTTCCAAAAGATTTGCATAGTTTTATTCCAATAAGGTTTTAACCAAGAAATCCTTAAGACATTAAAAACCCCCCAAAACAAAAAAAAATACAAATACCTCCATTCAATTACTAAAGTGCTACACTTTTTCTTGTTGCATATAGATTTAGACACAACCTTGGTTAAATATGACATCAATATAAAGTTGATTAAATAAAGGGGATGACGACACCCATCATTTTTAGCACCATTGTCGGGGAACACTAGTTGGAATTTTTTAATTAGGTGTCAACAAGAGCAAAAATCATTCATTTAGTAATTAAAGAAATTTCCCCTAATTTATGAGTAGACCATGAGATTATAAGGGTATATTTCTCCCCAAAATATCTAAACAATAAATTCCATCATCCTCTAGTTTAAGAAAGGACGTTGAGCAAGAATTGTAGGCACCATTATCTCCTAAAAGACAAGAAGCAAAATTGCCATCTTTGGAATTTTTGGATTAGTCACCAGAACTAAGTAAAACCTTAGGGAGGAGGATTATTTCTCAAGATCCATTGAGGGAAAGTTTTGATTCTCAATTGAGTAGTCAACCCCCTACTCCTGACTTTTCACCATCCCCAAAATAGACCACATACCACATTGATTAGGAGAAGGGATTATAAAATACCAGAGAGATGGCACAAGAAGCTAGAAGAGAACCTGAGAGAACCTTTATCTATCCCATTTAGATCAAGGATGATGAAACCAATATGAAAAACATTTCACCTACACACTTGCCTACATTTAGAGGAATGTCATCTGAGGATCCTGACCAATTTTTATTTGAGTTTAAAGTACTATGTTAGACTTATGATTACAAGATAGATAATCAAAAACTGAAGTTGTTTCCATCTACCCTAAAGGTTGAAATAATGAGGTGGTTTATGGGATTGACATATAATTCTATTACCAATTGGGAACAAATGGAAACTATCTTCCTAGACAAATATCAAGATTATTGTAGAGGAAGAAATTGAAAGGAAGAATTTTTCAAAATCAAATAGGAAGAAGATAAAAATATGGAAGATTATTTGGACAAATTCCTCTTTGTGAGTAAAATATGTGGATTTGTACTTCAATAAGATTTAAATAAAACTATTTTTCTCAAAGGTCTGGATAATGAATCTAGGGAAACCCTTGATTTAATTGGTGAAGGAAACATTGCTCAATTAAGAATGGATGAAATCATAGAAATTTATAGAAACTATTCAAGAACAAGGGGTGGATCTAGAAAAGGGAAAATGGTTAAAAATTTGAATCTAGATATGAATAAATTGATGGATGAATTGGCAAACTTCAAAATAGACATATTAGTTCAATTAACCTCCACCATGGATGGATTGCAAGCTAAAGTAAATGCCCAACTTAAACCATTAGCCATGTATTGTCCTAGATGCAGGAAGAAGCATGTAATAAGGGAATGTCCTTTGGATAAAATGTAAGTATGTCTTGTCTGTGAATCTAAAGAACATGATACTCACACTTCTTCTCTTCTTCCACTCATAAAAAATCAGCTCAAACAAACCAATACATCATCCACCACAGAAGAATTAAATTTTGTTCAGAGACAACCTAACCAAGGATAGTTTATGCCAAGACCAGTGCCTAATCCCTGGATGATGCCATGGGTAGCTCAAATAGTACCAAAAAGTTGGGGACAACCACCTTGGACCCCTCAACCCACATGGCATCCTCAGGATTGGGCAAGTCAATCTTGGTATACTCAAGGACATCAGCAACCTTGGGTTGGTCAAGGAAATCCTTATGCTTGGCTACAACCTAGATGGAGCCTAGCAATTATGTGCAAGAAAAAACATATCCAAATCAGAACCAACAAGCCATAATGGGACCTCTAGCACAAAATCTATAGATTGAAAACATAGTCCAAACCCAAATGCCAGCATAACCAGTAGTAAACCCAAGAAACAAATAAATAACTCCTGTATATGAAATAGAACCAAAAAAATTAGTTGATTTAAATACAATGGATGGTAAAAACATTCAAACCAAATCTATAAAAATAGTTAGTAGTCCACCTTATAATTACTGAGATGACAGAAGAAGCTAAAACCCCTAGCAAAGTTACACCTAAGGAAGATGATAAAGAAAAAGATAAGAAACTAGAAAGAAATTTTACTGAGATTCCATTTCCAGAAAGACTTAAAGAAACCATAGAACTTAAGGAATCTAAATTAGTGTAGGAACTAAGAAGATTTAATATTGAAATACCATTGTTACAAGCAATTAAGGATATTCTAGAGTTGAACAAGTTAATCAAATTGTTATGTTTTAAAAAACCAGAAAGAAGCAGTACCCCAAGACTATTCAGGTAGACAGGAAACTTGTTGATTTATTAGTAAGAAAATTCTTACTACCTAGATATGGAGATCCTAAAAGCCCTATTATTTCTATTTCTATAGGGAATAAGGATATACATAATGTTTTGATTGATTTAGGCACATCTATCAATGTAATGATAGTGGACACTTTGAAAACATTACCATTAATAGGCATACAACCTACTAATACCATATTGCAGATGGTAGATCAGTCTATAGCAAAACTAGAAGGAGTTATTGAAGATGTGGTAGTAATGGTGGAATCATGGGAATATCCATTTGACTTCCTTATATTATAGCCAAAAGGTAAAACACTTAGTTATCCCATTATTTTAGGGAGACCATGGTTAGCTACAGTTGCTGCCTTAATTGATTGCAAGTTAGGTGATATGACTATTTTAAATGGTAATAATTCTAAGCAAATTCATTATATACATTTGCACAACCTTTTATTTATAATCAAGTGAAATTATTGGTTGATCATCTTGATATTAATGAGCAAAATCTGTCTTCTTTGGCTATGATAACATTACATGATCATGTATGGGAAATAGATGATATGGTTAATCCTTCATTAAATGAACATCAATCATCATTAGAGCAGTCAGGATTGGTTTTGGAACCATCACAGTTAGTTTTAGAACCACACCAATTCTCTACAATTAAAGATAACATCGCTTTAGAGGAATGCAATTTCTCTTGGGGAGAGAAAGGATCTGTAGCATAAGCTTTATAGATATCATGAGATGGTGAAGAATTTTTGGAAAATAGCAGTAATGATGAGTTTGACCTACAACAAGATAAATATCATAACTCTTCTTGTTGTCTTGTGTCCAGTATTCTACCTCTAGGAACTTTCGAAGATGTTTCAACATATCATATATTGTTACCACATTCTTATCCACTAAACACCTTAATGGAACCCTTTCAACAAATCAGCTCATCATATCTTAGAACCAAACATGTTGAGATTCAACTAGGAATTTTTTTGAATATTAATAGTTGGTTAAAGAATGATGAAGTCAAACTGTTTGATGTTCTAAAGGATCATAATAAATCATTTGCTTGGGACTATAGATATTTGAAGGGAATTCATCCAAGTATCTACACCCATCACATTTATACTAAAAATATTAGACTAGTTAGGCAACCTCAGAGAAGGATTAATCTAGCATTAAGGGATATAGTCAAACAAGAAATTGAAAAACTATTACAAGTAGGTTTTATCTACCCTATCTTCGATAGCCAGTGGGTGTCTCCTCTTGTAATTGTCCCTAAAAAGAATGGAAAATAGATAATTTTTGGCGACTATAGGGAATTGAATATAGCCACTCTGAGAGATTATTTTCCCTTACCATTCATAGATCAAGTCTTAGACAACCTTTCAAGTAAATAGTACTTTTCCTTCTTGGATGGATTTAGTGGATACAATCAAATCAAAATTAACATTGAGGATCAAGACAAAACTACATTTACTTGTCCATGGGGTACCTTTACTTACAGGGTATTTCCATGTGGACTATGTAATGCTCCAACAACCTTTCAAAGCGTTGTATTAGCAATTTTTGCAAACCTAACAAATGACTGTGTGGAGGTATACATGGATGACTTTACTGTGTATGGAGATACATTTGATGATGCCTTAAAAAATTTGGATAGAGTATTAACAAGATGTGAACAACATCACTTGTCTCTTAGTCATGAGAAATGTTTGATGATGGTTGATGAAGGGATCATATTAGGGCACCATATTTCAAAAAGAGGAATTCAAGTTGACCAAAACAAAATCAAGATTATTTTAGACTTGCCTATTCCTCAAACTCCCACAGATATCAAATCATTATTAGGACATGCTGGATACTATAGGTGTTTTATCAAGGATTTTAGTAAAATTGCTACCCCTATGTTTAAATTGCTTACCAAGGACTATGAATTTATTTGGGATGAATAGTGTCAACATGCTTTTGAAAAAATTAAAGAGAAATTAGTAACTGCCCCAATATTACAAGGACCTAATTGGGAGAAACTTTTTCACATCCAAACTGGTGCCTCAAATACCTCAATTGGTGCAATTTTGGGATAGAGAGATGAAGAAGGAAGAATGTATGTTATTTACTATCTGAATAAAAATCTTACTCCCACTAAAAGAAATTACACTACCACTAAAAAATAATTTCTGGCTGTGATCTATGCAATCAATAAATTTAGACATTACATTATAGGGTACAAAATATTTGTACATACAGATCACTTAACAATTAAATATTTAATGAACAAACTAGTGGTTGGAGGTAGAATAATTAGATGGTCATTACTTCTATAAGAATTTGATATTACCATTATGGACAATCTAGGAAAATATAATATGGTGGCTAATTTCTTGTCAAGATTGACCAGTACAGGGGAGCAAGATCCAGTCAAGGATAACTTTCTAGATGAACAATTATTTGTTATTTCAGCTAACACACCATGGTTTGCTGACATGGAAAATTATCTTGCAACAAGAAAGTTTCCTCATTATTTCACTAAAAGACAAATAAAAAAATTAATCAAAACCAGTGCACAATATAAATGGTTAAATGGAATGTTATTTAAATGTGGTCTTGATTTGGTTTTACGTAGGTGTGTAAGAGAAGATAAATTTTTTGACATCCTCTGGGCATGTCATGATGAACCAAGTGGAGGACACTATTTAGTGAAAATAATAGCTCACAAGATACTTGGCACTGGTTACTATTGGCCATCTCTGTACAAAGATGTGAAGAGATATATCAAGCGGTGTGATTCTTGTCAAAGGATGGGATAGCCAACCATTACCAATGAAATGCCTCTACAACTACAAGTAGTGATTGAACCATTTGAGAGATGGGGATTGGATTTTGTTGGACCTTTTAATCCTCCTTCACAAGGAAAAGATCACATTCTTGTGTGTACTAATTATGTAACAAAATGGGTAGAAGTGCAGGATTTAACAAATGCCACTGAAGAAGCAATTTTTGATTTCTTAGCATAGAATTATGGTAAATTTTGGATCACTTAGAAGCTTAGTTTCAAACCAAGGACCATAATTTATGTCCAATATGATCTATGACTTCACAATGTATTATCAGATCAATCATAGGAAGTCATCTCCCTATCACCCGCAAGCAAATGGACAAGTTGAAGTAACAAATAGAGAATTAGAAAACATCCTCACTAAAATAGTTGAAGTTGAAAGAAGAGATTGGGTAAAAATATTACCTAAAGCTATCTAGGCTTACAATACAAATTGGAAAACCATAATAGGGTTTTCACCATATGATTCATTCTATGGGAAAAAACCCATGTTGCCTATTGAGTTTGAACTACAAACATTGAGGACAACAGCTAAGGTGGGAATTAAATTATATGTAGCTCAAAAGGAGTGAATCCTTTAATTCAATGAATTAGATGAATTCAAAATGGAATCACTTCACCAGACAGAGATAATCTAAGGTCAAAGGAATCAATAGAATGATTCACATATCAAGGAAAGACAATTCAAAGTAGGAGATTGGGTATTACTATTTGATTTTAAGTACCAACAATTCAAAGGTAAATTAAGAACTAGATGGTTGGGACCTTATCAGATCAAGCAGATATTTGACAATGGTTCTATCCAGTTAATTTCCATTGATGGCATCAGAAGAATGCCCTTGGTCAATGGACACAAGCTAAAACTTTATAGAAATCCTCCTACTAAGGATGAATTCTTGAAGCAAATTGAAGAAAACAAAAAATTTGATCATATGGAAGAACCCAGTTCTTCCAAAATGATCAAATAATCAGATGAAAAGATCTAGAATAAAGGGAAGAGAATGAAAACTAGTAAATGGCATTCTCTTCCCCAAAAAAAAATTAGAGATCAATTGAAAATTAGTGATGGCGGTTGATCTTCTCAAATAAATGGCTAATTCAAATAAAACTTTTTTGAATTCTAACTATTTTCTAACCATTTTTCAGGGATGATGTGTCAGCATGACGGAGGGATTACATCATCAAGGATGGTAATTATATTTTTAACTTGTTAAAGGTTAAATGGAAAGTTGACATGTGTGATTAGACTTGATTTAGAAAGATTAGTATGATGAGTCATCTATTATACATCATGGTTAAATGTGCAAAATCATGAGAAGGATGTTGATGATGGAATGAGTTGGTAGATAACCATAAAGAATCATTCTTATGATTGAAGGAACTAAATCCACTAGTTTCATAGCTGAGTACAGTAGTTTTGTAACCAAAATTGATAAGTTATGTAGCTCAGTATAGTAATTTAGCAACTGAATCCATTAGTTTTGTAGCCAAAATCATCAGTTCTACTGATACGAGAAGTAATTTTCAGCTAACTTGTGAAAGATTCAAAGAAGAACAAATCATGGGAATCAAAAAGAAGTTAGAGAAAAAAAATGATACCTAACTCCTTGTAGATGAAGAAGTAGCAAATATCTTTCAACAGGCAGGATGGCTAGAGTTTTTGAGGAAATATCTCAAATACAATGATGAACTAGTAAGAGAATTTATTATCAATTTAGAGCAAAAAAGGACAAAGATTAGGAAGGTTTTCATTCCTTTTTCTATTAATATCATAAGTGAGATGTCTAGAATACCAATAATGCATGTCCCAAATCTTGTCAAAGGGACATTAAAAGACCTCGCTAAAACCCTATTGAAAGAAGGGGATGCTGAACCCCAATATTTTTATAATACAAATAAAATCATCAAAGGAGTTAAGAGGCCAGCTTGCCCAAACCCTTTGATAGAGTAGCATTCTGGATAGTTAAATATTTAACCTATGATGGACAATTTGAGACAGTAGGAAAAGAAGTCCTAAAAATCCTTATACACCTTAGATATGGAGCCGAAAAACTAGAATATATAGTAAACCTTCCAGGGTTTCTTTTTGACTCCATCCATACCATGTCCCAGAGGTATTCTTAGGGTGTAGGAATAATTAGACATCATGGGTTAGTGCATTTCATATGCCAACACCATTTCCTTTCCAAGAAAAATGGGGAAGAAATGTGGGACAAATTTCTTGGCAAATTTGGACAAAATCTTGGTATTCCCAAAAGAACAATATCAACTCCTCCTGCTCCTTCAGTTCATTTGAAAACTACCACCATTGTTGAGGAAAAGAAAATATTAGGGGAAGAGAAAATACCAAAAATAAGAAAATTTGGAAGAAAATTTAAAATTACAGACCCTACTGTACCTTCTCAAGCCATTTCTTCTTCTACTGAAGCTATAGAAGAACTGATAATTGTCTCTAATAATGACAGTTCACCTAGGCCTTAGCAAAAGGTGAACATTAAAAGAAGTTATAAGAGGAGACCTATGTCTACACGTTTTGAGGCTCCTTAAGAAAGAAAATGTTATAAAAAGTCTAAAGAAAGTTCAGAGGAGCTGAAAGAATAAGAAAGGCTAGAAACTGAAGCTGTTGATATTTTGGACAGCATGGCCATGACTCCTCCTGGACCAAGCTAAGCAAAAAAGGAAAAAGAAGATGAAAGATTTGAGGAGCTAGTTTTCCAAGAAATGGGTGAGATTGCAGCACCATCACATGTAGAAGATGAACAAGCATCTTGGAGAAGGAAAGGAAAATCCCCTATGGTGGAAGTGGAATGCTTAACTCCACAAGAACTTTCAGAAAAAGAACAAAACTAGAAGATTAAATAGGCTCTATCTTTTTCTAGAGTAGAACTCATTATCAAGGAAAAGGATGAGGAATTGAACTTCCTAAAACTCAAATTAGAACAGAAGGAAATGCTCCTTATAGAATTAACAAACTAGTTCACAGCTAAGAATGAGAAATTAGCAAAAATTAAAAGGCAACTAATGGAGAACAAGGAAAAATGTATAATATAGACCTCTGTGTCAACAGTCTCTTCATAGACTAAATTGACTTATCTACCACTCAAGCAATTATGGGATGGCACATGCAGAGAACTCAATGAAATAAAAGCATCCAATATAGACTTGAAAGGTAAACTGGTGGAAGAAGAGAAAGCAAGGAAGGAATGGGAAGAAAAATTTGACAAGGAGGAAAATGATAAGTATAAATGTCTTCTGAAAATACAAATAGTTTGTATGATGAGTGAGAAGTTGCTTACGTGCAAAATACCTTCTCCCATTTATAGCATGTTTTAGAGGAACAATTCATTCACTGGCAGTTGGCAAGGATAGCATATGGCCTTCCACATGAAACAAAAGATGAAGCTGATTTCTCGATCACCTACTCGTTAGCTAATACAAAATAGAAAAACCTTCTTTGTGAATTTTACCTCTGCAATTTTATGCTAGAAATAAATATAGGTTTTATGATTAATTTGTATGTAGGAAAAAGCTAGCTTAACACATTTGTCTTTGTTCTTGAAAATCAGATTACATAGAAAGAAAGGGAGTCAGAGCATTAGTCAAAGGCTAGTTCATCTGGTCTCTATATGAGAATTTATTATGTTAATCCACTCGCCTTTGCTACATATTTTCAATCCCATGCATTTAATGATAAATTTAAAGGACCTTATCTTTTTAGTTTACAGTAAAGCATGGATGTCTTCACCTCTTATGAAAGGGCAAATTTTGATAATATCTATGATGCATGTTTAAAAAGATGGGAATTTTTCCCGATGGCATTGAAAAGAAGGCAAGTAATATCCCCTTCAAATTTGATCTGGAGTTTAGAAAGGGCAAAATCTTTATGCACAATAATTCCCTGGATCAATGAAACTCCCCTGAGCATATGGATAGGAATGCGAATAAGGCCACCCCTACTTCTCATCCCCATATCTCCTTGGAAAAATAGAGAACCTCAACATCCCACTCAATTTGAGGAATGGAAAAGAAAAGTAG
This sequence comes from Torreya grandis, assembly GCA_037957365.1. Lineage (NCBI taxonomy): Eukaryota > Viridiplantae > Streptophyta > Pinopsida > Cupressales > Taxaceae > Torreya > Torreya grandis. The sequence goes on from JARHVA010000551.1 coordinate 3,211,119, forward strand.
AAGCAAGAGCAGGGTATAGTACTTATGAATCAAAGCATTGGGATATTCAGTTCTAGCCATTTAATCTAAGCAATCAAATAGAATGCATGATATACAATCCCAAATTTGAAGAGTGAAGTTTGTAAAGGGACTTACAAACAAGTAAGTATGAGGGAAGTGATGAGGCTAGGATATGCCCAAAAAATGTATAATAAATGACCTCATCTTACTCTCTCTTTCTATTAAGTTTGATTGCATTTTGTAACTTTTATTTTGATCTGAGATGAGTTAAGATGTGATTATCCATCTTTTGTTGATTGTGATTCTAACATTTTAAAAGACCTGTAATTCTTAACAAGTGTGTTGGAAAATTCTAGTTTTGCAATAAAACAAGTCATCATTAGGCTAAAGAACAAATGAAGTGGATTGCATGTTTTTGGAAGCATTGGACTTAATTTAGATTATTTCTAAAACCTACAGAATCTATTTCAGAATCATCATAGTTAGTTCTGAAACCTGTAGAATCTATTTCAGAACCATCATAGTTAGTTTTAGAACTCCACCATACTATTTCAAGTTATCACATTTTCAAACTTAACTCTAGAACTCTATATTTAGCTCTGGTACTCCTAAAGATAAGCTCTGGAACTTTTTTGGCTAGATATGGAACTGATAAGGATCTATTCCAAATGGTTGGCAATCTATCAGATCAATGATCCTTTTAAATTAGGAACAGATTCTCAATTTTTTGAACTTATATAATCAAGACATTTATCACACAACTGGACATCTAGCCATATCTTGATTCAACATCTATTCTAGGCATGATTCAATTCCATCATATCTATGAAATAGTTACATCCATCAAATCATATATATATATACAGACCTAGGAATTTAGTAAAAGAGAGATACAGATATAGAATTTTGAAGATAGAGAAAATCATTGAAGAATAGAGAGATAAAGGATATATTAGTACATTTTTAATACAGAACATTTTATCAATGAAATAGCCATTTCTATTTTGAAATCAAGTTAAATTATTCAAATCATGTTCTAGGCAGAGCAAGGGCCCGCTCCTCCAAAGAACCAGGATCTTTATTTTTGTCAATATTTATATTTCTATTCACAAAAGTAAATAGGTAACTATGTTAAATTTATAAATGCTTCCAACTCCTTAAAGTTAAGATTTGTTGTAAATTTGTTCCTACAGGTATTTTAGATTAAATTTTCATTTTTGCAATGTGTGTTTGTTTCCAACAATCTATTTCATTTTTTCAATGTGTGTTTGTTTCCAGCAATCAATTTCATTTCTGCAACGTGTGTTTATTTCCAGCAATCTATTTCATTTTTGCAATGTGTGTTTATTTCTAGAAAATTTGCATAGTTTGATTTCAATAAGGTTTTAACCAAGATATCCTTAAGACATTAAAAACCCCCCAAAACAAAAAAAATACAAATACCTCCATTCAATTACTAAATTGCTACGATTCTTCTTGTTGCATATAGCTTTAGACATAGCCTTGGTTAAATATGACATCAACAGAAATATGATTAAATGAAGGGGATGATGACACCCATCACAAAGCATTAACCTATAATTGCATAAAATAGATTGAGCCCTTAAACACTATAGACCATAAAGGAGCATAAAACATGAATTAAGATCTATAATGCAATCAAAGATTAATAGAAGCAGAAGAAAATAAATAATAGACAAAAATAAATCTTCACTCAAAATGACATAGAATACCACATCCTCTTCATTATAGGTGGAGAATAGAATACAAAAGGATTTAAAGGCACATACAAGACATCCAGTCATACCCATGAGGGGTACCTATTAAGTTCATAAAACGAAAAATGCTAATTACGACTATTCCTATTTTATTGCAAAAGGTTGTCTACAAAAATATAAAATCCTAGAAATATGATAACCATCCCTTTCCAAAAGGGATAAGCATAGAATATATAGGTAAAGTAGCTTTTTATGGGAATGACACCTAGAAATCTTGACATCATGCCAATGATGATGTCATTACAATTAAATGAAGGACTTAGACTCATGAGTGTAGTTATTCTCCAAATCTTGGATATGGTGCAACTATACTATCCTATTATAGTCACAATGCCTAAGAGGAGTGTAATGATGCCACATGTTCATCTTTAGGGCCACCTCTGATATGTCATTAGAGATAGAAATCCACTTACCTTGTCTAATGGTGTGACTCCTAGCTCTAATAGGAAAACTTTTCTTTCGATAAGAATCATGGTGCCATATGTAAAATCTCATATTTTCCTAATTATAACCACAAGGTGGGTCATACTCATTTCTTCATCATCCAATGGAATTATTCAAAGGCTTTCCAAAAATAAACTACTCTTGGAAAAGTGTTATGATGCCATGTGTCGAGTAGATGCTTTTTGGGGGGGTTGATAAATTCCTTGAAAAAATGAGCACAAAGGCACCATGTGGAGAAACCACATTTCCCTTGATGACTGCTCATTAGGTCCCACTCATCACCCTATTATCCAATGGTGTTTCTTGGAGTTTTAGCCAAAAAGAAATGGCCTCAGATGAGCATTGGGTTACCACATGTTGAGGTGGTACTACTCTGAGATGAACTGAGGATTTATTCATGCCAAAGAAGCATCAGGATACCATGTGTCTATCAATGGAGGAAGGCTAATACCTAGGTTAAATATACAAAATGGGGGCCCCAAGAAATCAAAAGTATGGAAGGTAATTGCTAGATACACCAAATGAACCCAAGACAAAATGTGAACTACTTAAGATGATCAAAAGGGTGGATTCCAATCCATAATCAAATAAGGGGACTAAGTGAAAGTCATTCTATCATATCATGTGTGTTAATTATGCACATTCCCTAAGGGAGAACTAAAAGTGGTCTAAGACCCCTATCATTATGGTTAATATAAGCAATGGCCAAGACAACATGGGTTTTTCTCCATGTAATCATAATATCCAATAACCAAGTGTTTCCTTCATTTTACATTTGATATTTGTGTTGTTTCATGTGTGCATGTGTTTATTAGATATTATAGAATAATAAGCCTAAATAGATCATAGATAATAAATCAGGGTTTATACACACAGGAATGAGCTTGGTAAATTTAGACATAATATCTCTTGGAAGCTCAGAATAGTTCCTACACAAAGGACACTAGCACCATAAATGGACACTAGTACCACATTTATACTATCCAGGGTAAGGTGTTATTGTCTAAGAGGATTTTTTATACCTAAATCATATTCATGACACTTAGAACTATCACTATACCAATTTTTATCCTCTAGATCCTTTGTCTCATGTAGTTTCTAACTAAGTACTTGTTTACTTCATTACTATTTTAAGAAACATCATAATAAATTAGTTATTTTAAAAGTCATTATTTATTACATATTATATACCCTAATTTATTATACTCAGCCTATTAATAACCTAGGATTTACACACTATAAACACTAAAAATTTAATTCACATAGCTCCCCAAACACCTAGAATATGTGGTTTAGGCACCATATCTTAATGATTAGCTGATTCGAGATGTGATGGGGATGATGAAGATATAAAGAAACTAAAAAATCCAATAAAAAATTATGGAGAGGGTTTTTTTGTGATAAAATTACATGCCAAAAGTATATACAATTATAATCATCATCTCCCCTTAGTGGTACCTCTTTATTGATTGATAGCACTGCGTTGTAGTATCTTGCCTTTGTTCAAGGATCAATTCAATAGGTAGTTGTTAATGGTGTTATTATTCCAACACCTCAAGTACCTAGATCTCCTTTCCCTCTATCTTCTACATAAATTTCACCTCTACCACAATCTTCACCACTAAGATATCCTTCACTACCACCTCTAAGTGCATAGCAAGCAAGTTTCAATGAAACAACATTCCAATAGATGAAGGCCTTTTTGAGAAAAATGAAAGGGTAGTTGAGGAAAAATATTGATTTCGATGCAATAGCTAGCCTACTTAAGACTCCCCCACCAAAGATAGAAATAACCACATCAAGGTTGGTCTTTGATCCATCTAAATCTCTATTTTTGAAAGTTGATGAACTAAATGTTGATAATAATTAAGAAGAGATGACAGTTGTAGACTATACTCTTAGAAGAGTATCACTGGGAGTGGAAACTAAGGAGATTGATACCCACAACTTTATAAAACTACAAAACATATTACTAAGATATCAAAATAAGATGGTCTCACTCATGAGTAGTTCAATGATAAATTTTTATGGTTGGATATGTCAACTATCTTTTAAATCTAGTTTAGGGGTTAACAATTCCCTAGGTGGAATATCTAACACAACTTATTGGCATCAACAAGGAATCAGTATCAACCATACACATATACAATATCTATGCTAAAAATCTTAAATTATGGGTTAATTAATTGATCTTGGATGGCATAAATTACATTGAAGAGATTATCTATGAAAATCTCAATACATAAAATGTCAAAATTGATCCACAAATCCAATGCCACAAAATGGAATTGAATCTATGGGAAAGTGTGAAATGATACATCAAATATTGTTTATCACTCATGCATAATTTTTTTTCATGGCTATGATTTTTTATAAAATAGAGAATGATCTTTCTTATGATTTTTGGGATGTATTCTCAATAAAATAGAAGTTTTGAATAGGGATATGGAAGAGCTAAACAACTGATATCATATTTCAAGGGAGAGAAAGGCTAAAATTTATTTTAATGTGAGAAGTTTGAATTATGAATTCCTTAGATAAGATGGATCCAATCTATATTCCATGAATGAAATTGAAGAGTAATTCATACAAATAATCAAGGATGATTTTTTCAAAAAAGGTGTGTTTAATGTTTCATCCATGATTATGCTCAATAAGATCCATGCCTCACTTTAAGAGATGATTTATTAATTGGCTAAGATTTTGGAAGTCCCAAATGTAATGTTATCAAACAAATGGCTAACACACTACAAAAATCTGGTAATTCCTAAGGTAAATTTAATTTCAAGAGCTATGAGGAAACTCACGATATTCAAGGTAGCTAGTCAAGTATTTCCTCCATCTCTAGATCCATCCAAGTTAGCTCCTGCTTCAAGAAAGGATTCCTAAGATTATCACAATCATATTTATAATTTTGTCCCCTTTCTATTTTAGGAATTGTTTTATTTTTCTTTGATAAAAATTTAATATTAATGTCAAACTGAATAGGACAAAATTATGAATACAAATGGTCAACAATAGGTATGAAGGGTTAGTTCATTTGCTCCTATCTTTACAAATAGGATAAATGTCTATTTTACATGGGAATTTTGATGTTAATTATAATTTTTCTTGAAAGGAAAGGAGAAAGATGCTTTATTTTCATTCTTCTAATGAGGAACATAAGGAAAATTATGGAACTTTTATGTCTAGTGTTTTCTTTGTGAATGTGTGTTTTGTTGATGTTAATACATATCCCTCAACTCTCAATCAATAAATTTTTTATAATAAACATAGCATATTAATTTTATATAGTTCCTTATTTTAATGCATAGGATGAAATATATGTTTTCTCATCCATTGGTAACCCTTCACCTTCCTTATTTTTATATTTCTTGTAATAGTTGAAAGTACTAAAACCCAACATTCTATTCAAATTTTCAATATTGTAAATAGGTTTATTTTATTTTTAATTTTTAATTTTTTTCAATAAAGGGAACCTACCCTTAAAATAGAGGAGAGAATTTTTGTCTCCTTCATTGCTGTGAAATATAAGATTTTTCAAAGTGCCAAATATTTCACCAATAACTATGGCATTGCATTACCTATTGATTTTTCCTCATTCTTAGTACCATTCATTTTGGCTTGTAACTTAGTTTTCATTGAAACTTTGTAGTTTAATTAGTTATAATAGTAACCATATACTTTATCTTATTCATATATATGATCCTATCTTTTTAATACCCAATTGTATGGCATAACTCATCAAATGATTTTTAAATATTGAACATAATAGACATGTGGAAAGGGACAAGAAAATTTTCCTTAAATATATATTGTAACTCATTTTCAATCTTAGTATTTTTCATCTTAGAAATCATTTTATTGTACTAATCACATAATCATTTATTGTTTCATTGGATCCCTACTTAACTTTTATAATTTTGGCATAAAATAAATTTTCATTAATGTTAATTTAAAAATGTGCTAGAAATTTATTGGCCAAAGGATTAAATACATGAATTGATTGGAATGGGAGGTAATATATAAAATTTAAAACATATTCCTTAAGGATTTTTTGTAAAAAATTAGTCAATAGCCTTTCATTGAAGCACCATCTAAACATAATGTGTGAAAGGCTCTTATATTTTCTCTATATCAATTTTACCATCATATACTGAAATATTAGGAGCTATGAAACTTGTAGGTAATGGATAAGATAAAATATATTTGGATAATGGATTAAGAATCAATGTATGATAATTAATTTAATGAATCACTCTAGAATCACCCTACTTTAATACCTTAGCTTACAAATTGATAGCAGTCTATATGATGAATTTTATAGTAGATGTGGGTGATAATGTCAAATGAGTAGAGATCATAGAGACGTATAATTATTTTTTTAGGGATAAGAAGTGTAATATGATTAAAACCTTCCATTGTCAGCATGTTATAGGTAGGAATCATGTGTAACCATAGGTGTAGACATAGGAATACTAGCAGTGGTATTAGTAGTTTGAACACCTATTGTAGATTCAATACCTCTAAAATTTTGATGTATATAATTAAAGGAATCATGTTGTTCATCATATGTGACAACTTTATAATTTGTATTTTTCATTTCATCTCTAGTAAATATATCAATACATCAATTAGTGTGTGTTCATATGGAGATATTGAGTTAATTTCTCTTGAGCTATTCCATCACATATACTCTCTATAATATATGTTTCTACTTCATGGGTGTTTTTAAGATTAAAAATTCATATAATTATATTAAAATGATGAATTATTTCACTTAGGATGGTGGAATTAAGTTAGGATAAATATTATTCATGATTAACTTCAACCTTAGAATTATTACCCAAACATTTGACCCATTTGATCACATAGTTGTTAAATATTTTTCATATTAAATGGAAATAACATGTAATGATTACAACCATAGCTTGACTTAGAAAATATAAAATATGCATATCTACTATATCCATGAGTAATTTTGTTAATGAAAGGAAATATAAAAATTAGGTCTAAAAATAATATTTAAACTCAGAAATATGAAACCCTAAAAATAAAGATGAAACCTTAAGGGGAAACGTAGGATTTGGCATTCTCATTATAACAAAAAGGCTTGCCAATATGTTTTACTTTATTTTGGATCAATTATATAAACATGTTTAATAATTTAAAATTTTTATATTATAAAATATATATAAATAATACATAAATTAGAATGTTAAAATATGGTATGATTGAGCTATTGTATCTTTTATTAATGGAAATCACTGAAAGAATTAATATACTTAGCTTGTTTTAGGTATGTGTCAAACTGAGACTGTGTGTAGGTGACATAAATAGCTAGAAATGGATCAATAATCACTTAAATTAATAAAGTAGGTATCTAGATCTGCCTATATTTCTCCATCAATATTTATATGCTTACATCAGGATGAAGGCATTTTACTTCTTCCAAATTCATCGATGTAATCTATGTTTGATTGTTTTGGCATAGTTTTCCTATGTTATATCACAATCTCATTGTGTTACAAGTCTAGAAAATATCTCTTCACTTAAAAACCTTTGTTACACTTTTAGACACTAGGTTTAGACCTAAAAAATGGGAATAAATATGGGTTGAGCTAACCCCAACCACCCCCCTAATGTAATGGGTGGTTGAGCACTACCTATGTTTTCAATGCTTTTAAGAGGGCTCAAACTGCACGTATTCTCCCTATTATGTGTATGTGTGCAATAGTGCTCCTTTTATGAATACAACCTATACTTTATCTTTAGTCACTTATAATTTCAAATTTTTCTTGGCTTAGATCCTTAAAAATTAGTTTAGGGATAATCCTTATTATTTATTTATTATCTGGTAAGTTTAGGATAGTACCTCTCAATTTGAATGTGATAATATAGGATAGTGTTTGCTTGAAATATTCCATACACTTTCTAGATAGAGAATAATATTAGGCCTATTATGTATAAATAAAGGAATATTTGGGTATATTATCATACCACCTACATGAAAAATGTCTATGTACCAACACATAAATATTATTTAAATTTATAATGTGATCTTTTCTATGCATGTTGATAGATCTAATAAAGGTGGGTGGCTAAAAAATATAGAGTCATCTGAGGGTAATGAGGATTGTCCAAAAATATAAGAAGAGTGATCTAAATATCATTATATAGTTTAAGTATGATAATAATAATTTTAGGCATAAACATAGGAATTCTTTTAGGTGACTGATATAAAATTCAGAAGGTTGAGACCAAAGAAGGAAATTAGATATGATAGAAGGGTGTACAAGGGCCATATATGTATGCATAGGTAATTTAAGGTAATCATATGTCAATAACTACATTTTAGATTTTATAATACTAAGTTTTAGTGTCTCCACAAAGAAAAAAGTTTACTAAAATAATGAAGAAAATAAATAATTGCCTAACAAAGGTCCCCTAATGAGAGAAAAACCAAGAAATTCCTAGGAATTTGAGAAAGGTTTATATTGATATGATATCCTAAATGATACAGGCCTTAAATCCATCAAGGGATTGAGGTAGCTAATGGAGAGATGGACTTAGTGTGATGAACACAAAAATCTAAGTATGTCAAGTCTAATGGTAACTTGGGGCCCTACTACATAAAATGATGTAGGGGATGGGGTGGATAGAATAATTATAAAATGATGTTAAGTCCATTAATGGTTTATCTCCCTGGAATTTAAGTTACATAGATCCAAACAAGCACCAAAAATTAGTGAATTTTGATCCTTGAAGGGTGAAAATAGTTGAAAGCAAAAACTATGGGACTTAAAAAGTGAAAATGCCTCCACCATTACATCCAAAATAAGCCAAACCCCCTATAATTTTTTTTAATGGATGTTGGATGAGTAGTAGACTCAAAGATAGTGGGGGGAATCAAAAGAGAAGATCAATAAAAAGATACCTAGGGTATTAGTTTCCCCTGAGCTCCAAAATCATGGATCCAAGAATTGGAAAAGTTTTATCTCCTAAAGAAGTGTGAGATAAAAATAAATTATCTCATAAGGGTGGTCACATAAACCATTCAAAAAATGGGTTCACTCCAAGGATAATACACCTTGCATCATGACAAATATGAGGAATTATAACACCCAAGTAATGTGGATCACTTCACCAAAAATGTGAAGGCTTGTAATGCCAAAGGAAATAGTGGTGGAGATATAAGGATAAAATTCCTAATATCACCATGAATGTGAGGGATTATAACAATTAATAAATTAGCGATGGATCTCTAAGGGAAACTCACATCACATCACCATAAATGAAAGGGCTTGTAATGCCCAATGAACTAGTAGTGTAGATTTATGGGAATCATAACTCACATCATCATATTTTTAAGGGATTATAAGGCCTAGAAACTATTATTTTACATATAAGGTAAACACACCTCACATCATAATTAATTCAATATATTTTAATTCCCAAGGAACTTGGAAAAAGAAGAGAATGGAAATAAGAAGTATCAAGTCTTGGTTACCCATAAACTCCTATCTAAATGGCATGATCAAAATAAATACAATCATAATGGTGGTTCCAAAAAAATCACACATAAAATCATCATGATTATGATATATATGACAAAAAAAGGGTGGAGTGGTGGAACTTTAATAGTGATGCCCAAAAATATAAGGGGGGTCAAGGTTCCCATAGATCAATACCCATGTAAATGAGAGATTGGATACATAAGTAAGGGAAATGAATAAAGGATTAAAGTGATATTTGTGTCTATATAATTTAATATATTCAAATAATTCCAATCAAATACATTATGTATTTGTAAAGCATAGTGATAAGAGGCTTTATTTCTTTGTCTAAAAGATGAATTTTGATTTTAACAATGTTGGGCTCTAAATACAAACCTAGGTTAATGTTGATAGAGATTTTTACACCCATGATATATCTAAATTAAAATAAAAAATTCTATAAACACAACCAAAATAGAAAAAATAAAAAATGTATGTGGCCCTATTGTGGGTTTTCAAAGAAATTTCAGGCCTAACACAAAGGAGTCGATGGGGATTTATAAAATATGTGGACTAAAATAAATAAATTAAAATTTGTAAAACTATATTTAAAAGGTATAAAACTAGGAATATTTATGTGACTCTTATAACATATAAATACACCTTCGATTCTCCTAAACTGACTAGGAACTTACTTCATACACAAGGTTCATGACAAGATGTTCTTTAAGTAATACATAGGCACTTAGTCTTGGTTATTAACATGAAACTATATAGAAAGACTCATATACCATAATTAATAATATATAAACACTAAAAACAACCTAAATAAGATAATAACACCTAAATAAATACCTTAGAATGACTAAAAGACACACCCAGGCCATAAGGCTTTCTTTACTTTATACATGGATTCATGGGCTTGTAACCCTATTGACCCTATTTTTGGAGCATAACTTCCCTTATATTCTTGATAAAAAAAAATTAAAACATTATTTTTATACCCATTAAGGACTTATATAACATATCCAAGATTATCCTAGGGTTACTTTGTACGAATTAGTCCTACTATAGACTGTGTCAGACCTAATTAGGTCTCTAAAGTACCCTATTTTGGGGTTACAAAGAGTTTGAGGGGGATTTAATTATTATAAAACATATGAAATATGTTATTTATTATTTATAACCTATCCAAATATTAAACAATCATAACATAATCCTAAATCATCCTCAAGTCACCCAATCTCAGTCTATCTAGGCATACAAGGCTAAAAACAAGGTTAAGCTTAGAAAGTAGACTTACCCATCGATTTGAATCTTGAAACTTAAGATAGTAGATTCACACATTAAAATCACATGTATTTCAAGTTTTTATAATTTTCTATTGTATGAATGTTGAGTTCAACAAAGCCCTAGTTTGGGCATAGTCAACATACAAAATAAGCTACAAAGAGCATCCTAAAGTGTCAAGTCTTCAAATAAATTTCCTTGAGATTTTTTTTGTTTCCAATAAAATTTTGATCACTCAAAGTTAATAAATAAACCCCTTAACCATTGACTATCAAAATTGAGCTTGCTTCCATGTTTGGTATGCACGTACAGTCATGAAAAAAGCATTAACAAAACACATGAAATTATCCTTCAACATTTTATACTTCCATTCCACATTTAAATAAACATATTAAATATTTTTTTTTTCAAATTAATCACTCATACAAAATGAAAAAATCAACTTAGACACCAATTCTCTATTCCTAAACCTTACACAACTAACTCTAAGAATGGAACTAACAACTTTTCCAAACAAATAAGATTTCAACCAACCTAAATCATGTCTAAACAACCTAAGATCACATTGAATATGATCTCTTAAACTATTTTGGATGAAAAGCTATATAATTTTGTCCTTGAGACATGGTTTAGGGATTATTACAAGATTAATAGATATATTAGCAAATTTGAAAATTTGAACACCATAGTTTTGGAGGGAAAACTAACTAAGAATATCAAAGTAACCTATACTCAACCAAAAATAATGAAAATACATTGAAGACAAGAATATGCTCCTACACAAAAAATAATAGAGACAAATAAGAATGGAACTTATGGGCTCCCACCATGCATGTTAAAATATAGCTACAAGAACCCAAATTGCAATAAGGGTTTGACAAAGGGATGAAGAGAAAATAACCTAAAATCTAATGGGTTATCTATGAGCCTAAAGTTTTTATCCAATTTTATAGATTTCATGAATTAGAGGTTGAAATACAACTAATAAGATACAAAGCAAGGAGAATCAACTCTAATGAGTAATAAAGCAAAACATCTAGTATTATATAAATATTTATTGAATGAAATATGTTGAAATGAAGGTATAATTTATAATTTAAATTCTTATTTTTTAGAAATAAAATATGATTTAAAAAGTAAATCTTTTAATTTAGATTGGAAATCTAATTAAGAGAGTAAAACATGTCATTTCATAATGAAATTTTGGTTTAAAAATAAGCATATTTCTTTTTAATGAAAGATTTATTATTTTTTGAATGAAATCTAACCCTAGAATATAAATCAACTACCCTAACAACATATAAAACTTAAGTAGAGTTTCACCTTGAAATCAAGGTTTCCTATATAATTATCCTAATGATGTCAATAATGTATCAAAATAAAATCCAGGTGTATTTGGTTAAATTATAAATTACAATGATTCATAATGTGAAGTAAGTGATACGTGGTTCCTCAAATTATCCCTTTCTCATTCAACTCTCAAAAAAACCCTAAGAGAGGAAGAGGAATCATAGTATGAATGATGATTTTATATTGGATGAGTAAATCCATAGTATCATAGTAGAGTAACACAATGGATGACCATATTAATAATAATAAGTTTATAATTCAATGCATAAATCTAAAAATTAGAAGTATAATGGTATGTAATAGATTAAGTGAAAATTTATCTGATAGAAAGTGGGTGAATAAATTATCAATAATAATAATGGAGTCTAAATGGATGCCCAAATAGGATAAATCATGGTGAAAATTGACCAAAAATATTTGTTAACAACCATTATAAAACCTAACTAGTGTCCAAATAGTCATAAAGGGGAATTCTCATCTAAGCCATGAGTTTTATAAGGAAATGGGCATTCATTCCATAAATTTTTGAAAAAAAGAGACCAAGCTATAGAGGAGTGCAATACGGGGCTAAGTAGCTGTTATTATCTCACAAAGGTCCTTCATATATGTACTTGTCATTAGTAGGCATGGTAGATGGAAAAGGGAGTTGAAATGTAATCATAAGGAAGAATTTTGGAAATGAGCATCATAAGGGGATGAGGGTTTTGAAACCCTAGGTTGTATCATTTTCAATAACAAATGGACTCACTATTTTTTTATAAAAGGGTGTAAATATAGAGATCATAAAAGAGAAGTGATTAAAAACAATAAGGTAGGGATAAATAAAAAATTAATTATCCAATTATAAATCATACCTTGGAGGGATGAATGATAATAAAACCATCAGGCTTGAGGTGTTTGACGAGTGGAGGGGTTCACAAAAATGTTTGGATTATTTATGATTTAGGATTAACTATTGCATGTAAAAACATTTTAATATTGGGCACAAGTTATATTTTTATCTAATAACAAACTAAAATAATAAAATATTAACTCTTACCTAAAATATAAACTAGAATTATGAAAAACAATTGAAAAAATAATATAAACAATGAAAATATAAAGAGAAATGAAAGTAGACATACATGAGAAGAATATTGGAATTATAAATTTGGAAGTAGAGAGTGAAAAATAATTTGAATATACCCTATAAATTTGGAACTACTTTCTCACTAAGATATAATTGGTAGATCACCAACTATGTACCATAAATAATCAACATGCCTCTAATTATGTAAATTTGTTATTGTTGACTATGTACATAAGTGTTAATTCTATAATTTTTTCCTTTTTATTATATAACTTTTTGGGTAGATGCATATGTTAATGGTAAATAGGCTTATGTGTTCACTTTGTATAATTTGTGATAAGTATGTGCTAAATTTATTCTCTTTTTATCCTTTACCTAACCCTCAAATGTATAAAAAACAATTTTGAAAGTTAGCTGACTTGAGAAATATCGAGGAGTTTTGGATACATATCTCACACACTTTGAATCAAATTTAATTTATTTATAGTTTTTATGTGAATAAAATATTAGCCCACATGAGAGAAATTTATTTACCTCATCTCCAAGATAATAAATGCAACTATATGCACCCCATTAAAAATGTATTTTATAATAAGGTGATATTATCATAAAAGTTGTAATTTATGTAGAGGAAATGGAAAATCAATGTGTATGTTCCTTGATAATTATAACAATAGAATAGAATGAATGTGGGACTCAAACTTAAGGAGGTCTCCTAGTTTAATATATACTTATTAAATGACTATGGATTGAATTGTATGTATGGGGATCTCTATAACATGATGTGCATAGGCTAACTATATAATAGTGTGATAAATTAAATTCATGGCACATGGAATTAGGCCTTGGAAATATTGACCCAAAAAATCACGAGGGATAAAATGGTAGGTCACCAATTTTGTCAAATATAGAATTACCAAACTATCATTTTTACTAGTAGGAAAAAAGGCTAAGAATAGAGTCAAACCTACTCAAATAATGGATGACTAGGACCCTGAACCTAAAAACAAACAAATATGACTTGAATCTGAGGATATCTAGATGAATCAAGGATACAAAGACTCTAATGTGGGTAGAAAGGTATAAAAAAATATCCAAATGTATACAAGTGGACCACATGTGTAAATGCATGATAAATGCACAATGGAAAAGGGTTCCATACCAAAATTAAGTGTCTATATTATGATGTGTGACATAGAAACCATAAAAGTGATATTTTATAACCATAAGATGTAATTATCATTAAACCACATTTATAATGCATTTATGTATAATCATTAAAGCACATTTATTATATATTTTAATTTAATCATAGAAATATGTCATTTATCATTGAATCATGTGTATTACTCAAGGGATTCCAAACTATGAAGGTCTCAATCAATTAATAAATATATCATCATGAAAGTGTATATATGACTCAAGGTATTTTGACCTATGGAGGTCAAAATAATGTAATTAAGATATAACTATGAAATTTCATTGATAATAAGGAAGTTAAATCTATGAAGGTATAAGTAATTTAGATAAGTTGTAATCATGAAATTTCATAAATAATATGGAAGATAAACATATATAGGTCTAAGTTATGTCAATAATACATAATCATGAAATTCTATGTATAGTAAGAAACTAGACTTATATACGCCTAAGTTACAAAAATGTAAGACATGATAGGGATACCCCTATATGGATAAGAATGACCTAATAGGTATGGTAAAGAAAGTGGGCCCTCAATGGGTGAATATGATCAAATTTAAGTATAAGATGCATATGGTGACCTCTATATAGGTAATTATAATCAATATAATCTCAAGACTAGTGGATTTCTCTTGAGATGGAAAGTGTAAGTAACATGAGTACAAATAATAATATTCCCCGATGTAGACTAAATTTATATAAGGAATAATGGAAAGGGTATGCCCCAATATAAGCAATGTACTATTTATGTAGGCTTAATAAATTATATGACCTAATGTGAATAATATGTAGGTAACGACACATGAAAAGTGCCTACCTCAATATAAGTAATGCATAATCTATATAAACACGATTTTATCATATGCAAAATGAAAATAATATAAGTTATGAATCAAAATAATGATATTCCCTTTTATAGGTGACATATAGTTGCTATGTATGTATTAATAGGTTGCCTCCTTAATGGGAAATGTATAATTAATGAAGCAAAAGCAATGATATGCACCATTATGGACAAGATATAATAAATGAGGCATGTAAATGGTTGCCCCAATGTGGATAAGATATAAGTTATGAAAGCACTAGTGTAATACATGCCATACTATGAACAATAGATAACTAATTTAATCACATGAGTAGTGTATAATTCCCTTGGTGTTAATTATTTGATCAATTTATGTGAAATATGGTCTGCCACATTATGACTATGGAATAATCATTCTAAATTTTGAAATATCATGCCCTTTGGTTGGAAATATATCATGAATATGAGAGCAATGATGGAATGCCCCATTATAAATAGGAAATATTAAATGCATGAGTGCATACAAGGGTGATTTCCCCAAATAAATTTATTGTATGGAAATATAATCATGATGAATAAGGATCCAAGGACACATGGAATATAAAAAATATATATGAAAATAAAATAATAAAATAAATCATATGTATGCAAATAAAAGTATATATACGTACACAAAGAAAAGTATGTGAACTAAATATCAAGAAACAAAATTATAGTGAAATAAAGAAACAATAGTAAAGGTAGACACCAAATCCAAGTAACAATGAAAAATTTGTGAAAACTACGTAAATAAGGAAAAGTGTTCATTCAATAAAGAGGATTAATCAAGAAAAATTCAAAGAAATATAAAATTAAATAGAAATACGATACATGCACAAGCCTCGAGAGCCAATGATCACATGCATATAATGTATATGCCACATAACTTAACAATACTATGTGAATCATTTAAAAATGATTCACATAGTATTGCTAAGTTATGTGGCATATACATTACATACATGTGATCATTGGCTCTCAAGGCATTGTGCATATATCTTATTTCTATTTAATTTTATATTTCTTGGAATTTTTTTTATTAATCCTCTTTATTGAACGGACACTTTTCCTTATTTATGTAGTTTTCACAAATTTTTCATTATTACTTGGATTTGATTTCTACCTGTGTGTGTGTGTGTGTGTGTGTGTGTGTGTGTGTGTGTGTGTGTGTGTGTGTGTGTGTGTGTGTGTGTGTGTGTGTGTGTGTGTGTGTGTGTGTGTGTGTGTGTGTGTGTGTGTGTGTGTGTGTGTGTGTGTGTGTGTGTGTGTGTGTGTGTGTGTGTGTGTGTGTGAATAAAAGGGGCCAAGGAGTTTCAAAGAATCATGGTATATCAACAAGGTGGACCAATGGGTCCAAAAAAATCATGATAGGTGATCAAATTAGACCAATGGGTCCCAAATAATCATGGTTTGATATGAACTTATTCTTACAATTTAATGTGTGTAAAATATTAGTGATAACATAGGATTAATAAATAACCATGTTATGAGGCACACCACATCTTGTTGTAAAATATACATTATTATTTTCATTTATCTAGAGTGATCCATAATAGACTTTATAAAATGGACATTAAGGGTTCATATCAACTTATGAATGTATTATAAATAATTTTTTACCATTGAAATTGTTGTGAGTACCCAAATATTTTCCATTATTATCACAAGGTACACTACTTGTGTTAACATGTGCTTTATTATTCATATTTTCACACTTTTAATCTTCATATGTTTTTTCATCGTTATTATAATAAATTATTTGTCTATCTATATGAGTGATTAGAATAATAGGAAATATGATGCCTTTATTTTTATTTCCAATTCCTTTACCATCATATCTCATTTTATGTACACACTTGAGTCCAAATCTATATTATTTTATTGATTCTTGAGTAAGACTATGAGGTTTTCTTAGTTTATCAATTTCCCAATAGTTATATATCATATGTCATTACATTTATCATCATACGATGTCATATCAAAAGGCACATATGATTAACTATGTCTTCCATAGTCTTATGGGTTAGGGTATATTTGTTTGATGTCAAATTCACCCATATCATCTCTATATTACCTAAGGCCCCTAAGGTCGCTTAGTGCAATGTTTAGCTTGGATAATAATTAATCTATGTTGTCAAATTCATAATCATCATCCTCATTATATTATTTATTATTAATAAAATTAATAAGTTGTAAATTTAATACTTGTTATATTGGAATAACCTATTTATGTGTCACTAAAACTAGTTGAATTTTATTCAAATAAGGCACCCTAACATTTTTAGGTTTGATCACATTATATTATATAAATGGTACATCATCTACATTACATGTATATATGATTCAATCATGTTGAAAATTCAATCATTGATGTAATGTGGATGGGATAACTCTTATATCATAGATCCATGATCTCCCAAGTAAAATGTTATATCTCACATTTTTATGAAGTAATTGACACTCAGTGGTTATGGTTTTAGTTATAATCAATATATTTAATGTTATTACTCTAATGTCATTTATTAGTTTATTTTCAAAGCATTTAATAATCATATCAATTTTTTTAAGGGTGTGTATTCCAATCTCAAATTCATTAAGAAATGACTTATTATAAATGTTTAATCTTAAACCATTATCCATGAGGACTTTATTTTTATTGATGTTATTTATTATAATTTGCATGTACAAGGGTAAACATCTATCCATAATATCCTTTATTTATTATCAAAGGTAATGAGGTTTTCACTACTCATTGAAGATCAAACAATAAAAGCAAAATGAGATGATTGAGTATCAATTGGAAAAGTTGTTTCGTATAAGGCCTTATAAATTATATATTTGTAAACATTAGACATTTTAATTAAATAATTCACATATTATCATGATTTTTATTGAGTTGATCAACAATATTATAGTCTTTAGTAGTGTGCAACTTAGACTTAGGATCTTGAGGGAGATTATGAGGAACATGGGGATATATTACATTATTTTCCTTATATTTTCTTTTCATGGTATGATTAAATTCATAATGTATCATTGTTCATTTATTAACACAAGATATATCTCTAAGAGGTGCCTAGTAAAGCTATCACTAGAATTATTATCAACAAAAAAGGCATTATCATTATCACACAACCCCTTATCATGTCTTGAAAAATATCTTATCATTCTATGGTATATCATTTAAAATAATCATTTTGAACATTTATCAACAAGTACATATAAGAAACATAATAATACACAATAACATACATAAGTTAATATAATCACATGTAAGTACCACCTGTAGACACTAAAAAACTACACACTTATAGTTTTTGATGACTAAATGCCTCAGGACCCCCTAAAGACCCCCTAAACCTTCTTAACCCTTAACCAACCCCTCTTAACCTAACCAAATCACTATTATCCTATTCACATAATACTATTAAAAAATACTATTTGAAATTACTATTCAAAAGTACTATTTGTTGTGGGACCTAATATCACTATTCATGATGACATGGAAAGTGACATGGAATGTGACATGTCAAGTGACATGGAAGGTGATTTAGGAGGTGATATGGCAAGTGACATGGTTTAGAAGTGAGGTGGTTTGATGTGGGACATCATACCCCACTTGGGACCCTTTCCAAGGTGATTAATGACCTCATTTAAGCATCTCAAGGCACCCCACTTGAAATATGGTTAATTTCCCCTCAAGGTACCATTATTCAACATGTATGTTACCTTCATACATGAAATTAACCTTCAAAATAAGATACCTACCTCTTTAGTACTTCAGGAAAGATAAAGGGCACCTATTTTTGACTTCTTGACCCAAATGGGACACTCACCAATCCAAATAAGAATCCCCACCCACCTCATTTTGACTAATTCATCCACCACATAGAAAATGGTGCCATACTTCTACTAATCCTCTAATGTCATGACTCTTCACAACATGCTATAAATACCCCCTCTCCTTCACTCAAAGTTAAGTTGGAAGTTAGTATTTGGTTCTTAACATCTTGTTGTAGGTTTTTGAAAGAGGTCATCATTTTTGAGGTCATCATATTGGAGGATTAAAATAATTCAAAGCAATGAAGCTCTGCTTGAATTGCTATAGGAATTTATCTTCAACAACACCATCAACTTCATCATCAACAAAGCTTGGAAGGTAATAGCCATTTATTTTATATTTCTTTTTAATATTTTCTTGTTATTACCTTGACCTTCACTCCCTTTGTCACCATTTTAAATCTTAATAAATTAATATCCTTTTCCAAATTTGATCATTTTAATTCCATTTGACATGTTTTTTATTTCACCACCTTTACCCTCTTTACTCCTTTGCCATTTTCACCCTCTTTATCTCCTTCCTCTTTTGCTTCCTCAATTAATTATTGCCTTATTATTTTTGACCACTAATCCCTCTAATATTTACTATCCTAACCAATTTACATCCTCAACCAAACTATATTTACCATTACCAAATTTCCAAACCAAAAACCACCACTTTGCCTTAATCAATTTTTAGCACTAGTTAATTTATCTAGTCATAGTTTTGGTAAAATATTTAACTTCTTGGTTTAAAATTTAATTATTTACTATTATTTTATATTTTTAGTTTAATTTTTATGTTATTTTATGTAAATTAAATCATTTATATATATAAACTTAAGTTTTTAAAGTAGGTGGATTGATAGCCTCCTAGAAAGCTTTCACTTCTAGGATCTAGCTCACGCTAGGCAATCCACCCATATACTTGTCTAACAAACAAGTTTAATTTAGTGTTTTTTTATTTTTAGGTCATCCTCCCAATAAAAATAAGATATATCCTCAATCACTTGGATCCAAAACATGCACTTTAATAGGTATTCTTCCACACCCTTCATAACTAGTTTCTTCTTTTCACACTTAGAAAAAAAACAAAAATTAGACATAAATATTTTGGAAAGCCCGATGGGACCCTTGAGCTTTTCTTGGGTTCATTAGTTATTTTAGGAAATTTAGTTTAATTATTAAAATATAATTTATATGTAATTTAATTTTTGAAAATTAATCATTCATCTCTTTCAAAATGTAAGTTTTAGCTTCTTTTATGAAAAAATCAAACAAAAAAGTATGAATTTTCATTTTTTTTCTTGCATTTTTAAAAAAAATCAAAAGAGCATTAATCCTAGAATTAGGATTAAATTTTCATGATTTATTTAGGTGAATTTTATTTTTTCTTATTTTTATTAAAAAAATAAAAAAAAAATCCTTTGGGTTAAAATTAATTGCATACATTATTTGCTTGCTTGCTTAATTAGTTCACCTACATTAATTAAAGGCAAAGAAAATTAATACTAGTTCATAAATTTTATACAACCAAACCACTTTCACTAAAAAAAGACATAAACCTTACTTGAGATAAGGCCCAACTAGGATTTCATCACCTAGAGAATCACCTTACCCTTTCTTGATTATTGTATGTGGGTTTAATCATCAAGAAGATAACCAACTCAACCCTCTGGCTGAGTATAAACTCTAGTAATCAATATATATTGGCTAATCACCTGCACTAGGTGTGAGATAATTAAGTGAGGAGAACAATCCCCAAGTGCCAATCCATGTACTTGATTTAATATATACTTCTTTTTTAGCACCTAAACGTAACCTAAAACCAAACATAGATTATTTTCTAGGACCTATTCAAGCCAATTTCCCCTTCACACTTTTCTAAGGCATAAGCCAAAAGAGAGATTAAAAGGAATCCTAAGACTTAATGCACTCTTAGTTAATGTATTATTTTCCTTGAATTTATTTGATTTATTTTTGTTTTGAGGTGTGATTTCATACCAATCCTTTACTTATTTCTCACATGGTCTTCACTAGACAACAGTTAATAAACCAAACAAATCAAGAAACACTTCCCTCCTTTCCTTCCT
The DNA here is from genome assembly GCA_037957365.1 of Torreya grandis. Lineage (NCBI taxonomy): Eukaryota > Viridiplantae > Streptophyta > Pinopsida > Cupressales > Taxaceae > Torreya > Torreya grandis. Next base: position 3,232,502 of record JARHVA010000551.1, read on the forward strand.
CCATGGAGTACCCATATAATTTTGAAATTTCACCTCATGTTTCCACTCCTCTTACCTTGCCTAAGGTATTTTCCCAAGGTGATATATAGTTTACCATTTTTCTTGGTAACAACCCCATTGTCCTTCAACATTACCTCCAAACTTCAAACTATCGCCTTCCTACTCCAATTCCTCCTAGTGACTCACTTTTAGGCATGCCTTCCCATCTCATGTTCAACCCTACCTAACCTCTTGTCACCCAAACATCCTCTTCAACTAACCCAAACCATGACCAAACACCATTTATACCATCAAACAATCCCACCAATGGAAAAATACCCCCAACAAACACCCAAACATTAACCCATATACCATCCACCATAGGGACAACTTCACTACTAGATACACAACCTTTGTCCACCATAGGTATACCTTCTACTCATGATACTACTACCCCTTCCATCACCACTAAACCACTTGTCTCCACTCAACTCCAAAATTTGGTGCTTTCCATACCTTACCACCTATAAGCACTTTGGTCACTACCCACCTTCAACCAACTGACCCACTAATCACTTTGATGCCATACATAAACCCCCCAAAATTAACCCTCCAACACATGCCCATGACATCTTATCAATATATTCCTAACACACAAGGATACATGCCTCCACCTTCCACCCAATCTTACATGACCTCACACACACATGTGATATCATCCCAACCATCCACTAGTTATTCCCATGTCACCCGACCCCAACAAAATGTGCCATATACCTATCCAACCCAACAACCCAAATGGACTTGGTCAAGATGCTAATGGAGAAAATGACTACCCTTGAGTCATCCATCTCAGGATCACATAACCTTATCTCTTATGACCAAATTTGCAATGAACCCATCCATCCATCTGTCCCTCTTTGACCATATCCTCCACAATAGGAATTTCCAAAATTATCTAAGTTTCAAAGCAAGGAGGACCCCCAACAACATTTAAGAGCATTTATGCATGCATGTTACATGATTTCCCATGATGATTCTCTTCTCCTCTATATCTTCCTATGTCCTTATCTAGACTAGCATTAGATTGGTATAGTTCCATCCCAAAACACTCCATATTCTCCTTCACCCAACTATCCCAAATTTTTTTAGATCACTTTTTGATCAACATATCCAAGAAAGTTTATATTACTGACCTCTACTCCATTTGATAATTTGAAGATGAATCTATTGTCAATTTCATGGCTCATTGGAGAAGCCTGATCAACCAATTTTCCTTTTCATTACCTCAACCTAAAATTATAGATCTCTTCACCCGGGCATGTGTAAAACACATTTCATCCACATTAAATGTCCAAATCTTACAAACATTTGATGAAGCTTTTATCATGGCTCACAAACTAGAGAACAAATCCATTGATGAGGGAAGATTAAATTTGAAGAATAAGAACCTAACTTAGAAACCAAATGAGCCCTCTCCTTCCAAACCACACAACTAAACTAACCTAAACACTAAAAACAAGGCAACCACTAATGCCATTGTCCTCATATCCATGCCATCACCATCTACCAACCAACAGAACCCAAGGAACCAAACCTTTGACTCCCCTAATTATTCAAATTAAAACTAAAGGAAGCAAACTTGGAATAATAATAAGAAATTAACTCTACTTGGGGAGCCTTATCCTTTCATTTTGGAAAATTTACTAAAAACTAATATCATCCAACTTCCACCAATTAAACCACCCTAATGGTTTGATGCTTCTCACCCCATGCCCGATTAGGACAATGAGAATGGCCATTACGCTTTTCACCGAGTCATAAGACATGACATAAATAGGTGCAACACCTTTAAATATCTTTCCCAATCCCTCATTTACAAGGGGGAGCTTACATTGGATAATCCTAATGCACCACTGAAGCAAGCCCTCGATATATTCTGCAAGCCTTTCCCTAATCATTCTCCTTCTACCTCTCATCATGAAAATAAACCTGAACCATCTCATGAAGAAAATAATATTAATATGGTTACTAATGAACCCATTGATGAAGTAAATGTTACCTCAATCACCTCTTTCCCTATTCCCCTAATGGAAGAAAAAAAACTGCCCTATATTGCTTTAGACATCGAAATAAAAGAAGAAGTTGTACCCATACCCCCATTGAAAGATAACACACCTACCTCCCCTATCATAGAACCATCCACCCATCCTCTAATTTCAAATCCCTCTATCAAAGGCCAAGACAAAGGCAAGGAGACCAAACTATAACTTACACCCCCTCCTTTGACAAACCAACTTAACCCTTCTAAACCAAGTAAAACCTCCACCCAACCAACTAAAACCTCCTCCAAATAAATGAACCCTAAAAAATTAACTAAAGTAACCAAATCCCCTCAAAAACTAATAACTAAAAAAATCAAGGAGGTAAAACCACCAAAATTCCCAAAACCTCAAATTTTACCTCCCTCAACCTTGCCCTCCATTTTGGGTCCTGATCCTCTACCTTGAATATGAAGTCCATCATTTTTACCAAAACCCCACCACTTTTGTTGGTCACACTTTCATACTTGTTTTCAAAGATGAATTTTCCCACTACACCAATAATTCCTAAGTTACCTACCTTACCATCCTCTACCTCCAACTCATTGACCATCTTGCCCAAACTAAGACATCAACAAAAGCACACCACTTTACCCAAGACACTTATCACCAAACCCATGTCCCCACAACCCTCTACTTTAACACCTAAAACAAAAATTGTTAAACCTTTACCACCTTTATATGAATCTTAATTGACCATCCTTTAGTGGTTATTGCAAAATTCTTCCTTGAGCTTACCACCCATCAAAACCTTTAACCCTTCACATACCAAACTCTCTTAGTTCAATGATAACTTGATACGTGCATACCATAGGGCACTAAGGCATGACACCAATAATTGTAAAGCTATCCAAGTGCTTGTTCATAGCTTATATGAAGATGATGATCTATTATCATACAAACCTCCTTCATCCCCATTGCCAATCTAACCACCAACTCAGTGCATCTGATCTTTAATCTCACCCAAAGGTAAAGAGGAGGAACCAAAATAACCACCCAATCCAAAAAAAACCCCTATCCATACCATTCACATGGTTACTCTATCTTGAGCCCAACAAAAGGATAAAGGGAAGGCTAAGGCATCCATCCCTTGGACTTACCCCTCCCTGAACTCCTAAGCAAATAATAGCCAACCTTCTCCATCTACAAATAAACCCAAGGTATCTATCTTAGGTTCCTCCCCATCTAACCCTCCATACCCTAACCCATATGCAATATCTATTTATAAGGCTATCCTCAAATAGATTTACCAAACTCTAATAAAGATGAGATTGTATGAGTTAGTCTCTACCTCTCCCCATAACCATCAAAAACTCATAGAGGCTTTACAATACATCAAGGTCCAACCTGATAATCCTCAACCTATAGCCACTTTTGTTGGTACCCTTCAAGCTTTCAACATTTGTGTAGGGCCTCATACTATTCCTAAACTCTTTTATGTCATAAAAGGAGAGTTCTAATAAAACATTTTACTTGGACACCCTTGGATTGATACCATGAGTTGTGTCCCTTCCACCTTACATTAATGTGTCAAGTTTAAATATGAAGGGCAAGTTGTGACTATCAAAATTAACCCTAGTCCTTTAACATCTTATAATATGACATATCAGTCCAATGACATTATTTTTCTTCCTTCATCTACCTCAAAACCATCTGCTAACAACACAACCTCACCAACTAAAACCCATAGCATTTCCATACCTAATGTTTATAAAGCTTCCACTAGCTCATCTATCTTCTCTTCCTAGATTCCTATAGAAGACCCCATGACAACCACATTCCAACATCTTTCCTTTGAGGAGTATAGAATCTTAGCCTTAGACACCTTCCTTACTCCCCAAGAATATGGGAACCTCAGACATGACCTTTCTTTTGATCCCAACATTGGGACCATCATCCCCTTTGGGATCCCTAACCATCAAACAAATTTTATTTATGGGGGACTTGATCAACCACTTCTAGACCCTACCACTACTTCATCCATCTAACCATTTACTCTAACTTTTCCTATATTATCAAACTAGAGTTTAATAAGTTGTATCTACATAGATGTGCTTGGAAAGGATTTGGCCTTGGTCATTATGAATAAGGCCCTCATGAGTTACCCAATATCAAAACTTTGAAACCTCATGAATCATTTGGCCTTGGGTATGAACAACCTCAAGAATCCAAAATTCACCCAAACCCATTGCCACCATGAAGGAAGATATCCCATCCTTGCCAACCCAACCACTTTCTCTACCTAAAGACCCTGATATCAGTCCTCATAAATTTTTTTATCAATACTATAATTTTGGGCCCTCTAATCTACCAAAAGGGTGGCCAAAGCAAATACCTTCCACTCATTCACCCTAAAATGGTAGAAAATGATTCTCCTACCATCCACACTATCTAACATCAAGATAATGATTCCATTCTTACCTACCTCGATGTAGGGGATTCTTCTATCCACAAATCCATTCTTCTTGAGACCTAAACCATGTCAAATGAATATACCTTCAATATCAACTTGGGTACTCTAGATAACCCCTATATTGTCAAATTAGGCCAATCATTAAATACTGAGGAACTTCAATATTTCTCCTCTTTCCTCCAAGACTACAGCATAGCATCCGCTTGGTCTTATAGTAATATGCCTAGGATTTACCCTACCATTTCTACCCATAACATAGTCAATCATCATGATGTTAAACCTATAAAATAGAATCTTTGACACATACATCCTCACATATCCCTTCTTGTCAAAGAGAAGCTTCAATGTCTCCTATCCCTAAACTTCATTTAACACATTTACTAACCTCAATGGGTCTCAAATATCATCCCTATCACCAAATCCAATGGGGGTCTATGCATTTGTGTGGACATTCATGACCTTAACTTCACTTGTCCCAAGGATGACTTCCCTCTATCTAGCATTGACCAGCTTGTGTTAGCCAATTTTCACACCCAAGTTTTTCATCTTTCATTTTGGCTAAGTGTAACATTATTAATTTTGTTTAACCCCACAGCAAGTGTCAAGTGTTATTTCCTTTGAAAGATTTTGTTTGGTATTTCTGTAAGTGTTATTTCTTTTGACAAGGTTTTGATTCAAGTTTTTTGTTCAAGTCTCAAAGGAATTATTTCAAAATTTTTGTTTGAAATAAAAAGTCTAAAGGAATTGGTCCTTTCAACTTTTTTGAAGGAATTGGATCTTTCAAACTTTTTTGAAGGAATTGTTTTAGACATTTTATCTGAAACAATATTTTTAAAGGGTCTTTTTCTCATGAAAGTGTCCAATTCAATATATCTAAAGGGGCATTTTCAATTTTGTTAAGGGTCTTTTCTCTTGTGAAGGGACATTTTAAAAAAGTATAAAGGGACACTTTCAAAAAGTATGAAGGAATTGGTCCATTTCAAGAAGTCTAAAGGGACACTTTCAAAAAGGTCAAAGGATCATTTCTCAAGAAAAGGGATGCTTCTTTATCTTATGAAGGGAAATTTTCAATATTTTTGAAGGGTCTTTTCTCAAGAATTGGTCTTTTAATTTTTTTTGAAGGAATTGTTTCAGATATTTTGTCTAAAACAATATTTCTGAAAGGATTAGCTCTTACATTTATTCAAATGAATTTGTGCTCTCTCAAAAAATTTGAAAGGTCCTTTGCAAAAAGCTTTCTAAAAGGTACAATTCAAAAAATTTGACGGGACACTTTCAAAAAATCTGAAGGAATTGTTTCAAAGTTTTTGTCTGAAATAAAAAGTCTAAAGGAATTAGCTCTTTCAAAGGGATTGGCTCTTTCAAATTTTTAGAAGGAATTATTTTGGAATTTTTTTCCAAAATAATCTTTCTGAAGGATATTTTTCTCATGGAAGTGTCCATTTTCAATTTTGCTGAAGGGCATGTTCGAGCCTTCCAAAGGGAACTTTTCAAAGTCTTGAAGGGTATGTCTATCAAAGGAAAAGTCCACTTGCAAGTTTAAGAAGGATCCTAAAAAGTTATTCTATCAAATAAATGGGTCCATGAGAAAATGTTGAAGCAAAGGTCTGAGGAAAATACCCCAAAGGAATGGTCCTGGTAGAATGATGGTTATATGGATGTCAACTTCAAGGTGATGAGATAGTCATTGGCATTTAAATAATGGGTCCCAGGTAGATTGATAGTCCTTGTTCAAATGCTCAAAGATCCAAGGGCTCACATTCTTCATGTACCAAATAATATTGGAGGGTTCATCTCACCATTGATCAGATCATGATCTGAGTCATTTTTTGATGGCCAATCAAAGGAACAAAAGGGCTAAGGAGCTTTACAGGGTTTTAACATTTAACTTGGTCGAGCTGGGGCAAGTTTTCAAAGGATGTTTTTGGTCACACACACATGGATCTAGCATTCTAAAAAATTCCATGAAGGCATACATGTAGACTCCAAGTGATGCCTCTCGAAGGCCAACAAAATGAAAGTAACTCTTCCCTACATTGTTGCACACCTCAACAAGCCAGTGAGAGGATGTTAGCTCAAGATAAATTGATAATAATGGGACTCATTTGCATAAAATCATTGATGCCATTACTTATCTTGAAAATATCTTGTTTTTTCTAGTACAACCATTAGGGAAACATATTTGAGATAGAAAACTAGTTGTGTAACCACTTGAGGTGACATGAATCAATCATATGGCTTGAATGAGCATCATTTGCAAATATGGTTATAACTAAAGATGGAGACTTATAATAGATTGATTCATCTTCTTGGTTTCAAAGGCCTCCTCCCCCCTCTTCATTTAGGCTATAAATACAACCCTTGGGCTAGTATAAAAAATAACCACATAGTGTATGCCGAAGCCCTACTAGATTAATATTATATTCTACCTTTAAGAATTAGTACAAGTCTATTTATTTCAAGTTTTTGGATAATTATCTAAGTGTGTAAGAGACATATAGTGACAGTAAGTGATGATTTTCCATCTTTCTATCCTTTATCCTTCATGCCTAATAAAAATTTCTTAGTCTAATAGGTCATATAGAGTGTGTTCAAGTGTGTTTAATTATTGTAAGTGTATAACTATTTTTGAAATGTGAAAAGTTTTCCTTTTAGTTCATTTTTCTTGTGTCATTTTACATGTCTCACCTCTGTACTGTTAAAACCCCTTAGAGCTTAAGAATGGTCTATGTATTTTGGTGTATTGTGGATTAGAATATGATATTCATGTGGAATATAATATCGGTGCATCACCAATCCTAGAGCAGGTTTCCTTTTGAGCAATTTCTAACTATTTTCCTTTCAATCAAGCTAGTTTAGAGAGGTTGTTTTGCATAGATATATTCAGGGAGCTAGCCCTTTTAAATATAGAGGTTCATTTCTTCTATAAGTATACCCACATGCCTGGAAATGTTTCAACATTTCCCAAATATGAAAGAGGATTGAATACTCTCTTCTAGGGTGCAAGATTTGGAGACAACTTATTGATCTTACAACCAACCACGAGATGTTATCTCTCATGGATGAGTTTTCAAGTTATAATCAAATCTTGATTTCTCTTGAAGATCAACATAAAATTGCCTTTACCACCCCTTAGGGAACTTTCTGCTATAGATTCATGGCTTTCAAGTTAAAGAATGTTGGTGCAACCTACCAATGTGCCATGACTTATATCTTTAATGATATCATCCAAAATATCATAGAAGACTATGTGGATGACCTTCTTGGGAAATCCAAACTCCAAAAATATCACTTGACTATTCTTACGATCATATTTAAATGCCTCATCCATTATCATGTTTTCCTTAATCCTAAAAAATGTATTTTTGGGGTCCTTTCAGGAAAGTTTCTTGGATTTATTATCTCTCTTCATAGAATCAAAGTAGACCTTGCTAAAGCCAGAGCAATGTTAGACATGCCTCCTCCAACTAACCTTAAGTAACTCTGTATCCTTCAAAAAAAACTTCAATCCATTCTCCATTTCATTTCCCAACTCTCATATCGGTCCCAACCTTTCCATCACCTTTTGAATAAGGATGTCTCTTTAAAATGGAATAGTGATTGTCAAGAGGCATTTGATTCACTCAAATTGTACCTTTTTTTCACTACTAGTCCTCACCCCTCTTAAGTATGACCACCCCTTTTACCTATATATCTCTACCACTGACCATTCCCTAGGGGCAGTCTTAGCTCATCGAGATGAACAACATAAAGAGCAAGCCATATACTACATTATCCACACACTTATAGAATATGAGACTCAATATACACATACCAAAAAACTCTACTTAGCATTGACCTTCATGGCCACCAAACTCTACCACTACCTTCTTAACTATAAAATATATGTCATAACTAATACCAACCCACTCAAGTACATTCACTCTAAACCATACCAAAATCAGTGCATGGCTAAGTGGTTCATACTCTTAACTAAATTTGACTTTAAATTCCTCTATTAAAAATCAATTAAAGGTTAGGTCATTGCTGACCAATTGGTTGAATCTCTTTTATCAAATAACCAACCACCTCTTCTCATATTTCTAGATGAGTATATCATGACTCCTTTTCAATAAGATGGCAAACCTACCAAATGACCATGTTCTTTGATGGTTCAAAGTGCCAATAAGGAGGGGGTGTCAGATTTATTCTCATTCCTCTTGATGGCAAACCCCTTCCTCTCTCCTTCAAACTTGAATTTGAATTCACCAATAATATGGTTCAGTATGAAGCCCTAGTGATAGGTCTCTAAACTACTCTAACATTGGGAATTAAGACAATCCATGTCTTTGGTGATTCTTAAATTGTGATCAACTAGGTCAATAGATATTATCAATGCAAGAATGATGTCTTGAAAAAATATAAACTTTTAGTTGACAAACTCTTAACATCATTTGAACATTACCTGGGCCAAACCATTCCCTGATCAACCAATAAATTCATAGATATAATGGCCTATCTTTCTTCCTAGATCCCTTCTCAGCCTTATAATTCCAAAATATTTGTCACCATTTATCATTTTACCACACCCTCTTATAACCAATCTAACCTCCCTACCATTTTTAATGTGGAGGAATCCCCGTCCAATGTTTGGTATGACCAAACTTTCAACTACCTCAACCTAGGCATTATTCCTCCCAAACTCTCTAGGAATGCCCATAGAAACTTTGTTCAGAGTACATCTTATTACACCATACTAGGAAGAACCCTTTACAAATTTGGTTTTGATGGTCTCCTTCTTCATTACCTATGTAGCCATGAAGCTTCCTATGCCATCAAGGAAACACATGATGGGATTTGTGGGGGACAATTTATTAGCCTAGTAGTCACTAAATGTATCCTTTGCCTTGGATACTATTGGCCCACCCTTAACCAATACTATTGTGATTATGTAAAAAAGTGTGTTAAATGTCAACAACATGTTAATTTACATCATGTGCTAGCTAATATCCTCTAGGTATCTAAATAATTTTGGCCTTTCTCTCAATGGGGGCTTGATCTCATTGGGGAAATTAACCCCCATTATTCATAGTGGCATAGCTCCATCATCATAACCACCGAATATTTCACCAAGTGGGTAGAAGTTATCCCTCTTATCTCAACCAAAATAGAGAAGTTTATTGACTTTATCAACCATCATATCATCTGATACTTCAATGTTTCTCATAGATCATCACTGATAATGGTAAATATTTCAAAAACAAGTAGGTCAAAGTGTTATGTGACACATTTGGCATATATTTGAGCTTTTATTCACCTTACCATCCAAAATCAAATAGACAAGTAGAAGCCTCTAATAAAATCCTTAATAAAATGCTAACTAAAGTAGTTAGTGATTCAGGTCAAGATTGGCACTTGCACATCCCATTCAATTTATGGGCCTATCATACTATCATTTAAACCTCTATGGGTACTACCCCTTTCTCTATAGTCTCTAGAGCAGAAGCAATCTGGAATCTTAAAGTCCAAATCCCCTCTCTTCACATATCTTTACAAGACCTCATTTTTGAAGAATATTTTTATTAAAAATATTTAGCTCAACTTGAGATACTTGATGAGCATCATCTAACATCCCTCACCCATCTCCATATCTATCAAGAGCATATCAAATGCACTTATGACAAGCACCTCAAACATCATGAATTCAACACTGGAGACCTCATCCTAAAACAAAACCAATACATAACCAACATGGATAAAAGTAAATGAGGCAAGTTTATTTTCAATTGGATTAGAACCTACATCATTACCCATAAGTATGGATCAGGAGCTTATCATTTGTCCTCTCTCAAAGGCAAAATAGAACCTAAGCCTCTCAATGCTTTGCATCTATGTCCATTTTTTTATTAAGGATCAAGCTCACTATTTTTTTCTAACTTAAGCTTATCCCTTGATTATGAGGTTTTAACCTTCACCCATCTTTATCCTCTCCTTTTGAGGACAATTGATTACAAAATAGAACCATGTGATTAACCATCATAGTCATGGCCTAATCCTAAATATGGGTACCATAGCTCTACCCATAGCATGGTTCTCATGGATTCTTTTTATCTCTAACAAGATGAAATCTCATGTTCATTATCTATCAAAACCACACCCTTGCACATATCATTGACCTTATTATGTAAATTTTTTCCCTCATAAAGGTAAACCTCTAAACCTAATTAGATTGTTCCATGTCTAAACACATTTCATCTTGAAAAAATTACTTGGGTCAATATTTTAAGCATTACAAACTACTCCCTCGAAGGACAACTACCCAAAAGCAAAATAAAAACTACCAAATGTAAGGTAGACTGCTTTCTTGAAGGACAACTATTAATATCATTAAACAAAGCCAATAAGTTTAGACCACTCCCTTAAAAGATGGCTAAGTTCACTTTGTTAAAAGTAGAGCAATTTTTTGGAAGCCTCTCACATTGATCAGCTTCCCATATATAGAAATAAATAAAAAGACCCACTATCACAACAAATTCTAAAGTTGCAATCCGCTTTCAAGTAACATAATAAGTTGGTAGCCACAATCAGATTTCACATGTAGACTTCTCACATTGATCAATCTACATATAGCATATGACATGGACTTATCTATTACCATTTTTAGGTCACCTATAGAAGGGGAAAATTAATTCACATGAGGTTATCATACATATCACCCATTACCCTTCACATTACCTATCACCTATCTTCCCTTTAGACTATCTATAAATAAAGGGATTTAGAGCTTACTTGACACCCTGTGATCAAGAAACCCTTTTTATCAACTAATGACCACTCATGTGTAGTGTTTGAAGGGCTTATATTCATTAAGCCAATCTCACTTTGGGTCTATTTTTATTCCTTGTCAAAAACAAATCATCGGTCCTTATTCTTATCTTAATATGCTTGGTTAATGTTTTCACCATGAATTTTACCATCCAACATTACAACAACAATAATCATTCCTTTTACATTGAGTGAGATTACAATAACCATAACCATACCAGTCATAACCATAACCATAGCATCCAACTAGTGACATCCAACACATTTTTTACAAGTTTACATCAAACTATATAATATTTTATTTAGGGTGTGAAGAGTCGCACGACACATACATAGTCATTAGATTACACATTGCCTAAAGCACATGCATACATTATTTTCCTACCTAAGCATTAAACCAATTATCTGGTGACTTTAGATTTATGTTCAGCCATAATTCTACTTGATTACTCCCAAGAATTACTTATGAAGAAGGCATCATTTATTTAGGAAAGTTGTGCATTCTAGAAAAAAAATGTCCTCAAGTAAACCATGGTCAAATAGATTGGGTGCAGGCTGAGAGAGTTATAGTGTAGGATGATGGGATGGTACTCTTGTTTTTTTTTTTGTTATTATTGTTCATGATGAATGTGGTACAAAATGGTAGTATTAGTGCATGAAGGGACATGCACCATAATTTTTAATGGAAATTTGAATGGTGATTGTGTGAAGGTAGATGTGCTCATATGAAGGGCATGATCTAATCCTAGTCCTTATCATGATTCTTTAAATTGAATATCTACCCATTCTTCCTCATCAACTTGATTCTCCATTTTTTTGATCAAGAAGGTCATATGATGTCATTAATTTCCTTAAATAATCTTCTCACTTGAAATGGTCATGTCTACCTACCTTTTCACATGGACACATCACCCTCAATATGATTGGTCATCTTGATAAATCCATTATGCACCATCATGATACCTTTTTATTTCCCTTATCATCCAATTCACATCTGATGTCTTTCCTTGCTTTATCGTCTTGTGACCCTTGTAGGCCTAGTGATCATTTGTGTCATTATCACCTTTGGTTTGGTTGACATAAATTGGCTTCCAATCATGGGCCACTGTAATGATTATGCCTTCAAAACTACCATTATTACTGGTGGTGGTAACTCCCAAATCCTTACTACTATAGAAACTCTTTCATCAGAGGTAGGCTACCATGAATTCACAACAATACATTCACCTTCTTATCCCCTCTACCATATTATTACTACCAACCCATTGTTACATGATTTGAATGTCAAACCCTAATCATTAGCAATGCCTACTCAAACATGGCAGTCTTTTCTTTTATGATAGTTAAAATTTCACCCATAGTTGGAGAATGATCATCCTCTGATCCAATTACATAACCAATATCCTAAACCATGTAGCTCCCTACTATAAGGGCCTCTTCTAAGTGGAACCCTAAGTCATCAATTCTAAGGAACTAGGATAGAGGATGAAGACATGGCCACCTTTCATCTAGCCTAACCATGTAGCTCTTGGGTTAGGCATGATCTATCCTCTATCACTCACCATGCTACCCATTATCTAACTCATGGAATTTACTTAGCCATCAAATAAATTATTTACAGGTCATCACTTTGTTACTTCCCTTAAAACTTGGCTCATAGTGATGATGACCTTTTACTCATATGACTATATAGATCCTAATAGATACCCACCTCCTAAAAATCATCTCATAGTGATAGACACTAGCACTGCACCTATACCCTCACACAATTTGAAAAGATGAAACCTCCTCATAAAGGCACCTCTTCTTTGGATTAGCTCCATTGAAGATCATTTGTGGTACTTAGCATTGTGTTCCCTTATAATTTATCCTACCTTACCCTCTGTGTCTCTCATCTTACTAATGTGGGATCATTATAGTAACTATTCATCAATATACACCATACGCTTCCATGATCACCTTCACCAAAACTAAAAACTGCTATTTTACAAAACCTTCTCCATCAACCCAAACCAACCCATGTGGTCCATCAAATTAGGGAATCCAATTTAAACACCACTCACCCAAACCTTGTTGAACTATATTGGCTTGATGTCCATGGACTATGTAGGAATTTCTTCACTTCTATGGGCATCTCGGCCACTAATGACTAATTCCCATCCCCTTTTTCTTCTCACTCATTTCCATTGCTAACAATGCCCTCTTGCTTAGGTCATCCTACATCAAGGAATATTTAAATTCTTTCTTAAACATATTTATGTTTTAACACCATATAATACTTCCTCTTAAATTTTTCTGCCATTATTAGGAGAACTACATCATCTTGTAGTCTTTTTAGACTATGTAGGTAGTGTTTAGTTACTAAGGTCAGCTTGGTTGCATCCTTTATTTTGCTTTCCCTTCTCACCTTAAATATCTTCCTCCAATTCTCTACATGTATCCTCACCACCTCCCTCCCTTTAGCTTGTCAATCTCTTTTAACCACTTTTATAGCTTGTCAATCTCTTTTAACACAAGGGTTGATAGCCTTCCTCATTGACCCCTCTTATCCCCCATAAAACCACCACCTACTCTACTTTGTTGGTCTCCCCATCATATTTCCTTGTGCATGATTCATAGCTCACTTCCCCACCCACTTTTTGAAATTTTTGAATCTCTTTCACCTTATTACCAACTTTTCCCTTTATCCCATTAAACTTCTTTCTCCATCTTCATCATTTCCCCTTTCCCTTGACTATTTATTATACCCTCTTTATCACTCTATTTTCCTCACCAATTCCACATCATACTATTCATCTTAAAAACTTTTTGTTTCCTTTATTTCTACACTTTTTCTTTACATGTACCACCACTCTCTACCATTTTTCCATTCTTCCCACCATACCCATTTTTCATTCTTCTTTTTTGATTTTTTTCCCCATCCTTTTTTGTCTTCCTTTTTTTCCACCACAACTAACTTCTAATTGGGCCTTTATCCTTTGAGAAGCCTTCCATAATTATCCTTTTCTTCTTATCTCATCTTGTCTTTTGCCCTTTGCATTTTCATTTTCCTCTTTCCACCTTGGTACTCACTTATCTTTTTTATCTGTGTGATTATTCATGTTTTGTATCCCTACTTCAATTCTTTCTTTTTCTTCTTATCGTCCCTGATCTTCACCCCTTATTTTCATCTCATACCCTTTCACTATGTTCTCCTATTTTTTCACCACCTCACCACTTTTTGTCTTGACAATCTCTTCTAATTACCCCTTCAAGTTGTCAATCTCTTCTAACAAGTTCATTGATGCCTACCTTCTCTCTTCACCTTCTTACCCACCCATCCTTTACTTCCCATTGTTTTTCTTAATTCCTTTCCCATTTTCCTTCCCATTCTTATCTCCAAAACCACCATCTACTTTGCTTCGTTGTTTCTCTCCTTACCTATCATCATCCATGCTTCCTTGGTCAATATACCACCTACTTATTTACTCTCCTATCATCCCTTTTATGTCCTCATTTCATTCCCTTTTCCTCATGTTTCCTTTCTTCCATTTATTGCCTTGTTTTTCATTTTCATCAGCAAACTATTTTCTCCTTGGTTTGTTTTTAGACTTATTTTCAAACCCTTCATGCCCTCCTATATTTCTCATCCCCCCATTACCCTTCATAATTGTTACACTTCTTTCCCCATATTTTTCAATTCTCCAATCTATCATTCTTTAGTGTATCCCTCACCCCCCATCTTCCACCTTTTATTTTTATTCTCTTTTCTCCATTTCATTTCATTTTTTTCATCTCCCTTGAGGACATTCTTTGTTCTTCCTAACCTTCTTTTTCCTCCTATATGACCATGCTTGGCTCCTTCCATCCTTCTCCACCTTCATCTTTATATGTGACCTTATTATTTTCTCTACCTATTTCTTCATCCATCTCCTAGTATGCCTTCACCTCATCCCTTATTGAAAATCATTTATTCTCTCCCATTGGCACTCCACCTTCTCACTCATTAGAGTGTGGTCACCAATTGTACTACTTCTATGTACATCTCCTTACTTTCTTCCTCGTGTCCTCCATGCCATTGCCTTAATGCACAAAATTTGATCTGGTTCATTACTTTAGGTGCATCCCTTTCTTCCTTTAATTCTTTTATGTGTGTAGCTTAGACCCTCTTTTTTTGTCCCTCTCCAACTAATCCCTTCACCCTACCTATCACCTTTCTCCTTTTTAAACCCTCTACCCATTTTGAGCATGTTACAGCCTCAAATGTCTTCCACTCAATTTTGGTTTACTATGAGATATATACTAATCCTATGGATTTATGATATAATTAGCTAGGACCATAGGCTCATACAACCAACCAGCAAGCCTGAACATTACTAAGCCATTGGGATGAATATTCCTTCCCCACCCCCTCTAGTCTTTCCTATTTTAAACCCCTTTTACTCTAACCTTCAAAGATGTTAGAATAAAAACTAAAACCACCTTCAAATGGAAGATTTGGGATACCTACGTGGGGATGATAGCCACACCCTATCACATGCCCTACCTTCCCACCAATAATTTTTGTTGATTCTCCCTTCCTAGACTACATCTTCTTATGATTAGAAATATCTCTTCTCTTTCATCACATTTCACATAGTAACCTCTCCTAGGAGTCACCTCTTCCACCAAATTACTTTCTCCTTGGTCTCTTTTAGACCTATTTCACACACCATCCTTTTCAACTCCCTAATATGTATGTCCTTGCACATTGTTCTTCTATTTTCCATCTAAATTTTCCATTTATACCATTTATTTTCATCCCTCCTTCAACTTGCTCCCCCATTTAATTAATATTTTTATTATTCACCTCACTCCATATTCTAACACCCCTTAGTGTCTTTCTCTCAAAACTTAATGCTTACTTATTATGGGGCCCCACTAGCTCAAGGGTCAAGGGTTCAAATCTTTTCCACTTCTCATTTACCCACTCTACTACTTTGCTTCCCCAAATCCTTGAATAATACCCTTTTATTTCATGTTAATGAAATTGTTGTGGAATGTGCCCAATGTCAACTTATTTAGATGGTGATGAAAGAACCCATTAGGTCACCATAATAATTTGAGTAGTTCCAAATTTTATAAAGCTTGGTAAAGCATATTTTTCCTTTTTAAATGGTGACAAAATTTCATGCTTGAACCTACTTATCCATGGCTACAAATTCTTTTTTCATAATTGATGCAATAATATAATTTCATCCTATGTAATCTCATCCACCATTTCTACTAAACCAATCAGAAAACTATTTGACACCCATATTTTCCACCCTTTGGAACTTCCTTTTCAGTAGTCCTTCAACTAAACCGAACTACATGATATCAAATCAGGGAAACCAAGTTAACCAACACTCTTCACTTTGGAAAAACTACATTAAGCTTGAATTTCATTTTGGACATTATGTCTAAGGGACTATATATGCATCATCCACTTGCCTAGTGCATATGGAGTCAATTCGGACACCCCATTCCAATTAACCAACCCACTTGCCCATGTCCACCTCGATATTGGTCATTTTTTACCAGACCTCATTGCATAGTTTGTGATGACCCCGCCTTGGTCCTTTTGACTATATAACCATTTTTCCATGTTGAACATTTGAATTTACACCACCTCATGTATAACCAGACCTTTTGTGTTTTTATTGAGGGCACTTCCTACCCTAGATTCTTGAGTAAACACTGACCCTATCTAGGAGACTTGATAAGACTAACTCAATCAGTTATGACCAACATTGGAGATCAATTACCTTATCATTTATCCTAGAAATTGACATTATTATCACCAACATGGTAGCTTTAGTATCTACATAATATTTAATATTGTGCTTAGACACAATTTGTGAACCCATTGGTATTTCACATGTCCAACTACCTTGTGGTACCACCTAGTGCCTCCCCACCAACTATTTATCAAACCTACACCTAATTTGACCTTTCCTCATTGACTCTTATTTTGAGGAGGAATACCTCCTCCCATACTTAGGACACCCTGACCTCCAACCAAATGGTTCATTTTTTTTTTACGGCTTGTTAATTCAAAGCCACATAACAAAAAAGGGCAAAATGTAGACACTAAAAAATTACAGACTTATAGTTTTTGATGACTAAATACCTTAGGACCCCCTAAAGACCCCCTAAATCTTCTTAACCCTTAACTAAACCCTCTTAACCTAACCAAATCACTATTATCCTATTCACATAATACTATTCAAAAATATTATTTTAAATTACTATTCAAAATTACTATTCACTATCACTATTCACTATGGGACCCACTATCTCTATTCATGATGACATGGCATGTGACATTTATATGGCAAGTGACATGGCATGTGACATGTCAAGTGACATGGAAGGTGATTTGGGAGGTGATATGGAAAGTGACATGGCTTAGAAGTGAGGTGGCTTGACGTGGGACATCATACCCCATTTGGGACCCTTTTCCAAGGTGATTGATGACCTCATTTAAGAATCACAAGGCCCCACCTTGAAATATGTTCAATTTCCCCTCAAGGTATCATTATTCAACATGTATTTTACTTTCATACATGAAATTAACCTTAAAAATAAGATACCTACCTTTTTAGTACTTTGGGAAAGAGAAAGGGCACCCATTTTTAACTTCTTAACCCAAATGGGACACTCACCAACCCAAATTGGAATTCTAACCCACCTCATTTTGATAAATTCATCCACCACATATAAAATGGTACCATACTTCTACTATTCCTATTTTAGCATGACTCTTCACAATATATACTATAAATACCCCCCCTCTCCTTCACACAAGGATAAGTTGGAAATTGGTCTTTGGTTCTTAAAATATTCCAAATTGTTGCAGGAATTTATCTTCAACAACACCATCAACTTCATCATCAACAAAGCTTGGAAGGTAATACCCATTTATTTTGTATTTCCTTTTAGTATTTCCATGTTATTACCTTTAACTTCACTCCCTTTTTCACAATTTTCCATCTTAATCCATTGATATCCTTTTCCACCTTTGATCATTTTAATTCCATTTGCCATCTTTGCCATTTCACCACCTTTACCCTCTTTACTCCTTTGCCACTTTCACCCTTTTTATCTCCTTCATATTTTTCCTCTTAAATTAATTATTTACTTATATTTTTATACCATTAATACATCTCATATTTACCATCCTAACCACTTTCCAAACTCAAACACACTATCTTTACCATTACCAAATTGCCAAACCAAAAACCACCACTTTGCCTTAATCAATTTTCAGCACTAGTTAATTTATCTAGCCATAGTTTTGGTAAAATATTTAACTTCTTGGTTTTAAATTTAATTATTTGTTGTTATTTTATATTTTTAGTTTATGTTTTATATTATTTTATGAAAATTACATCATTTATATATATCAACTTAACTGTTTAAAGCAGGTGGATTGACAACCTCCTAGAAAGCTTTTGCTTCTAAGATCTAGCTCTTGCTAGGCAATCCACCCATATACTTGTATAACAAATAAGTTTATTGTAGTGTTTTATTATTTTTATTTCATTGTCTAAAGCAAAAGAGGATCTCTCCATAATCACTTAGATCTAATGAACGCACTTTAATAGGTATTCTTTCACACCCTTCATAACTAGTTTCTTATTTTCACACTTAGGAAAAGGTGAAAATTAGATAGAAACACCACCTTGAACAAGAATTTCATAAATGAATTGTATCTAAATTTAACATCCATCGAAGGGTTTTTTCATCCATATAATTAAAAAATTTAAACATTTTAAATATATAAACAAATAATATAGTAAATCAAAAATAATTAAATAAGATGACTAAGTAAAAAAAATGAATTAGACAAAAGATATAAAAATAAAAAACAAGAATAAATGAAAAATAAAATAGTTAAGATTTAAGTAAGATAAATAAAATTAATAATTAAAAAATATAAATCAAGGATAATATATAAAATACTGAAAATTTTGTGGATTCTTAGGATATGAAATGATGTGTTAAAAAATGGGTGTGGTGTCAACTAATAATGATGTAGTTGCATACACATAAACTACAAATATTACATCAATAAAAAAATATATAGGAGTGTGTTCATGTAAACTAGTTAGTGTGTTTTTAGTTTTGGAATTTTAGAATTTGGTCCAATGAAAGCATAAAAACACCAACACTTTAAGGCATAAATTATATTAAAGATTATTATTTTTAGGTAGAAACATGGTTCTAGGTGAGTTGTTTGAGTTTCTCAATAATCAGTAGAATATATGAAGTGGTTGCATCTATTGAATGCCTAAAGTGATAGGTTTTATGGTAATGAAAAAAAGGCATTCATAACACTACAAAACTATAGTTTTATTATATATTTTATTCCAACTCAAAAATTATCCTCTTTTAAAAAATGGAATCTCATTTTGAGTTTGCAAGCAAATATATATGGCCTCTAGATGTTCGCATTTTTTTCACTATGACAAAACCACTAGGGTGGTTTTTCAAGTCTTAAGTGATAGTTATGTAACTATTATGTTGGTTATGTAAGGTTATATAATGCATTAAATGGTGGTTTCTTAACCACCTAGTCAATTTCAAAACTATTGGGGTGATTTCACAACCACCACTCTGCATTAAGGGGTGGTTTACAACACGAGGAATACAAAAAAAGAATAATGACACAAAATGATGAATTTTAAATTAATAATATTTTTTTTAAGATAATTTGTATTTCAAAGAGGTTTTCTATTATTGAAATGAAGTTATAAATAGTTGATTCATTTAGTTAGTAGTAGCTTTCAAGAGGAAAAACAAGTTGACTCTAATTTGGAAATAATAGAGATATTTTTGGGATCTTG
The DNA here is from genome assembly GCA_037957365.1 of Torreya grandis. Taxonomy (NCBI): domain Eukaryota; kingdom Viridiplantae; phylum Streptophyta; class Pinopsida; order Cupressales; family Taxaceae; genus Torreya; species Torreya grandis. The sequence continues at coordinate 3,252,649 of JARHVA010000551.1, forward strand.
GGTCTCTAGAGAAAGAACATAGATAAAATGTATCAAGTTTATGGGGTGTATATATGGAATTATATCTTATTAGTTTAATTTTTTGTATAATATATTAAGGAAACTAAGTGATAGTCTATATAATCATATATTTGTAACATTGTATTGAATTTAATAAAGAGTGTGTTTGAGTTTCAAGTCTAAATAGTTTTTATGGGTGTGTGTGCCCATTATAGAATGAGTGTAAGTGCCAATTTTGGGATTAAGGAGAAAATTTATTCCCCCCCCCCCCCCCTCATTACCATATTCATCAATTTATAATATTACAAGGTTTTATATTTTGGGTTGAGTGTGTGAGGCTCTTGTTGAGTCAGTTACAAGTTGTGAAAGAGAATCTTGTATTGTGTTTAAGATGTGATACCCAAAGGAGTATTTCCTACAAGAAGAGTAAGATCACCAAGATTATCAAACTTGGTAGGTATATTTAAGTTAATATAAGTGACATTTTATGTCATTGATAATACACAATGAAGAGGATTTTTTAATATGTGAGTGAATTTGAATAAGAAATGGAGGAGATGTTAATATCTATTAAAGAAAATTTGGATTCCTTAAGATAAGACAATTAGGTAAATAAAATAGAATATTAAATGTCATGGTGAAATAAAATGTTAATACCATAAGAAATATCCTTTTGTTTTCAAGTAAAGAGATACAAAAACATATTATGAGATGGATATTATATCTAGAGTGCCTTTTTAAGAGAATAGTATTAAATACTCTGTGAGGGTAGAGGTTTAAATGATAATATTATATGGTAGTTAATTTGGGTATTTCAAATATATCCAAGAGATGAGAGGAGATAAAGAAAATAAGAAGGTAAAGATTTGGGAACATGTGGTTTCCAAGTTTTTGGGTCGATGTTTGCCCCTAAGAATGTAAATAAAGTGGTTGAGTAAGCTTCAAGTATTGAGTCTTGAGAGTGAATAAAATATGGTTTCATTGAGATTAAATGAGAGGGTGAAGTTTCCATGTGAGCAACTCGATTATATTTTTAAAAATACCAACATATATGACAATTAAAATATATTCTCTCAAATGATGTTTTGAAAAATGAAGAGAATAGGATTTCCATGAAATGATATGAGTGAGGTCTTCATGTGAGAAAATCAAGTTTATTTTGAAAATTAATAAAGATAAGCAAGTATGTGAAAAATCCATAAAGGAATAAATCCACATATAGGAGGATATGAAGGTGATATTTATTAAGACTTAAATAGTAGTCCCATTGATGGATGATGGGGAAGATTTTGTGGTGCTCCTTAAGTGAAAAGAGGTAGAAATATCATTGGAAATAATAGGAGGGATTTTATATATATATATATATATATATATATATATATATATAGAGAGAGAGAGAGAGAGAGAGAGAGAGAGGTAAGGATGTTTGAGTAAAACCAAGGAATTTTGAAATTTTCCATGGAGGAAAAAATAGAAGTGAAAGAAGAAAACAACTAAGGACAATTTAAATTTTTTGTGATGGAAATGGTAGAGGTGAATGAAGTAATAGTGAATGCCCATTAAGTATAGGCATCGAATCAAGTGAATAATGGTGATAGGGAATTAATAGAGGTTGATGAGAATGGACCCTTGATATTCCATTATGTATATGTAAGTTGTGTTGATAATGAAATAAGTAATAAATAATTGGACAACATGGTGATGGAGCATGTTGAAGAAGTGGAATAAGTGTTTATGGGAGATTTTTATTCCCTCAATGTGGTTTATTTATGTGTAGGTACAAAAAAAGATAAGATATGAAATAATATGAAAAAAAATGATCAATCTACTATACTCATATATATGATCAACTAAGAAAAGAGGTGGTATAAAAATAAATTAATAAATTTATTTACCCTAATTTGGTTTTTATACAAAATATAGAGTAAAATTGTAATGAATAGATATAAAAATATAGATATCAGTTTAAAAAAATTAGATCAAACCAATTAGCTATAAAAATAAAAATACAAAGTGATAAACAACTAGGCTATGTAAAGTGAGTATAAAATTATTAGGAATATTAATACAAAGGTTGATTATGTATTATTATAAACTTGTATTTAACCTTTGGATCTTCATGATAAAAATCACACTTTATTTAGTTTTGACCTAGGTAGACTCACATAAGATAGATTCATGTCATTGGGTTTGTCTCTGTTCTACCGAGTCTGACCTATGTAGCATTATGAAATCAATTTTTATCATTGATTTGCTTCCTATTTTTTGGTCTTATTTTACCTATGATTTCCTAATTTACCAATAAAAATGTGTTGAATTATTGATTATTTTTAGTTAATCTAGCTTGGCACTCAAAAATAATAAATGGTTTATGGTGTTTGGAAACCACCAAAGTGATGTTTCAAACTACATATCTCATACACTATAATTATAACTCCACATATTTCTAAGTGACTGTAAATAAAATAGCTTGAGGAATGATTTTGAACCTCCTTCTTCCATATAAGTGATGATGTAGTTACATGCAAGTTAAGACCTTCATTTGATATAATGGGATATTGATATACTAATATAAATAAATCTAACACAAATGTGTAAGATATGACTCAATGAATATCAACTTTAAGCCAAAGAATATTTTAGCTCAATGTTTGGCTATACTCTAAGTCTAGATCTTGATATTCTTATTATTTTAGATGATCCTTTTCTATATATTTCTATATGGTTTAGGATGACTTAAATACATATGGGGAACTCTAGTATAATATTGGTGTGTCAACTAAATTTAAAAAAGAGATGGAGATAATTTAAAGGTGCAAGATCAGTGGTAATGGGAAAAATGACCAACATATGAGAATTAATGCTAGCATACAAACTTTTATAAGTGTTATGTGTTATTTTAAGGATCAATGTCGAAATGTAGATCAATCTAGTATTAGATAAGTCCTAGAATCAAATACAATAAATTTTAGATAATAAACTATGGAAAAGAATTGACCAAATTTATATGTCTAAACAATGGGATCACTTTGATGTGGGTATGTGAGGGTGAGTGAATGTATATGTGCATTAAATTATAAGTGTAAATAATTTGAAATATATACCTTCAATTACATATGGAAAAGTGAAGGGATTTTTATGTTTTTTTCCAAGCTTAACTTCCATTCACACATATTTTAAATCTTCCTAAAACAAGCACCAATTGATAAAATTATTCAATGCAAATGATAAATATTTAATGTTTAAAATTTTAATTTTTGAATATTTTAATTTTTTAATTTTAAAATTTTGAATTTTGGAAAGAGAGCTTATGAATGAGTATACCTAGCTATTATATTCTCTAGATTCTACAATAACCACTTATTAAACTAGAATTTAGATACATTCTGAAGGACATCAAACATTTATTTCATATTCACTAGGTCCCAATCACTTATTTATTAATGAAGAAGATAATTTGTTCAAGTTCAATCAATTTCACTCAATTTTTAATTTTTTTGAAAATATGCCTTGATATATTCCCCTCTTTTGAGGATGGATGAAAACATATGTTACAATCACTCATCTTAAAATATAATTTTAATTGTCTCATATGTTAGGAAAATTATATAGATGAAGTATTAATATCCTAAAACATATGTAGTGAAATATGAATATATTTGTTACCAATGTTGTTTTTTATAAATTTTAATTTTACATCTAGGTATGCCCCTAATGTATTATGTATAAGTGAAAATATAGCATAGTAAAGATAGTGTCATATCAAGAAAAACACAAAAGGGTATGATGCCCTCAAAGGCAAAGCAAGATGGTAATAACTAGAATGTCCCAAATGTGATATAATTGCCCCAACTCAAATTAGATATATCAATGACAACATACACAAGTAGCATTCCCCCATAGATACATAGTGTAAACCATGGTAATTTAAGCACCAAATTAGTAGATTAATATGGATGATAAACATCATGGCTACAATTATAGTCTATAATATGCATGATAAACATCATGGCTACAGTCAGTGAATAAATTAATGGACCACAAAATTTAGTTACCATACCCAAGTTAGTGACTAGACAAGTTAGTGAAGCCACACAAGGATGGGACTCACAAAACATGATGACAAGAGGATACTCTATGGAAAAGGATGCAAAAACAAGCAAACATATGCATACATAATCAAGCATTCATGCATAATAATCAATTTAACCATGTAATAATTATAATAAAGATATATATGTGATATATAATATATAATTACTAGCATGATATATAGTAACTAATGCAATTTAGATTGATATTATGAAGGACAAGAAAGGAAATAAATTACCATGCAAAATATAGTATATGGAAATCCCTCTAAGCTAGGATATGCTAATCATGAAAATTACCCCCCCCCCCCTCCAAAACAATATGAGTAGTAAATAGTAAGTAGTATGGTATTATATAACATTTAAATATGCATAGAAACCATTGAATAAATACCATGAAAATAAAATATGTAAATTATGGATATGAAAACCTCTAGCATAGACGAATAAGTAAACATGTATAAAGTGATTTTTTTTAATTTGAAATGTTTTTTTTTTTTTTTTTTTTTTTTTTTTTTTAAATTTAAATCTTTCCCCTTTATGGGTGATTGGATGAATCATGTATATATCAAGTATGATGAAATTAATGTTCCAATGTGCAAATTGATGTGTAGGGTATAAGGGCCCATCAATGTCATAGTGTAAGGTATATATATATAACAACCCCCAATCATTAGATAATAGTGTGTGTCATTATAACAAGATATGAATGAATATGTGTCAAGTCCAATACGTGAAGATATACATGTAAAATCAACATGCCCCCCAATGTATGTGAACTCAATAGTATAAACATATGGAAATGAATGTGCCATGGCTGATAACCTATCATATGGCAAATTATTTATAATATATAGCATCTAAATAATCAATGTAGAATCATAAGTAAAAGGGTTATAATATACTCCATATGTAATATATTTTAATAATAAACATGCATGGGTATAATGTGCCCAGATGTGCATACATGTATAATGATGATCATATAAGGAACATGTGTGGGTATGATGCCTCCATAAGAAAATATGTAAATGGATAGGATCAATAAGGAGCCAATGTGGGTATGATGCCCCTATAAGAAAATATTTTAATAAATATGATTAATGAAACTCATAAGATATAAATCATGGGAAAATATGTGTATACGTGTGATTGATAAGGAACAAGTGTGCTTATTATGACCCCATATGTAGATATATATGATTGTGTATGAATCCAATTTTTTATTTTTATTGTTGTGTGTAGAATAAGATATAAAATGTACATAATAGGCATGGGGGTTCACATAATAAGAAAGGATAAAGGATCACAAACTAAAGGAATAATATGAGAAGTATTTTGAGCAACTTATGGCTTCCCTCATAAATCAATGCATGTTATTATTGAAGGTCATGATAGATGTGTTTTCACCATTTAGAATCCAATGCAATTGTTAATAATATGATATATAATTAAACAGATACTAGTAATTAAAAATAGTGATCAATATGAACAAGTGTGTAGATGAATATCAATAAAAATAAAAGGCAGCTCCAATATGAAATCAATAAAATATAACAATTTAATCAATCTTTAGAGGGAAGCCACTTGTAATGCATTACATATATAATAATAAATCTATGTAAAATATTTTAGTATAATAAATATGTAAAAATGAGGCTCAAATCTTAGTCATATAAATATGGATCGTATGATACCAAGTTGTAATGTATAAAAAAATATTAATCATAAAGAAAGTGATATAAAATGTGCTCATCCATGTAACATTAATATGCAACAAATGCATGTAGATAGTCACATACATAATTAAGATATGTATACTCTATCTAAGGAAAAATGAAGGTATAAAATCTATGTAAAGTGGCTTTATATAATAACTATATAAAAATATATAAAATATATAACTATGTAATAATTTCTAGCATCTAGAGATACCCCCCATAAGTGAGGCAAGAATGAGTCTATAACCATATATGACCTAAATATACCGCATCTTACCAACTCAAATTATACTATGAGAAGCATATGTGGGTAACATGAATGTATAAAAACCTCTTTATATAGTTCAAATAGGTATGATATGCATCATATGACTAATATAAATATTAAAAAAAAATTGGTTTTGTTTTTATGAATGATTTTATATTTTTAAGATTTCAAATAATCTTTGTTATTTTTTAAATGAATTCATTTAACCAAATTTTTAGTGTGAGGATATACGGTACCATAAATAATTATCAATAAATGTCTAGATATTATAATGACTAGTTTATGGGTGTGTGTCTGTGTGTGTGTGTGTGTGTGTGTGTGTGTGTGTGTGTGTGTGTGTGTGTGTGTGTGTGTGTGTGTGTGTGTGTGTGTGAGAGAGAGAGATGAGAGAGAGAGAGAGAGAGAGAGAGAGAGAGAGAGAGAGAGAGAGAGAGAGAGAGAGAGAGAGAGAGGAGAGAGAGAGAGAGAGAGAGAGAGAGAGAGAGAGAGAGAGAGAGAGAGTCAAAAGTAGCATGCAATAAGTTAATAAACCCTAGATAATGAATAAGATAATCACCATGGATGATGTGACATAAATATAATATTTACTTCAAATACATAAGTGTTGAAAGTATAGATAATTAATATATAGTGGAACCTTAAATATAAGGTAACATCTCAAGTAGATGACTAGGTTTATTTAAACCAAAACAAAGTAAGGAAATGTATACTACAATAAAAATGTCACAATATGGATGATTTTAAACCCACGTTATTCTTTATAAGGCATTAATCCACATAGTACAAGAGGTTATTATCCCCTAATATGTCTCATCATAAAATAAATCATATTTTTGAAAAACTTTATTTATATCCTTAAATTCAATGTAGATGTGAATGTGTCCATTAATTTTTATAATTATGACAATGTTGGACACCAAAGGTGAAAAATAAATAGGTTCATTCAAATATTTATTCTTACTATTGATGATAGAAGTAGGTATGCTACTTTGTATAATAATATGGTTCAAAAATGTATCACAAAACATGGATGATGTAGGAACATATGTGCAAACCTTATGGGTGTCAAACATGGTATACATTTGCATTAATGACCTCTTTGGATGTATATATCATTTAAAAAATTAAATTAGGGTTTTTCAATAATATTTTCTTTGAAATATTTAGCAACACATTCATTGATTTTTTTTTATCCTATGAAATTTTGATATTTTAAAATTTTGCATCTGAGAAAGACATATTATTCTCATCAATTTTGTTAATGTGAACCATAATGGAAATCAATAAATAAGTAGACAAAGTTATATTAACCCTATGGATATATAGGCTGAATGAACTCTAATATAATATTTTTTAAATAAATGAAATCAACAAGCCCTAAGGGAATGAGGGTTTGAAAACCCCTAGGTTGAATGTTCAAATAAGTTAGGATTCACTATTTATGTTTGCCCTAATTTTAGGATTATATAAAACTAAGATTAAAATATTATAATTAATATATATAATAATATATCTATGGATGTAAATAATTTGTATATACCCAATTGGATAATGATATTATCAAGACAAATCCATAAATAACTAGGCTTTACAAAGTAAGTATAAAATTATTTGTAATGATCACACCTCATTGTTGTAATTAAAATATGAAAGTATGGATACATAGTATGACTATGTAGTTGACTATGCCCTATTATTAACACTAATTATACCTTTTGCTCTCTTGAATATAATTTTGGTTTATGTGGGTTAAACTTGGGTAGAATTATACTGAACAGATTCACATTGTTAGGTTTACCTTTATTTCATTGAGTCTGACATGTGTAGTGTTGTGAAACTTGTTATTTATATCACTAATTCACCTCCTTTTTTTTCTTTATGTACATTTTCTTTCATTTTTTATTAAAAAATTTTAATTTATGATTCTTTCTCTTTGACCTAGCTCCAAAATCTAAACAAACAAATGGTTTATGGTTTAATGCATCCACCAAAGCATCATTTCAAACTATTTGTCCTACATGCTACAATAATACTTACACATAGTTTTGAGTGTGTGTAAATGAAATATATTGAATAAGGGATTTGAACCTCATATTTATTATAAGTAATCATTTAGTTACTTGCAATCTATAACCTTAATTTTATACAAGGGGATAATGAAATACCAATATAGATAACTTCATCACAAGTGTGTAATATATGACTTAATAAATCTTAACTTGAAGTAGGAGGAATGAATTAACTCGATGCTTCACTCTAATCTTGGTCTAGAACTTTTTATTATTGTTCTTTTTTATGATCCCTTTTTATATATTTCTATATGATTTAGGATGAACTATATATATGGAACGTATCTAGATTTATAAATGATAAGGAGCTAGGTTAAAGGTGAAAGATCAGCAACAATGGGAAAAAGTAGCCACAAAGTCTAAGAAAACATACTCATGTAGGACATTAATCTACCCAAGTTAGGCTCACACCCTAAATTTTACTTGGGATAAATAAAGGTTTAAATCTCAATTAGGATCATGATAACATATGATAATTAGTTTGAAGATTCCAATAGATAGACCCTAATAAGAGTTTGGTGTTTTTTTAAGGCTCAAGGTCCAAATAGATACTAACATTGGGTCAAATAAGTCCTATAAATATGAAAATATACACAAGTATGTCAAAAATTAAAAAATAATGGATAAGACACTAGGGAAAAGGATATTATACCAAATTTAGGTTTCTAAAAGAGTAGTGGTGGAAAATTTGGTTTGTAAAGACATGACATCAGTTGAAAAACAATTTAAGTTAATATTAAGGTAATAAAGAGTGATAATTTTATGTTTCATGTATGTTCCCAAGAGTACATACAATCAATAATTATTTTGAAATAGTTATATGTATAAAAATAGACTCTCACGTGGGAAATTGGATGAGATAAGAAGGAAGAATAATACTTTCTCAATAGGAAACTGATGGATAGAGAAATGTTTGCATTTATTCTCCATATTCATAGATTGGTATAGGTTAAAATGGTGGAATATGAAACTCGTAAATTTTTGTTTGATCTAAAGATAATTTGGACAAGGGAAGAGGAATTATTTCATTCATGTGGAATAGAGGGAAAAATGAGTTAAGCATGGTGGATATTTTTCTACCAAGATGGATGAAGGATAGTTAAGGTGTTGCATATGTAGTATTACCCACAAAAGTGTTTAAAATATACTTTCATGAGTCAAGTATTTCCTTTTTTTTCATATGGATAAATGGAGGGCAAGTTTATTTGCACATGGCATATAGATGGTGTTAAGGAAGGTGAAGGAAGGAGGTTGTAATCAGTAAAGGGCTTATTTTAAGAATATGGGAATATAAGAATAAAATAATGAGATGGATTAGTTGATGTTTTTATCATTCAAGGCATATGTAGATGAGGATGATATTGTAGAATTTAATGATTAAGGTGAAGATAATTTAGTAGGATTAGTTGGGAATATTTTCCAAAAGGAGATAAATGATTGTTATGAGGGCATATCAAATATTAAATTGGAGAATAAAAAAACATTGAAGTAAAGGTAGTGGGTTTGTTAGAAATTAAAATAAGAGTATCAAGAGAGGATGATATGGATACTATCTTTGAGATTTAAATGGTGGATATGGATGTTTTTTTTATGGCCAAATTTATGTTTAGTTCTTTTAAAATAAATTTGTGAATGGATAAGTAGTTGGTGAGTTGTACTATTGAAAAGGAGTGCATGACAATAGTGTTAAAAACACCTAGTAGAGGTAGATGAATAATGGTGGATCAAATCCCCTAATAGGATGGAAAAATAAAAATAGATATAATTAGAGGATGTGGATATAATATGCTTGATTTATGGGTAAGGTAAATATAATGGCAATCAAAGGTAGGTGGAGGAGGATAGTGTATGGTTCAACAAGTGGTTGGAAAAGGAAGAAGAAACAAAAAGATAAAAACCAAAGGTACATAACACGGTGGATGATAAACCATGGTAATTTTCCAATAGATTACTTCTAACACCAACCCCACCTTTGTGAGCTTGAGCTCACAATTTTTTTACTTCATATGTTTGATTCAATAGTATCCAAGTCAACAAAAAATACATCAGAGTGTGTTCGTGTAGACTAGTCAGTGTGTTTCTATTTTATATGGTTAAATCTAACCCAATTAAATCAACAATTAAATATAATTAATGATAAAATAAATATTAGTTTTAGGTATAAACATGGTTCCAAGTGAGTTAGTTGAGTTTATCAAAAAATTGTATAATCAGGGATGTAGTTGTGTTCATTAAAGGCCTAAAAGTAATAAGTTTTTAGATAGATGAAAAAATATAAAAAATAACACCATTAAAATATAAATTTGTTTCATATTTGAATTCTCCTTAAAATTTTTTGCAATTTTGAAAAAAATCATATCATTTTGAGTTCATATGAAAAATATATGGTCTCTGGAAGTTAGATGATTTTACATTGTGATGAAACCATCAAGAAAATTTTCAAGGCTTAATCAAAGTTTGCATAACCACTAAGGTAGTTTAATAACTTGTATTTTATATTAATGGGTGGATTCATAATAGTTAGATTAGTTACGCAACCTCCACTTTGCATTAAGTGGTGGTTTCACTTGCAAGGAATATAAAAAGAAAGTAACATTCCAAAATGATGAAATTCTAGTTACTAATAATTTCTAAGATGCTTGGGACTTTGAAGAGTCACTACATGAGTTAGAGGATGTTATGAAATCTATAAGCCAATCCTTTGGGAGTCTATTTTAATGATAAAAATAATTTGTCTTCATTTTTGGAGAAAGTAAAGTGAGTTTAGAGAGATTGGCTCTCTGAGGAGAAAGCATATAGAATATGTATCATGTCTAAGAGGGACTTTGTGTAGGATTATTTACTCTTCATGCAAAAACTTTCATACTCCATTAATTAAAATAGATTTATAATGTGTGTAACTATATATTTATAACATTGTTTTGAATTTTGAGTTTCAAGTATTAGTAGTGTGTTTGGGTGTGTATGTCCAAAAGAGAATGAGTATAAGTCCTAATTGGGGAGTATGAAATCCATTGAATTTCCCCCATCATTCTCATCTACATCAAATACATTATTATTATTTTATATGTATAATTTTAAATTATATTATGCTGGATGAAAAGACAAAAACAAAATGGATAGGATATTAAGATTATAGGTAGGTGCAATATTTCATGGGATTGAGGAAATTCATGGATTGAGTAGGAGGATGCACTAGGAGGTGAGAGATGGTTCAGAGAACAAGAAAATGCAAAATTTAGGATGATGGTGGAAAGTCACATGAAATGTGTGAAGCATATGTGTGTGGATGAGTAGAGGATGGAGAGAATATGAATAGAGGAACATGCATGAATAGGATATGGATAAATGGTGGTCAGATAAATAGATAACATATAAGGACATGCAAATTAAAATACTATTCAAGGAGATAATAATATGTCAAAAAACTAAATATATAATTTAATCATATGTAACAAATAATTAAACTAAATAAGGTGTGAGGGATGGTGAAGGTGGATGTAAGTGGTCACCATAGCATAAATTTATGAGTTTAGGTGGTTGGAGGGTATCTAGGAGAGAGAGGATTGTGATGAATTAAATAAAGTAATTTAAAAGTAAGGGAGAAAGAAATTAATTTTAAGGAGAAATGAAGGAGACATTTAAGTGTGAATAAGATGGATGTGGTGTAAAGGTGAATAAAATAGTTGAGCAGTATAGGATAAATGACAATGCACAAATGAGCCAAAAAAATACAAATATTAATAAATTTAAGAATAATAATTAAAGAAACAAGACAAATAAAATGGCACAAATGGAATAATATAAGCTCATTAAAAATATAATAATCAAGGATAAAATACATGATGAGTGTAAAAACATGGCATTATAAAAAAATTGCAATAACCCTAATAAAAATAATTTAAAAAGTAAACGGGATAAAAAATAATCAATCTTGAGTAAGAATGAAAAATAATGAACAAATCACCAAAAATAAAACCCTAGGGAGGATAAAAACAATGTGCAATGGTAAGAAACTTGTGCAGGTAAAATGTAGGTTCAATAATATGTTTTAATGAAAAATGGATTTTACACCAAATTACAATGCATTAACTGTAAACAATTCACTAGTTCTAATTATGCATAAAATCATAAAATAAACATAATTATTTACTTATTTTCTTGGTCAATATATGATAAAGAGGTTTATAAATATATATTTATTTAGTAGTTGATCTCCTAATAAATCTAGAAGATTTAACTCCAAACCTACAAATTCTTATTCTTAGCAATACCTCACAAAATGATAAAACTTTGGGGTTAGATTCCAATGTCCACCTAAGTCAGACCAGTTTTACAAAAAAAAAAATTTAAATATCATATTTTATACACTTAATTTTGGTATAATACCCTTTTCCATTTTGTTTTTACCATCAGTCCATGTGCACACATTTGTCTCTTTTTTGTACTTTTTCACTTTTTGTTAGGCCTTATATTTTCATTCCTTGACTTGGGTTTTCCTTATAAATTTAATTAATATAAAATTTTGGTCAATTACAATACTTATATTCAATCTGGAATGTTTGAAAACTAATAAAATGATTTTTAAAAAAATTGTACGACCTCGAATGTTCCCATAGTACCCATAACATTGTTTTAGGGTCTTTTCCAAGGTCCTAGTCATCCCATGATGTTGTCTCCTTTGCTTGTGGGTACTTTATGCCTTAATTTTCCCATTTTTCTATTTATTATGGTTAATCTATAATATTATTTTGAATAATATTGATAATCCTAGGAGTAATTATAGGAGAGCTTTTGCCTTGTAGTGGTAGATGGATAATCTGCATGGGAAGCTAAATAATATTCTTGGAAGATGATGTGAATAGTCATATGTTTAGCTATAAATATTTTAATATTTCTTCATTAAATTAATGCAATAACATTAGTTTGTAATAAATTATTATTTCATTTTCCATCCATAATTCTTGGCCTAAAATTAGTAACAAAGCTTAGGCTTTGTAATTAATTATTTTCCTCCTACATTCATCCTACTTGTTGTAATTTAAATTTCTAGCCAACCAAAATTCATTCCAAATTAGGTTAATGACTATTATAGGTTGTTTTGGAATGCACTCTATTTGTTTAAGGATGTTTTTCGGTTATATATAACTAAATGATTGCATAGTAATATTTAAATATGTAGTTTATTCTTATTTTGGCATCTTACACTAAAATTTTTATGTTTTGGTCAGACCTACATGGCATCTCATTCATTTTAAAATTTTCACACTATTCAAATTAGTGCTTCATCTTTTAAGTGGTTTCATTTCAATAAATAAAAAGGTATTTTATGTTGTTATATACTAGAATTTTACAAACATATATGATATTCATCGGTTGTATATGATGTTGTTAAATGAATTTTTACTTGTAAAAAGCTGACACAAAGTGCATAAGGTTTTGTAAATACATGTATCTATTTTTAGACTATGTGGATACCTTTTAGACCTGTGTGGCACAAGGATGAGGGCATTCAATTGTAACAAGAACTTAAACCAATTATTTTGAACTATGTACCTTCCTTATTTACCTAATTTTGGATACTACATGGCTCATATTTACTCAAAACCATGATACATCCATTGGCTTTGGTATTGGTTTTCTATTTGTCTTTATTAAAACATTGAAATCCATTGACTACATGTTATAAGCAAAGCCATTAAGCTAAAATTTAAGCTTTTATGTTTTTTTTCCTTTAAATTAAAATCATAAAATTATTGGAGGAATATTTGATTCTATTGAAAATAATGTAATTTATTTTGAGGTTTTTTTTTAATTATCTAAATGAATTCATTTCCTTTTTCAAAATCAAACAAATATTGAAAAAAAAATGTACAAAAAAATATTTTAGCTTTCAATATCAATATTACCTTTGGTTTGCATTTACGATTCATGTCATCAAAATCAAACTACTCCATTTATAGCCTAATATATTTGAAAAAATAGTGTTTGTGGAATCATCCATATAAATCATCAGGGAGAAATAAGGAAATTGTTCATTTTCCCATTCTCTTCATTTCTTATTTGTGATTATTTATATACATAAATCCTAAAAGAAATAATATTCTAATTATATAAGATAATTATTCCCATGAACAAGGACTTCTTGCTAAGTGGGTGTCATAGATGGAGAAAATTATTTTTACGTACTTCATAGGTGACACATACAATTCTTCTCTCATGTGATTTAATGTCTCTTTCATCTACTATCGAGTATATAGCAACGATAAGATTATTCCATATACCAATGGATATATAGGAAGGGTGAGCATATAGAGAGGTTTGGTATATTGGTCAGGTGGTATATATAAAATGGAACCTTTTTGGAAAGATAAGAAACCATTTCATCTTTCTATAAGTAAACATACAATCAATCAAAATTATTGTTGGAAAAACACTAACCAATAAAGATGCCTCATTAGAGTGAAAAAGACAAGTGAAGAATATGCTCATTTTTAATGACTTGTGGTTTGACATTTGTGATGGGTATGTAAACATTTTAAACCTTAAGAAGGAAAGAAGATAACATCCTAAAAGTAAAATAATTCAAAATCATTCACCACAATTTGATCCTCCAATGATGTCAAGGTTTTTCATCACATATAGGGGTGAAACATTATTTAAGAATATTTTCATAAATTGAAGGCCATGCATGATATTATCACTCAAAATTGGAGTTCATACACTTTAAATTAGAACTATTCAATCTTGAGTTGAAAAATGGTGATGTTTATTTTATGCACACCCATAAGATATTTAATGGGATAAATCACTCTCATATTCATATTATGAAGTTAATCTAGGATATGAGTTGCAGGTTGTGACTCTCCTATGTATTTTTCTTGGGATAGTAGCATGTGACATATATCCCTTCAACAGAGATTCACCCAAGTGATAAAAATAACACCTAGATATGGATATTTATAGTGATGCTATAATACAATAATCAGATCCCATAAAAAAAGTAAAAATAAAAGAAGGGTAGGGTAGAAATGAAGGCTCATATTTTAACTGAGTAATCCTTTTGCTTATGTAACGCTTTATGAGATCTACTATAAATTAACCATCATTCATAAAATAAATTCAAGCACTCAAATTTGAATAAACATAGTGTGAGAGTCTAAGATAAAATAGTTATGAGTTAATCTTAAAATTATATCTTTGCAAGATAAATTAATCACAAAAAAATAACAATTTGGACATTCTTTTATAATAATTTTATAAAGATCTATTTTGCTACTGAATATAGCAATCAACAAATCTAATTCCACTAATAATATATCAGATATTACCTAATTTAAATGATTATAATATAAAAATTACACATTATAATCTACTCATAATTTTAGATACTAAGACTAAATATTTATAGCATCTCAGTCTTGTACATTTGACAAATATCAAGTAGGGCTCTAACCTTTAGTTTTAGACCTCCTTACTGGTGAAAGGCTCATATTTCCCATCTCATTGTTCTTAAATTATTATTTCTTAGTTTGATCCATATCATTATGATGACTAAGGTCTCTTGTAACTCATAATAATCTTAAAACCTAATAAACATCTTTCACTATTAGTTTCAAATCCATATCTGATTTCTAGCCTTTTGAACACTACCACTAATGGTAGTGTTTAAATATTTATCTAGTGTGTAGTTTACAAAATTCATCCAAATTTAAAATTATTTGAAACCTATGGGTTAGCTTATTTATTTTATTGAAACTTTTTGTGAGATATTTTTAAAAAGCATGTTATAAATAAAATTCTAAGCTTTTTCATTCTTAATCCAATAAAATACCAAGCAAACACATACACAATTTAAATTGATCAACTTCACAAGAACTATATTATTCCATATTCATCCTTATTTTCATATCAAGTATAAGAGGAATCATATTATAAGTCTAAATCATTCAAATAATATCCCATGAGTGATATTTATCAAATTACAAGCTAGATAACTGCATGCATCTTCATATAGTATGTTGCACCCTTGTGCACACACTTTCTCACACATAGAAGAAAAATACATAATTTTGAGTCCCTCCTCAGAGTATTATCTATGTAGGAAATTACCATTGATAAAGGTGTCTTTAGGGTCGATTTACACCATGATCCTATTAACCCATTATTCAATAAACTCAATCCAAGGGTAAAGAAGGGTGAAGAGCTAGGGTTTGATCAATCAATGAAGAGTGATAGACTATATCCTAGATCTGAATAAATTAATAAAAATTTGATATAAAACTTAGAACAATGAAGTTAGTCTCATCTGTATCTAATTATTATTCCATACTAGACACCTACATCATAGTCAAACATTAGCATCAATGGTAGTGTCCAAATCTGATGGTAATGTTTATGGCCACAGAAGTGAAATTTCCAAAATTTGACAACTAATATAAAATATGGATCCTTTATAATTTACACTTGTTTCTAATTTATATCTAACTAAACATAATAAAATAAGTTCAATTATTTCTTATTTATTTCAATAGTTTTACTTTAATATTATTAAAAATCTCAGTTGTATAAATTCAGAATATTACTTAAGTTTTCTATTAATTGGCCTATTGTAGATTAGTTTATCACCCTTTTGATTCAAATACTTATATATTATTAATCATATTCCATCCTTTTCAATTTAAGGTTAAACATTTGGTGAACCTAACCTTTGGTCTCAAAACCTTATATTATCTTAGGGTTTTCTAATTTCTAATTATTGTAAATTACTTCTTTAAATTCTACATTTTTTCATTTATAAGTAATGGAATATTTTAATCACAAAAATAATTTCCAAATGGAATCTAAGGAAACACTATTCAATCACCTTAATAATAATAAAAAAACCTTAATGGGTGCATTTTTTTATGTTACAAGAGATGATATGAGTAAACATGCTAAGGTTAAAGCATCCTCCCCTAGTGATGGTGAATCTTTAGGTGGTACTAAAACTAAATCCATACCAATGAGAATCCCTTTGATCACATAATCATTTCCTACATATAATGGGTCACATGTTATGTTTTTACACCATTGTCCCCTAAAATAAATACTATTATTACTATATCCTCCATGGGAACTATTAGCACTTCAACCTAATTATCAGTTTCAATGTCTATATCAACTCAAACCATGTTTCCATCCCCTTTGGTGAATTCTCAAACTTCCAACCTTAGAGATTAAAATTTTCAATATTTTTTAAAAATTATAAAACTTTTAAAAGCTAAGGTTACCAATATTGAGCAAAATTCTATGAAGTCATTGTTGGTTATTTTAGCCACCCATAATCTCTTAACACCTGATTTGCATAAGGATGGATCATTTTATATGAAACCCAGTTGAGTATAGTCCTTAAAAGAACCTTCATGATTATTTTATTACCATAATAATATGTATGTTGAGATCATTTATGATTACCTAAGCCTTTTACTTCATTGGATAGGGCCTAATTGTCATTTATTGAGATTATGGTTTGAATTAGACTTATAAGAGACCTATTAGAGCACTTCTCAATGTAAAATATGTGTCTAAGGTCTTATTAAGATCATGTCATCATTTTTAGGCCCCATTTCATGTCCAAAACCATTTAGGTTGCTCCCCAATACAAGGTCTTGTTATAGGAACTAATAGGTCAATTCTAAGGTCATGATGGTTTAATGAAATCCTATTTGATGGATAGAGACATGAATATGATTTTCATAGATAATGTATAATAAAAGAGTCCAAAACTAATTTTCCAATGTCATACTATATTTTATAGGCCTATTTAAGTGCTTATTAATATGAAATAAATCAAAAGGTCCTAAAAAGTGTTTATAAGTGCATAAAGGGTCAAGAGGTCATGTTTCATTCATTAGAGTCATTATATAGGGGATTAAACATTTTATAAGGTATTATAAAGTCATTTTTGTATTTTAGGACCCATCATAAACCTTATAGTCCATAAAAATAGTTAAATAATGTGTTGGACTCAATTGTTTCCCTCCAGTCTTGTCTCTTATTGGCATTCAATTTTTTCAATGTAAAGAGAGTATACCAAACCATCACCAAATTGTTATTCATATTCAATAATTTTAAAATTAATTTTAATTTTTCCAAGAGTTTTTTACATCTATTGAAGAAAACCTCAAGGCCAAATTACCAAAGTCAAGGATTCCTCATGATTTCAAACCCCCTCAAGGCCTAAAGCTTCAAAATGGGAAGTTACGGTCATTTTTTACAAGTTTCCTAAAGTTGTAATGGAGTAAACATCATATCTAAAATAATTAATATCCTCAAAACTAGGTTTCAAGTTCTTAAATGAAGAAAATATTCATTCATGAAGGATACAATAGGTTGCAAGGAAGATCACAAGGAAACAAGGCTTGAAGATAAGCCATGAATGAAACGAATTATAAGTTGGGCTTGTATGCACATGATTGAAAGGTTTGTAGAATTATATGAATGGAAAAAATATATAAAAATATTCCTCAATAATCTATGAGTTATCTCAAACCTTATTAATGCCTTAACATGTAACATAAGGTATAATAACTCTCAAACATGGAGGATGATGAGAGAGCTATAATATTTCAAGGAGTCCTCTTGAGAGTTTTAGGCTCTAACATTGGTATTAAAGAAAATATATAGTTCAAATTGGATCCCCCTCATTTTATTCAAGTGTTCATAGACCTTTAAGTAAGAGATAAATGCTCACAAATCTCAAAACAAGGCATAAATAGTCTAAAATCTTATTTGCAAGAACCTTCAAGTGAATTTCATGGATGAGATATCTTTGTTATACATTTGCATGTTTTATCAAACACATTATAGTAAATTATTAAGTTATTTAATATCCATATACATTTGTTTATTGTCATTGATACGAAGACATGGCTATGAACAATCATTAACAAGCCCTAAAACTACCTAAAATCACCTGAATGAGACACGATCAAGTGTTTGTATGCACTCCTAAAAAGGAATGTCAATAAATGGATATTAAGGAAGGTTATGATGGTATTTAATCATATTTTAATCATACTCAAAATGGAAAAGAGGGAATAAATCATGAGGATTTGAGAGGAAGATGGTAGAGAGCTCTTAAACCTTATAAGAACCCTAACATGAGTAAATGCAAATTCTAAAACTTTGAGGCTATGAATGAAAAATAATGGACATGAACATATATTAAACATGTTTTCAATGCTCTTATTATTTTTATATGATATTATGGTAGTGCTCATGTCCTTTAGATCATTTATAAAGTGTGTGTAGTCCTAGATATGTCATCTAGGAATTTAAAATTACATAACTCAATAAACTCTACTTACAACACCTCCTTGGGATTCAAAATGGTATTCACCTATAAAATTAAAGTCTCAAGCCTCATACAATCCCTTATATACTTATATTAATAAGCATGAAATGTTGCAGGCACCAAGAAGGTTTTCTTGTTTGATCAAGATTGAAACCTATTTTCAAGGTTTTTCAAGGGACCTAAAAGTCAAGGCTCAGTGTTCCTAAATAAATTTAAATAAGGATAAAATATACGTAGGTTTCATAACCTCTATAACATTTAACAAGTTCCTTAGGTTATTTTTTAAAAGGGACCCAGACTACTATAAATAAAATAACTAGCCTTCAAACTTGTACAAAGAGGAAGATGTTAGTTTTGGGTTTCCATAGAATTTGTAGAACTATGAGAAAGTTGGTATTGATAAGGGATAAAACATGGTTAAGTTACCTAAACCTAAAATATTAGATATATAAAATATTATAGGATGAATTAAAGATGATATAATGAGAAAGTGTAGGCCTAGAAGACCAAGATGCTTTGAAATAGGAAGAATTATAAGTAGAGTTGTTAAGTATAATGTTGTGAACTTGTGAAGTGAGGTTATCAAAAAGGGGACATGAACCTATAGGTGTGTAAGTATGAATTAAATCTCTAAGAGAGATTTATTTATTGAAAAATATATAAGCATGTTTCCCAAATATCTTTAATAAGCCTGTAGGTCAAGATTTAGAGGTTTCAAGCCTACATCAATGTTTCAAGGGACTTATTAGTGAATATAGGAAAAGGAAAAGAAGGTTTAAAGAATGGTGAAGTGTACTCATAGTTAAATTATTAATATCAACATGTTTTCAAGCCTATACAATGCTTGAGAATCTTAGATATAAGTTCCAAAAGGTTGTAGGCATGTTCTAAGAAATACAAATGGTGAAGGTAAAATTTTAAGGCCCTAGTGTTTTCAAGAACTCATCAACAATCATGTAAATGAATTTGAGGGTTCCTATCATGATAGAGTGTCTTAAAGGTGATCTATTTCATCTCAAGGAAATTTTAGAAACAAATTTTCTATGAAATGTAGAGAGAATCTTTTTTGGAATTCCAATCATGTTTATGGGTAGAACATGTGTGAAGGCAATCTTAAAACCCTATAACCTATGTTCCTAATTTTGGATGATTCTCAAAAAATGAAAACATAATTATGTGGTTATTAAAGGCTTAAATACATTAAAAGTGTATTTCCAACATGTTTCCAAGAAGTGAAACTAGCTTTCATGATATTATAAATAGTAGTTTTTGGTTATTTGGTTAATCTAACATTTTGAACCTTTAAAACATGACTACAAGGCTTTAGCAAAGAAAGTTTGAAGATAAATCAAAGAATTATAGGATCCAAGAGGTACCTCTTGATTGATTAAGATGGAAACCTACCCTCAAGTCTTATAAAGGGGCTTTTAGTGCAAATTTTGATGTTTACAAATGTTAAGCAGATATACAAGGTTCAAATGAGAATAAAGATCTTCATAATATTGATCCTCTATCAGCTGAAACTTTGCAAGACATCCCAATAGTAGTTTATTTTATTAGGGGAGTTTTCAAGGTACTTAACAAGATATCCAAATCTTCTTAAATGGATTACAGTGTTCCAAACATGGTCTTGTGAGAAAGAGATGGCATAGTTAATAGGGTTGTGATGATGCAATAAGAAACAAGTAGTCAAGTTTGATAGGATTGTCATTCATGCCCAAGTAATGTTAATACAAGGTTTTGAATTACGATTCAAGATTAATTAGTTATGAAATATATTTTATGGCCTAAATAATCTCATGGGAAAGTTTCAAGCATAATAGACAAGCTTTTTAAATCCAAATCAAGTCTACAGGCCTATCTCATAAGTTTCATGACTAACCAAAGAGTGGATGCAAGGTTGATGATATGAGTACATGTATAAGTGGTGAAGTTTCAATGTTGAAAGCTTATGAATTCCTCTCACCAAGGTTATAATGGTCCTAAACATGGGAAAGTAAGTCACATACTTTTAACATGTTCTTAAAGCCTTCTAGGAATCTTTAAGGATCTGGGAGCAAGAACACAAGTCTATGAATTTAGAGAAGGTCAAGAGATCCTTATGACCACCAAGGTGAATTCTTCAAGTCATAGGACCATATGATAAAATTTAATGAGTATCAAGGTTTATTGGTAATTTTTAGATACTTCATGAAGAATTAATGTGGACAACAAGTATTTTAATGCCTATAAAATATCTACTAGGCCAAAATTTAAAAAAAATGGGGATGATCATGGCCTCAACACCTTGTTTTAGAATTGCACCAAGTTTCTAGGGGTCTCTTGAAGTTGTGAATGAGTTGATTAAAAGTTTTAAAGATACAATATAGATCATTTAAATCAATAATATCCAAGGTTTCATGGATCTTCAAAAAAGATTATAGGATAAATATGAACTAGCTTCTCAACCTCCCTAAAAGGCTCTCACCTAAACTTTAAAGCTCATTTCTAGCAGTCCATGCTTCATCAACATGTCAATCACTACTAGGGGTTAATGTTAATTATCATTAATTGAATAATGAATGAATAATTCATTGGACAAGTGATCTTAGAAACATGTAACTCATTTTATGGAGTGGTGACCATGTAAAATTCAACCATAACTCCAAATATGCATAAGAGACCATTTTAGGTCAAATAGTCAACATGCATGAGAGGTGGATATGGGAAAGTTAAGGCCATTATCATAAAGAGATTCATGTTTTACAAGAGTGGAGTGGCCTTGAAGGACCAAACCATACATGTTAAAGCACTCAAAAAGATTAAAATAGCAAAAATGAAGTCTCTTCACCTCCACTACTATGCCAACCTCCATTGAAGATCTTCATGGGAGAGGCCTAATGCATTAGAATGGCTTAATAACCCTATTTCCACTTTTTATTCTCTTACATAAGCTGAATTATGATGTAACAATAGTATTTATGAGGGTTTTTAGTGCTCTTTTCTCCTCTCTTAGCTCATTTTCTTATATATAGAGTTATAAATGTCTTATTTCGAATCCCTCCTCTAGGGTATGATAAGACTATGCTCTTTTAAGGATGTGTAATGTTGGATTAAGCATTGACTATCAATAAAATATTATATTTTCCTCTCTTATATTATTATTTCCCTATGTATTTAATAATTTTAATTGTATTTTGTGGTTTTTAGTCTCTTTTGCTTAGTTTGAGATCAATTTTAGATGCACATTAGTCTCTTTTAGCTCATTTGTAAGGAAATTATAAAAACTACATCCCTTATGCAAGATGGTTTCTTCATCATACCTCTATTAAAATATGTTTGTGAGAATGTGTAGCTAAAATTAGTCTTTTACATTTCTTTCCTATGTTGTTAGAGTGAGTAAAGGAGATCACTAAACTTTGGTGCATTGCCTTTTTTGGTTTTAGCTTATCCTTCTCCCTTTTCCATGAACAAGAGTTGTAGTATTAGCAATAGATAGGTATTTTTAGCATATTTTTAGGCCTATAGATAATATTAAATTAGTTACATCTATTTTAGGAGGGATTTTTCCCTCTCTAGAGGTTCATCCCCAAAGATCCAAGGTCTCACACCTTGGGGATGATCCCAATGTTTCCATTGGATCATTTGATTGAATGAGAAAGTGCTAGATCCAAGTGACAACATTTTATGGCACTCTTGATGGGATAAGTTTCATATAATTTGAATAATCTAACTAAGGACCTGGTGTTATTATTAGAAAGTTAAATTAGAAATGAAGACACTTTGTAAGCACTTGGTGACTCCATACATTTCTGGTCTCAGATCGGTCCATAATTTTTATGCCAAAGGAGACAAGAGATTTAAAAAGAGGTACTAATTTTTTAATTTATTGAGTTATCATTTACTACTAGAAAAATAAGAACTACTTTATCAACATCTCCTAAAATAATGGGTAGAGGGTCTAAACAACCTTATCTAAGGATTTAATTTACACCCCCTTTTGGTAGATTCCCAAGGCCAAGAGAGAGGTTGAATCCTCTTCTTCACATGGAAACCCAAAGTAATCAATTGTTTGTTACATTTTATATAGGTATTCCTTTGTAACTTTATCATCATGATGATATCCCAACTTTATATCTTTAAATCATCCCATTTTTCACTAGTGAGGATGTTGCCACTCCCATAAAGCACACATAAGATGTTTCCAATATATGTTTAATTAATAATATCACTCATGAAAATGAGGAAGTAATAATTATTAATACATCATTAAAAATAATGGATCTTCAATGGTATTTAGGGATACATCCTAGTACAATTCACAACTGGGATGAGCTGGGAGAGAGACTTTACCAACAGTTTAAAGACAAGAATGACCATCTCTCTCATGGAATAAATTGCAACCATTAAGAGAGATCCTCATGAATACATGGTGTACTTAAAATTCAAATTTCATAAGAAATTGGATAGAATCCCACCCTTGGTGAATCCCAATCCTAATATTTCTTTCTTATAATACTTGACATCTTTGAACAATGATATTATTGTCATGATATAGTCTATGGGAGGCACAATGCTACTAGATGCATATGGTATTTCTGTAAGGGCTGAAAATAATTTGATTCAAATAGGTAAGATTACCTCTAGGCATCCAATGCCTTTATTTAATAAAATTCCACCAACACAACCCACTTTGGCATGCATTCTAGTAGCAACCATCCAATCAGCCCAACCTGTTACCCCTCCTAATGAGCTACATAAAGTGAAGACATTACTACAAAACTTTGGTAAGGAGATAGTGGCTTTAAATAGGCATCAATATCAACATATAATACCATAGAAACATTAAAATTAGCATTATTAGTCTCATAGGAAACCTTATCAAGGCAATCTATGAGATCAAGGCCAAATCACACATGTTAGGCCCTATAACAATCAAAATCCCAATGCTACTAGCACTTCAAAAGCCATTGTACATGTGAAAAATAAATTGGTTTAGGACTATGATTTTTTAATCCTTGAAATTATCCTCATAATCAGACTACATGTCCAAATAGAGTGCTCAACCAATTGCTGATGGTCCAAAGCATGTCACTCTCTCAAGGATAACCAAGTGAACTAGCTTCACAAGGAGAATTACATGAACTAGCTCAAGTGAAAGGTGAGTCAACTATTATGAATTGAAAAGAGGGTGACTTTTGTTCCATATATCATAATGAGGTTTTAAATAAATAAATCACTCTAGTATCCCACAATATAAGGTCAAAAAGAAGATCAATGGAGGAAGGGCCATCTTCCTCAATTTTTAAACACCTACTTTTCAAGTTCCTTATGAAGTTCCCAAGGAGAAAATAGTTGTTGGAACATATCAAATGTAATAAAATCAAGTTATTCAAAAGTAAACTCAACCTCAAATCAATTAGCATCAAAGAGAGGAGGCTATTTTTCCTACAATCTAATCAAAATGAGGGAAAATTCCCTTCAATATAGTTTATCAAATGAAGAGAGAAAACCTAAATGTCGCCATGTCAGAATCTCTCTCCATTCTTGCTCAAAGAGACTTGTTAAAAGAAGCATTAAATCATTTTGGTCACACAAAAATAGTAAGTATAGCAGTTTCTCCTACATACTTATGTCAACCAAGGGAAGGAGATATTGGTAATATTGGCAAACCACCCCCATTTTACATCTCCTTGATTATTGACAAACACATTTTACATAATTGTATGATTAATTTTAGTACAAGTAGTTCATGCATGCCTAAGTATGTAGTTGATATGACATGCCTAAGTATGTAGTTGATATGATAGGTTTATAGTACAATCCAGTCTCAAAAAGAGTTATCTATTTATATGGTAAAATATCAAAACCATTGTCATCATTAAGGATTTCAACCTTACCTTACATGTTTACCAAATCCTATCCATTTCCCAAGATGTTTCAGTCATAAACTTTCCTCCTTAATTTTCTCAATGTCTTTCTAGGGAATTTAATACAAATATGGGTGGGTATCTATCCTCTAATTGGTCCCAAATTTTTCTTATGAATAGGTATGGTACCAAAGGGACTCTCTAATTTAAGCCTATTTTTATAGACCACAGCAAACCATATTCTCCTAGCCCAATTTCCATGACTTAAACCATGTATGATCAAGAAGAGAGTGCATGAGGATACTACACATGTGGAGGAGGTTCCCAATATCTTACTTGATGAATGGGAAAATGGGTACATTGTTTTTTATCCATATGATCATGTGGAAGAGATTGGATTGGGTACATACTATATTTTTGAGGATGACACAATTCTACCAAACCTTGTCAAGTCTCAAGCTAAACTTAGAGGTGTGTGGCAGCTTTTTTTTATGGTTCTAAGAGCATAAATTGTATTGTATTTATCTCACCTTAAAATGATAAATAATTATTCTCATATAGACTATAATTGGTTGCACTAACAATGTTTCAGAGTATGAGGGATTGATCTAAGGCCTCTAGTTCACACAAAAAAGAGGAATAACATTACTTCAAGTTTTTGGTGATAATGAGCTAGTTATAAATCAGGTTAGAGGCCAAAATGTAGTTAAGAATAGACTATTTAAAACTTATAAGCATAGGGTATGGAATATCATTGAGGGATTTGATGCCTTCAACATTCAAGCTATACCAAAGACACACAATGTTGATGTTGATAGGATTACTAGCATGGGATCTTAATACAACATTCCTTATGATGTTATGAACGATTTAGAATAGCTTGTCAAGATGGTGGTTCTAGATAACAATGTTAGTTGGAAAGTGTTTGAAAATGATAAACAAATCATTAACTTTATAAAAGAACAAGTATAATTATCATCTAGGAATCAACATAAGCTTCAATAGCAATATGAGGATCATACTATTCAGCTAAAAGGTATCAATTTTCCTAAGGTCCTTGTCATTTATAAACATGTTCAACTTAGATGATCAGATAAAAGGTGAGAAAAATAATATAAAAATTAAGGATGAGAACTATGAACCAGTTGCTATATCTAATGGTAAGCTTTTAAAGGATGGTAAGGTATGTACAAAATCTAAAAAAGAGGATTTTATTGGTATTTTTAGAATTTATGATGACATATTTTATTGGATTTATCAAGACTTCAGAGGTTTTGATCCTAACTTGACCCAACGCACGATTGAGCTTAACCCAATGCAAAACTAGTTAGGCAAAAAAAAAAACCCATAAACCCCAATCTTGAACCTTTGATGAGAAAAGAGATAAATAAGCTTATAGAGGTGAATGCCATATTCCCTATCAAGCATTTCTCATGGGTGGCCAACATATTCCTAGTTAGAAATAAAAATGGGGAGATTATGTTTTATGTGGACTTTAAGGACTTGAATAGATCTTCCATTAAGGATTATTACCCTCTTCCTACTCTGAATCAAATTTTTCAAACTATATTAGGAGCTAAAAGGTTTTCACTCCTTGATGGTTATTCATGATATAACCAAATACTTTTGTAGGAATATGACCTGTATAAGATAGCTTTTACCACTAAATGGAGTGCTTTTGCTTACATGAAAATGCCTTTTGGGTTGATCAATGCTAGTGAAACCTTCCAAAGGGCCATGGATATGGAAGTTAAGGGCCTAATAAATGATATGATCTTGATATATTTAAATGAAATTAACTTTTTATCTAAGCATGCAACTGATCATTTGGATCATTTGAGGTAAGTCTCTAATAGGTGTAGAGAGTTTGGGGTGTCCTATAACCCAAAAAAATGTGTATTTGTTATCCATAAAGGCAATTTTTGGGGACATGTGGTTTCCAAATAAGGCCTTGAAATTGATCCAAAAAGGGTGGAAATAATATTGGATCTTTCACTTCCAAGTCATAAGAAGGATATCTAAAGCTTCTTGGGTAAGATCAATTTTGTTAGAAGATTCATTCCCAACTTTTCAACTTTGGTCAAACCTCTCACTATTATGCTCAATAAGAAATCTAAATTCAACTAGAAAAGAGAAGGTAAGGAAAACTTTTATTTAATCAAGAATGAAATTTATCAAGCCCTTACACTCATGAATCCATGCTATGATAAATATTTCATTATGTATGATCTTAGAGGAAATGAGATTATTCAACCATACTAGTAAAAGAGAACAATGATCCAATGGAGCATCCCATTGCATTCTTTAATCAATATCTTAAGGATTATGAGTTAAGATATCATTTTGTGTAAAAATAAGTACTTACTATCATAATATCTCTTTAAAAATTGAGACATATGCTCTCTAATAAAAAGATACGGTTGATGGTTTCACACTCAAGCATGAAAGAGTTCTTATTGAACAAGGATATAGGTGAAAAGAAATCTAGTTGGATAACTAAAGTAATGGAATATAGAATTGAAATTATTGACCCCTTAGGTTACCCTAGCCTATGAAAAGTTCATAAGGTAATACACATAAGGTTTCTATACCTTCACAATGATGGGCTCCTCAGAAGTAAGCTTACACATAGATGATTCGTGAAATTATACAAGTTTGGAAATCAATGCAAATTCATGTCTTAGCTAAGTATATATGTGAATATATAGGTATAGTCTTGTTTTTAACCCCATGAAAATATTTATACACCCTCATGTAGAATACATATTCAAACATGTGCACAAGTCATGTATGTAGGGTCCCTAAGCTTCAAGCAGTGAAAAGTAAGGAAATGCATATAACATAGACTATAATTGTGTATGCTTACATGATATTTATTTACATATGAAATATTATTCAAGGGGCTCATTAAGTCCAAGAAATGAGGTCCCACCTCTAAATGTATAAATTTGCATTTGTGCTTCCATTATTCACAGACCTTACTCTAGACTATGCATTGATCCTTGTAAAGGTTCACATCTCTCAAACCTATCTATAATTTTATATTTAAGTTATTAAACTTCCAAAATAAAGTCTCATGCATTCCTTCATTCATAACACCTGAAATATTAAATATGCATGGTAAGATGCGTAGGGCACAAATTCAAATTTGTAAGTGTGCACTCGAAGTATACATTTCCATGCACACTCCACCCTAGAGGGTTATCACACTCAAATGATGGATTCTCATGACTAAACATAGGTAATTACACCTATGAAATCATTATTCATAATCTGAATTCTATGTCATGCATCATCTCTTTTACAAACTTATAGCTCTTTAAGGACTCACGTGCACACCTTTGCATAACATATGTCCAAATCAAAGGCATGTGTGAAACCCAAATATACTTGATATTAAAATTAAGGCATGAATTCCCTCCCATATAGAATCTCCATATACAACTTGCACATAAATAATTGTACATGGTCTAGTGCACACATGGTACCCAAAGATAGGTGTGTGTGAGGTTTTCCTACTGCACATACTATTAGTGTAGGTTTTTATTTTTCCCTATTTATTAATTAGGGAAATTGTATTTTTGTGCATACATGGATTTTTCCTACATTTGTGGGATATGATAGCTTATATGGAGATGTGTGTCATAGATGTGTCATAGATGTCATACGAATGTCATAAGTAACTCCCTTGATGGGAGTTACCTCTATTCTTATCACCTTGTCACCACCTTTCATGGAGGAGTTACAGTCTATTCTTGGGGTGCCTTGACCACCTTTTGTAGAGGAGTTACTTACATGATCTCCTATATGTATTCTTCACTTTGGCCATCTCATGTTAATCAGATTTTGGTTTTCTCCATTTTGTCTTGTGCAATTTATCTTCTTCTATAATTTCAAATTGCTTTAGCATATATGTGGTGTGCACTTGCTTCATCTCATGTGATCACATCTCCATTGCATTCGCATTATCTAAATTATGGAAAAAACTATGATATGGTATCAGAGCACACCCAATAATCATGTGTCTAGTTATGCTATTAGTTTATTTTGAAATCAAGAGGAGTGGAGTTCTTTATTTTTTTATTTCTAGATCTGATCTAAAATTAAAAAAAACTTTCAATATCATTTCTTGTATCTTTTCCTTGGGATCCTTGGCCTTTGGGTGTCTTGTTTGTCTTCTCTTTAGTGTTTATAGGTGCAACAATAACTTCAGGTGCTGGTTTTGCAATGGTGGCATCCTTGCAGGCCTTTCGACAACCTTCTTTGCAACGGCTGGTTTAGCAGTTGGCTTGGCAACAACAGCCTGCTTGACTACACTTTTACACCTTATTTTGTTGCTTCAACTTGGGTGCCATTATTGTGAGCAGATGGAGGAGTAGCATCAGCCACGCCATCAGATAGCCATGCCAAGCAGTTGTATGGTGTCCAGCGTGCAGGTGTGTAGTGAGCAAAATCAGGACTGTCTTTTTTTGAAAATGATGCCTTATTCTGGTCTTATTCTACACACCAGACCTACTATGCATTGAAGTCTCTAGATTCATAAATTTTCTTTGCCCAGCAAATCAGAACTACGCCCTTTTTCTTGTTTGATAATTTGGGGGTTTATATTTAAACTTGTATCTTCGCCTGTCGAAGATGAAGGGTGAGGCTCGGGTTGGCAGGAGGCCAATTCCCCCTCACACAAACATCCTTTGGATTCCTCACTCCATTCTGAATCCAATGAGTGGTTGGAAGGCCAATTTCTCTCTCAAAATAGGCATTTTTTTAATGTTTTAGTGTTTTTTTACAAAAACACTAGTTTACGAGAAAAGTAGATCTTTAATATCTTGCAAGCAGTAGCTCGGATTTGGGTGCCATTTTTTTAAAAAGTTTTTTTAATCTAATTATCCACATCTTAGGCTTGTTATTTGTCAAAAAAACACTAGTTTATAAAGTGCCTAAAATTTGGGTCTCTTGGGATGCATTTTCGGTTGTGTCCGACATCCTGTGTACTTAAAATCTTGCACTAATTGCTCTAAGATGCATTCTCAACTGATCCCGATGTCTTTTGAGCATGTACTTGCATATTTGGGGGGGGGGCTCAACATTTTTTGGGGGTGTGATTGCTTTTCACAACTTGCAAATCTTTGCTTTCATTCTCCTTTTTGCATAATTTCACAACTTGCAATCAACACAACTTCACCTAAATTCAGCTTAAAATGGATTATTTTCAACTTAAACCCCTAACACCATTAAACTATCATGAATGGAAGGTTAAAATGTCAATCATTCTTAGAAGCAAAGGGTTGTATAGGATCACCATGGGTACTGAAGTAAATACCAACACTGATGCTAAAAAAGTCAAGTGGTACAACTGTAGTGATGAAGCCTATGAATTACTGAGCTTGTCCGTGTCTCCAGAACTTCTCTTCCATTTAGAAACCTCCAAGACTCCCAAAGACATATGGGACACCCTAGAAAACTTATTTTGGAAGCTTGATGAGATGAGAGGTCATGAGCTCGAAAACGAACTCATAAGTCTAAGTCCTAGCAACTTTGACACCCTACAAGACTTCTTCACTAAGTTTAAGGCCCTTAGATTACAATTGAAACAATGTGGGATAGAGAAGAAAGATGATCAACTCATCTTTTCTATTCTCACAAAGCTAGGTCCAAGCTATTCAGTCTTTGTCTCTACTTTCCATGCCACAAAAAGTGCCCTTGGCACTACATGGAAAATGCCTTCTTTAGATTCATTCATTGCCGACTTGACTAGGGAACAAGATAAGCTAATTCAAATGGTAACAATGAAGTCTACTCAACCCCAAGATTTGATAGCTGGAAATGGTAAGGATAAGACTTCAGCAAAGGAGAAGAAGAAAAAGAACAAGGACTAAGAGAAGAAGAAAGAAAACAACAATCCTACCAAAAATAACACTGAGTCATCCTCCTCCAATGTTAAACCTAAGAAGGAGAAGGTTAAGTGCACCTATTGTAAAAAGACAAGGCATGATGAACACAAATGCATGAAAAAACAAATAGATCACCTAACTCATCTTCTAGAGAAGCACAACATAGGTGTTCCCGAGTCCATCAAGCAGAATTCATCTACCCAAGATTCTACCAAGGCAAAAGGCAAGGGTAAGGAGAAACAAAAGGGCAAGGAACTTGTAGCTACAGCTACTTCTTCATCTTCATGGGTCATTGACTCAGGTGCTTCTCACCACATGGGCTCTTCCCTAGTTGATTTTTCATCTTTAGAGCCTTGTAGCATGACTTCAATTAGTTTGGATGATGACACATTAGTTTCTGTTGCAGGGAGAGGGTCAGTTGAAATGGAAGGAGGAACATTCAATAATGTTCTAAGTGTTCCTTCTCTTTTAACCAATCTCCTATCAGTGTACCAAATCACTCACATTGGTCAGGGCATGAGAGTTGAGTTTTCACCAAATTTAGTGGCTATCAGGGATTTACATAGTGATACTACAATGGCAGTGGGTAGGGCAGATCACCAAGCAAGGTTATACACCTTCTCACATTTTGCACCAGATTCTTCTCCAACAACATTGCTGACTCATTCAGATGGAGTTAGTAAACTATGGCATGAGTGGTTTGGCCACCTTAACTACCGCTACCTTGAACAACTTTGCAAAAATGACATGGTCATTGGTTTGCCTCGTGTCTAATTCTCAAAAGGACTTTGCGAGGGGTGTTCCCTTGGTAAGCATCTTAAAGCAAAATTTGACAAAGGTAAAGCTTGGAGGGCTTCACAACATTTGGAGTTAGTCCACAGTGATGTATTGGGACCCTTTCCCAAACCATCTTTCATAAGGGCCAAGTACATCCTCACTTTCATTGATGAATTCTCTAGGTACACTTGGATATATTTTATCAAACAAAAGTCTAAAGTGTTTGAAAATTTTCTAGACTTCAAGGCTCTTGTTGAGAAATAGAGTGAGAAATCCATCAAGGTTATTCAAACTAATAATGGAGGGGAGTATGTCAGCAATAGATTTGAGTAGTTTTTCACCACAGAGGGGATTGATTTATGGTGCACAATCACTTATAGTCCTTCACAGAATGGAGTTGCAGAATGCAAAAATAGGTTCTTGAAAGATATGGGTAGCTGTATGATTCACTCCAAATCCTTAGCACCATAGTACTGGGCCGAAGCCATCATTGTGCTTGCTACATTCAAAATAGGGTTCCTCACAAAGCTTTGAAAGGGATAACACCCTTTGAAGCTTGGCATAAAAGGAAACATGATGTTGAGCACCTTAGGGTTTTCAGATCTCTAGCCATGGCCCACATTCTGAAGAAGAAATGCAAAGCTATGGAACGTCAGTTCAAGCCTTACATCTTTGTACGATATCTGGATGGTATTAAGGGGTATCACCTTCTAGATCTAGTCACTCATGAGTTGTTCATCGAGAGAAGTGTCCATTTTTAGGAGAGTCCTAGAGAATCAACACTTGACACTTCTTCTCCCTCATCGAATCTACTTCTTCATGATGATTCCTCATCAAATTCAGAACATCCACAGTAGGTTCTTGAGCTAGAGACATCTTCTTCTTCAAGTTTAGATAGCAAGGATAGTGATGCAGAGTCATCCACCTCTAGTCAATTAGAGGATGAGGAGTTAGCACCTGACTCACCCACTTCTAGGCCACTTTGGGCCAGACAGACACTTGAGAGTGCTGGCACTTGGGTAGGAGATCCTGTAGATGATAGATGTACTAGGGGGATTTTCAGAGAGATCCACATGCCTTCTTTGCTTCAGTTTCAGATCCATAGACTTTTTGAGAGGCATTGGGGGTACCTGAGTGGGATAATGCTATGGAAGAAGAATATTATTCCTTAATCAAAAATCACACTTGGGACTTGACTTCACTTCCTAAGGGAAGAAAGATGGTTTGATGTAGGTGGATATATCGGACCAAGTTTACAACTGATGGGTCAGTTGATAAGTATAAGGCGTGATTGGTTGCTAAGGGTTTCTCACAAGTGATAGGCATTGACTACTCAGAGACCTTTGCACCTATTGCAAAGATGACTTCTAACCAACTCACCTTGGCTATTGCCATAGCACATGGTTGGGATGTGCACCAGATGCATGTGAAGAGTGCCTTTCTTCATAGAGACCTAGAGGAGGAGATCTACATGGAGCAGCCACTAGGATTTGTTTAGGATTCTTCCTTAGTATGCAGACTTAGGAAATATATCTATGGCCTCAAACAGGCCCCTTAAGCTTGGTATGCCAAGATGGATTCCTTCCTTCTCACAGCGGGTTTCACTAGGTGCCATTCTGAACCTAATGTCTACTTCTTATGGTAGGATGATTCACTCCTAATTTTAGTTATATATGTTGATGACCTTTTGATCACCAGGAGTTCTTCATCGACTATTGCAGTGGTGAAGGCATCTCTCCAGGATATATTTGACATGACAGACTTGGGTTTGTTGCACTACTTCCTTGGCATCGAGATCTCATAGTCAAATTCAGGGATTTCTCTTACACAGCCTAAGTATGCTCTTGATTTATTGGCTTAGTTTCACATGGCTAATTGCAAGCCATCTCTAGCTCCCTTTCTATCAGGAGTCAAGCTTGAGGCTGACTGTTCTTCACCATTAGTTGATGCCACTTGATATTGAAAACTTGTTGGTAGTCTCATCTACTTGACTCACACTAGGCTTGACATATCATATATAGTGGGACTTGTCTACGAATTTATGTAGGAACCATATGAGCTACATTGGAAAGTAGCTAAGAAGATCTTGCATTACATACAAAGTTCACATAGATACGAGATTCATTACAGATTTGGCATAGAGGTTGACTTGGTTGGATATACAGATTCAGACTAGGCTGGTGATTCACAAACTTGCAAGTCCACTTCTGGTTACAGTTTCTCTCTAGGTTCTGGTCCTATCAGTTGGTCTAGCAAGAAGCAAAATGCTATTGCCATATCATCCACAGAGGTAGAGTATAGGGGAGCTGTTAATGTAGCTACTAAGTCTATTTGGCTTCAGGGGATTCTTTCTGAGTTTGGCATTCCTATCAAGTAGCCCACCATCATTTATTGTGACAACTAGAGTACCATTCAAATTTGTAGGAATCTAGTTCATCACCAGCAGACCAAGCACATAAAGATTCACATACATTTAATTTAGGAGCTTATTCATAGTTATGTCATTGACTTGATATTTTTCCAGTCATCAGAGCAGGTTGCAGACATCTTCACCAAACCTTTCACTGGGAGCAAGTTCATTCATCTATGAGCTCTTCTTGGAGTGTGGTCTACATCTGCAGCAACATCATCTTTAAGGGGGGCCTTCTAGCCTCTTCCTTTCTTTTGTCTCTCTTTTTGGGGGGTGGGGGGGAGTTTTTTCCTATGGGTTTTCTCCTTTTCTCTATCTTATGGGAGATTGCATTTGTACATGGGTACCTCTTTAGGCCTAGTTGTCGGGACCTATTTTATTTTTTCCACGGTACCCACCTAAGCTACACTTATGGGGGGGTATTGGTGTAGGTTTTTATTTTTCCATATTTATTAATTATGGAAATTGTATTTTTGTGTAGACATGGATTTTTCATACATTTGTGGGATAGGCTAGCTTATGTGGAGATGTGTGTCATAGATGTGTCATAGGTGTCATAACAATGTCATAAGTAACTCCCTTGATGGGAGTTACTTCTCTATTCTTAGCACCTTGTCTCCACCTTTCATGGAGGAGTTACAGTCTATTCTTCGGGTGCCTTGACCACATTTTGTGGAGGAGTTACTTAAGTGCTCTCCTATATGTATTCTTCACTTTGGCCATCTCATGTTAATCAGATTTTGGTTTTCTCTATTTTGTCTTGTACAATTTATCTTCTTGTATAATTTTAAATTGCTTTAGCATCTATGTGGTGTGCACTTACTTAATCTCATGTGATCATGTCTCCATTGCATTCGCTTTATCTATATTTTGGCAACAAATCCAATACATACATACATGGCAAGATGCAAGCAAGGATTACATAGATTCCACAGCAAGTGAATCTAGGTGGATTTCTAGGTATAATCCATGAATAAAGGTGGTATTTGAGCCCTACTAGATATTGATAAAACTAAACCCAAGTAGGATTAGTAGGTGTAGCTATTAGAGCATGCACACACATATCCTCTAATTGCAAAATCATATATTTCATCCTTGATACACACACTAGTTGCTAAAAGATCCAAGAGTGGCATTCCAATTACTTCCATGATCAAATTCTTGGACCTAAATTGAATGAGCATGGCCTATAAAAATTATCGCAAAGACTTTGGTGTTCTTAATTGGTCTTGGACTTTGGGCATCATTTTTGAATTCAAATTCCTATCTACCACCTCCAATAGTGAATTCATTATGCTTATCCTTGACTAGTGCTATAAAATCCTTGATTTTTATTGTAAAAGGGTTGATATTTTATAGGTATTATAACACTATCATAATTTTCCCTCATAGATCCCCCTCCTAGAATAACAAAGTTTTACTCATTTGAGTTTTTAATATTGCTTTAGACTTTCAATTAATAAGAACTAATTTACTTTTCTTCATACTTTGCATTGTTTGTGCATTCATTATTATTGATCCTTGTCTATAGATGTTTATTCCTCTCATTTTCACCCTCATATCTCACCTCTATGAAGAATCATAAGTATCTATAGGTCACATGATGTGTATACATGGGTTTACATAGGCATTATCTATGGACTATTTTAAAGCCCTCCTAATGCTGTACTATATTCCCTTACCTTCATGTGAAACACTTATGTAGTGCACCTAGTTTGAATATTATGTATCTAGTCTATTATTTTTATTATTTTGTTAATAAGGTGAGTTATTCAATCCTTTCTTGGTGCATCATCTTTTACATTCCAGCAACCCTTTTACCTTTTCTCTCCTTTTTCCTCTTTATCAAATGTAGGTTTAGTGCTACTAGTAGATTTCATTATACTCTTTGTAGGTCTACACATAGGTCATAAACTAGGTGCATTTAGAATATAAGGAAGACAACCTACTCTAGATATTCATCCCAAGGAGCACAAGATTCCTACACCTTGGGGGACATTCCCATTATTAAATGAGACACTAAATAGTTGTCCAGCATATAAGTCCAAAGTGATAGGTGTAGAAGTGACACATGTCAGCATGCTTGAGGGCCTTTCATATATAGGTGTATGTTTTGAGTCATAATAGTTTTTAGCATGCCTAGTGGGATAAAGTTTAAAATTTAGTTGAGAGATTGGTGCTTCAAAGATTCAAGTTTTGAAGACACTCTATAAAGTACTTGATGACTCTAAATGTCACATCTACTAGTTCAAGTAGCTCGAGTGCCCAAAATTATGTTTTACCCCCCATTCCATGATAATGCCATTGTTACACCCTCCTTTTATCCATATCAGGTTGAAAATTCCCTTAGTTTCACCTAAAATTGGCTTGGACTAGCAAGATATTGGCCTTCCCATAGTTTTTGCCTCCCTCCCACCCTAGTTCACACCCTACGGCAAGCCGCTCATGCTTTTAACTAGATTTTCAAGAGATATGTTACTCCTAATCAACATTACTACCCTTCTAACCAACCCCAACAAAGCATCAATGACATTGTATTGAACTTCAGCTAGCAGATGAGGGAGGTTGACAAGGAGCTTGAATATAATAATTAGTTGGAGGAGTTTACTTACCAAACTTACATCCACTAATAGGATATGAAAGAAAAAAAGGGTATGAAAAGGAATGCTTGGCTAGATAAATCATAATTAAGGAAGAGTAGATACATAAACTACTCAATAAAACCCCAAGAAGTCCCTTTTATCCCCAATTTTAATAAAGCTTCTCTTATAAACATAGACCAACATATGAAGAGGAAATCTTTCACATTCAAATCCCTAGCTTCAGGTAGGATAAGCCATTTGAAATCTCAAGTAGCCCTCATAGTTTTAAAATCCCAAGTTTAAAAGGTTACCCTTATATGAAGAATCATGTGCCTATTCTAGCTCAAAAGCCTATTGTTCTTCAAAATCTAAAGACTCAATCATGGCAGCCTTATTGGACTCAACATTTTGATTTTAAGATGCCCAACCTAGTTATGGTTATTCATTATTCACCAATTGAAACCTCTTACCCTCCGACCATATCCCTTTTCAAAGGAGGCTCGATTATATAGGGAATAAATAGTGATCATTAAGACAAAGAGGAGAGTACTTAAAGTGGGAGTGAGGAAGAGATAATTATTGGCAACCCTCTTTGCACTATTAAACTAGAAGGATCAGATTTTCTACAAGATGAGGATGAAGATGAAGAGTTCAAGGAAGAGAAAGAGAAAGAGGATACCAATGTTTTTGAGGAACCACCACCTTGTGTGATGGAAGAGGACATTCAAAGTGAGTAGTACTTTCAAGAGGAGTATGTGCTTAAAGAAGAAGGCCCTGATTAGTTTGGGATCAACTTTTAATCATAATCATAATCACAAGAATAAGGAACCCATCAAGAGATGGTTATACCAGTTGGAGAGACTTTTAACTACCCATTTGATGATTAAGGGGATACTACAATTTTGGCCTAGGAAACCATGTGGAAGGATCAATCTCAACCATCAATTATCTATGAAATGAGAAGCCTATAGGCTTGTAACAACACTTTAATGAGTTGGTTTAAGAGTTTGAAGTCCAAATCAAAACAACAGCTCCTAAGACACAGGGCAAAGTCATTAAGGGAGTTTCTACTTCACATAGAATTCCATGGAGCCTTCCTGAGGATGTTTTGAAGGTATGAGATTAGCCTAGGATTGAGGTTGTAATTGGATAAAAGAATTATATTGAGCCACTTAGTATTGAGGACATGTATAATGATTTGAGAATGAAATTGGACACAGATGAGAATGAAGTCACAATAATAGAATAAGTACATCTCAATGGTCAAGTGCACATGGGAAATCAATAGGGGTAGTTCTTTGAGTTAATGCATTTCCCTAGAATTAGGGATGAACATTTAGAGTTTTAGAAGGATCATCATGAGAAAAAATCATAGTTGGGCATGTTGATATTCATAAGGGTCTGGATCAGTTTTAAAGACATTTGTCACCTAGGTGAGAAGCTTATGCACTATTGGTTGGAGCCATTCATCAAAAGAGATCTCAGGTAGACCATCCTCCTTGAACATCATTTAAAAATAATTGAAGTGTACACCATCCATTTAAAACAAGTGCATATTAACTTTCAACCATCATACATCAACACACTTTCACATAAGGAAAGAAATATATGAGGATTTTGTTTTGACCTAGGCAGACTACGCCCACTTCTTTTACTTTATACATAGTAGATTAGATAATTTTCATTTTCCTAAGCACCTATGCACATATGTATATAGTTTTATTTTAGGTTCTTTTTTCCTTTTACCTAAGTGATTTTGCACATTTTTTATTCCTTATTTTCTCTATTTGTTGTGAGGTAGGTCCAATTCTTCCATAATAGGCCAATAATTTATCAAGCAGGTAAAGAAAATTGGAGCATGTAGTAAAAGAAGTACATAGAGGTGAGTACATGAATCCAAGGCAAGATTATTATGTGTGAAATAATCACACTTTAAAAATAGATATATCTTCCAATCTTTAATAACTTTATACCCAATGGATCACTTCAAAGGCTATTAGGTTCCCACTTAACTGGCAAATAGCTTATAGAGGTTACCAAAAGTGTTTACCCTTTAGGTCACCTTAGCCTACATAGAATTCATAAGGTGATACAGAAAAGGTTTGCATACCTATACAGTGATGAGTTCCTCAAAAGTAAGCTTGCACATAGATGGTTTGTGCAAGCACCCAAGGTTAATAATTGACACAAATATATGCCTCATCCAAGTACATATGCACACCTATAGATAGAACCTTGTTATGCACCTCACACAAATATTTTCACACCCTTGTGCATAATGTATATTTACATTCATGTACAAGTCATGTGCATAGGGTCCACAAGTTTTAATAAGTGGTAAGGAAGTGTGTAGAATATAGACTTTAATTGTGTACACTCACATGAGATTTTCGTTTTGCCTACATGTTATTCTTCGGGGGACTTCTTAAGTCCAAGAAATGAATTCCCATGCTCAAATGCATAAATTTGCATTTGTGTTTCCATTATTCATAGACTATATTCTAGATTTCATATTAATACCTATGAAGGTTCATGGCTCTCAAACATCTATTTAATATTAAACTTCAGTGACTGGCCTTTCATAGTAAAGTCATGTGTATGCCTTCACACAAAACACCTAGAATATTGAATGTGTATAAGTAAGATACATAGGGCACATATTCAAATTTTCAAGTATGCAATCTAGGTATAGATATTCTTGTGCACTCCACTCTAAGAGGGTTATCACACTCAAATGATGAAATTTCATGCCTAAATTTAGGTAATTACACCCACAACTTCATTATTCATAGGTTTAAGTCTAATTCATGTGCCATTTGTTTCAAAAACTTATAACTCCTAAGGGACTCCCACACATAGCTTTGTGTAGTGGATATCCAAATCAAAGGCATGTGTGCAGCCTAACATGCACTTGATCTTTAAGTAAAGGTGCATATTCCCTCCCATATATACTCTTCATGTATAAATTGTATAGAACTTAGTGTGCATAATATATTTCATGCATGGTCCAAAAATATAAGTGTGTATGAAGTTTTCCTACCATGCATGTAGAGATGACATGGAAATATCCAAGCAAGGCTTGTGTAGATTCCATGCCAAATGAGTCCAAGTGGGTTTATAGGTGGAATCCATGAACAAAGGTGGTATTTGATCCCAATTGGATGTTGAGGTAATTGAAGCCAATTATAAATGAATGTAGGGGTGGTTATCATAGCATACACACATGTCTCCTCCATCTACAAAAGTTTATATTCCATTATTGATACATGTTAGCCACTAAACTATCCAAGATTGACCTTCTAACTAATTCCATGATCAAATTGTCAAACCTATATTGAATTATCATGGCCTATAATATTTATTGTGAATAATTTGGTGCTCTTGATCAGCCTTGGGCTTTGGGCACTATTTTCAAATTCAATTTCCTATCTACCACCTCCAATAGTGAATTAATTATCCAGAGCCTTGCCTAATGATATATAACCCTTGATTTTTTTTATAAAAGGGTATCATTTTTTAGGTATCATAATATTTATATAATTTTATCTCCAATATCTCTTTCTTGGTATAAAAAATCTCTACTCATTTAAGTTTGTAATATTTCCTTAGACCTTGAGATTAATAATAACAAATTTAATTTTCCTCATGCTTTGTGTTCTGTGTGCATTCATGGTTGTTGATCCTTGTATATGGATGTTTCTCCCTCTCATTTCCATCTTCCCTTCATACATATGCATATAAATAGAAGTCTCATCAAGTTTCATTTCATGTATACATAGGTCTACATAGGCATTATCTATGGACTATTTGTTTCCCCTGCTAATGATTACTATGTTCACTTACCTCTATGCAAAACACATATGAAATGTGCCTAATTTGAAATTTATGTATTTAGTCTATTAGTTTTAATGTGTAATTAATAAGGTAAGGTGCTTTCTCTAATCTTAGTGCATCACCTTTTACATTCTAACAACCCTCTTACCCTTTCTCTCCCTTTTCCCTTTTTTAAATTTAGGTTTAGCACTAATGGTAAATTTCACTCTTCTCTTTGTAGGTTTGTGTGATTGTCTAAAATCATGTGCATTTAGAATATAAATAAGTTAGAATACTTTATAGGCTCATCCTAAGGATTGAAATATCCCCACACCTTGGTGGACTATCCCATTTTTACAAAAATACACTGAATCACTCTCTGGGATGCAAGTCTAAGGCACTAGGTGTGAAAGTGCCATGCACTAGCATGCATGAGGGACTTTCATATATGGGTACACATTTTTATTGATAACAAACATCAAGGTTACCAATATTATAATAAGAAAATGAATATGTGAGAAGCTAGTAGTAGCTCTAGAGGTTGATAATGGGGCATTCCTAGTGTTACAATAAGGTCAATAAGCTAATCATGAGGTTACTAGTATATGGACTAGAGACATGGCTAACTTCTTGAAAACTAGTGAGTATCTGCATGTCCTCAACAAGGATTGAATAAGATATTTTATAATTCAATAAATTCCATACATAATTATTGATGGTGTATTATTTAGAAAAGACATCAATGGGGTTCTTTTGAGATGCATAGAGTCTAACCAAGTGGCTAAAGTGCTAGAGAGTTTCATAATCAGCCATTAAAATGCCATTTCTCTCCTAAGACTATTTTTATTAATATTATGAAGGTTGGTTACTATTTTCCTAATATATTTAGAGTTTCACATACATGGATAAAAATAAACAAGAAGTTTGCCTTCTTTATAGGTAAACAAAAGCTAGTGACCCTCCCTCTCCACTTAATCTAGGTAGAGAAGTCAGTCATTTAATAGATATTGGACTTCATTGGGATGATTAAACCACCTTAAAGTTTTGGTCACAAGTGGGTCTTAAATGCTACAGATTAATTAACAAGGTAGATAGAAGTAGTGGCACTTAGAGGTGAAAATGAGACCTATGTATTAGACTTCTATGAAGGTATTGTTACTCAATTTGGTGTTTTAGCTAATATCATGTATGATAATGCTATAAATTTTTTTGGACCAAGACCAATTAATGGGTAGTCAAGTATGGCATCTATTTGAGCACTGATTCCAACTATTACCCTCAAGGTAATGGCTTTGTAGAATATACAAACAAGAACCTAATGAAGATTATCAAAAGAACCATGGAAGAGAACCAAAGAGCTTGGCATACTAAGTTGAAGAGAGTATTGTGGGATGATAGGATAAAACCTAAGAGGGCTATTGATAACTCCCATTTCATGATAGTTTATGGGAGATAAGTAAGGCTACCTTTATCACTTTTGATTCTAGCTTTATATCTCACTCAACAACTAGAATTGATGGTGAATAGTGTTATGTCAATGAGATTAACATAATTTATGGAGTTGGAGGAGACTAAGAACCATGTGATGCATAGCATGAAGCTTCATCAAGCCCAAACAAAGAGGAAATTTGATAGGAAAGCTGATGATAGATGTTTCAACAAAGATGATCTAGTGTTGAAGTGGGATGAGGATAGAGCAAAGGTTGGGAAACATACAAAGTTTGATGCCAAATGGAGTGGCCCTATATCATAACCAACTATAAGATAACCAATGTTTTTCATCATTTTAAGATGAATAGAGAGGATCCACCTATCTCAGTTAATGGAATCCATCTTAAGAATTTTTCTTGAGGTCATTTTTAGACATTATACATAGTAGGTTATATGTTTTCATTGTTGGGGATCAACCAACAATATGATTACACTTATGAAAGCAATAAACCATAGAATTAAATTAGATAGATAAGTAACTAGAATCAGATAATAGCAAAGAACAAGAGATACAAGAAACCACCTTGAAAACTTGTATTAAACTCTTTACAAAAAGAATACAATTGAAGAAACTTCTTTCTTCCACACCTCTCTCAGATGCACAAGATCTCTCTCTAGATCTCTATCCCTTAAGAGCTCTCTCTCTCAAGTACAATCAACTCTAACAACCTGGATTGATACAACTCTGTACTATTCTTCAACATTCACATACAATGAACTACTACAATAATCACACTAAGCTAAGAAGATCTAATTCTACATATAGAATTAGGAAACTTGAGCATGCACTTACAACCAACAGTTAAGCCTCTTGAACAAGGGCTCTAAAAACAATCTTACTAATAATAGAAACACGAACTTAAGACTAAGACTTAAACTCATCATGCAAACACTCGCTTCTGTCCTCGGAAATAGCATTCTGGATGCACAGGTAACTGACGCCAGTTCCTGCCTACTTGCCTGTGACCGACGTCGGCTGATCCTCTACTGACGCCGGCGTCTCTTCAACTACACCGGACCGATGTCGGTCGCTCCTAACCGACGCCGATGACTGTGTAAACCTGCAACTTTGGTAATGTGCTCATATGTGAAGCTTTTAGGCTCCACACCTTAACATTCATTTCTCCAAGTGTTTTTTCACATTATTTGTTGAGTAGTGTAGTATTTTCTCATTCCTCTAAGTGCTTTTTCATGGTTTTTATTGTTTCTTGCTCCTTTATTATGTGTTTTTTAGGTAATTTTTAGTTCTTTTAAGGTTTTTCTATCATGTTAGATCCATTATATGACTAGTAAATATGTAGAGGGGAGATTAGTATTATGTTAGTACAAAAGAAAATCAAATAAAAACACTAAAAATCTTACACCTATAGCTTAGATACTCAAAGAACTAGTGAAATACACAAGTAAATAACAAATCAAAGTAAAACAAAAACTTATACCTTTCCTTAGATAAAGTGATATGTGTTGGGAATGATATTGATGTGCTTGGTTTTGTGATTAATAATTCTTTATCAATGGATCTCCTTGTACTAGCTCTCCTTGGAAATCTTAGCTTGGATTTGGCTTGGGTTGGGTTGGAAAATGGGCATGGTAACTTTAATATAAGATAAATTTTAGGTAAATCCTACATTGTAACATTAAACAATAAAGCTTTTTTATCAATGGGTGAGGCCTTGTATTTATAGTTCTAAAACTAACTCTAACCCAAGTGTAGTTAGGTTAGAGTTAATTATGGTTGAGTTTGAAATAACCTTTACTTAAGTTAAGGAGGGGTCATGCATTTAATATTTGGGATAGATATCCTATTTATTAGGCATGGCTCTCCATTCTATAATTTATGTCATTTAGGGAGATATTTCCAATTCCTTGACTTTGAGGATGATGACATCATTTTTATCTAATTTTATTTCCAAAATTTATTCTTACTAATTGCACATGGAAATTTAACTCAATAATTTTATTTTATTTAATTAATTAATTTATTCTT
Source organism: Torreya grandis (assembly GCA_037957365.1). Taxonomy (NCBI): domain Eukaryota; kingdom Viridiplantae; phylum Streptophyta; class Pinopsida; order Cupressales; family Taxaceae; genus Torreya; species Torreya grandis. The sequence goes on from JARHVA010000551.1 coordinate 3,296,936, forward strand.
CTTAGTATTTTTTCATTTTAATAATTATTCAAGTCCCCTACTTAATGAGTCTAAAGGCCAACCTGTCACATTGTTAGGTCACAAGTTAACTAGAGATGAATCCGTGAGAGGTTATTATTACATATAGGGTAATACCTTAAATATAAATGTCTTGATATTATTATAAGAACTAATTTTTTATGTACAAATGAAATTGAGACATTCAATGATTCTTAGGCTTAATTTGTACTATTTGGTAGAAATCAATCTAAAGTCTGACTGGATGGAAACTAGTTGTGGCCAAATAGGGTGTCTATAATTTCAAGGTTGGTCTAGCATGTTACATCCATGGTTATAACTTTAAAATTGATTTGTATAAAATCTTATATGACTCCATTCCCAATGGATTTTTAATTTGATTGGTCTAGGTGTTTAAGAAATTAAGCACACATCATAAGGTGCCAGAATATTGGCTATTCTAGCCACCCTTTGTCTCTTGACACCTAATTTGCATAAGGATGGATCATTTTCTACCAGAACCAGCTGATTATATCCCTTTAAAACACCTTCATGATCACTGTGTTACCCTAATAACAAGTATGTTTATATCATTGATGATTACTTAAGCCTTTTGCTTCATTAGATATGGCCTAATAATCATTTGTTGAGATTATGGTTTGCATTAGACTTATAAGAGACCTATTTGAGGACTTCTCAATGAAAAATGTGTCTAAGGTCTTGTTAAGGTCATGTTAACCTTATTATGCCTCATTTCATGTCTAAGACCATTTAGGTTTCTCCCTAATGCAAGGTCTTGTTAGAGGAGCTAATAGGTCAATTTGAAGGTCATGATGGTTTAATGAAAGCCTCTTTGATAGATAGAGACATGAAGATGATTTTTATATATAAGATTTATTAAAATAATCCAAAACTCATTTATAAATGTCATACTATTATTGTATAATCATATTCAAGTGATTCTTAATATGAAATAAAGTAAAAGGTCCTAAAAAGTGTTTATAAGTCCATAAAGGGTCAAGATGTATTTGTTTCATTCATTAGAGTCATTCTACAGGGGATTAAACATTTTACAAGGTCTCATAAAGTAATTTTGTTATTTGAGGACCCTTCATAAACCCTCCAATCCATATAAATTCTAAAATAATGTGTTGGACTCAATTGTCTCCCTTCATTTTTGTCTCTTAGTGGCATTCAATTTTCTCAACATGAGGATAGTGTACCAGACCATCACCAAATTATTATTCATCTTCAATCATGTTTAAGGAAGTTTTAAGTATTCTAAGAGTAGTTTTCAAGTCTATTGAAGAAACCCTCAAGCCTAAATCACCAAATTTAAAAGCTTCCTCATGATTTCAAACCCCTTCAAGTCCTAAAGCTTTAAAATGTGACATTACAGTAAAATTTTTTGGTTTCCTAAGTAGGGATAATTTTAATAATGGACCCCTAAATACTCACTATAAAATCATGGTGAATCCTATATTTCAGGTATAATTTCATTAGTGAATCTTTGGAAAAATTGTCATGCCGATATAAATTGATTGATGATTTATATTAGCTCTTTCAAAATACTCATAAATAGTTGTAAGTGTCATATTCAAATAAATAATATTGGAAAAAAATATCCTCAAACATATTCATAGGGTAAATATGCTTGATATAGAATAATGTTTATGATCAATGAATACCCTAAGTTTTTCATAATTGTTATTTTGCTTTGCCCTATGAAATTGGGAGAATTCCATCCATTTTAAACACTTTCCTAAATGAATAAATACAATAAATGAATACATGAGAGACAACACAAAGAATTTTCCAAGGTAATTTTTCAAATTAAAATTTATGGCATAATATCATATTATTAACCTATTCTAGAGGAAGACTCATCAGGGGATCTAGAGTTGATATGTTGCCAACCCTATGAATAAAGAAGTGAAATCATTTTAGAAAAGATTATTTATTAATCATACTTTGGGGTATGTGATAAATATCCACCATAACTTGTTCTAATGAGAATTATATAAGATATGAATGAACTAGCTATCTCTTTTAGTAGAATTGTCCCTAACGGGATGTCATGGTTAAAATTATGTTAGGTGTTTCTAGTTTTAATCATGGAATCAAATGATAGGTCATATTTAACATAAATACTCATATTTAAATAAAATAATTAATTATTGATTATAAATAAATCCAAAATTCAAGGTAAAACCAAATTTACATATAATATTAAATAAACTAGTCAATTCCATGTCATTAGGTAATCATAATGTAAGTTAAAGAATATCCTTGAGAAACCCAATCAAGGAAAAAGACATATAGATATGATACACAATCACATCCATGAAACCAACACTGATGGAGATCATCAATCCCCTTTATTTAATAATGTCAATTTAGGGTTGGTGTTCGAAGGCAATATGCAATAGGAAAAAGAGATCTCTAAAAAATGGTCCCTTATACCACACTCCACATGTAAAAAATTTTAAAAGCACTCTTACATAAACTAAATCACAAATTCATGAAATTAAATCAAACTTATAGAAAATTAAATTATTGAATTGAAAAGAAATGATAAATAAATAAAACACCAAAAGGTTCATAACAAATTATAAAAAAGAATAGTTATAAACATAAAGAAATAAAATAATAATTTACAACAAAATGATAATTATAGAATTAAAAAACAAATAAAATTACATTGATCCATCTTCCTTGGAATGAGTGGAAAAATCATTTCTTAAAAGAAAATTTATTTAAAACACAAACTTTATAATAGATTACTCATAATGATGAAGAGAAAAGTATAATGATTGATTACATTTGGATGTGGGAGGTTACATTTATAATCTCATACTTCCAACCAACACAAAATTTAGGAGTAACAACATAGATATTCTAGTATATCTCAATCTCCACAAAATATGAAGATATCTATTTATTGAAATGAAAGTATACAAATCTATATTTAGATACAATCTATGAATGGAAAGTCTATATATAGAAATACTCTAAATGAAAAAAAAACTTGTGATAGCTAGAAATGATATTGGTCATTTTAAAATAGACCAATAATAATTATAATACATTAAAATTATTTACAAATGATTTTGTGGTGTTTCTATCATAATCCGTATCAATTTTGTCAAAGTCTATAGCAGTTTTATGAAAGTTTGTAGCTCGCATGTGGAAGTCCATAGCTCACCTGTACAAGTTTGTATCTCACCTATGGAAGTTTGTATCTCACCTATGGAAGTTCTTATCTCACATGTATAAGTTTTTATCTCTCATATGTAAGTCCCTAAATCACTTATAGAAGTCTATATATCACCTATGGAAGTCCGTAGTTGTAGAATAGGTGAATCCGTAGCTACTAGGCAAGTACATAATTATAAATTAGGTGAGTCTGTAACTACTAATCAAGTTTTTATCTTGGAAAAAATGTTATATCTTGTTTAGGAGCTACTTTACAAGACTATGAAACTACTCCAATGTTGTTCTTGAAATGGTTACTCTTCATACTCCATCTTTTCTAACTTAGTATGGACTACATATGCACATATTGACATCATTTTCTCAATAATCATTATAAATAACTAACAAATAGATAATAATAAATTCTAAATAAATAACAAGGATATATACTTTATATTTTATTCTAAATAAACTATAAATTTAAAAACTACATTTAGATCCATTTCATATGCAAGAAAGAATGATGTTATTTCATGGATATAATGAGCCATTTTTTGGGCTCATCATCTCCCCCACACCTAATATCATGCATATCTTGATCCATGCCACTATTTTTATCTAAAAATTATTCATGAGATACATATGTATGAGTTATATTTATTTTCTCATATTTCGAATGGGCTTCATTCTTCAAGGATATGTTCTTATGTGGAGGTTTTCCTACTATCCTTAGTTTATTTTTAACATAGTTTATTGTGTAGAATTCTCATATATATATATATATATATATATATATATATATATATATATATATATATATATATATAATTGAGAGCAGGTTCTTGTGTTGATAATCTCCTATTATACCGACATATATTTGTTTTGACCATAAAGTAACTTTTAACATAATGACATAAAATATGAAGTAAATCTTGTTGCCTAATTTTTTTACAAAATAGTTTTAAAAACTATATGCCTTTATCAAAGTAAAAATATATTTTCATAAGCTCAATTCTTTATTTCCTAAGGCTATTCTCCCCACACCTAATGTCATACATGTCTTCATAAGAATGAAGTGTGAGAATATTGCACATATCATATGTTAGCTTGTTTTCCTTTTTTTCCATACCAAAACTTTTGTAAGGAATTAAAAATTTGATATTCATGTAATAAAAAAATTTAAAAGTAAATTTAAATATAAAATAATAAGTAAAATACCTTGGCATAACTTCAGTATTCATTGCCTCTTGCATGATAGCTAAAGTAAAAAAATATTGAGAAAAGTGTTGAGAAAATTGTAGTCCTATTATACTAAGAAATAAGAGAACAAAAGTAAGAAACCATGTAATTTATTTTTAGAGTGAAAAAATCACATGAATCACTCCATTTGATATTTTTTTCTGCCCTTAACTAGCTCATAAATTGGTTTTCTAATCAAGGCTCTTATTCCAACACTTCATTTTTCAATGAGCTAGTTTTCAAACTAAGACTACCAATAATGCCCAAAGATTTTCATTGTTATTTTTTTTTACCCTTAATTAACTAGTAAACTAGTTTTCTAATTAAGGCTTTTGTTCCAGCACTTAGTTTGCCACCAAGCTAATTTTTAAACCAAGACTGCCAACAATACCTGAGAGTTTTCATTGTTAGTTTTTTTTCTAAAAATTGATGACATATAAAATGTTAGCCATGACCTATATACATCCTCATATTTCTTTCAAATATATTATTGAATTTTCTTTATATTGACATTTCTTCATCATTGATCTATATAGTGATGACATATAATTGGTGATAGATATTTGTTGATTCTATTATTTTCTTTTGTCAAGGATGAATCAGGATAAAGTGTCAATTACTTGAAGAATACATGGATAAAAATTTATGTTGTAAAACATTTATAATGAATCTATGATATGAAAATATCATGCAAAACCCAAAACAAACAAAACATTTTCATACAAGCATAGTATCAACAATATCAAACAATTATAAACGTCAATAATAAAAATATTAATAGAAACATTTGAATATATATAGAGGAATGTATGTCAACCTACTTAATAATGATTAATGGTTCAAGAATTAATATTATCTATAAAATAAATTATGGCAAAAAAAGAACTCCCTTAGAAAAGTTTTTATATTATGCAAGTGGATGTGATTTCAACTAATTTTTAAATATGAATGGAAAGGGATAGAATGAAATGTCATCAATTATTTTTATTCATGAACTATATATAAAATATTAACTACTTTTTGTACAAGGAAGATAATTCTAGATTTATAAGTAATTTATACAAAATTATTAAAATTATAGCAGCTAAAAAATATACCTAGATAATTAAATTTTGGAAGTCTTTATTTTCCTCTAATTGCAGATAGATTTTGCATGGCTCCTCTTGAAACTGAAAACTTTGTGTTCTTCATCAACAACTTGGTTTGGATATTCATCATGTTCAACAAGATTTTCACTATCTTCTTATTTTGTTGGGAAATCAAAAAGTGGGGGTCTGGGGGAGGCAGCCCCCAACGAGGTCAAGAGGCAGTGCCGCCCTCAAAGCCAAGCCCAATTTACCACCTTTATAACCACAAATTTACTTATCATTGAAAACATTTTAATGAATTTGTGTTATTTTGGGAATCTTGATGAAAACATGTAATTCTTATTATTTTCTATTATTTGCATCACTAAGAATTGATTAAATACTTATCCCCATATCACTATATGAAAATTTAGTCTTCTGACTTGTATGTTGATCTTTTTCAAAATATAAGTCTAATTATTTTTATATTGTCATCATTTTTTTATGATTATCATCATTTTTTAATTTATTTATTCAGACTTCATCATCTATGAAAATTAATATTAAACCATAGAAAATGAAATAAACAACTAGCATTTAGACCAATTTAATTAAATTTTCTAAGTGTCTCAAGTTTTAAGCTATTCTAGACAATATTGACACTTTGCATGCAAGTAAAATATTTTCTAGTTCCTATCAAACATCATTTCTATAGTTTAGAAAGAATCCCAAAAAATTCTACATGAAATTTACATTTAATCTAATAAAAATTGAAATTTTTAGATCCTTCAATAAGAGCAACAACCTCATCAATTTCATGTGATAAAAAATAGTGATAATAAATCAATGATAATGTAATAGTTACATTTAATGTTGGGATGTGGTTATTTTTTCCATGCAAAATATAGAGAAATATTTATATGTGGGGCATGATGTGATGCCAAATTCATCGCATGGCCTATTCCAATAATTATGTCATATTTTCATTTCACATTGACTATCTCATAAACCAATTACATTTTTTTTAGTAGAAATAGAATTTTCTTTTATTGTGATCTGGTTGCATGTGATTTTTGTATTATTTTGAACTTATCAAATCTATTTGATCAACATAGAATTCATCTAAAATAACTGACTCTATGCATGGTGATATATTTGCATGAAATATTTTGGGAGGCTTGATTTTTTCATAATATATGCATGAGTCACTCCAAAAACTATGCCAGTCATGAAATGAATAATATAGAAAAAAAAGTTATTAAAACTATTTTTACATTATTACGCATAACATTTATTTCTATGAACTATATTAGATTCAAAATGGAGTCAATTTTATAGTTAGAACTACCATATAAAATCATAAGTGTCTTTATTTGGAGCAACAAGTCCCTTTACAACATGTCATACATAATATTGTAACTTTAACCTATCAAATTTAGTGTCATAATCAACCATTTTTACATCAGTAATTCCTAAAAATAAATTGTTCTTACTTGGGATATTGAATACCCAGTATTATTTTAGCTCAGGTGTCTTACTTTAGTAACTCTGTGAATTGGATTATAAACCATTTTTGTTTATCCAGTGGAGATTAATAACACGATTTTCTAAAAATTCAGTGGTTGTTGATGTTTGATTACTTTAATACCATATCCATGTGACTTTAGCCATCCCTTTGTAAATTTTAGCCATCTCAAAATTTTATTCCCAATCTATATCATTTGTTAAAATTTTCTTCATGATGTTAGAAGTTATATTTATTTTACATATTAGTGTTAGTATTTATGACATTTTTGTTTTTTTAGAATAAATTCCTAATTATATAAAAATAAATTTTAATCTATGTTCACAATAAAATAAATTCTAAAAGAACCATTAGCTAAGTATCTCATGTCACTCAATTTACAAAGAGACATTCCCTCTCACTAGAAAATTTGTTTATCTACTACCACTAGATAATTCTCTTATAAAATTTTAAATCTCCTAATAACACCATGTTCCATATAAATAATGTCAAAAATCATGGGGGTCATCAATCCCCTTCATTTAATAATGTCAATCTAGGGTTAGTGTCTGAATAAAATATGCAATAGGAGAAATAGATCTCTGGAAAATGGTTCCTTCTACCACACTCCATACTTGCATAAATTCAACAACACTCTTACAAAAATTAAATCACACATGTATTAAATTAAATCACACTTTAAGGAAAGTAAATTTTTGAATTGAAAAAAAATGATAAACAAATAAAATACCTCCAGGTTCACAACAAATTATAAAAAGGAATAGTTATAAACATAAATGAATAAAATAATATTTTACAACAAAATGATAATTAAAGAACAAAGAAATAAATAAAAGTGCATTGATTCATATTCCTTGAAATGAGTAGCCAACGCATTTTTTGGAAGAGGATTTATTCAAAACACAAGCTTCAGAATAGATTACTCAAAATGATGGAGAGAAAAGTATATTGATTGATTACATTCAGATATGAGAGGTTACATTTATAATCTCATACTTTCAACCAACAACTAATTCAAGAGTAACAACATATATATTATAGCATATCTTAATCTCTAAAAAATATGGAGATATCTATTTATTGGAATCAAAGAATATGAATCTATATTTAGATACAATCTATGAATGGAAAGTTTATAACATTCTTACAATAGCTAAAAATGATCTTGGTCATCTTAGAATAGACCAAAAATAATTAAAAAGCCTTAAAATGATTTTTAAATGAATATGTGGTAGTTTTGTTGTAGTCTGTATCAAGTCTATCAAAGTATGTAGAAGTTTTATGGAAGTTCATAGCTTGCCTATGGAAGTTCGTAGCTCACTTGTAGAATTTTGTAGCTCACCTATGGAAGTATGTAGCTCACCTATGAGAGTTGGTATCTCATCTATGTAAGTTTTTAACTCACCTATATAATTTCGTAGCTCACTTTTGGAAGTCTATAGCTCACCTTTAGAATTTTATAGCTCGCCTATGGAAGTTTGTAGTTGTAGACTAGGTGAGTCAAATAACTATTGAGTGATTATGGAGCTGTAGACTTGGTGAGTCTATAGATTCTAGTCAATTTCATATCTTGTCCAAAATATTATATCTTCTTTAGGAGATATTGTAGAAGACTCTGAAACTACTCAACATTGTTCTTGAAATGGTTACTCTTCATACTCCATTTTTTCTAGCTTAGTATGGACTACATATGCGCATATAGACATCTTTTTCCTGATAATCATTAGAAATAACTAATAAAAAGATAATAATAAATTCTAAAGAAATAACCATGATATATAATTTTTATTGTTTTCTAAATAAAATATAAGTTTAGAAACTACATTTAGATCCACTTCTTATGTAAGAAAAAATGATGTTATTTTATGGATATAATGAGCCATTTTGGGGGCTCATCAAACACCAATGCATATCTTATCATTCCTAGAACATAGGCCCAATATAAATCTTTATGTGTCCCACTCAGCAAAAAAATTATATAAGGAATTTGTTGCAACTACCAAGAATATGCTTGAGTATAAAGGGGAATTAATTAATTATGGTATAAAAGAGAATAAAATCAACTTCTTGATTACTAATGTAGGTCTAAGAAAATTTTCTACACAGTCATCAAAATAGGTAAATATGAGTTGTGTAAAAAGTGGTTATGAATTAGGGAAGCTCATATTAATCCATGAAAACATTTATCACATAAAATGTGATCATGTCTCTTTTTCCATGGTAAAAGAATAGAGGGAATTGTATCATAACATGGTATCCATATGTCATAATGTGCCCCAAAGAGTAAATATAGCTTGGAAATGAAAGAAATTAGATTTTATATCTAGAAATTTCTTGCATTCTTAAAAACCAAGAATATAATTTAAATTATCATAATAGAATATAATCTAAGTAATTATCAAATTTCATTGATTGTGTCTATTTTCATAATTCATAGATTGCAATCAAATTGAAGGGCTTACTATGAAACTAGAAGAGACTATACAAAAACAATAGCATATCACTAAATATTAACAAGTAATACTAAATATATTATCATATACACCAATTAAATTAACTAAAACATTTTTTTAATAAAACACATTATATGCTTAGCTTCTCAACTTGGACCAATGCCAAAATAAAATTAGAAATCTAGAGGGACTATCCTATATACTTTAGTATATTTATAATGGATAAGTGACACCTACCATGGGGAGATAAATGTGTGAAATACCCTCTAAAAATTTGACCAAATTGTAGTGTGAATAGAGTAATTAGAATAATTAATCAATTATTGAATAGAGCAAGTCCATTTTGTAATGTGCTAACAAAAATTCCCACAATATTATTTATTTGTCCTATAATTAATGTGTTAGTTTTCATGAGCTTAGGACACCAATTAAAACTAATAGAAGTCAAAAAATAATGTCATACACCATTACATTTCTTTTATTGTAAACTCAACTTGTTTATTTTTTAAAAATATATATAGCTTACCCAAATGTATACAGAGTTGTAAGGCCCCATAATTAGTTCATTGTTTCCAAGTTAAAATTGGAAATAATAATATGACTCATATGTACTCAAATTTTTTTAGTTATGTCATTCTCTATTTTCATAGTTGTCTTGTCTTATGGCCCCATAGCCATTTTATTATTTATACTCTATACTCTATCTTTTTGTCCTTATATTATTTGGTTGGTCTTTACCACCTAATTCTTTTAAACAAATAAGAAATCAATTTCCTCTGATAAATACTCTTTTTAAATAAATAATAAATTGATTTCCTCTGATAAATAATGGCATATAAGATACTTATTTTAAATAATGCATAAATAACAAAATGAATAAATGTGATAAATCCTCGTGATCATTTCGACCATATTTATAACTAACCTTAAAATACCCATTTTAGATATTTTTAATTTAAATAAAATATTTACAGATATACACAAAATTTCTAATAAAACCAACATGCATAGTGTTTTGTAAAAATATCTTTAAAAAAATGTTTTTCAATGAACCTATTATTATATTTATTCATTTCAAGATGGATGACTATGCATGCAAATAACTGCTCTCAATATTTAGAATAAAAGAAATATAAATTCATACCTTGCAGTCAAAATCATAAGGAAACTAGCTTAGAAATTGTCTGCACTTCATCTCAATCTTTCAACTAACAGAGCTTTGATTTCTCTAATAACTTATATTAATGGATATAAAAATAAAGAAACCATCAAAAAATATCTTTAAATAATTTTTTTTCAAGTAACTTATCATTACATTTATATATTTGAATATAGATTATTATGCATGCAAACAATTGCTTTTAATATTCATAACAAATGAAACACAAATCCATACCTTGCAGTTGTAATTAGAAATTATCTTCACCTTTGTTTCCAACCTCTCATCCCAAATTATGATTAGTAGAGCTTTGCTTCTACCAATAACTTGCATAAATGACAAGAAAATTGATAAACTATCACATATGCATTTGAAGAACTTACATTAATCTATTAGGGATTAGTTTATTACATTATGTGAGTTTAGATATTTATCGAGAGGTAAATATAATATTAGTGAGTTAGTTTGTTAATTATATCTGGGTAGTCATAATATTTTTATAATAATATTATGAACATAGTTTATTTTTTATATTGTGGGGATACGATGAGAGTTTTATGGAGAGATAATCTCCATAATTAAAGGAATGATATTCCTATAAAGTTATAATATCTCATACGGATTTCATATATAAGAAATATAGAGTGAATAATATATTATTATCAGTGTGTTTAAAATATTTATGTGTTCTCTTTATTATTTTCATATTTAATCTATGCAGATCTGAACCAGTTCTATCATTTTATATTAGATCAGGTGGTTCCTTTGATGGATATATGATTTGTTTGTATGGGTAGCCACAATATTTGTCATTAACCCCCCCCCCTTCTAATGTTTTCCAAATAATTTGAAGATGAATTTTGTATAGGTGATTTGGATAGTTTCTTGATTTGTTGTTTTATTATCTTTCTTCATATATCTTAACTTTAGTTTGAGATTAAAGAGTGGAGATTCAAGTCAGAATCATATTCATTTGGAGCACTTAAGTAGATAGAAGAAAGCATGAGGTTTTCTATTTCATTTAAATATCTCAAACCAAGATTTGACATATACGTATGGAACAAACACTAGTTCATCCACTTCCATCCTCGCAATAATATTTTGGTAGTCTTGTATCGACTCCTTTGCACAAGCATTATTGCCTCAATCATCTATGATCCATCAAATTCATCAATATTGACTTGGATGGTGGATCAACATCCCTATAATCTAGAATATTAGAGATATTAACCTTGTTTATATCAATCTGGATACACATGAGTCTGTTCTTTCTAGATTCATGTATCGATTAAGAGTTCAATAATGTATCAATTGTTAACAAGAAAAAATTGCATGCACCAAGCTCAATTGCTATTGTAAACTCATTGATTCTTTTCTTTTCATGTGACTAAAATACATCAAACTCAAGTTTAGCTCAACTATTTCATTATGTTTTATATTTTATATTCACTAGATCTATTCTTCAAACATGACATAAGGATTCTGCTACATTGCATAGCCTTCATGATCAACATTAAAACAAAGTTTGATTAAACTTTTTGGAATAAATTTATATCTATCATCTCATAATCTATATTAAAAACAAGAGAATCTATGAGTTGTCACATAGTTTCAACAACAACAATCTATCATCTCACCCACCATGTCAATGCCATGTTTCTTCCCTTCACAAGTTTACATTTATTTGGTTTAGTGGTTTTTTTTTTTTAAATTATCATATGATATTTGTTAGTTTGTTAAGTAGAATTGTCATGTTTAAAAATCAAGTTGACAGGATCATATGAATTTGTCATAAAGCTTTTATTATGTTTTAGAGTCATTATTGAGTTTTTAATGTGTTATAATTTTAAAATTATCAAAATTTAAAGTGTCAATTGTGTGGGTCTATTGTCAAAATAAAAATGAGTCAAGATTTAAAAGTCATGAGTCATTTTGTCAAAAGTCATTTTTATGTCTAAATAGTCAAAGATCTCATTTTGTGTATGGACATAATATCAGGTGACCCTAACATCCTTATTTCAAATAAGTCAATCTTATGGGAAGGTTATATTATCAAAAACAACAAAATGAGCTTCATTAACATTTTTGTTGAGTGAGCAGCTTCATCAACTGGAGGCTGGAGGTTTCATATCCTCTCATTAGTCACCAATGATGGGGCCTAAATTGGTTTGTTGACATATGTAGTGTGGTAAGGTTTTTATAATTTTCACTGTGAGTTTACAAATAAGAATAAAAGAATATACATATTTAAGTAATGTAATTTGTGTAAAAATTCCAAACATAATTTCATAATGTTATAACATATTGAAAGGATAGAAAACAACAATGTAAGTTTGTTCATGGATCTTGAAAGGGTTTGTGGTAGATCCAAAAAACTATCAGAGATGAACAGTGGATAGGAGGTTCCTATCATGTCAAAGTTTGTGATAAACCTGATTAAAACCTTGGAAGGAGTGAACCTTTCTTTGTATCAAAGTCATGAGCCAAATAAGGCATGCCACAAGAGGTGAGCATACTACAAGTGAGAGTGTGGTATTTTTGCACCATGTAAAAACTAAGAGAAGGAATGTTAGGGATTAGTTTATTACATTGTGTGAGTTTTGATATTTACCGAGAGGTAAACATAATATTGGTGATTTAGTTTGTTAATTATATTTGGTTAGTCATAATATTGTTACAATAATATTATGAACATATTTTATTTGTTATATTATGGGGATATATTGAGAGTTTCATGGAAAGATAATCTTTGTAATTATAGGAATGATATTCCTATAAAATTGTAATATCTTATATTGATTTCATATAGAATAAATATAGAGTGAATAATATAATATTATTAGTGTGTTTAAAATATTTTTATGTTCTCTTTATTATTTTTGTATTTAATCTACGTAGATCTGAACCAGTTCTATCATAATCCTATAAGTGATGTGTTGGACCAACATTAAATTTTGCCTTGGGACCCTCAATATGTCAATGCCAATTCACTAAAAAATGGGGAAAGATCTAAATCTCAATCCATGTAGATTTAATTCCACCTACACCACATTCAATGTTAAAAAAATATAACATTAGGTTTGAAACTTATTTATTATTAAGTTTTTAAGTTATTACAACCATATAGAAGGAAGAGCATGTTTATTTTACTCAGTTTTATAAATGATGCTAAAAATTTCAAAACATTTTCATAATTTTAAAATTATAAACTATATAATAAGGTCTACCAAAATGTCTTAACCATATCTATAATTGACCTTTCAAAAAAAATCAATTAATAAACCATGCCAACCAAAATATAATTATTACCTTAAGTTTATTATGTCCAAGGTGGTCTTTATCATATATATACACATATACACACATACATACATACATACATACATACATATATCTATATGTATACATATAAATACACACACACACACACACACATATGGTGATTCTAGACTAACTATTGGCCATTTTTGGCCTACATTTAGAGCTTTCAAGGACCGAGCAATGTTCTTGATTGAGAGAAGGATCCAATGATAAAAGAGGAAGATCACATTGCTTAAACTATATTTCTATTGATCTTAGAGAAACAGGTCTATAGAGTAAATGGAGGATCCAGATATAGTTTCACATGTAATATTGTAGCTTAGATCATGAACAAGTTTTATTATGCTTTATAATTTCATTTGAGCTTCCAAAGATCAAGTAAAATCTCAAAATAACAAGTCTAGGATCCAGACCGTCATTAAGATATCACTCAAAAATAGATTGGTCAGCTTGTTTGCACATTTGATAAGTATTCTCAAAAAACCTTGCAAACCCTCAAGTCACATAGACATGTTGCTCTTAACCTCAATAACATCTCCAAAAAATTTGTCCCCTCCATGATTCCTGCATTTCAAGATATAAATTGTCAAAGTTTATCAAATAATGAATGACAATCATGTGAGAGTCAAAATAAAGAAACTATGAAAATTCATCAGTTCTTAAATTTGATGGTTTATAGGATGTCAAATACATTTACACAAATGTTAAATGATGTTAGCATGAACATCAATTTTAATTAAGGTAAGTAACTATTTGGGTTCAAAAGGTCCTTAAAAGGCTTGAAGTTGGTTGAAATCTAACAGTCCACAGGACCCCTCATACTGACACATAAGATCTAACGATCTATGATAGAGTCAACCAAGTCAAAAGGTCCCTATGTTAAATCCATTAAAGATATATAAGTTAGACATAATATAACAGTGTGGGATAATCAAGCCAAGATATGATGGAATGCAATAACTGACAAAAGGATGGGTCTAAGCTAAATAAATGGCTCATGCTCAATCATACCAATGATCTAATAGAGTGCAATAACTGACAAGAATGTGGGACCAGGGAGATCTATAGTATGTGTTAACTCATACAACTAGATCAGACAGTGAGCATGATTCAAATTGGTCAGTGAAACCAAAGAGCTAATGATTCAAGGACAAGTGTCATAAGCATATTCAGTTGGCAAAAAATCAATGGCTAATGGGCATCCATGCACAGATAGATCAATAAAGTGAGGCAAAGTCAATAAGTTAGCATATCTATGAATTCAATGAACATAAAGAGAGTTGATCATAATGTAGATAGTCTAATTTGGTAATCAATAGCCAATAAGTGAGAGTGATCTCAGGACATTTTTGATGAAAGTTGAAAAATTTTAAATGGACTAAGCAAAGCAAATGATAAAGAGTCAAGCTCAGAATTGAACCAAAGTTAAACTAGGGCCATAGTTCAGAGACTAATCATTGCCATTAATTCTCCATATAATATATCTTTTGGGTCTAATATAAAAGGCAAAGATAAACTAGTGACCATGAAGTAAAGTCAAGTAGTTTGCAGACTTTCATAAATATTATGACTCTGAAAACCAATGGTTTAAAATTGGTTTTCACATATAGTAGACCTATGTCTCACCTATCATCATTGATCATTTTTGATAATGTAAAGTATAGTTAGCCACCTAATGTATATGTGGCACTTTTCAACTAGTTCCAAGACATGACCCTTATCAATAGATCAAGTGGATATAGCATGGAGCCTTGAGATGATGACCTGGTCAATGGATAAAGATCAATGCAACATCAAATTCTTTTACAAGGCCTTTGAAATTGTGCCTTCTTGATAAGATTCTAACTTAGTTGCATCCTAAAATTAGTGCTAATCCATCATAAGTGGTTGGTCATTTTCCAATACATAGTTCTCTTTCTCTCCTTTTTTTTATAAATGTAGGCTTCTAATCCTTAAAATAAATCCATCTATCCCTCTCTTTTGGTATGACCAGACTCTGCCAAAATTTCTACTGTAACACCTTTTGATGTAATAAAGATTGAATTCCATCATTTTCCAAGCTAGATTGAAGTGTGTTCTATGAATTCATGTACTTTGGTTAAGTAAATGTATGTTCCTTACTTATATCTAATTTTTATCACCTTTAAGAAATGCTTAATAGTCTCACAGGGCATTATAAGCACAATCTACAATTTATTGACTAGTTTGAAAGTGGATATTTGCCCTCTCTTACTAATCTAGTAACTGATTAATGATTTTTTATAAAATATTTATATGATATTGATGTTTTTTGATCTAAAAAGTGTCTTATAATGTGTTTTTTGTGAGTTGGAGTGATCAAATCATTGTTACATCACCACTTTTTAACATGTTTTTATAAGTTTTGTCAATTATCTCTCCCTTTACCAAGTAGGTGCTAGTTTAGGTTTAGTGTAGGTGATATATCCATAAGTAATTTGCCCTTCTCCAAAGGTCTAATCTACTTTTAAGATACCCATAGCCTAGGATCAGTTCCATGTTGGACTAGATTTGAGTAGGAAGATCTGAATAATCCCCTCCTCAACTAGGGTGCAAATCTAGAACCCCAATAGTTTTGGCACACTCGATGGGACAAAAGATTTTATGGTTTAATTGAAGTTTGAATATTGAGAAGAAAGATTTACAACATTAAGAGAGATCTATCATCATTGAAATTTGAAGATCTTTTAGGTTGTAAAGCTCATACCATCTTTCAGACAAAGCTTTCATGCCAAAGGTTACAACAAGAAAATCAAGTAAAGGTACTTCTTTTGAACATATTTAACTACCTCCTACTTATTATAAAAGATCAAGATTCAATAGCACAAGGCCTTATCCTCCAAAGAAGTATTTATCTTCTATTCATTCTATTGTTTTAGTCCAATCTATTGTCCCCATAAGCCAAATCCCTTTTACCTAAATGGTTATTAAGAATCAAGTGTTTATCCCATTTAACAAGGGTAGTCCCTTGAATTTGGCATGGTATGATGAAATTCCTATGTCTGATCTAAAAGGTATCTATTTATTCTCTGGAGAATGGGATAAAACTACTACTATTAATCATATCCAAGATATTGTCAATCTAAGTTATGTTCATAATGTTACTCAAGATGATGTGGTTATCAAATTACTTGTTGCCTCTTTCAATAGAAAAGCATTGTAATGGTATAGGAATCTTCCTTTGACCTCTATCTCTACTTGGGATGAATTAGGTGTAGCTTTAGTTAAGCAATTTGAATAAAAGTTTGATCTTCTATCTTTGGTTAAATAATTGACTACCATAAAAAGGTACCCCCATGAATTCATGTTAGACTTTAACCTCAAATTCTAAAAGGTGTGGATTAGGATCCCTACATTGGTTAGACCATCCCTAAAGTATGCATTTTTGTACTTCCTTAAGGACCTTATTTCTAATATAAGTGTCATGATACAACCATGGGTGGTAATAACTTGTCAAATGCCTATGAGATTATTATCAGAGTAAAAAACAACTTGATTCAAGTTGGTAAATTTGTTCCAAGGCCTCTAATGTCCTTTTTTATATAATTTTAACCTATTCCTCCCCCTCAAGTTCCTCAAATTTCATCTATATCCCCTATTCCATCTCCCAAAGTCCAAGTTATAGCCCCTCCTAATCAATCTAATGAGATTGGTGATTTGAAAAGCATTTTACAAGATTTTGAAAATGAAATTATTTCACTCAAGAGAAAACAAAACCAAGATAGACCTTATCAAAAACAAAAATAGATTACCTATTAGTCTTTCAATAACCAAATACCACCTTACCTAAGTTTCAAGGACAATAGGCAACCTTACTAAAATCAAGGATCTATAACCTAAACTAATCCATATGTAACCCTTGATCCTAATGTGTCTTATAGCTCAAAATATATTGTTCCCCAAAATAACTTAATGCAAGATCCAGGTTGGTAGCCTTCCAATCCAAATGACATTTATAATCAAGCTTTGATATCACAAGAGATTACCATGGCACAAATGACACAAGAAGAGTTCCCTCTTCAAGGTGGTCAATATCAATACATGAATATGGAAATACAAGGATAATCTCAACAATTTCCAATGCATCTTGATGCTATCAATGTTAATTGGAATTTGAATGATCACATTACATTGAACCAAGTTGGTAAAACTACCAACACAAATGGTCAGGTGGCAAGTCTGACTAGAACTAAAAGAAGAGAAATTGAAGAAGCTTAGGATGTGAGAAATACTTATAGTGTTACTAATTTTGTGTCAAATAATTTCAAAGAATAGGCTATTGTTCCTATAGCACAAAATATTCAGAACACAGAGATAATGAAAGTTCCCCAAATGCCCCTAACTAGAATATAGTGAGTGGCTTAAAAGTTATAGCCAAAGGTTAGTGGAACATCTTTTAACATTATTGATCAAATAAATAATTAAAATTTTAGTATTATCATGTGGGATTCCCTTTCCATCCTAGGGCAAAAGTACATGTTGATTTAAGAACTTTTGGATCTCAAGGTATCTAAAAAACTAGCTGAGAAATAAGAAAATGTCTTGGCCAATTCAGACCAATAAATCAAGCAACCTGAATAGAAAATACATAACATGACAAAGGTGGATAAATCCAATGTTAATTAAATAAATATCCCTCCCTTTTATCTCTCTTTAATAGTAGGTTACTTTTTAGTCCAAAATTGTATGGTAAATAGTGGAGCTAGTAGCACTATCATGCCTAAACAAATTAAAGCCAAGCTTGGTCTTATCTATGAGCTAAATACCAAAAGAGACTTTACAATTATATGGATCACAAATTAAAATATTAGTCATGATAAAATACTTAAATCTGATGTTACATGCTTGCCATAGTGTTATTATTCAGCAAGATGTAGTTATAGTGGACCTACCTCCCTATTTTGCCATGTGTTTGTCAAGAGATTTTACTTCAAAAATTGGAGGGTATTTGTCATTTGATTGAACCTATCTAATGTTCAGAAATAGGTATAGAACTAAGGTGACAATACATTATAAAGATATTACAATATTTTATTTAGATCCATATATGCCAAGCATGGTGAACACTAATTGTGTTATCTTAGATAAGGTGTTAGAAAATAGTGAGGTTGAATCTAAATCACCTCTAGATAGAGTCTTAGATATTTTAATTGATGAATAGGACTCTGATTTACATGATCATGATCCATAAAATTTAATTGAAGAAAACGGACTTGGTATCTATTCTCTTCATAAAAATGATGCACCATTTCAAACATTAATGAAAGATGAGTAGCCTAGTGATGGATTGTGGCAGCTATATTTTGATGGATTCAAGAACAAAAATGGCACTAAAGTTAGAATGATGTTAATTTATCTATCTAATCAAAGGTATTTCTCTTCTCTCAATTTTTAATTTGGTTTTTCTAATAATTTCACTAAATATGGAGCACTAGTGCATGGTTTACAATGGGCTAGAAAGATGAAGGTTAATTCCTTACAAGTCTTTGGAGATGGTGAAATAGTAGTTCACCAAGTAATGGGACTTAATATATGCAAGAACCCACTACTTAAGTCTTATAATCATAGAGTATGGGACCTATTTGAAGACTTTCAAGCCTTCAATATTTAGGTCATATCAAGAAATTAAAATAAGCATGTAGACAGGATGGCTACTATTGGATCACAATTCAGTATCTTAGATAATATAAAAAGAGACTAAGTCCAATCACACATCAAGGTAGTTGTGAGACCTTTTGTTGTAGACAACCATGAAAATTGGCAAGTATTTTAAGATAACAACCAAATTGTTAGATTCTTACAAGAGGAAGCTAAATTCTCCTCAAGGAACCAAGCCAATCATTTATAGTAGTATGATGATCAGATTGTGCAATTAAAGACAAACAAGTTGCCTAAAAGACTAGTCACCCTAGAAAATATATTCAGATGAAATGATGAATTAAGAAAAGAAAAACTTGCTTTATCAACCAAGGAAGAACACTACACAAATGTAGAGATTGCAATTGGAAAAAAATTAAAGCTAGGTAAAGTTTTCACATCTTCAAAGAAAGATGATTTTATTAAGTTATGTTTAAATTTTGTAGATGTCTTTATATGGCAATACAGTGACCTTAAAGGTTTAGATCCAATTCTAGCTCAACATTTGAGTTGGAAGATGAGACTAAGCCAATCAAACAAAGGCAAAGGCCAATCAATCCAAAGCTTAAACCTCTAATGAGAGCTAAATTGCATAGTCTCATTGAGTCAACCATATTATTTCTAATTAAGTACTTGAGTTGGATAGAAAACCTTGTTTTAGTATGGAAGAAGAATGGTGAAATAAGGTTGTGTTGACTTTTATGACTTAAACAAGGCATCTCTCAAAGATCACTATCCATCAATGGAACATATTTTATAGCTAGTTATAGGTTCAAAAAGGTTCTCTTTATTGGATGGTTATAGTGGATATAACAAAATTTTGGTCAAAGAAGAAGACTAGTACAAAATAGCCTTCACCACAAATTGGGGGACATTTGCATATAGAAAGATTCCTTTTGGTTTATCTAATGCAAGATCCAATTTTCATAAGGCTATGGACATGACATTTTAAGGTCTCCTCAACAAGTTTATTCTTGTTTATATAGATGTCAAAATATTATTCTCTAACAACACAAATGAGAATATGATTCATCTAAGACAAGTGTTTGAAAGGTACAAAGAATTTGGAGTGTCTTTGAACCCAAAAAAATGTGTTTTCTCTATTCATGAAGGTTGGATTCTTAGACATGTTATTTCAAAGAAAGGTATAAGCATAGACCCTAATAAGATAGAATCAACTCTTGCACTATCATTTCCTAAGCATAAGAAAGCCTTGTAAAGATTTTTAGGCAAGATTAACTTCATAAGGAGAAACATTTTTAATTTTTCTATTTTATCTAGGCCACTTACAGCCATGTTAAAGAGAAGTCAGAGTTTTAATTAGTTTAAAGGAGTGAAAAGTTTTTAATAAATCAAGAAAGTTATAGCTAGTGCTCATACACTCCTAAACCCTGATTTTACAAAAGATTTCTTCTTACATAGCTATGATAACTTTGACACAATATCAGGTATTCTCATGTAGTAGAATTAAAAAACTTTAGAGTAGTCAATATCCTTCTTTAGTCAAGGCTTAGAATAATATGAAATAAGGTATTATTTTGTTGAGAAGCACATTCTTTCAGTTATAAGGTCTCTTAAAAAGTTTAGGTACTGGATATCCAATAATAAGATACATTTGATGGTCGCACATCGAAGTGTCAAAGACTTTATTCTAAACAAAGATATAAGAGACAAAAGACTTAGTTGGATAACTAAGGTCATGGAATATGACATTTAGATCAAAGTCACAAAGTTGGTTAGATGCAAAGAACTATGTGAACATCTATCCCAAGACTTGCAGGAGTCTAATGAATAGCTTATGGTGTTAAATGATCAAGAAATTTTAAGTAATTAGGGCTCAACTTCTATCTAGTTAAAAGATATGGTAAGATATCTATAAGATGGTATTTATCCTTCACATCTCACTCATTCAAAGAGGATATATTTCATATTATAGTCAATTCCTTTTCTCCTTGTTGATAATGTATTATTTTAAAAGGATATCAATGGTATACTACTAATATGCATAGAACCAAGTCAAACATAGAAGTTGATTAAGAAATTATATTATGGACATGGTGGAGGACATTACTCAGCTAGGATTATAACTCATTAGATCATGAGAGGTGGGTATTACTAGCCAAGTTTATTTGGTGATTGCCATGCATGGATCAAGAAATGTAGATAGTGTGCCATGTTTATTGGAAAAGTGAGACTTGCAGCCTTACCTTTCCAACTAATTTTAGTTAGTCAATCCTTTTTATAATGGGTATTGGACTTTATTGGTGTTATTAACCCCCTATCAAACTTGGGACATAAATGGATCTTGACTGCCATAGATTATTTTACCAAATGGATAGAGGTAGTAGCATTAAAAGAAGCCAATGAAACCAGTGTTTTAGACTTCTATGAAAGTTTACTTACTAGATTTAAGGTCCCTTGAACTATAATTTCTAATAATGTTATGGATTTTTTAGGATCTAAGATCAACCAGTAGGCAATTTAACATAGTATTTTTCTTAGTACCTCATCAAATTATTATCTACAAGGCAAAGACCTTGCTAAGTCTACCAACAAGAATTCATTAAAGATCATCCGAAGGAATATAGAAGAAAAGTAGAGATCATGGCATCTCAAATTTAAGTTATCTCTATTTACTAACAAGATCACCTATAAAATACCAATTTCCAATTCTTCATACAAACTGATATACGGTAAGGAAGCAAGAATCCATAATTCTCTTAAATTATCTACTTTGTAATTAATGCATTAGCTTGAGGTTTTGGAGACTGAGCCAATGGAAATAAGATATGTTGAGCTCATGAAGTTAGAGTAGATAAGGCATCAAGCCATGTTGGCTATGGAGGCCCATCAAGTAATGATAAAGAGATCTTTTGACAAAGGAAGTTCTTCAAGAAGTTTTTAAGGAGATTTGGTCCTCAAATGGGATGAAGATAGAGCCAAGCCAAGAAAACACAAAATTTGATTCTGTATAGAGTAGACCATATACAATTTCTAGATACAAATCTCATAATGCTTTCCATCTCACAAGGATGAATGATGAAGAACTTCCTATTCCAGTCAATGGAATACATCTCAAACATTGCTATTAAGGAAAGTTAAGTCCCCTATACATAGTTAATTGTTTCTTATTTTTTCTTCAAGTTTTTTCTAACACATTAGTTAGTTTTCTTTCCATCCTTGTTTTAAATAAGCACTTCTTTCTTGCACAATCATTCAGTAGTTTAGTTGCCTTTGTTTTTTTAGGTTAGTGTCCCTTTCAATTTTTTTTCTTTCCCTTTTGTTGGGATTTTTCTTTCTTTTCAAGTAAAGAGGCTATCTTACATTCATGTAATGGTCCATGTATTATCTATGATAGTCCAAGATTTATGTATATGGTCTGAGTTCTCAAGCATAATAGGGATGTTTCCTAGCCAAGTCACCAAAGATGTTGGCCATTTTTAGCCTACATATAAAACTTTTAAGGACCGAGTAATGTTCCTGATTAAGAGAAGGATTCAATGATAAAATAAGAAGATTAAATTATTTAAAGTGTAGTTCTATTGATCTTAAAGAAATAGGTTTATAGAGTAAATTAAGGGTCCAAATAAATTTGCATAGGTAATCTTGTATTTCAAGTCATGAATAAGTTTTTTTATGCTTCAGAAGTTCATTCGAGCTTCTAAAGATCAATAAAAATATTGATAAAAAAAGTCTAGGATCCAGATCATCATTAGAATGCCATTCAAAAATGGATTGGTCAACTTTTTTGCACATTTGATAAGTGTGTTCAAAAATCCTTGCAAGCCCTCGAGTCATGTAGACATGCTACACTTGACCTCAAGAACATCTCTAGCAAATTTGGCCCCTCCATGATTCTTGCATTTCAAGATATAAATTATCAAAGTGATCAAATGATGAATGATAGGTGTGCGAGAGTCAAAATAAAGACACTATATAAATTCATTAGCTCTTAAATTTGATGATTTGTGGGATGTCAAATATATATATGTGAATGTCAAATGACATTAGCATGAATGCCAATTTTAATCAAGGAAAGTAACCATTTGGGTTCAAAAGGTCTTTAAAAGGCTTGAAGTTGGTTGAGATCTAACAGCCTGTGGGACCCCTCATACTGACACATAAGATCTAACAATCTGCACCAGAGTCAACCAAGTCAAAAGGTCTGGAAGTTAAAGCCTATAAATATCTATAACTTGGACATAATCCAACAGTACGGGATAATCAAGCCAAGATCTGATGGAATATAAGAACTAATAAAATGATGGGTCCAAGCTAAATCAATTGCTCATGCTCAATCATACCGATGATCCAATGGAGTGCAAGGACTGATAGGAAAGTGGGACTAAGGAGATCTATGGTATGTATGAACTCATACATATAGATCAAATGATGAGCATGAATCAAACTATTTAATTAATCCAAAGAGTTAATGAGTCAAGGACAAGTGGCACAAGCACATTAAATTGGTAAAAACATAATGGCTCATAGACATTTGTGCACAAATAGATCAATAGAGTGAGGTAAAGTCAATAAGTTAGCATATCTATGGAGCTAATGAATATAAAGATATTTGAGCATAATGAGTTGGCAATCGATAGACAATAAGCAAGAGTGATCTTCGAACATTTTTTATGAAAGTTGAAGAAGTTTAAATGTCCCTAGGTAAAGTATATGTCAAAGAGCCAAGCTTAGAGTTGAACCAAAGTTAAACTAGGGCCATAGTTTAGAGACCAAGCATTGTCATTAATACTCCATACAATAGATCTTTTGGGTCTAATACAAAAATCAAAGATAAACTAGTGACCTTGAAACAAAGTTAGGTAGTTTGTAAACTTTCATAGATATTATGACTATGTGAAAACTAATGGTCTAAGATTGGTTTTCACATATAGTTGACCTATGTCTCACTTATCATCATTGATCATTTTTTATAATGCAAATTATAGTTGTCCACCTAATGCAAATGTGGCACTTTTCAACCAATTCCAAGACATGAGCCTCATTAACAAATCAAGTGGATGTAACATGGAGTCCTGAGATGATGACCTGGTAGATGGATAATGATCAATGTAGCATAAAATTATTTTCCAAGGCCTTTGAAATTGTGCCTTTTTTATAAGATCCTAACTTAGTCACATCCTCAAATTGGTGCTAATCCATCATAAGTGGTTGGTCCTTTTCCAATGCACAGTTCTCTTTCTCTTCTTCTTTTTATATAAATGCAAGATTTCAAGCCTTAAAATGAATCCATCTATCCCTCTCTTTTGGTATGACTAGACTCTACCAAAATTTGTACTATAACACCTTTTGATGTAATAAAGACTGAATTCCATCATTTTCTAAGATAAATTGAAGTGTGTTCTATGAATTTATGTATGATGGTTAAGTGAATGTATGTTATTTGCTTATGTCTATGTTTTCTCACCTTTAGTAAATGCTTAACAGTCTCACAGGTCATTATAAGTATAATCTATAGTTTATTGACTAGTTTGAAAGTGGATATTTGCCCTCTTTTACTAATCTAATAATGATTTAATGCCTTGTTCTAAAATATTTATGTGAGAATGATGTTCTTTGGTTTGAAAAGTGTTTCATAGTGTGTTTTTAATGAGTTGGAGTGATCAAATCATTGGTGCATCACCACTTTTTTACATGCTTTTATAATTTTTGTCAATTCTCTTTCCCTTTACCAATCAGGTGTTAGTTTAGGTTTAGTGTAGGTGATAGATCCACAAAGAATCTAGCTATCTTCAGAGGTTTGATCCACTTTTAGGATACCCATAGCCTAGGATCAGTCCCATGTTGGACTAGATTTGAGTAGGAAGATCTGAACAATCCCTTCCTTAGCTAGGGTGCAAATCTAGAACCCCAACACTAACTTATACATGTCTCTTATAATTTTCTAGCGAATTAAATCCATATATACATAGTAAATCTGGTAGATTTATGTCTAAAAATAGGATCAAGTATAATATATAAGGCAATTCAAAACTCCCGTATAATAAATTATATAAAATTGAGGCTATTTGACTTATGTATATTTACATAGAATTAGCCATTTTCAAATTGAAAAAAACTACTTATAGATTTTTTGGCTATAAATAGACTTAAAATTTTTCCTTATTCCTAAGATTGCAATGGAAAAAACATCATGTCTCAAATAATTCATATCTTCCAAACCATGTTTCAAGTCCTTCAAAGAAGAATAAAATCATTCATGAAAGAAACAATAGGTTTCAAGGAAGATCACAAGGAAACAAGCCTTGAAACAAGCCATGAATGAGAAGGATTGTAGGTTGGAATTATATTCACATGATTTCAAGGGTTGTATAACTCTATGTATGGTACCGATATTTAAAACTCTTATTCAAGCATCTACAGGTTGTCTCAAACCTTCTTGATGTTTAACAAGCAACACAATGTATAATAACTCTCAAACATAGAGGATGATGAGAGATTTTTAGGTTTTTAAGGAGTCTTCTTGAGATTTTTAGGGTCTAAAATTGGTATTCAAACATAATATATAATTATAATGTGATCCCCCCATAATATTAAATCATTCACACACCTTTAAGGAAGAGATAAATGCTCACAACTCTTAAAATAAGGCATAACCAGTCTAAAACCTTATTTGTAAACACCTACATGTGAATTTCATGGATGATTTATCCCTATTATAGATTTGAATTATTTAGTATGGAAATTATAGTACATGATTAAGGTATTGAAGAACTATCTATAGGTGTTTAGTGTCATTAAGAGGAAGACAGAGATATGAACAATCATTAACAAGCCCTAAAACTACTTGTAAATCACCCAAAAGAGACAAAGTTGAGGGTTTGTACACACTCCATAAAATACATGGAAATAAATGGATATTGATTAGGGTTATGAAGATATTGAATCATATTTTAAACATACTCAAATTGAGCAAGAGGGAATAAATCATGAGGATCTGAGAGGAAGATGGCAGATAAGCCTTAAACCCTACAAGAACCCTAGCATTAGTAAATGCAAATTCCAAATGTTTTAAGTCTATGAAGGCATAATAATGGACATGAACATATATTAAACACCTTTTCAAGGCTCCTATTAGGTCTATTATGTTGTTATGGAAATGTTTGTGGACTTTAGATCATTCAAAAAATGTGTGCAGGCCTATATATGTCACCAAGGGCTTTAATGTTACATAACTCAATCAAATATTCCTACAACACCTACTTAAGATTAAAAATGGCCTTCACCTATGTAATTTAAGTCTCAAGACTCATATAAGCCCTTATAGACTTAGAGTACTAATCATGAAAGGTTTTAGGCATCAATAAGGTTTTCTTATTTGACCAAGATTAAAACCTATTTTGAAGGATTTTTTAGGGACTTGTAGGTCAAGGTTCAGTGTTCTTAAACAAGTTTAAAGAAGGAGAGCATAATATTCAAGTTTAATAACATCTCTAACCTTTAATCAAGTCCTAATGTGATTTTCAAAAATGGACCCAGCCTACTACAAACAAAATAACTAGACTACAAGCTTGTGCAAAGGAGATATCAATTTTGCATTTCCATAAAAGTTGAAGGATTATAAGAGAGTTGGTATTTATGAGGGATTAAACATATTTAAGTTACATAATATTTAAATATTATATTTATCAAAGAGGAGATGATAAATGAAAGATGAGATAATGAGAAAGGGCAAGCCTAGAAGACCAAAATGCTTTGAAACATGAAGAATTATAGGCAAAGTTACTAAGTATAATGTTGTGATCTTGTGAAGTGAGGTTCTCAAAAAAGGGACATGTGATATAGGTTTATAGGTATGTGTTCAATATCTAGGAGATATTTATTGACTAATAAAGGTGGAATCATGGTTCCCAAATCCCTTCAATAAACATGTAGGTCAACATTTAGAGGTTTCAAGCTTACAACAAGGTTTAAGGGATTTCTTGGTGAATATAGGAAAAGGAAAAGAATGTTTCAATCATGGTTAGGTGTCTTCATAGTGGCATGATTCATATAAACATGTTTTCAATCCTATGCAATGCTTGCAAAACTTAGAGAAAAGGTCTAAAAGGTTTCAAGCATGTTCCAAGAAAGACAAATGGTGAAGGCAATTTTTAAGGCCCTAGAATTGCCAAGAACTCATCAACAGACTTGCCAATGAAGTGGAGGGTTCCAATCATGAGAGAGCATCTTTAGGATAATATACTTCATCTCAAGGAACATGAAAAAATAAATATTTTCTATGAAATGTAGGTAGAAGCTTCTATGGAAATCTAATCATGTTATAAGGGTAAAACAGGCATGTAGGTAATCTTACAACCCTATAACATGTATTGCCACTTTTAGAGGATTATCGTAACATGAAAATATACCCAAGTGGGTTTTCAAGTCTTTAAGACATTAAAAGTATGTTTTCAACATGTTTCAATGAATTTAAACTAGCTTTCATGACATTATAAATAATAGTTGTAGGTTATAGGGTTGGTCTAAGGTTTTAAACCTTTAAAACATGATTGTAGGGCTTTAGGAAAACAAATTTGAAGAGAAATCCAAGAATTATAGGCTCTAGAAGGGACCTATTTCTTGGTTGAGATGGAAAATTACCCTCAATTCTTATTAAGGGTACTTTAGATCAAATTTTGATGTTTACAAAGGTGAAGTATATCTACAAGGTTCCAATAAGAATATATATCTTCATAATCTTGATCCTCTACCAGTTTCAAGTTTGCAAGACATTCTAAGAGTAGTTTGTTTTATTATAGGGGTTTTCAAGGTATTGAATAATATATCCACATCTTATCAAATGGATTTCAATGTTCCAAACATTTTTTTTTTTAAAATAGAGGGTAGAGTTAGTAGGGTTATGATGTTGTAGTAAGAAACAAGTATTTAATTTTAATAGGATTGTCATTCATGCCCAAATAATGTTAATAAAAGGTTTTGAAGTATGAGTCAAGAGTAAGTAGGTATGAAATATATTTTATGGCATAAAGACTCTTATGGTAAAGTTACAAGCATAATAGATAATATTTTCCAAGTCAAATTAACTCTACAGGCATGTTCCATAAGTTTCATGACTAACCAAGGAGTGAATGCAAGGTTGATGATGTGAGTACAGGTGGAAGTGGTGAAGTTTCAAGGTTGAAAGCTTATTAAGGCCTCTCACCAATGTTATATTGGTTATAAACATTGGCAAGGAAGTCACATACTTGTAACATGTTCTCAAATCCTTCTGGGACTCTTTAAAGAGTTGGAAGCAAGAACACGTCTGCTAATTTGGAGAAGGTCAAGAGATCCATAAGACCACCAAGGTGAAGTCTCCAAGTTATAGGCCCAAATGAGAAAATTAAATTAGTAAAAAGGTTTATTAGTAATTTTGAGAGACTTCATGAAGAATTATTGTGGAAAACAATTATGTTAACACCTAGAAACAATCTACTAGGCCTAAATTTTGAAAAAATGGGGATGATAATGACCTCAACACCTAGTTTTCGACCTGAAACAAGTTTCTAAGAGTCTCTTGAATTTGTGAAGGGGATAATTATAGGTTTTCAAGATACAATATGGAGCCTTTCAAGAAATAATATTCAAGGTTTCATGGATCTTCAAGAAAGGTTACAAGATGAGGATGAACCAGCTTCTTAACCTCCCCAAAAGGATTTCACCTAAACTTTAAATCTAGTTTATAGCAATCCATACTTATTTAACATGTCAATCACTACTAGTGGTGAATATTAATGGTAATTAAGGGTATAATTTAGGTATAAGGCTTTGGAAAAATTATCTTATAAATATGTACTTCATCCATGGAGTGGTGACCATGTCAAAGTCAACCATAACTCCAAATAGACATATGAGATCCTTCCACGTCAAATAGTCAACATGTTTAAGAGGTGGAGATGGGTGAGTTAATTCCATTAGCACAAGTAGAGTCATATTTTCCAAGAGTGGAGTATACTTTAAGGATAAAACCATGCATTTTCAAGCACTAAAAAGGACTAAAATAGCAGAAATGAAGTATCTTCACCTCCACTACTATGCCATCCTCCATTGAAGACCTTCATGGGAGAGGCCTAATTCATTATAAGGTCTTAATGAACTAATTTTAACTTGGTATTCTCTTTCATAGGCTGAATTATGATGTAACAGGAGCATTTATGAGGTTTTGTAGTGTTATTTTCTCATCTCTTAGCTCATTTTCTTATATATAGGGTTGTAAATGCCTTATTCTGGATCCCTCCTCTTGGGTATGACAAGACTCTAATCTTTTAGAGACTTAAAATATTGGATTTGGTCTTGAACTATCAATAAAATATTGGATTTGCCTCTTTATCTTATTATTTCACTATGTATTTTAGAAGTTTAGTTGTATTTTATAGATTTTAATCTCTTTTGTTTAGTTTGAGATCAATTGTAGATGCACATTAGTCTCTTTTAGATCATTTATAAGGAAATTGTAGACACTAAAACCCTTATGCAACTCATTTTATTCATCATACCTCTGTTATAGTATGTTTACAAGATTTTGTATCTAAAATCAATCTTTTAAAGGTTTTTATTGTGTTGTTAGAGTGATTTAATGAGATCCTTGAACTTTGGTGTATCACCTTTTATAGTTTTAGTTTATCTTTATCCCTTTTCTATAACCAAGATTCATATTATTAGCTATAGATATGTCTTTTTATCATAGTTTAGGCATGTAACTGATCTTAAATTAGGTTCATCTAGTTTATGATAGAGATATCCCTCTCTATAGGTTCATCTCCAAAGAGCCAAGGTCCCACCCCTTGGGGATCTCATTATTTTCATTGGATTAATTGATTTAATGAGTAGGTGAAATATCCAAGTGATAATAGTCACATAATTCTCTTACACATAAAATATCTTTGTACCATTTGCCAACTAGTTTTTTTGCACCCAAGTTCATAGTTTAGGATGGATTTATCCCTCTCTATAGGTTCATCCCCAAAGATCCAAGGTCCCACACCTTGGGGATCCCATTATTTCCATTGGATTAATTGATTGAATGAGTAGGTGAAATATCCAAGTGACAATAGTCACATAATGCTATTAATTCAAAAGATGTGTTACATAATTCTCTTAAACCTAAAAAATCTTTGTACCATTTGCCAACTAGTTTTTTTGTACCCAAGTTCACATTTTATGATGAAAAAGGTGATCATGAATATCATATCTGATATTTCTATGTGTCATTTATTAATTATACCTCCAATGATAAACTTTTGACCAAATTATCTCCAAGGATTCTCAATGATTGTACTTGACGGTGGTTCTATGACTTACCACTCCAATCAATGAGAGCATTCAAACATTTACCTTATCAATTCCTAGCACATTAATATCTATCAGCATCACTAAAAATATGTCATATGATCAAATTTCAAAGATCAAACAAGTCACCAATGAACCCATCAATGAATATGTTTTGAGATACAAAATAATGTTGGCCAAAATGACAAATCTAATGGTAGATAAATAACTTCAAGTAAATTTTGCTTACCCCATTACATGATTCCATATTTTTAAAAAGTTTAAATATTTTAAATACTTATGCCATATTGTTTTATACATTGACACATATTATATAATGCACCTAAGAGACCATTTACATGATTACTTGAGTCTCTAACTTTTTTATTTTATAAGCTTTTGGAGTGTTATTTTATATCTCTCCCTCCTCCCATAAAGGTTGATGTGATTTTACCTCTACCCAAATAATATGATGCTAATACATATTATTACTATCACTAATGCCTTGGGAACTCTAATAATATATGTTATACCTTGAAGAATAAGATCCAAGACCTAATGAATGACCAAAATATTACCTTCGATGATCCTCCAAAAGATTTAAGTTTACAACATGGTGATCACTAGAATTAAAAAATATTTAATAATGCTTTACAAGATCATTCTAAGAAATGTCCAAAAGTCTAAATGGAATAAAATACACACTCTCCTCCATTACACTATGGTCACCCATTAGATGTGATTATTAGCATCTATACACACATAGTAACTCCTATAGTTTAGAGACCTTCCATTATATTTTATGACAGTGAAATAGTGGATGATGACTTCGATCTTCATTCATAGTTTATTTTAGCATACCTTGAATATTATCCTATACACAATGTTATTATAAAAAATGGTGCTTTTGAAAATGTATGTACCATGACACTTATTACAAATTTGGGATATACATATGATGATTTATACTCTTCAATCAAAACCATAAAAGCATTTGATGGGACATCACATCATGTTATTAGTGAGATTTATTTACCTTTACAAGTTAGTCTAATACATGTGGTTACCACTTTATTAGTTATACCATATACATGAGTATTTGATATGTTATTAGGATGAAATTGGATACATAATCTCTTCACAGTACCTTCCATAGTGCATGTGTGTTTTAAATACATTTATACCAATAGTGTAGTCATAGTTCCTAGAATTCCATATGAACATCCACTTAAAAAAGAGAATTTTATCCCAAGATAGATAATTATAAAACCTACTAAGGATAATCATCCATGAAAGGGTAATCAATAAGCAATCCTCTTTCTTAAGCAACCCATATAGAATCTTCATCTATCCCTACATAACATACTCAATTACCTAGAGCAACTAAAAATTAATTAATTACATCTAATCCAAAGAAACCAAAAATCACTAAATTATGGGCTCCATGCACCCATAATCCTATTGTTTCTCAATGACCATAACTTCTTATTACACATATGTAGGATACCACAGACTCTACAAATCTAGATATGACACCTATGTATGTTCCTTACCAGTACCACCAATTTCATATAACATATTTTGAGATTGGAGATACCTATGAGCATCCCTTCGATAGGATCATATTATATCCTTTTCCTTCTAAAATATTCCAAAAATCCAAAAAAAATCAAATATTCCAAAAATAAAAAAATATGCAAATAATTTTAAAATCCAAAAATATTCATCATTCATAGATTTTGTAAGTTCTTTGGCATCTATGTTGTTTTATTTATGTTATTATATATCATTTCATTTAATTTATATATACGCATGTTTCATGCATCTTCGATCATAATACAGGCATACCCAAACACATGATCTATGAATTTCCAAATGTTAGGCCTTTCCTCTACCCACGTCATATAATACATTGTGGGCATATGCTTTATATGATCATGATTGATATAAGTTACATATCCTTTATGATAATTTATACATTATCATGTTTGATATTATATGCTAACACTTATAAATATCTATATCCATGCTCATATCTTTCACATTGAAATTGATATACTATGCTACATAACATTTTTTTACTAACACATATATACATGGACTAGAATAATATGCTTATGTTGGTTATTTATTTATATTTTCACTTCCTTGAGTATATTACATTAATTTTTATTTCATTTATTATGGAACATTTGAATATGTTATTTATTTCTCCCCCCCCCATGAAATTATATTTTAATTAAATATTTGTGTTACATCTTGATTCCTCGCTAGACAAACTCTCTAGACTATCTATGGATATTTGTAGTTAACAATTTAGATTTAGTGATATTTCTAACTAAAATTAGGAATTATTATATTTTCAGGGTAATTTAATATTTCTTAATTAAATGATAATTCATGATTTCCTAGAATAAGTTGGTTTATGTACACGTTTTCATTTTCAAGCATATTAATAAATTGTTATAATTATATATTGTTGATTATGATTATCATGTGTTATGGCCTAGCTATTTGTGTGATGTGAGGTGGACATAGGAGAATTATTCCCTTGAACATGCCATAAGACGAGCATCATCATAGAGGATGGCATAGATATAGACATCATTAGTCGACAGTGCTGGTAAAACCCTGCACACACATTGTAGATAGTCATGGTAGAAATGCATTTAAATATGATTGCTTCTGGTGTTTGTTTAAATTGTTTTTTTTCATGATTACCTGAGTAGGTAAAATTATAGAAATAAATTCCCTTGTGTGCACTTAGCATGATGTGTCATTAATACACATAAAAGCAAATTTAAAGGTACAAATTAAATATGGGTTATTATTTATGATTTTGTTATAAAATTACTTGAATGCTAATTTGAATTAAATAAAAATATGAAATCATACATTTCATAATAAAATATTAAAAAAGCGAATTAGTTTTAAAATATTAAAATAGAGAATAAAAACATATTAAAGCAAAAATGAAGTCATCTATTATTAAAAAATAAAGGAATCTTTAAATAAATAAAATTATATTAAAAACATAACAATAGAAAAAGTAATAAAAAATTAAAAATGGGGAAAAACAAAATTCTATCTTAAAAAAAATTAAAGCTATGTTTTAAAGCTACACTTCTATTATCAAAGAGGAGGAGTTAGCCTTGAGGATTATCTGATGCATTAAGGAAGGAAGAAAGAAGGAAGATGCCTGGTACAAATCAAAAAAAAAATCCAGATAAGCAATGTTCTTTATCTTGGTATTTATGAATGTCTGAATCTAAAATTTATAATTCTTGGTCATAATATGTCAGACTAGATACTTATAGCATAATGTTTTTAATAGGTAGATTGATATATATATATAGTTATATTCTGCTCAAGAAAACTATAGTGTGACTTATATATATATATATATGTGTGTGTGTGTGTGTGTGTGTGTGTGTGTGTGTGTGTGTGTGTGTGTGTGTGTGTGTGTGTGTGTGTGTGTGTGTGTGTGTGTGTGTGTGTGTGTGTGTCTGTGTGGGTGTGGGTGTGCGTGCGTGCGTGCATGTGTGTGTGTGTGTGTGTGTGTGTGTGTGTGTGTGTGTGTGTGTGTGTGTGTGTGTGTGTGTGTGTGTGTGTGTGTGTGTGTGTGTGTGTGTGTGTGTGTGTGTGTGTGTGTGTGTGTGTGTGTGTGTGTGTGTGTTATCAACACTTAAGGTTTGTAGTTTAAATCAATGTATATTCATAGTGTTAAAGGCTCGTTACCAATTAAACATGAGTGTATCCTCCTCTCACTCATTTGATTTAAATATGCTCAATGGTTATATATATATATATATATAACCATTGAGCATATTTAAATCAAATGAGTGAGAGGAGGATACACTCATGTTTAATTGGTAACGAGCCTTTAACACTATGAATATACATTGATTTAAACTACAAACCTTAAGTGTTGATATAACACCTTGATACATAGTAATTATGGTAATTTATTTACAATATGAGACTCCAATGACATGGTTTGGGGATGCAACCAGTAAAATAAGTAAAAAATATATATTCTTTTATAATTATAGCCAAAAGAGTGACATCGTATGATGATGATGATGATATCCTTAGACAAGAAAAAAATAAAATTATAAGTATGTGGCATGCATAACTCTTAATAGTGAATATGTGTTGTAAGGCGTTGGCTTCAAATGCTCAATTTTGTATTATACAAATAGCTTTATTATATTCATAAGGTGTCGCTTATCATTGATTTAACTAGTTTCTTGGATTATCTAGGCATCTTGATTCTTTTTTTTTAACCTTTTGTTTTTCCTTCCAGCCAAAAATATAGACACATAAACATTTAGGCATCATACCCATGTCAAATTTATTCCAAGCTTGGGCACTGGAAATAAAATAATGAAGTAATCATTTATAGGGCATTGACTTGTTTACCTCATCCAGCCCATTGAGATTAGTTAAATTTTAGCACCGTACAACATTGTTAGTACTCTTAGAAATAAAAGAAAATATTAATTATTATTTTTATGTATATAATAGCTTGGGTAAAATACTTATATGTTAGAAATTGTGTAAAGTATGATGATGTGGAGTGCTAGGTCGATTTGCCATTCCATGAAAATTTGCTTTGCAAATAGAAATCAATTTATGGGGCATCAATTTACTTTCCTAAACTTTTTATTAAATTATGTTAATCTTTTCCTTAGGGTAACTTAGTCTATGTGTGAAAATCTGAGATTAAACTTAAACTCATCCTTATTACTGTCTAGAATATTTTATTAGGACATTGTGTTATTAATATCCTTGGGTGCTGAAGTATTCTTGTTAGTAATTTGTTCATTAAGTTTTATTAATAGGCATCACCTAGCTTAATAGATGAGTAAATTTTTAACTCAATTTGTACGGTCTATTATATACCATCAATATTGTATGATATTAATATTTATAATTTAAAAATATAGGTAAGAGGGGTGATTTAGACTGTGGGATGGAATACATCAACTTTGGCATCAATTTACTCATTTATTAATTCTGGTGGAAAGAAGAATTAATTATTTCCCTGGGCATCACCTTTGCAGGGGTTTAAGCATGCTTTAGAATGAAATTAGCTAAGAAAAGGCATTGGTCCTTAGTAATGAATAGAGATCTTTAAATTTATTTAAGAAAAGTAGCTTAGAACATTCTTTACACACTACAACCCAAATTATAAATCAAAATTAAATCATACAAATCCTTGGACATCAAAATTTATATAAAGATGCAAAAGGGGAGACTTAGAATTCTTGGAATCAAATTACACTTAATCTGTTAACAAACATGGTATATAGCAATTTGACTTTAAGAGATGAAAATAGTCTAGACAATATCTCTGAACTCATGAGGTAACATAAAAGATATGTGATAGTTACATGATAATTATATGTTAGAAAACCCCTTAAATGATGTAACATGCTTCTAATTATTATACATGTGTATAATAATGCTTTTTCTATTAAGTGATATAATAGATAGTTAATATTAATAGAAAATTATATATGTCATGAGTTAAGTTCATAGAAAATAGATTTTAATATTAACTTAAATGGTCATAAATTATTTAACTATGATATAGACCCTAAATTTAGTTGATTAAAATTAGGATGTTATTTCTGATATATGGGCATCATATTTTTCCAATATAAACATTATTAGAGGAGGCTTTTAATTATTCACCCTTGTAGAAGAACTTGGGAGGTTCATAAACTTGATTTATGTAATGATTTACATCAGAATTATATAAACTTTCTAGTCATGAGATAGATATCTCCTATTAAAAAAAATAGGGTTGTATTGTCGATGGGCATACAACTTGAATTGGTAACTTTAGTGTGAGATTAGTAATAACAAATTGTCATGAAGAATTTGACGTTGAGTAGTCTTATTAGATAATATTCTCATGAGGTATATTAATCAAAAAGTGAAAAAATTGAATAACATAATGATTGCTTGTAAAACTCCAAAAATAAATCAATTGATAAATTGGACCTTTGTGTTTTTGGAACAAACAAAGTTATAGGTTAATGAATGAAGTGATTTTTCTCTATGTATTTGTAATTACTTCATGATTTAGTAGCTATGCCTAGTAATTATGATTAGAATAATAAACCAGGGTTTAGAAGTGGTAGAACATTAGAATACCTACATGAGGTGCACATTAAGATGTGCAAGTTCTTGTATGTGGAGATTTTACCTATAGCTCTTTAGATGATTGAAATAAATCATTAAATTAGAACTATAACTCTTGAAATAGTCCCCTAAAATCAAATGATTCAATAGGATAATGAATTTATATAACTCATTAATAATATGAATGATTATTATTCATGTGTATGCAGTAGGGAATACTTGTGTGCATTACATACTATAAGTGTGTTACTATATGTGTTTTGTTATACTTAATGTATAGTGGTGCATCGTGGTGTATGTTGTTAATATGTAGTATACCCAGATGGTATAATTATTTATTATTTCTTGTTATTATCTACATGAGTTAGTTGAGTCTTGATAATCATAAGTTTGGTTTGTGTTGTTATTTAGTTGGGAACCTATGATAGTATGGGATATCATAGGATATTATAGTATTAAAATATGTTTTACTCAGGTAGTACATACTATAAATATTTTACCCAACTCATATCTACATTTATCTGTACATTGTATACATGTTGGTTATTGTTGTGAATAGTGTGTGTTATTACAGTTGGTAAAACTTATTTATGTGTGCATATCAATTTGAGATCTTAGCTAATATTGTGTTGGTATGTTATTATGTTCTATGGGAATGAAGGCTTGCTTGATATATGTAGTTACTCATATAATGCATGTGTTTCTATGTATTTAAGACTACTTCATATATTTGATTGTAGAAATATAGTAATTAAGTCTTAGACCACTGGTCTGTGGTAACATGGGTTATCATAGGGCGTAGATAACTAGAAACTAATTATATTATTGAATTTTATAGTTGAATTATATGTCACCCGAGTGGTATATTTGTAATCATTATTTTTAGTATCGGATAGAATATAATGGAAGATTCATGCATATGTTAGATGGACTTAATGTATGTTGTTATTAATCCTATGTGTAGTATGATGTGTGATGCATTTGCTATTAGGATGTAAGTTGATGAATCTTGTGGTTGAATTATATTTGGCCAATCTCCATGACAATAGAAAGTAAGGAGTGAGATGAAATTCAATGGCTTACTGGTATTACAATGTTAGATGAAGGTGGTCCTATCAATTGGTATTTATGAACTTGATTGATGTAGATCATTTTATATATATTGTTTGTAAGACTTTGGGCCAAATAATTTTGAGTGAGACATTATCAGTTCATGAGTATGTTTTACATGTATGTGCAATATCTTGCAATATATTGAGTTTTCTATGATACACTACATATTTAGTTAGTTAGAAATCATACAACACATGGGTATTAGCTTGTCTCTCTGGATTCCTGCACCATCACTATCTACCCATCCATGAAGGGATGGATATATCCTATTAGGATTAGTGTGGGGGAACACTAGTCCATGGTTAGTGTGAAAAATTTTATGAATGATGCTCTCCCTCTCCACAGTAGTACTACTATTGAGACAAATACTTGAAATTACCACAGATACTGGAGAGTCTGGGGAACTCATGCTCTGGAGATCCAGGTATCTAAATTATCTATATTGTATTAGATTGAATATTATTATTGATTATTTTCATGAATGATTATAATTACTTATTATTGTAAATTGGCAATGAAGATTATAGAGTTGCATCAGTCATAACTGATTTGTTGTATTACTTTATATATTAATTCTATGTAACATCCTCATTACATTAGAGATATGTGATATAAGATTTAATGTGTACTTACTGTTATCAATTTGATATATATGTGATCTTTATTAGACTCTTGAGATGTAGTCTACTTGTATATATGTAATTTATTCAAAAACAAAATCTTATGTATTTATATGTCTAACCTAGTTGGGTTGTTACAATTTGATTATATCATCCCACATTGATTAGACATTTAAGTATGTCAATCCTTTTAATTATGTGGAATTGGAATGTGCCCCTTATATTAAGTCTCTTTGGACCATTCCCTTTATTACATTGAGTGCTCTTATGTGTCTGCTTGATTATTTGTTGCACTTATATTGTTATTCTCTAGATATTGCCATGATCTATAACATGCATATTAGGATTTGATGTGATCACATACTACAAACCTAATTTATATATATAATTCAACATGTCACCCATATATGCTACATGATTCATACATAAATTATAAAAATACCTTATTCTTTTGAGGTAATGTACATGTTGACCATTTTAACCACAAGTCAAAATAGGTCAACCCCTATAGTCAAGACTTGATATGGGGGTAGAACATAGTGTCATAGGGTGTGTTGTGGTCTATTTTATGTAATTTAATTAAATTCTAACATTGGTCATGATCTAGTTTAGTCTTATGTCATTTGGAGTCATCAAGGAGGTCAGACCATCATGGCATGTCACACAAGAACGAATAGGGTAATCTGGTTATACATTTTACAAGTATTCTTAGAAAAAAAATTAGGTCAAAAAGACTACATGGGCATGATTATTTTGATGCCAATATCATCCTCTATACTTTTTTTTATTGATGAGATTTCTATCTCAAGATATAAGTATTTAAAGTTAAACTAGCAAAGATAGACGTGTGTGGGGATGTCAAGTTCAAGCCGCTAGAACTAACCATTTAATTTCAAAATCTCTAAAGGATCCTAAGATTGAATGCAAAGCTACCAAGTGGTGAAATAGCA
This sequence comes from Torreya grandis, assembly GCA_037957365.1. Taxonomy (NCBI): domain Eukaryota; kingdom Viridiplantae; phylum Streptophyta; class Pinopsida; order Cupressales; family Taxaceae; genus Torreya; species Torreya grandis. The sequence continues at coordinate 3,336,654 of JARHVA010000551.1, forward strand.
TTAAATAAAGATAATATCAATGGCATGCAAGTGCTTAACAGGGTCAAAAAGTCAAAAACTAACTAGATCAAGGATCAATGACACAGGTTGAGTCATGTAGATAAGATCAATGATCCATGTTTAAATACTAGGACCTAGATCCAATTGAACCGTCAAATTGTGCAAAAAATATCTAATGGTGAGAGCAAGGGTAAAATAGTCAAAGGATATTGAGAGTGAATACACTCATGTCAAGTGTCATAATTTAACCAAACAAGCAGATCCATAATGTGTATTTGATCTTATAGGATAGGATCAATGGCACACATTTAACTAAGAAACTAAAATCAATGGTATGCATTAATTCAAAGGTTAAGGAGCTCAAATAAAATGTGAGATAGCTAAGTGGCATGAGAGTGTTAACCAGATGGGATAACAACAAGATCCATAACAAGTATGCAATGTTGTAAAATGTCATAATCATGGATGCTTGGGTCACAGATTAATGGTCAACATTGAAATTCGAATAAAAGAGACTCAAAAGGAGATCAAAAGAGCAAACTTGATCCGATTCAAAATAGAAAAGATGAGGCTACGTGTCCAAATGATGATAGGCATATTTTAAAATAGATTGAGAAATGTGGAAATGGAATGGCACATAGGCATCCATATAGGATCAAAGGATATTGTATCAAATCAATCACCTCATACTCATATGCTACCATTCAATATCAATCAAATTTTGAGATGAGCAGTGACTACCAAATGTGAAGAACGAAGTATAAGAGACAAATGAATGACTATAGATGGTAAATATAGATGTCTAGAATATAACTAGTAGTAGGAAAACATATTATGACTATCATGGCATGTTTCAACTACCCTCAGACATTACATATGTGTCAACTCTCCTAATTCAATTTCAAATGCTCGAGAGATAATCTATGATGAAAATAGTTTCTTGAACAAGCAAGGAAATCCTTATGCCACATTTCATTAAGTTTCATGCTTTGGAGGACCATTTGTCCTATCAAACAATAAATGGTTTATTTCTCACTCCATTCTCTTGCAATGTAACTAGTTTTCATGCCTTGACATGTGGCATAGTGACCTTTGGGCTTTTTTTTCTCGCTTCCTTCTCCAATTCTACAAGTAGATGCCATTTTAGCCTTTGTAAAAAAAATACCACACCATGTATGGTGAATCCCTACTAGTTTTGACATTGTACTTTACCTTAGAATAATAAATGCAATCTATTTTGAGTTCATATCTCATCTTTTTAAAGTGTGTGAAGAGATGTATAGTGAATAACTAAGTGATATCAATCTATCCTTGCTTTCTCTTAGTCCTTCCATGTTTGATGCAAATGATTTCAACCTAACAAGTCATATGAAGTGTAGTTTAGTGTATGAATCTATCTCAAGTGTATATTGAGCCTTAGTATCTACAACTAATCTATAGTTTTACTTACCTTGGATAGTCTTCATGCATCTCACCTTCATATTGAAACACTAATGCTAGTGCATTATAAGACTCTTAAGCTAGTTTTTTAGGCATTATTTCTTTGTGAAATAAGTATAATGGTCATGTGGAAGACATCTTGGTACATTACCCTTTTATAATAGGTTTATTTCATGCAACTTCTCACTCTTTTCCAACAAGAAAATAGTTATCATGGATGATAGAACTTCAATATATATTCAGAGAGCTAGCCCTTAAACCTTGAGGCTCACTTTCACTATAGATACACCCACATATCTAGAAGTGTTCCCATGTTTCCTAAATATATAAGAGGATTGAACACCCTCTTCTAGGGTACAATATTTTATGGCAAAAATTATGGCATGCCTAGTAGGATCCATTGTCTTCAAGACAACTTGTCAAGGTGAATGTTGGTCTTGACAACATCAACTATAAATTAGTGTGCTACTCAACATTTGGTAACTCCATCAAGTTAAATATGTTTCAAGACCATTATTTTTTCATATAATTACTCTTATAATTCATGGTTCTCACTAGGTCATCATCTATTAGAGTGTTCAACACCATTAATCCACCTATTCAGCTTGAACTTTCTCTTGAAGTTTAGTACCCTCATCCTAATCTTCCCTTTGAGGAACTAGTATATTTTTATAAAGAAGAAGAGATTGAGTAAATTTAATATCTTGAAAAAAAATGGCTATACCTCATGCTTTCCCTACCTTCAATACTAAAAATCTGGTCCATGTTCAAGTTTATGATAACATTCCCCCTAATGCCATAAAAGGTATGCCTACATTCAATGGTCAAAGTCATGTTATAGCTAATGAAAACATTAGGGATGTTTCCAAAAAAATTAGTTTCCATAAAGTTACTCAAGAAAACATTTCCATTAGGCTCCTTTCTATGTACCTTAGAGGGAAATCTCTTGATTGGTATAGAACTCTAGAAGGTGGATGTATCACATCATGGCAAGATTTTCGAGTGTTGTTGACTTCTAGATTTGAAGATGAAAGTGACCATGCCTCTCTTTACATCATCTTAATGTGATCAAAAAAGGACTTTAGGAATCAATGCATGACTTTAATAAGAGGTTTCGAAAGACTTGGTATAGATTACCTCTTCTAATGAGGTTGCATGCTAGTTTTATCTTTCCTACTTACTTGAGAGCCATTGGTACTGAAATTGCTATCATGCTTCAATACATGGGTGGTTCCATTATTCATAAAGCATATGAACTTGCTATAAAACCTGAAAATGGTCTCATCCAAGATGGAAGGTTGCTTCCTAAGGTTTTTATTCCTCCATTGTCTTATAATTCTACTAACACTTCATATAATGCTAACACCAAGCCTAGAGTTGATCTTAAGAAAGAAGATAATGTCATGGATAAAGATGCATAAATTCAAATGCTAAGAGCTTAGCCAAGGCAAGAAACATACAACCAAGTGTCTATCACAATCCTTACCCTTATGAACAATAGTATGGTCAACAATTTTGAAGAAGAAGAGGTCAATGGAAGCCTAACTCTAACAGGCTTGCCAATGTGCACAATCCTAACTCCACCACCAATGTAAGAAAGATGATATATGTGTATATCAACTTGGTTCAGGGATAAAATTGGAAAAAAGGAAAATTTATGGGTGCTAATGAGAATATAAATAAATATCTTATTTCTCAAGGAGGATTTACTCCCCTCCTATCAGTTGAAGATGAAGTGATGATGCAAATTAATGAGGGTTAGCAGCCTCAAGAAGAATGCTTCACCAACTTCTTGGTGGAAGACACTTTTGTACTCAATCAAGGATCATTTATTATAAATAATATTATAGCCAAGAGGAATGATCAAAGATTTTGAAGTATCATTCCCACATGCTCATCCAATCCTCTTGCAAGGCAGCAAGGCATTGTTGCAAGTGTGACAGCTCTAAAAGATCCTACACTTCCATCAAGTCAAAATTTGGTAAGGTATGTTCAAGGTTCCTCTATTACTCAAGTTCCAAGTAATTATTTACCTCCAAAGACTCAATAAAAAGTGATTACTAATGATATAAACAAATTTTATTCCTTTAAAAGTGCCAAAGCATCTATCTCCTTGTGGGATATCCTTCATATGCCTAGCCAAAAAGAGTTGTTATAAAAGAAATTATCCACTATTCGTACTAGTCCTTCATCCTCAAATAAAATTAATAGTCATTTTATCATTGAAAATTCTCCTAGAAGTATTTTTGAACCATCTACTAGGATTGAGAAACCTCAACCATTTTACCTCACTCTCATAGTGGGTGATAAATTAGTTCACAATTGTATAATTGATAGTGGAGCCTCTACCTCAGTCATGCCAAAAGTTGTAGCTAATAATTTGGGCCTATAATATGAGCCTCATATCAAAGGAGTTCTCTAGCTAGATGGTACACCTACTAAAACCATAGGGATAGTAAAAAACTTGAAGATTATCTTGCATGATTGTCTTAGCTTTCCTATTCTTCAAGATATAGTTGTTGTCCTCCCAGCTCACTTTAAAATCAACCAATAAAGAGACTTTAAAACAAATATTGGTGGCTATCTCTTAGATGATTATTACTCCTTATCTTTTAGGATAAGGTGTGGAACCAAAGTGACCATTATAACTTAGCCTCTTGTAAGGTTTCACAATGAACCTTATATTGGAACTAGTTCTAACTTGAATTATGTTGTTCATGAGAAGGAGGAATATAAATGGATGATGGTGCTTTTAAAATTGATGGAATTTCTGATCTATTTTTGGATGATTATGGTGAATATGCATATGGGCATGATCCTTATTCTTACTTTGAGAAAACTGATCTTGGGACTTACATCATGCATAAGGAGCCATTTGAAGGCGCTGACGTAAGTGTCAAACATTCTCATGCTACTGAGTGTGACTATATGATTCATAAGTATGATGATCATAGGTTGATGAATCTAAATGAGAACCATAGTGGGAAGAATGATTTTTTCAATCCTTCTATTGATTAATATGCTCTAGATGATGACACTTATGAAGAAGAGGAGGATTACTTATGGCTAATATTTGAGGCCATATGTCAAGAATTTAACAAGATTGGTAATATTCCTTATTCTCCCAAGAAATGTATGTTTGATGTGTTTATTGATGAAACTAATGAGAAGGATCTTAATTATTCTATAAATTATGAAAGTAAAGGGTATGTTATTAAGGAAGATAGACATCAACCTGATATTCAAAAGCCTATAGTCATAGAGGGACCTAGTGAGGTCAATGTAGAAGTTGTTGTGCCTAAAGGATAGTTATGAGATCCATATAGTATTGAGCCATGTTTATAAGGGTTGGATCATAAATAAGAACTTGATACTCCCAAGCATCAAGTATATCATGTGCAAGAAGATAGAAAGGTTGAGACAGTTGTCATCATTCTTATTTTATAGTATGAGGAATGTATATCATATATGGAAATGATCAAGAGGATTGTATCTCCAACCAAGGCTCTTAAAGAGAAATAAATATCATTCATGAAGGTCTTAGATAATTGACTTTTAGACCTATGAATATTCAAAGGTGATAGGCTTCTTGATCACCTAAATATGAAATTGATTGATGATGAGCATGCTCCTCATGTTTGGTTGCCTTCATGGAGTGATAAATATTCTAAGGGAACCATTTTTGACCTTAGTTGAGGTATTATTATATGTTTAGTTATATTGTGTTCCCTAGGTGTTCTAGTTGAACACATGTGTTTCTTTTGTGTTTGTCTCATTTTGTGTGCCTTTCCCTTATGCTTTATGTGTTTTCAAAGGAAATTTGTGTGTTTAAATTGCATAATGTGAATCCATATCCAAATGTATAATATTAGGCAACTAATTATTTCATAGCAAGCATACCACCCTTGGGAAATCACCAAGAATGTTGACCAATTTGATCACAAGTCAAAATAGGTCAACCCCCTATAGTCAAGACTTGATATAGGGGTAGAACATAGTGTTATAGGGTGTGTTGTGGTATATTTGATTTAATTTAATTACATTATAACTTTGGTCATGATATAGTTTAGTCTTATGTCATTTGGAGTCATTTAGGGGGTCAGACCTTCATGACATGTAACATAAGAATGAATAGGGCAGTCTGGTTGTACATTTTACAAGTGTGTTAGAAAAACCCTCAGTCCAAAAATACTACATGGACATGATTATTTTAGTTTCAAGATCATCCTCTATAACTTTTTTGTCTTAATGAGCTTGTTATCTCAAGATATAAGCATTTAAATCTGAACTAGTAGAATAAACATGCATGGGGACATCAAGTTCAGGCTTTAGGAACTAAATATTTAAGTTCAAAATATCTAAAGGATCCTAAGATTTAATGTAAAGCTACTAAGTGTAGAAATGGTCTTCAATAAATCTAAGATCAATACTATGTGGATGTTAAATAGGGTCAAAAAGTCAAAAAGTGACCAAATCAAGGATCAACAACATGCATTGAGTTGTTTAGGTAAGATTAATGATCTACATTTAAATACTAGGACTCAGATCTAATAGAGTGCATCAAATCATGCAGATAATATCTAATGGTGAGAGTGAGGGTCAAAGAGTCAAAGGATCTTGAGAGTGAATATGCTCATGCCAAGTCTCATAATTTAATTGAACAAGCAAATTAATGGTGGTTTGATCTTATAAGATAGGATCAATGGCACAGATTTAACTAATTAAGATCAATAATACACATTGAGTCAAATGTCAAGGAGCCTAGATCGAACATGAGACTACCAAGTAGAACAAGAGAGATAATAATATGGGCTAACAATAAGATCCATAGAAAGCATGCAATATTGTCAAATGTCATAATCTCAAATGTCTAGGTTAGAGATAAATAACCAACATCAAAATTTAAATCGGAGAGACTCAAGAGGATATCGACAGAGCAAATTCAACTAGATTCTAGATGGACAAGATGAGGCTACATGTCCAAAAAATAATAGGCATATTTTAAAATAGAATGAGTAACATGGAAAAGGAATGCCACATAGGCATCCATGTAAGATTGAAGGATTTTGTAGCAAAGCAAGCACCTCAAACTCATATGCCACTATTAAAGCTCAATCAAAATTTGAGATGAATAGTGATTGCTAAATGTGAAGAATGAAGTCTAAGAGATAAATGAATGACTATGAATGGTAAATACAAGTGTCTAAAAGATAGCTAGCAGTTAGGAAAACATATTATGACTGTCATATCATGTTTTAACCACTGTTGGATAGTACATATGTGTCAACTCTCCTAATTTAGTTTCAAATGCTCAAGATATGACTATGATGAAAACAATTTCCTGAACAAGCAAGGAGATCCTATGCAACATTTCATGAAATTTTATGCTTTGGAGGACCAATTATCCTATTTGAGTGTGCATGGTCTATTTCTCACTCCATTCTCCTACAATGTAACTGGTTTTCATGACTTGACATGTGGCATAGTGACCTTTGGACTTCTTTTTTCTCCCTTATCCAATTATACAAGTAACTACCATTTTGGCCTTTGTAAGAAAAAAAGACCACAGCATGTATGGTGAAACCTTGCTAGTTTTGACATTGTACTCTACGTTAGAAAAATAAATGCAATCTATTTTGAGTTCATATCTCATCTTGTTAAAGTGTGTGAAGAGATGTATAGTGAATTGCTAAGTGATATCAATCTATCTTTGCTTTCTCTCAGTCCTTCCATGTTTGATACAAATTATTTTAGCCTAGGAGGTCATATGAAGTCTAGTTAAGTGTATAAATCTATCTTGATTGTATATTGAGAATTATTATCTATAATTGATCTATGGTTTTACTTACCTTGGATAGTCTTCATGCATCTCACCTTCATATTGAAACACTAATGCTAGTGCATTCTAGGACTCAAGCTAGGCATTATTTCCTTGTGAAAGAAGTGCAATGGTCATGTAGAAGAAATCTTGGTGCATCACCATTTTAAAATAGGTTTATTTCATACAACTTCTAACTATTTTCCTAGAATCAAATAGTTATCATGGGTGAAAGCACTTCAAGATACATTCGGGGACATAGCCCTTAAACCTAGAGGCTCACTTTCACTATAGGTACACCCACATACTTGTAAGTGTTCCCATGTTGCTTAAATATGGAAGATTCTTGAACACCCTCTTCTAGGTTTCAAGATTTGGTAATAATATTACCTTATTTATTTTATTCTCATCACCTCAAAATGGGGGAATATCAGTTGGGGAATGTCATAGAATCATGATCTCCACATTTTCATAGTTTTTAGATTTCATTAAGGGCATGTCATATAATATGACCTCCAAAATTATATACCTTCTTAATATTTCTAGATTTTAATGGGGGAATGTTATTAAAAAATGACCTCCACACTTATACACTTATTATCTCTACATTTTAGTGGGAGAATGTCATAAATGCATGACCTTTACTCTTGTACAATCTCCAATTTAGTTCATTCAGATATACACTTGGGTCAGAATCCTATACATTGCACCTATTTTCATAGTTTTGAAATAGATTTTTTTAGATTTATGACATATATACTCTACACTAGACATATTATAGGTATCTATGCCATGTTATTTCACTAATAATTTCAAAAGTTACTAATTATACTACTCACCATGATGCATCGATTACTCTAGGATGTATTGTTATCAAAACTTTTTTATAAACAGTAAAAGGGGGTTCTAAATCAGGACCCTACCCTTTAAATTGAGCATGTATTCTTGGTCTATAAATTAGAGAACATATATATGCCAAATTAAGGAGATATAAAAAACCAAATACTAAAAAAGTAGCACAAAAATAGGTAGATAACAGCAAAAATAGAATCTCAAAGCTAAAATCCTAGGCATTTCCACACCTCATATGTTTTCATCTAGTTTTCCATGAGATTATTGAATGTATTATCCATGTGTTGATAAATTTGATGTTCTTATTTCTCGAAAGCTAAGCCTTTAATCTTCTTATCCTGATTACAATTATGAGGATCTTCATTCTTCCTTTTAACCAAAGCCCTAAGGCCTTCCATACTCTAAACATGGTTTTGCATAGCTACTCGACTGAAGTCAACAAGGAATAATAAATTTTATTTTAGATTATCATTTTATTTTTCTATTTGGTCCACTTTATCTATCAAACTTTGAACTTAAAGATTCATCTCCATCAAATCAGATTTAGTATAGAAAATTATATCATTCTGATTCATTTTATTTATTACCTCCTTAAGATGGGAATGGTTTTTCATAAATCATCATAGAAAGGATTTATGTAGGTCTACATCCTCTTCAATTTTTGCAATATTATTATACTTCTTGAAATCATCTACCAAAATTTCAAAATTTAATATCAATTTTTCCTTGTCTTTGGGCAAATCCTTCTCCTTGTGCTCATTCTCAAACCCTACACCTCCTTTTTTGAGAATATATAGACTTTCAACTATTTCTTGGATTATATCTTCATTTTTTCCCAAGGTTATAGGTTCATTATAATTCACACCTTCCCCCATTATAGTATAATTTAGCATTTCCCTTTCACCATGCTTAGTATTCTCTTCATTTTCCCTAAATTCTTTTGCTCTTCATTATCTTTATCAAGATAAATGGGTTCATTATTTTTCATGACCTTCTTCTTCTTCATAATTTTAATTATGATATTCATTCTATAAACTTATGAATCCTTGTATATACCCTTATTCATAGTGGGGCTATACAAAATAGGGTGAATAAATTAAATAACTTGCAAATGAGAAATATTACAGCCTGGTGTAAAGGAGCTTTCTTCTTTCCCCTTTTAAATTATAATACTAAACTCTCCATTGAATGCAAAATGTATAAAGGAAGGATCAAGGGAATTTGGTGACAAAATTAATTCAAAATGGGGAAATGTTAGAAATGCACAACTATTAATATACCCTCTAGTGTAATATACCTCATCACCTATTCTACTACAACATCAATGCAAAGGGACAAGGGCCTCTTGGTGATTGAAAAATGTATGCCCCATGTCTGGTGAAGCATGTTGCAAAACTTCTCTAGGCTTGTTTTGTTTAAATTAGATGATATAATCTATTGTGGATGTGTTCTTAACTAGATTATGATGCATTTATTCTATCACATTCTCTGATTATTTAGAAGCATTATTATTTATCGAAGTTTCAACTAATGAGTATGTTAAGTTTGTGATAAGCTAGTCCACATATTGTTGACTTATTTTATTGATCTTGGTAGCAAGAACTTGATCATTAGGTGTAGACTCTATGAGTGTTTCTTTTCTTTTGCTATAATAAGTAATGTTGGACTTTGCAATATGAGTGATGGATTTTTCTCATTGTTACTCTTCTATCCTAACAAGTGCGTGTAATTGTTCCATAAGGAAATCTAGTGGTAACCTAACACCTAATTCTATCAACCTTGGGAGGGATTCATCTTTGTATTTTAAGGGTTGATGTTCATAATAGTCTTTTTCAGACCCTATGATTATTGGGATATATTCGAACATAATGGAGTTATCCACTCTATCATAATAATTATCTTCCTCATAACTAGGATCATAAGAGACCCCACTATGAGTATACATTTTCTTCATGCTTGGAATATCATTTTCCTTGTTTTCTAAGATGTGAAATGTGTTTTGCAAATTTTAAAAATGTGTATTTTAATATCTTTAAATAAATGACAAAGTAAAACAAGACTATAATAAAAGGAAGTGATGTAGTGCCACACAATTAGAAGAAAATGGTTTTGAACTTACTCAACTTTTGTGGGTTGAAATCATCAAATTAAAAGAGGGTAAGGTAAATTTGAAACCTAAAGTGTAGGCTAGCACAACAAACTTAGGTCAAAGATACATCAAAACCATAAAATATATATACAACTACGATGAGTTGTGACTATAAAATTAGAATAAGGTCTTTTTGATTAGGAAGATAAAAATATGAACCAAGAAGAAAAAAATAAGAATTAATATAAGAACTCCTAATTTTAAATCTAAAACCAAATGGGTAGCACAACAGTGCCATATGGAAATGAGATGTAAAATGGCCTAGGAAATTTGAGCGTGATAGAATGCAAGATAATCTAAGTCCACAATCAGAATAAAATGATGATGATTCTAGGTAATGGCCTTTAATCAAAATAGGAAATTGTACCCAAGTTTACTCAAACCAAGTGCAAATGGTAAATTGATATCACATTGGCTTAAAACTTAGAAAGGTGAGATTTTGAATTTAGACAAAAATAGACTTTGAGATTTTGCAAAGTGGGCAAATGGTATAGACTCAAATAGGCATCATAACAATACATAATGTTTTGAAATGAAGATTTGAATAAGGAAAGAAATAATTTTGATTTGGTCAACATAATTCCTCTTTGTTCAAATAAAATGGTGTATGATAAAGGGTTTAGTTTTATGATGTGTTTTGGTTTTCAAATAGTTTTAGACTCAAAAAACCAATAAATTAAAGGATAAAATGAAAAAACACCTAAGTGTAATGTTCAAAGTCTTAAAACTGATAAGGTTGCATGATACTATCAAATTCCATCTATATATGTGCTCTTGAGAGGATTTTAAGTGTTAATCCAAAAATAAAAGTGCATGAAAAATTAGGTTTTTAGGCCCCCTCTTCTCTCAAGAGTTTGTACAGTGACATGAAACTTTGGACTATTCATCCTGCATCAATAATATGTCTACAATAAGTGGGGTTGTTCTAAAACTAAGTTTTTGCACATTTAGATGGTTCCAAGTGTGCCTAACACAAGAGATGATCACATAAATTTGATCCAAATCAACCAAATTATTGTGAAAAGGTATTATCCTTTTCACAACCACTACATCCATCACTTTATCAATATAGTATGATATTCAAGTTGATCATATGTTCTAAGGGTAACATTCACTAATGAAGGTAGTTTAACCAATCAAACTACCTTCCTAGTGATTCACCAACTCAATTTATATACCCCACCATATATTGGGGTTGAAATGATGCTAGGATATTAATTCTTGGGTCAATTCTTCCATAGAAAACCTATGAGGAGGCTATGAATTCATGTTCACAAGCTAAAGTACATAAAAATAAAGATAAGTGAAAAGAATATATGGTCATTTTAGGATCACCAAAACCATATGGATTTGAGGATGGCCCTTAAAATTTTCTTTTAATTCATTTGGACAAGGTAAAAATTCAAATAATGAGTGATTTTGGTCATCCAAGTTCCCTAAAGGGTACGAGGGGAGAGCATATGTGCAACACTAGTTTTGCTTAAAAACAAATAATTTTAATAAGCAAGAAAGAAAATATAAATCTTAAGAGTGTTTAAATAATGTGAGAGTTCCTTTTAAGACACAAAAATGAATTATGAATGAATTTCTCCTTTGATTTGCTATTGAAATGGAGACTAAATGTCTTAAAGCCTACAAAAAGATGTTAGAATTCTAAAATGAGGGTGTGAATTATTAGCTCAAACTTTTAGCTTGTTGTTGTTTTAGGTCTTTATTTTCTTTTGAATGTTGATTTCATCATTTAATATATCAATCTCACCATTTAATAGAGCATTCCAACCATTCCATAGGGCAATCTCACTAAATGATAGAACAAAGACAACACTAGCTGATGATCTTGCCATTTGGTAGGGAAATATTATTGATTAGTAGTGTGAAATAAGTAAAGCACAAGGTGATCCTACCAAAATGATACAAATTGATTAAAATAAAATAAGAATCACCTGTTATTTTATAGTCCAGAGAGATCTTGTGATTTCACAGGATGATCCTACCAATCCATAGAGTGATCTCACTAATCTATAGTATGATCACACCATTCTACAGAATGATCCTGATGATTTGCAGAGCGATATTGACAATCATATAAAACACATAGGAAAATAAAAGTGTATAAAATTTATCTCATCATTCACAGATGCATTCCCTCCATTTCATAGGTCAATCTCATCAATGTTTAGGTCGATCTTGTTGACTTCTAGAGCAGTTTTGATATTTGTCTTAGACGTCATGAAAACATAAAATGAGAGAAAAATAAGTGCAAAATAGCCTTTAAATAAGATTTGAATGCAAAATTAGAAGGTACAAAAAAATTTGTGAGGTGCAAGTCCTACCAAGTATGCCAAAATGTAGATTAGGATTACAAGATGTGTTAGTCCATGCATTAGTTAATAAAATATCTTTTAAATAAGCATATAGACACTAAAACATAAATCCCACTCCCTCATGTGGTGTTGCAAATTAATTCTTAGAGGTATTTAAACAAGGAATACTACCAAACCTTCCAAATAACATCCCTCATTCTAAGTGTGGCTAAGAAGCATGGTTTTTCCCTAGATTTGGTGTTCCAAGTCTGGGTCAATGATGAGTATAAAGTTTCTCCATCATTTCTTAATGCACCAATGGCTTAGGCTTATGATTTTGATCAATTTTTGAAAATAGATGAAGCTTAATGAAGATAATTTTACATTATAACATTACACAATTCAAACTCTTTTATCAATGGTGAAGCCTTGTATTTATAGCTTTCTAAAAATGTTCAAAATCAACCATGACCATCCATCTTGAGATCAAGATGTGTGGCCATGGATCAATTCAATTTTTTAGGGTCAAATTATAAATATTTGGAGAAATGGGGCATTGATGAGGCATGGGAAGGCTTAATCCTAATATTTGTTCCATTAATGGCTTATGGATGCCACCCCACTGATGATGTCACAGGGTGATGCAGATTTGAGAAATAAATTTCTAATCAATAAATTTTCAATAACTTCCATAGAATTTTTACTTAGCCTCTTCATTTGATTTAATTTACTTAGGTGACTTTGATTAATTTTCTATAATCTTTATAAATCTTTTACATGATTGATAAACTTGGTCATAAATGTCATTTTAATAAGTCATAATTTGACTAAAGTATAATTAGAAGTTGTCAATTGTGTATGAAATAATGCCCCAGTTAAGGCATTATGAATGTGAAATCACACATGTACACAACGTGTGCTATTGAATTAGAAGAATTTAATGGTCTAGAGTGTCATTTTATGTGGTCATAAATTTGACTCATAGTGATTTGATAAAAGATAATAATCACTAATGTATTACCTCATCAGGGATGCATTAGCCTAAATTGGCACCTGTGCATAACAAGCTTAAGCCATTTAGTGTGTTTTAGTTATTTTGGCCTAGATTGTGCATTGTCATAGAATAGTACTTAGATTGACAATTTTAGCATAATAGTGATAGGAATTGGATGTCTACATTTTTCTCCTATTTGAGAAGGCATGGTGAGACATTCAGTTGAAATGATGTATTTTCAAAGACTAAAAAGGTCACTATAATCAAAAGAAATAAATTAGTTCCCACTTTCTATTTTTAAAGTTTGCATGACTTATAGAGAAATAAGTTTATGATAATGCCCCAAACATCATTTTTGTGGCCAATAATGCTCCCTCAAGGGGTAAATAAAATATATAAAAATATTTAATGGATGGGCCTTCGATCAAAAGAAATTATAATCCCATTAACTACAGCAAAATGGGTTGGAAAACAAAGCAATTAGAAGTAATAGTAAAAATTAATCAATAGGGCTAAAATAGCATACCAAGAGAGATAAAATATGATAATTATAGGCCAGGTAGATGAAAATTTTGAAAAAAATACTATATTTTGACCCTTGGGGGTAAAAACAAGTCATTTTGATCCCTATCTATAGTAAATTTGGAGATCTGATATTTGCACATGAATAAGCTGAGTAAGATGGCCAAGATCCCACACCACTCACATTTTGGGGAGCATGTGAGAGAGTACCATGACCACTAGGGAGTGGAAATTGGTAGGTATCTTTTTGAGTTTTTGATTTTGTCATATAATATATTAATTTCATGTAGGATGTGGTAGTTGGGGTGATCCCACCATTTTTCCAATTTGGAAAATGGTGAGTTCACCCATGGAAATAACAAGAATGCCATGAGATTAGCAATCTTGCCAACCCTTTGATAGGATCAGTTTTCAAAATGACAAGATCACCATTAAAATGATTAACTCATAGTTTTGATTGAATTTTACCCTATCAAATGATAATTTTTCCAGGATCAGTGGGATTGCCCTGCCAAATGGTAGGAACAACCTATAGATCGGTGAGGTCATGGAAAATAGTAGGATCACCCTACAAAATGGAAAGAATGTCCTATCAAATGATAAAATTGCCAAAATAATAGTGAGAATGCTAGAATAAAGTAGAATGGGACCCATAGGGGTTCAAAATAGGCCCAAAATTAGAAGAAGAGAGGTAGAGACACATGGAGTTATAGGATAGGTCTCAAAATTAGAAGAATATGATTGAGAAAGATAATTGATATGACCCCCACATTTTGATTTATAGGAATGAGTAGTGGTTATCACATCATGGGAGTAGCACTCCAAAGTTCTTTGGTGATAAGGGCTCATGATAGATGAGCTTGTAGGTTTTTAGGCTAGAGTGGACTTATATAATCTAACATGTTTGCTAGTGATTCATGTAAATATAACATACTTGTCAATGATAGTGAACATATGTCACTCTGAGACTTCTACCTTTCATTTACCAATGGGAGATGTGATTGTGAAAATTGAAGATATGCACCATATTCTATGGTTACCTATTCAAGGACCTAGGATTACATGGATGGGGGTAGGTAGATAGGTTATACTTGATGACCTACTTTGGGTATTGGAGGACGATATTGTGGATGAGTGCATTGACTATATGTACTAGAGGAATTGGCTTAGCCCCCAGAGGGTGGAGGAAGATAAGGGATAGTATCCCCCAAGGTAGTGGTTTGATAGATCTTGTTAGTAGCCTCTGTTTCTTGACAAGAGTAGGTGGTACTTTCCCTTGGGGTTGATCATTGTAGTTGTTGGTGATATAAGTTGTACCCTTGCTGAAGAAAAGATTTTTCATGTCTACCTCAAACCTAGTCCAACATGGGAATGACCTTAGACTAAGGGTTTCCTAATATGTAGGTCACACCTCTATATTTTATGGTGCAAACTCCCCTAATTTTTCAATTCAACTCTTCTTAAGACCTAATCTCATCACAATGAAAAAGGAAAGAGATATTAAAACTAATGAAGAAACTACTCTAAGAGGTGATGCACCAACTGATTAAAGATTCACTCTTAATTGTACCCTTCAAATCCTACTAATGAACCTAGTGAAGACAAGGACTAATCAAACTCTTTGATGTTGTTCCAAGCATGAGTATTTTATATGGATTTTGAATAGGATTCTGCCACTTGAAGGACTAAGCCTAGACCTACTAAAGATGCTAGTGACTTGTGACACTTTAATAACATTTATATTTACTAACACTTCATATAACCTAAAATAGACTAACAAAGTGAAGCTAGGTACATGAAAATACCTATAGATCATAACAATATGTAGAAATTATACAAATCAAACTTTCATAGAGCACACTAACATTCAACAAGAAGTCTGCAAATGTCTTTTATTGATTCAAGAGAGTTATGAGGCAATTTTGGCATAGTTTTGCTATACCCAGTCAAGGGATACAATATAAGGCCAAAATCCTATAATATATAGTATAAGGGGAGAGAAATAGAGGGGAATGTGGTGTGGATAAGAGGATACAAGGTCATTAATGACCATTATACACTCAAATGGTAGTTACATCAGTTACATAACCCTCATTTTAATGCCTTTCATGCATTGGACCACTTTAATGCCCCATTTTGGCATTAAGATGTAGTGTAAAATATTGATTCAGACCTCTCTAAGGTAATGACACTCCTAAAAAATTAAACCACTCTTTCATATGGAGGTTACAACATGAGTGAAGTGTAATTAAGTCACCACAAACATATAACAATCCATCTCTCTTTTAAGCATATTTGACAAAGTCAATAAATTACCTCATCCTTCTATCATATCTATTAAATGTGCATCGATTTCCCTTCAGGGGTTAGCTACCAAGCATTTCATCTTACATTAACTCATTGCACTAACTCTTCAACACTAATTTGAGCTCTCCTTGTTGATCAAATAGGCCAATTAGGCCTAATTGCCTAAGTGTTAGAATTTGGAAACCATTAAAAACCTATAAGAGAGCTTCGAAACCTATGTATGAGTGTGTTTCAAACTTGAATCAACATCATAAACCATAACATATTCTTGTAAATGCATTTTGCATTTGAATTTTCACTTCTCCTAGTTGACTAGTCCACCTCTCTCTATCATTTGAAGACTCACAACTTTAAATGAACTTGCAAAGGCATTTTTAGATGAAACTTTGGGCATATTTTGACTTGAGAAGCTGAATCAAGTATCAAACCATCCATTTCAAGGATTGAAATCATTCTAACCTATCATATACTCTTATTTATTCTCAAAAACCTAAAAAGTAAAGATTTTTTACACTTTTGTACCATTTCCATACAACTAGGTACCATGGGTGGAGTTATCTTTGAGTGTACTTGAACTAAAATGAGCTTACTAGGTCATTCTAGGGTGTTAGGATACCAAAACATCAATTTTTCTGAGACTAGGTTTACCTAGGGTTTTATGGAGGTTTTGATTATTTAGGAGTCTTAAAGATAGTTTACACTATATGGGCATCTAAGTCTAGAATAAATTCCATGAATATTTAGGGTGTTGACCTCCTCAACTTCTATTAATGGGTTGGGTTCCCATACAAAGGATGTGTAGAGATATGAATGTTGAAAGATGACCTTAGGGTTGTCTACACACCAATTCTAAGTGTCTAGATTTGTAAGGTTCATTCATAGAGGTTATGTCCCTAATGCAAACCAATCCTTCATGGAATTTTAGTTCATAGGGAAACTTAAACCTCCTTAAGATCTTTGGTCCTAAGAACCCATGTGGTGGAGTGAGTGAGCATTTGAAGTTTGCACATAAGTTAACTATGTGTAGGGTGAGGAGCTCGGTAGGGTTTGAAGACACTTGGGCTATTCTCCTCACTTATTTTCAATTAAAACCTCACTAGAAGGGTCTAATAAATCTATCCATACCTTTCATATCCATCAAAATGTTTGAAAAAACTTGGAGGTACCTTGAAGTGGTAGTAGGGTCTATGAGCAGGCTTATGTGTTTAACTTGCTTGGTCTATTCCCAAGGAACTTGAATATAATATTAAATTTCAAATCTTTTTATGAGGCTTAGGAACCCTATTAACCATATTGGAATGATCTAAATCTTTTTTGGGACCAAAATCACTTTCAAACTTTTTATAACCTGATTTTTTCCATCTAGCACCTTGGACTATCTGTCCTAGACATGGCTTGGTCTAGGATAAAATAGTGGTATACCCATTATTTTTCTAACCATACTGATATAATAGGTTCCTTGAATCATTAAAAATGACTATTATTACCAATTTTGAGTGTTTGGCTATGCCATCAATGGGCTGCCTACTGACTGTGTTTGATCACAAGGGTTTGATGAGTTTGAGGCCACTATGGGTGACATGATGGACTAAAAAACATCTCCCTCTTTATTTTTCATCCATCCTCCATAATTATTTGTGTCTCCATATCTTGATTAATCCCTCCAATAATATCATTTACTTGTGTAGGGTTTGGGGATCAAGGACTTAATCTGACCTGAGAGGTCTACAACCATACTTTATTAAGGTTCCTTGAGTCCAAACCCATTGAATGGTCATGTGGAAGCTCCATTATACTTTATTTGGTATTACCTCTTAGATATATCCTTTGTATTCAACTCTCTTAGTGATCCACAAGTATTTTTGGCTTATTAACTGGATTCCTTTACACTCCAGTATATACTTACTCCTTATCCATGACTTGACTAAGAGTGACTTAGTTTTACATAGACTAAAGGTGCATACAAAGAAGGGTTTGAGAAATGGAGTAACATCTTATTTATCTTAATTTAAACATGGTATTATGTAGGTGATGTGATTTCATCTCATAATCACCCTTCCTAAATCATTGTTGACTTGACCATTTGAACTCAATTTGATTGCACATTAAGAAGGATCTAGTTGTATATATTCATTTAGGTTGAGTCTCAACATTGATCAATGAAGGTGAGTTTCAGACCTATTAAATTTCAAACTATACCTTATATTTGTTTTAAATTCTTTATGGTGGCCCTTTTTGAGTTTTGCTCTTACACATAGTGATCTCTAACTCCTATAAAGGGAAGATCACAGGATGACTATAGCTCTCATATGGTATTATTGTAGGTGTTTGTTTTATGTTAGGCCTTATTGAGAAATTCAATGTGATGGGAATACTTTAGTATCATTAATACCTTGAACTTCTCATAAGGCACCTCACAATTCCATGAATCACAACTTTTGCTCAACTTCTTTTACATGCCATGGATAGACCAGTTTAAGTGGTTGTAGGTGCATACAGTCTTATATGGGACAATGATTTAAATGGAGGTGTGATTTTGGTTAGTTATTATTCCACTTTTAATGTCTCATTATCCATCTTTATATTATTCATTTTCCTCTCTCTCTTAAGTCAAAAACCTTGACTCTCCTCTCAAAACTCAATCACTAAGGAGTTGTAGACCATATTGTATGGACTGAGACTCCAAGTGTGTCATGTGGTGAATTCTCTAAGATAATTTATGGTGTTTATATACCATTATTATCTTATTTATAACTCATTATAATTATTCTATACTCACTTTTAATTTTCTCTAAAGAGGCCTCCTCAGTCACTCATTAGAATGCTTCTTTGGAACTCTGTTGTAGTAGACTAAATGACTGGTTGTATGTGTCCTTTTGTCATCTTAGGTGGAGTGATCCCCAATATTTACCCATTTTAATAGTTTTAAATTTGCCTTTACTTGTATGAATATTTAATCTTATCCTATGAAATATTTATATATTAAAATATACTATCAATTTCATAGGTGGTCACCTATCATTATGACTATCGAGGGGTTTAACTATTAAGCCTGTGTGAGAAGAAGGTGATCTGAAATCACTTGAAATTATTGTGTCATAATCTCATATAATCATTCACATTTTAGGATGCATATCCCATAATATACATACTAGTCCTCATTCCTTTGAATGGTCTTCATAATTTTCTTTGAATACTCTACTACATTAGGCCTAAAAGGGTTGGCTATAGGTCTTGATTTGCCTGATTGGTTAGGTATATGACCAAATGGGTTCAACATCTTTTGATTTCATTCCTTTTGAGGTTTCTAAGGGAGTGTGTAGGTATATTTGCATGTTTTGTACTTGTATTGAAGGGTGAATGGATGGATAAGGGTCGAAGTGGAGATATATGGAGTGTGGTGCATGAAACAAGGTGAAACTTAGTGAGAAGGTAATGAAAACAACATGGAAAGATAGAGGACAAGATGTGGCATGGAGTGAAAATTGAAACACACTCAAGTTAGACCAACATGAACATTAAATACCTTAATTCATATACCTTTTCAAACATGGCATTTTTGGAGTCATAAAAGGGCATATACAGTGCTAAAATGAAACCTAGGAAACTCTAAAGATCCTTAGTGTTTGCAAAAAACCTTAAACTCTGTTAAAAGTGATAATGTGAGTTTGGGGTTCATGAGAGGTGACTTATAGGCCACTAAGGCTACCAAGGATTTATATTATCTTTTTTATAATGGTATGAGGATGATCCATCATCAATCTAACACTTCCTTCCATGCTCTTGAGTTATATTTGAGGATCTATAGTTGCCTTTGAATTACACAGTCCTTGTCATATAGTGATCTCCACATATGCATAAGTCCTTATTATTTGGGATATTATGAGGTGAAATTGGGATATTGGGAATCCAACCTAAGAAAAAAGGTATGGGAGAACATGAAACACTCTCTTAAACTCTTCAAACCAATCAAAAAACTTTTGATCAGGAGCTTCAACCCTATCAGTACACTCAAACATTCCTGCAGATTATAAGCTATGATAGCTTTGATGTTTTCTGATCTCATGAGCTCACACATGTGATTAAAACATTTAAATTTTCATGGGAGGCTCTTTCAATACTTGATAAAACAAGATCAATCATTAGTTTTAGTAAACAAGTCAAAAATACCTAAAAACCATTCTGTTGAAGTTAGCCTGTGCAAATGAGAAAGGGCATCGAGATTCCTTAAATTATTAATAAATGTTCATAAATATTAGGAGAATAATATCTAAAAAAATTCCCATGGGTGGAAGCTCCCTAATTTTACTTCCTTCTTCCATGAGATTTATCCCCCATTATCTCTCCTCTGTATGGTACAAGCATAAACCTAAGGAGCTATTTGAGCTTGTAAAGAAGGGTAGGTGGAAAGAAGGATTAGTTTTGAGATTTTTTGGCATCCATTCACCATGAAAATTTGATGTTACATTAGACATGATCCCATATTCATCCTCTAATCCTCCTTTTTATGGTATATTTTGTACAATTCCATATAAGTGCAAAAGACTCTGAAAATCTCTAATTTTACACCATTTTCTCCATGTTTCAGACTTAGCAATACCAAATTAGGGATAAATAATGAGGATCATGAGTTAATAAACATTTCCAAGTAGGATAAAATGTAAGGAAGAAGAGTATAAGCCATAAATTGGCATATGAGACCCACTTGGCTAGTGGAAAGGGTGTGAGTGGGTCTCAAAATACTTTTAAGGCTTATGAAATGCATGAGGGGAAATGTGACATGTAAAAAAGCTTTTTTATGACCCTCTTTTAATACAATTCATCAAAAAATTCCCCTTCCTAATGTTTTCCAAATCAAATAGGTTTATGAAGTAGTTTGAAGGGTGATGAAGGTGGTTTATGGGCTTAGACAAATATATCATGGGCAAGGGACTTGAACATACTATAATATTCATTTCATAGCCTCCAACATTGTTAAAACATATTCACTTTAATCAAAAGATTACTACACTCCTCAAATAGGATTAAGACACTCATTGACTTTTAGGACCTTTTGACAATCATCTTTCTCATTCTAAGACTACTATGACACCTAACACATCACCACAAGGTTCAAGACACTCATGACATAATGTATTAAGAATGAAACAATGGTACATCATGACACTCCTAATCAATATTTAGAGACTCTTAGTAGGAAAAGGATGACATGACTATACCATGAATCATCACAAGTAGGCTAAGGTGGTGGTCACTAAAAATTTTTGACATCAAGGGTTGACATTTGGAATGTGAGGCCAAAATGTCAAATGTCAACATTTCTAATGACTCTAATGGGTGACCAGCCTACTAGTCAAGATAACTCAAAACATGCTATGGAGACTCTTAGTG
Organism: Torreya grandis; assembly: GCA_037957365.1. Lineage (NCBI taxonomy): Eukaryota > Viridiplantae > Streptophyta > Pinopsida > Cupressales > Taxaceae > Torreya > Torreya grandis. The sequence continues at coordinate 3,358,430 of JARHVA010000551.1, forward strand.
GTTCTGAAGATGCTCCTAAGATACCCCTGATGGCTTTAGAAAATGGAACATGATTGCTCATGGATTCTACCTTACTGATTTACACCAAACACATTTCCTAGACTTATAGCAATAACAAGACATACAAAGAAATAACAAAGAAATAATCTAACACCAATAAGAACACCTATAAACTAGGGAAAAATAAGGAAAGGAACTAAAATAAAAATATAACTACCTACAAACTTGTGTGACCACTTATTTGGACAAGACAACTAACTACTAAAAAACTAACCTAAATTTTACTTCCTTCCCCCAGGATCAAAAGAGAATGTACTATGATTGTTTCAGTTCCATGATATGTAGTTATCATGTGAATATTTGGGTGAAATCAAATTTTGATCACTGTGTGACAACCTCCACCTATAGTTATCATTCTCATGGTCTCTTAGATGAGTAACTGGACCTTCTAGATCCACCCCTAGGTGCATGGGTTGAGTATAAGATTCAAGAACCCAATTATATTCTTCCCATGTTCTTTTACTTTACATAATTAGTCTCATCTCTTCTTTAATCATGGGTTTCACCTGATTCTTCCCATTAGATTCAAGTGGTTAGCTATCAAAGTATCCTTGACAAGGTCCTCTTCAAGCTTTGATTGGTGTAGAGGAGGGGTATCTAAACTCAAGCAAAAGTCTTCTAAGTCCTCTCAAAAGGACATATCATCATGATTAATGGACAAACCATAAAATTCACTTTCATCTTTACCTCTTACTTTTAAGACACCATGTTGATCACTCATCTCCAACTCTTTGATAAGGTCATAACCAAGTTCTTGATCTACTACATCTTGTTCATCTTCATCTTCAATGGAGAAAGGTATCTCTTAAACCCACTAAAGTTCTAATTCATCTTGCTTTGGTAATTTTTGACTTATATTGAATTATTCACTTGGAACATCAACCTATTATCCTATTACATCACTTAAATCTACCATACTGAGTTGTTTAACTTCACTCAAGAACTCAAGGTATAAGTGTAGCCAAGGAACATCCAATTGATTTTTGACCTTGGTTTCAATAGTATCTGTTGACCATTTTTTTCCTAACAAGAAAAAAATTGGTCCCCTTATGTCCTTGTTGTTCTAGGCCATTTCATTTTTTAATTTTGCATGAATCTGTTCATTTCTATGGACTCTGCAGGTTAGTCCTTTGGTGCATGAAGGATAAGTTCAGAGAGTTTCAAGTTTTACAAGTCTTCTTCAAGCTCTGGTCTGAAGTAAATGAAGAAGTTTGGCATCATTGAACAATTTAACCCAATTTAATGCCTTGGTTCAATGCCTAATTCAATCATTTGGTTCAATCGGCCTTGGTTTGAGCTTTGTTTCAATCAGCAGTTCAATCGCTCTATTTCAAAGCCTGGCTCATCGCTTCAAGTCCATCACTTCATTTTTTAGGCTTGGTTCAATGCCTTTGGTTTAGTGGCTTTAGTTCAATGCGGGTTCAACGTTTAAAGTTCATTGACAAAGTTCAAGGTCTTAGTTTAGCGGTTAAATTTCAATGCATTTTGGTTCATCAGCGTGCAGCTTTGAACCGTTGAACCGGTTCAAAATTGGTTCAAAGGCTTGGTTCAATGGCAACCACAGAGGACTTTAACATGCTTTTTTAAGAGTAGAAAAATGTGTCACATGTCCCTTATAGGGCTTGATAGAAGCTGACAGGTGGCAACTTTCATGATTTTCTCCTGTTGGCTTCAAGAAGACTGTGGTGGGCCCGAATGAGTTGCTAAGAATTATGTGGAGCATGCCAAGTGTCAGTGTCCGTGATTACCAAAAAAGGGCCCAAAAGTTTTCTAAGGTAGCTAAAGGCTCTATAGAAGTAGCCACATGTCAACTTCAGTTCAACAAGGAGGTTCAATAAATCAGTTCAAAGGCTTGGTTCAATGGGATCGGCGCACAGTGGTTGAACCAATTGAACCGATTAAACCGTTGAACCAATTTTGGTTCAATGGGTTGGTTCAATAGCTTGGTTCAAGGGTGTGCCCTACAGCCAGAGGGAAATTCAAGATCTAAAAGCCCTTGTGGAGGGCAATTTAAGATCTGAAAGCCCTTGTAGAGGGTAGAGAGTTTCAAAGAACCCATAGAAAAGTCAAAGCAGCCAATTCCCATAGACTTTTTATCCACAAGAAAAGGCCTAAAATAGAAAACCTGTAGGGAAAAAAGCTATAGAAAAGACCTGATGAATTTTGCCAAAGATGGTGACATCCCAAAAGGCATCAAATTTAAGTAGATGAACTAGCCTTTAGGTGACAGCCGCACGAACGTCAAATTTAACACAGTGAAGTAGCCATTATTTTTGAACTACCTAAGCGCCAAATCATGGAAAAAGTCCCAAGGAACATAGTGACCCACCAGAAGATCACCCCCAAGGGCTGAAAGAGAAAGAAGAAGACAAGGAGCATAAATGACAAAGTAATCAAGTGGCAAAGGGAAGGTGAGTTATTGTAGATGAGCGGCACGACCTATTTTTTGCAGCTGGCATTGATGAGGGGAAAAACTACAGTCTGTTTGTAATAAAGAGGTACAGCCATGCTCTTGCATTAATGTTTGAATGCCAAAGTCAATTTTGGCAATTGTATAGCATGGTTCCATAGGCCTTTTCTGAAGAATGACATCAGTAATAGTGGTTTTCTCTTCCCAAGATTCAGAACGCACATGGGCCACTTGTAGAAAAGAGCACCAAAATCTTTCCCAGGAAGCGCCAAGTTGCTCTTCCTCTTCCTATATATTGTAAACTTATCTTTTGAGAAATGAATCCACTCTCAACCTTAAGGCAAAACTCTACCCAAAAATCTCTCAGGCTTGTAAGGTAGAGCTCTGCCAAAATTTTACCTTGAATTACAACTTAGCATTTTTACCTCCATTCTGAGTTTTGCATCTTTAGTATGTGTCTATGCATTTGATTATGTGTTAAGTCATTTTCTTAATGCTTTTGCAGAATGATTTCAGCATGTCTGGTGTAATTTTTGAGTTTCCTTTTAAAGGTCTGTCAGAAGTGTCCCTGGAGGAGTGTAGGTGAAGTGGATAGTCTGTTGCAGTGTGTCCCAGAATACCTCTAGTAGTTATTTCCTCCCTGTATCTCCATGGACCCCTGACCCACTAATGCAAAATATTTTCTCACTTCAGATGAAGTGTATAGGTGCTTCCTTTTGGTGAAAAGTGTATATTTGAGCTAGGTGGATCACATTTTTTGGTGTATCACCTTTTCTTTTTTTTAGGATTAGGCTTTGTTTTCAGCATCTCTCTCTCCTTTTCATCCCCCCCTTTTTTACATTTTGTTTGTTAGCAGTAGGAGAAACTAGGGCCTAAATTATACATCAGAGGGAGCTAGCCCTTATGTAGAGACTATCCCCTCCAACTTCGCCAGTCCCACAGGTGAGAGGGGAGTTTCCATTGTTGCATGAAGAAGGTAAGAGCTCGGCCTACTGCCAAGGGTGCAATCTTCTACGTCAAAGGTTTTTGGCATGTCTGGTGGGACCAACTAGGACAAGTTGTGTCCAAAGAGTTAAAGAATTTTTGGTGTGTTCTTCAACTAACTAGCCTTTGGAGGCTTTTGCATCAACACCAATGGCAACTCTGCATTGAATCAGTTGGTTAAGCAGCCTTGGTGCCATTAAGAAATCACTTTTGTATGTATAATCCCTTCGCACAAAATCATGGACCTTTTTGTCCTTCCTATAATTTTGATCAAGCTCAGTCTTTTTATGGCATCTCCCCAAGCAGCCCTCCTAGTTGCCCTTCTTCAACCAAAAGGGAAAATTCCAATTCTGAGATCTTTCACCATGATGGCAACCTCCTGACCTAGGGGGAAATAGTGGAATCATGGGGTAGGAAAGAGGAGAAGAAAGGTTTTTCTCAAAATCTTAAAGAAGATAAAGCTATTCTTACCCATGATTCCTATAATCTCCAAGAAAGGCTCTTCCAAGAAAATCTAGCTAAGAGAATTACAGAGTTGGAATATAAAGAGAGATTCCTCAGCCAGTGTGTGATGGATGGTTCAGACCCAACAGCACATTCCATGTCTAAACACACCCCATCTACACACTTTCAAGAGAGCTATCAGGCCACACCTAATATAGATGAAGTGTTGACCAAGTGGAAGGAGGAAAATCATTCGATTCTAGCTCAAGGACTGCCTCCTCTTCCACATGGTTTTCCCACTTCACCCCTTCTCAAGGAAGAACCTATTCTATAGGAGGTGAGTGAGGAGAAAAATATCCAAGCTACAGTTTCTCAAGGGGCTATCATGAGTGACAACGAAGAATAAATCATCATTGATGCTTCTTGTGAAGACACCATCAGCAATGGAGAAGATGCAGGTCTTGCATATATGCAGATGTTCTAGCAATACGAGGAGGAATAAAAACATGGTGAGCTCTCTTCCCCCTTTTTTGATGAACTTCCTTGTTGCTTCGATGAGGAGGATGACTATGCTAAAGAGCCTGAGTTGGAGGAGGAAAATGAGAGATTTGTCTTCCTGGAGAAAGGCCTTAAAGAAAAAAGCTTTGAATAAAGAGGCGATGTTTTGTGGGATGAGCAATCATTTTGTGAGTCCATTTCAAACATCACCATAGTCACCCTTCTTCAAGAAGGCCAAGAGGAAGCAAAGGATGATTCTGACAGAGTCTTCAATGAGGTAGAAGGAAACAAGTCAGACCATGATACATTGTAAAGGAGCTATACACATCAAAGGGCTTATGGTGATGAGCCAGTAGCCATTGATTTCTTGGTGAAGAGCACTAGTATGAGGGACTAGCATTCAACAAGCTTCCAAGATCAAATAGAGTACATATACATCAGAAGCATGTTTGAATCTAATCCACTCAGATATCAACCAATCTAGGTGACATGCAAGAGGAGTAGGTCACTAAATCTCATTTTCATTCAGCCACTTGCCTGGCACCATAAGTCTTCTTACCAGGAAGGGGACTTTAGAAATTTTCCCTTCAATCCAGGAGGGAGGCTAACATTCTTGGTTAGCTGTATATAGTAGTTTATTTTTAGTTTCTTTTCCTACTTTCCCTAAGTGCAGTTTGCATAGGTAGTGTTTTTTAGCCTTGTGTGTTTCCCTTTGTCTGTGGGGTAGAAAGCTTCATGTTTGATTCTTGGATCTTTTGGGGCTGTTGCTGATTTTGTTTAAGATGCATCTGACTCCGTGCCCAATGGACTTTAAGGCAACTGGTCTTTAAGCATAGCAGGCATGCTTCCCCTGGGAGTCACCAATTTGTTAACCATTTTTTGCCCAATAGGCAAAAAATTGGTCCCCTTCTATCTCTACTATTCTAGGCCATTTCATTTTTCAATTTTGCATGAATCTATTCATTCCTACAGACTCTAGAGGTTAGTCCTCTAGCACATGAAGGATCAGTTCAGAGAGTTTCAGGTTTTACAAGGCTTCTTTAGGCTCTAGTCTGAAATAAATGAAGAAGTTTGGCATCATTAAACAATTGAACCTAATTCAATGCCTTGGTTCAATGCCTAGTTCAATCACTTGGTTCAATCAGCCTTGGTTCGAGCTTTGTTTCAATCAGCAGTTCAATCGCTCTATTTCAAAGCCTGGCTCATCGCTTCAAGTCCATCGCTTCATTTTTCAAGCTTGGTTCAATGCCATTGGTTCAGCGGCTTTGGTTTAATGTGGGTTCAATGTTTAAAGTTCATCGACAAAGTTCAAGGCCTTGGTTCAGTGGTTAAAGTTCAATGCATTTTGGTTCATTGGCGCATAGCTTTGAACTGTTGAACCGGTTTAGAATCGGTTCAAAGGCTTGGTTCAATGGCAACCATGAAGGACTTTAACATGTTTTTTTAGGAGCATCAAAATCTACCACATGTCCCTTGTAGGGCTCGGTAGAAGCTGATAGGTGGCAACATCTATTATTTTCTCCTATTGGCTTCAAGAAGACTATGGTGGGCCTGAATGAGTTGCTAAGAATTACATGGAGCATGCCAAGTGTCAGTGTCCATGATTATTAGAAAAGGGCTTGAAAGTTTTCTAAGGTAGCTAAAGGCTCTATGGAAGTGGCCACGTGTCAACTTTAGTTCAACAAGGAGGTTCAACAAATCAGTTCAAAGGCTTGGTTTAATGGGCTCGGCGTGTAGTGGTTGAATCAATTGAACCAATTAAACCGTTGAACCAATTTTGGTTCAATGGGTTAGTTTAACGGCTTGGTTCAAGTGTGTTCCCTATAGCTAGAGGGTAGTGATGGGTTCAAAAGCCCTTGTGGAGGGCAGTTCAAGATCTGAAAGCCCTTGTAGAGGGCAGAGAGTTTCAAAGAACCCACAGAAAAGTCAAAGCGGCCAATTCCCACAGACTTTTTGTCTACGAGAAAAGGCCCGAAATAGAAAACCCATAGGGAAAAAATTCATAGAAAAGACCCAATGACTTTTGCCAAAGACAGTGACATCTTGAAAGGCATCAAATTTAAGCAGATGAACTAGCCTTTGGGTGACAGCCGTGTGAACGCCAAATTTAACACAATAAAGTAGCCATTATTTTTGAACTGCCTAAGCACCAAATCATGGAAAAAGTCCCAAGGAACATAGCAACCTACTAGAAGATCACCCCCGAGGGATGAAAGAGTAGAAAGAAGATAAGGAGCAGAAATGACAAAGCATTCAAGTAGTGAAGGGAAGGTGAGTTATTGCAGATGAGCAGCTCGACTTGTTTTTTGTAGTTGGCATTGATGAGGGGACAAACTATAGTATGTTTGCAAGAAAGAGGCATGACCATGCTCTTGCATTAATGTTTGAATGCCAAAGTCAATTTTGGTGATTATACAGCATGGTTCTGTAGGCCTTTTCTGAAGAATGACATCATTAACAGTGGTTTCCTCTTCCCAAGATTCATAACGCACATGGGCTACTTGCTGAAAAGAGTTCCAAAATCTTTCCTAGGAAGCACCAAGTTGCTCTTACTCTTCCTATATATGATAAACTTCTCTTTTGAGAAATTAATCCACTCTAAACCTTAAGTCAAAACTCTGCCCAAAAATCTCTCAAGCTTGTAAGGTAGAGCTCTGCCAAAATTTTACCTTGAATTGCAACTTAGCATTTTTACATCCATTCTGAGTTTTGCATCTTTAGTATGTGTCTATGCATTTGATTTTGTGTTAAGTCATTTTCTTAATGCTTTTGTAGAATGATTTCAGCATGTCTAGTGCAATTTTTGAGTTTCCTTTTACAAGTCTATCAGAAGTGTCCCTAGAGTAGTGTAGGTGAGGTGGATAGTCTGCTGCAGTGTGTCCCAGAATGCCTCTAGTAGTTATTTCCTCCCTGTATCTCCATGGACCCCTAACCCACTGATGCAGAAGGTTTTCTCACTTTAGATGAAGTGTATAGGTGCTTCCTTTTGGTGAAAAGTGTATATTCAGGCTGGGTGGATCACATTTTCTGGTTTATCACCTTTTCCTTTTTTTACGCTTAGGCTTGTTTTTAGCATCTCTCTCCCCTTTTCATCACCCCCCTTTTTTACATTTTGTTTGTTAGTATTAGGAGAAACTAGGGCCTAAATGATACATTAGAGGGAGCTAGCCCTTATTTAGAGACTCTCCCCTCCAGCTTCACTGGTCCCATAGGTGAGAGGGGAGTTTCCATTATTGCATGAAGAAGGTAGGAGCTCAGCCTCCTACCAAGGGTGCAATATTCTGTGTGAACAGTATCTTCATGAAGGTTGTCTTTTATTTGGTCTCTTAAAGAAGGATTTTCTTGTGTCTCATCTACATCAGCTTTAACATCTTGGTATTGTAGTTTCCACTTATCATCTAACTTCTTTTCATGTTCCAAATCTGATCTGCTAGGATGACTGGGAGTTCCAATCATAATTTATTCTTCATAGATGCTTGATGTGTCCTCTCCAAGGTGATCTTGAGACTTTATTGCAACTATAACATTTTTAGGTTCTTGAAGGACTACCCTTCATTGACCAACCTTGACAATTTGTCCATCATGCTTGGATACTCCAATTTTGGTCTTAATGTACTTGGCTCCTTTCCAAGAGAGGAGAGGGTGGATGGGTAGTACACTTCACTAGGTTGTTTGGTGTATAGTATCCTTCCAACTAGGGATCTTAAAATATTTCTTGGGAAGCTCTTGGGGAAGGGGAGGAAAATTTTGTGCTACACCTATTTTATTCTACATTCTCCACTCTAGAGTAGTGTTCTTCAGGTCTGATATACCTTGGTTTTCTTGAATAATTTTAACTTGAAGAGTACAAAAATAACTAGGGAAGTTTGAGTAGCCTCCTAACTTGATATAATTTCCCCTCTCCTACACTTGAAGATTCTCTCTCCAACTAGGGAAGGTCTTTGGAGTGGATTCTAGGACATCTTTTCTTTCTTGGTTTAGGGTGAGCATGAGAGAAGGTTGTTTCTCAAAGGTTAGAGCATGAAGAATCTAAAAATGGGTAGGGGAAACTTGAACAACAAAAGGATTGATTTAAGATAAAGCATGATGGTTGAGGGTGCTTAGGTTAGATTTTTTGGCTCTCCCACCTCAACATTTCAATTTCTAAGTGCAAATGATCAACATTTGGTGCAATATAATTGCAAGGGATAGTAGGTTGGTAGAATGAAGGTCATGGGGATAGAGAGGTTTCCATACAGGTGGATAATGCTCACAATAAGGTGGATATTCTTGGTAATATTGAAGATGTACGTTGTATAACTGGTAAGGGTCAATATAGTGCTCATATGGGCTAGAATAGGTTTGATATAGAGGTAAAGTCTAGAATCTGGCCTCATAAGATGTCATAACTCTTTATATGATATATGTATCACAACATTAACATAACCACTTACCTATTACCTCTTCAACAATGAATTTATGATGCCTCTGTGACTAAAACTAACTGTAAATCCCTTGTAAAGATACTTGAAGCTACCCAAGATGACTGCAGGTATTACTACAGATGTCCTTAAATTCTAGATATCCTCTATGGTTATCAAATCATAATTTGAGGCACTTGAAAGCTATCCCATTGGGCATGCCAAAAAAATTTGTGAACTAAGTTGCACCCTTGTTAAAGAAAAGATTGTTCATGTCTACCTCAAACTTAGTCCAATATGGGAGTGACCTTAGACTATGGGTTGCCTAATATGTAGGTCACACCTCTAGATTTTATGGGGATATCTCCCCTAATTTATCAATTCAACTCATCTTAATACCTAATATCATCACAATTAAAAGGGAAAGATATATGAAAACTAACGAAGAAACTACTCTAAGAGGTTATGCACCAACTAATTAAATATCCACTCTTAACTATACCCTTCAAAACCTAATAATGAACTTGATGAAGACAAGAACTAATCAGACTCTTTGATTATGTTCTAAGCATGAGTATTTGTATGGAGGTTCAATAAGATTTTGCCACTTGAAGGAATAAGCCTAGACCTACATAAGAAGTTAGTGACTTATGACACTTCAAGAACATTTTTATTTGATAACACTTCATACAATCTGAAATATACTAAAAACCTAAATATAGGTACATGAAAGGACCTATAGATGATAACATGATTCATACATTATACAAATCAAACTTTCATAAATCACACTAACAGTCAACAAGAAGTCTGTAAATGTCTTCCATTGATTCAAGAGAGTTACAAGGCAATTTTGGTAGAGCTTTATTACACCCAACTGAGGGATGAAATACAAGGCTAAAATCCTATAATATATAATAGAAGGGGAGAGAAATAGAGGGTAATATGGCTTGGAAAATATTATAAAATGTCATTAATTACCATTATACACTCAAATAGTAGTTACATCAGTTATGCAACCCTCCTTTTAACCCCCTTCATGCATTAGACCTCATTAATACCCCCTTTTGGCATTAAGATGAAGTGGAAAATTTTTATTCAAACCTCTCCAAGGTAAGGACACACCTAAAATATTCAACCACTCCTTCATATGGAGATTACAATATGAGTGATGTGCAACTAAGTCACCACAAACGTATAACAATCCATCTCTCTTTTAAGCATATTTGAAAAAGTCAATAAACTACCTCATCCTTCTAACATAGCTATTAAATGTACATTGATTTACCTTAAAGGGTCATCTACCAAGAGTTTCATTTTGTATTAACTCATTCCACTAACTCTTTAATGCCAATTTGAGCTCTCCTTGTTGACCAAATAGGCCAATTAGGCTTAATTGCCTAAGTATTAGAATTTGGCAACCATTACAGACCTATAAGAGATCTTAGAAACCCATGAATTAGTGTTTTTAAAACTTTAATCAACATCATCAACCATAAACTAGGCTTATAATGCCATTATACATTTCAATTTTCACTTCTCCTAGTTGACTGGTCCAGTTGTCTTTATCCTTTACAAATTGGAAGCTTTGAATGAACTTATAGAGGCATCTTTAGATGAAATTATGGGCATGTTATGACTTGAAAAGCTAAATCAAGTCTCAAACCATCCATTTCAAGGATTGAAATCATTCTGAACTATCATATACTCTTCTTTCTACTTAAACCCCTAAAAACGTATACATTTTTGACACTTTTATACCATGTCCATACAACTAGGTACCATGAATGGAGTCCTCTTTGAGTGTACTTGACCTTCCATGAGCTTACTAGGTCATTCTATGGTGTTAGGATACCAAAACATCAATTTTTATGAGACTAGGTCTGCCTAAAGTTTTAGGGAGGTTTTGAGTGCTTAGGAGTCTTAATGATAGTTCATATTGTATGGATGTCCAAGTCTATAACAAACTCCATGAATATCTAGGGTGCTGACCTCCTCAACTTCCATAAATGTGTCAGGTTCCCATGCAAATGATGTGTAGAGATATGAACATTGGAAGATGACCTTAGGGTTGTCTACAAACCAATTTTGAGTGTCTAAATTTGTAAGGTTTATTCATAGAGGTTATCCCCCCAAGGCTAACTAATCCTTCATGGATTCTTATTTCATAGGGAGACTTAAACCTTGTTAACAGATTTGGCCCCAAGAACCCATATGGTGGAGTGAGTGAACATTTGAAGTTGGAACTTAAGTTGATTATGTGTAGGGTGAAGAGATTGAATAAGGTTTGAAGACACCTAGGCTATTCTCCTCACTTATTTGGATTTGAAACCTATCTAGTATGGTTTGATACATATATCCATACCTTTCATATCCAAAAAACTTATTTAAAGATCTTGGAGGTACCTTGAAGTGGTAGTAGGGTCTATGAGCAAGTTTATGTGCTTGCTTACATGGTCTATTCCCAAGGCACTTGATTGTAGTTTTGAATTTCAAACCTTTGGAAGAGGCTTGGGAACCCTGTTTACCATATTGGAATGATATAAAAATTTATATGGGACCAAACTCACTTGTAAACAACCTAATTTTGTCCATTTAGCACCCTGGAGTTTCTATCCTAGACATGACTTAGTCTAAGAGAAAATAGTGGGTATACCCACTATTTTTATAACCATAATGATATCATAGGTGCCTTGAATCACTAATAATTACTATGCTTACCAATTTTAAGGGCCTGAATATGCCTAAAAAGGCCTCAACGGACCATTTTCTATACCAGTCATGGGTTTCCTATTGACTATGTTTAAGCGCAAGGGTCTGATGGGTTTGAGGCTACTGTGGGTGAATTGATGGACCAAACACCATCACAACATATCCATATCTATTTGTCCTCTATCCTCCCTCATCATTCTTTGTGTCTTCATGTCCTAATTAATCCCTCCAAGCATCTCATTTACTTATATAAGGTTTGGGGATCAAGGGCTTAATCTGACCCTAGAGGTCTACAAGAATACTTTATTAAGGTTCCTTGAGTCTAAACCCATTGAATGATCTTAAGGAATCTCCATTATCCTTTATTTGATCTTACCATCTTGTATCTATCCTTTTTCTTCAAATCTGTTAGTGCTTCACATGTATGTGTGTGCTCACTTAAGGCCTATTGACTAGATTCCTTTAAACTCCAGTATATACCTTCTCCTTATCCATGATTTGACTGAGAGTGACTTAGTTTTTCATAGGCTATAGGTGTATACAAAGAAGGGTTTGAGAAATGTAGCGCCATATTAGTTATCTTCATTCACTATGTTATTATGGAGGTGATGTGATCTCATCTCATAATCGCCCTTCCTAAATCACTGTTGACTTGACCATTTGTACTTAGTTTGCTTTCACAGTAAGAAGGATCTAGTTGTATATGTTCATTTAGGATGAGTCTCAACATTGATCAATGAAGGTGATTTTTAGACCTAGAATAGTTCTAACTAGACCTTTTCTTTTATTTGCATTCTTTATGGTGGCCTTTTTTTCCTTTCACTCTTACACACAGTGATCTCTAACTCCTACAAAGGGAAGATCATAACTTGTTTTATTCTCACAAGCTGATTGTAGCTCTCATGTGATATTACTATAGGTTTTTATTTTGTGTTAGGCATTATTGAGAGAGTTAAGGTTATAGGACTCTTTTATTATCATTCATACCTTGAACTTATCATAAGGCACCTCATAGTTCCATGAAGCACAACTTCCACTCAACTTATTTTACATGCCATGGATAGACTAGTTTAGGTGGTTGTAGGTGCATACAATCTTGTATGGGATAGTTATTAAAGTGGATGTGTGAGGTGTGTTAGTGGTGATTCCACATTTAATGTCTCATTATATATATTGATACTATTCATTGTCCTCTCTCCCTCAAGGCCAAAACCTTGATTGTCCTCTCAAAACTCAATCACTAAGGAGTTGTAGACCCTATTATATGGACTAAGACTCCAAGTGTGACATGTGGTGAATGCTCTAAGATAATTTATGATGTTTATATAACACTAGGATATTTTTTATAACTCATCATAAGTCTTCTTTACTCACTTGTACTTGTCCTTGAATATCCCTCCTTAGTCACTCATTGAAATGCTTCTTTGGAACTCTATTGTAGTAGACCAAATGACTGGTTATAGGTGTCCTTTTGTCAAATTAGGTGGAGAGATCCATAAGAGTTACTCCTTTTAACAGTTTTAACTTTTCTTTCCTTGTATTAATATTTCCTCTTAGCCTAGGAGATATGGAGATATCAACATATACTAGCAATGTCATAGGTGTTCACTTGTCATTATGACTATCTACAAGGATTTAACTATTAGGCTTGTGTGACAAGAAGGTGATTTGAAATAACTTGAAATTCTTATCTCATAAACTCTTATCATCATTCACCTTTTAGTATTCATATCCCATAAGATTCATACCAATCCTCATGCCTTTTAATGGTCTTCATAATATTCTTTGAATACTCTACTATAGTAGGCTTAAAAGGGTAGGTTGTAGGTCTTGATTTGCCTCCTTTATTAGATATATGACCAAATAGGTTCAACACCTTTTGATTTCATTCTTTCTGAGGGTTCCAAATAATTATGGAGATCTATCAGAAAGATTCAAACTTGTATTGAATGTTGAATGGATGGATAAGGGAGGAAGTGAAAATATATGGAGTGTGGTGCATGAAATAGGGTGAAACTCAATGAGAAGGTAGTGAAAATATCATAGAAATATAGAGTACAAGATATGATATGGACTGAAACTTGAAACCCACTCAAGTTATACCAACATGAACCTTAAATTCCTTAAGACATATACCTTTATGATCATGTAATTTTTGGAGTCATAATAGGGCATATAAAGTGCTAAAATGAAACCGAGGAAACTCCAAAGATCCTTAGTTTTTGAAAAAGACCTTAAATTTTGTTAAAACTGATAATGTGAATTTGGGTGTCAAGAGAGGTGGTTTTTATGCCCTTAAGGCTAAAAAGGATGTCTAGGAGCTTGTTCAAAAGGGCATGAGGGTTCTCCATCATCAATCTAACACTTCCTTCCATGCTCTTGAGTTAATTTTAAGGCTCTACAGATGTCATTGAACTACACATTGTCCTTATCATACAGACATCTCCACATATGCATAAGTCCTTCTTCCTTGGGATCTTCTAAGGTGACAAGGGGAGATTGGATGTCTAGCCTAATTAAAAAGGTATGGAAGAACATGAAACACTCTCTTAAACTCTTCAAATTAGTCAAAGAAACTTTTGATGAGGATCTTCAACCCTGTTAATGCACTCAAACCTTCCTACAGATTATAGACTATTTTAAATTTGATGTTTACTAATCTCATGAGCTCACATGTGTGAGTAAAACATTTAAATTTCCATGGTAGGATCTTGAAAGACTTGAGAAAATAATATCAGTCATTGGTTTGAGCAAACAATTCACAAATCCCTAAAAACTATTTTATTAAAGTTTTAATGTGTAGATGATAAGGGTATAGGGATTCCTTAACTTCTTAAGGAATGTTCATAAATATTAGGAGACCAATCTCCAAACCAATACCCATGGGTGAAATCCACCTGAGGTCAATTCTTGTGGCCAAGAGCTTGAGCCCCTATTCTTTCTCCTCTATATGGTAAAATCAAAAACCTAATGAGATATTTGATCTTGCAAAGAAGGGTAGGTGGAGATAAGGATCAATTTTGAGATTTTTTTCATACATTCACCATGAAACTTTATTGAGACTTCAAAAATGAGTCGATCTTCATCCTCTGATCTTCCTTTGTATGGTATAGTTCATTTAATTCTGTACAAGTTCATAAGACTCTGAAAATCTCTGATTTTCCACCATTTTCTCCATGTTTTAGACTTTGCAATGCCATTTTAGGCCAAATAAGGAGGATCATGAGTTAATAAACATTTTCAAGTAGGTAAAAATGCAAGGAGGAAGTGGAAAAGCCACAAATTGGCATATGGGACCCACTTGGATAGTGTAAAGGATATGAGTGGGTCTCAAAAGGATTTTAAGGATTATGAAATGCATGGGGGGCAATGTGACATGCATGCAACCTTTTTATGACCCTATTTTAAATAAAAACATCAAAATATTCCCCCTTCCTAAGATTTTTTAAATAAAATAGGCTTATGAAATGGTTTGAGGGGTGATGAAGGTGGTTTATGAGATTAGATGAATATATCATGGGCAAGGGATTTGAACACACTATAATATTCATCTCATAGCCTCCAAAATTATTAAAACATATTCAGTTTACTCAAAATATTCATACACTCCTCAAATAGTATTAAGACACTCATTGACTTTTAGAACCTTTTGACAATCATCTTTCTCATTTAAATACTATTATGACACTTAACACATCACCACAAGGCTCAAGACACTCATGACACAATGTATTAAGCATGAAACAATGGTACATCATAATACTCCTAATCAAGATTCAAATAATCTCAATGGGATAAGGATGACATAAATATACTAAGAATCATCATAATAGGCTAAGGTGGTGGTCACTGAAAGTTTTTAACATCAGTGATTGATATTTGGCCTATGAGGACAAAATGTCAATAGTAGTATAGTAGATGTTCAATCACCTAATGTAGTTTGCCTAGGGACATATTATTCTAGCTTAGTTATATAGGGATCTACATATGATTGTGTAAAAGAGAGAACATAGCATAGGGCATAACACACTATTACAGGTATGGGCCTAGGAACACATCAAAATTGCATAGCCAGTTGGGTTGAGGTATTAAAGGGGACCAGAGGATCCTATGGCTTGGGCATGGTACTTGAAAGGATTAGGGATGCAAGGACACTTGGGGGATCTACCCTATTCCAAGTGCATGATTGATGAGATGAAGGATGGGGATTTCATTTGGTACCCCTATATAAGGACATAATTTGTATGGGTGGAAGACCTATTCATGATAGGATATATGATCACACTATGCTATATCATAGGGTGACATGATCATACTGTGAAGAGAATAGGATAGACCATGTCTAGTAAATAGGACATTCTAGAGGGTTTGCATTACTTTGCTCATGTGATTAGGGATATTAAGGAGTGGGGGCCACTTGTACCCAAGATAAAGGTAGTGACTGACTATGACAATGTTGTTTATGTTTTAGATGTAAGGGTAATAGATGCATACATTAAATGGTGGTTAAGAGTATGACCCATTTGATTGACCAAACCATTACCCCAATAACCCATTTTGAGACACCAATGGGTAAGGATGAGGAGGGATCAAGGATAGACCCCATCATAATAACAAGGTCAAGTGCTAGTATATCCAACCATCCCATTTTCCATTCCACTATAATATGTATAGTCATAGAGGTAGTAGGATTTGGTAGAGGATATGGAGATGGCTAGAAGGTGGAGATGAGGGATGCCCTAGGTACAGGGATAGGTTTTGGAGAGGTAGGGCACTCTAAGATAGGTATAGGTATAAGGATAGTATCAAGAGGGGTATGTCCCTCAAGCACAAGAAGGCCCATAGAGGACCAGGCACTTATTGACAAACTCCAAAGGGAAATATTTTCATGACTTTATGAGATAGAAGGGTTACATATCACCGTGGCTATGTTATAGACATAGTTTTCTACTATATAGGGAGAGACCATGAGACTACATGTTTTGATTATAGCTAGGGATGTAGGGATTGTGAGTCTCATGGGATAGGTGGCACAACTAGTAGGGGTTTAAACCTGATTATCCAAATGAGTTGTAGAGTATGTGATTGTGTTTAGTGAATGGGACTTTGCTCAGATAGAGATGAAAAGGCTAACTTGGGAGAGAGATGAGGCATATAGTGTTAGGGAAGATACAAGAATAGGGTTAGTGAGATCTTTGGTTGATGTGATTTTGGCCAAGGATGATGTCTTTCACATCAAGTATAATGTCCTACATGCCAAGGATGAGATAACCTATTATAGTTGGCCATACAAGGTGGAAGTTCTTATAGATTAGAGAGTGTTATCCTATAGGGAGTACATGAGGTCATAGTAGACTAGCTAAACTACCAAGTTGAGGCATGACATAGAGTCACAGTGGTTGGTGATGTAGATAACTCTACAATGGGTTGTCATGGGGCCACCATTACCATGTCCACCATTAGCTACTACATTCAAGATAGGTCAAGGTCTTCATTAGAGTCCTCCCAAGGACAAGCAAGATTAGAGATGAATGTACTAGTTCTTCCTTTTTATATTTATTAGATGTATAGATACTCTCGTGATGTATAGAAACATGTTTTGATATATATATATATATATATATATATATATGAAACTCATTTTTGGTGTACTACTATTAATATTCTTTGATTACCACATGATGTATTCATTGATATTACTCTTATTTATGATATGTTTTGATATGCTAGTTTTAGGAGATGCACGTCCTTAGTTAGCATATATATGTTGATGTATTTGTTTTGTTTTATATATGACTAGATACTAGGGTATAATTTATTAGATACGCATCCAAAACTAGTCATAGAAATAGTCAATTAGAATCACAGTGTATGTCAAGAGATACACATCTTGCATAGAGTCTCATGTTAGGTATGGTGCATTCAAAAATGATATTTGGGGCTTCATTGACTTTTGGATCTAGAGCACTTGGTTTTTACTATAGTAATTTTGAAATTATGCATCACAAGTATGAGTAACTTATAATAACATTATATTTCTAGTACAATTGGTTGATTTAAATGTGAATATTTATAATTAAGGATAATGATAAAAATTACCAAAAATAGAGTTAAAACCATTTACATTTTTAAAAAAACAAATAAAGATAGAAAAAAATAACAATACAAAAATGTAAGCTAACTTAAAATCAAGATATGAATGATCAAGATTTAAGTAGGAACAATAATTTATAAAAATCAAAGCAAGAATAATTTATTTGTACAACATGAAATCAATTTATGAATGATAAAGTTCCACATATATTAACAAAATGTACTTGAAAAATAAATAAACAAGAAAATAAGCTAAATACAAATGTAAAAAAATCAAGCCTAACTGAAAGCGAGACTCAAAATATTTATAGAATGTATTTGAACACAAAAAAACAAAATAATAAAAATAACAAGACCAAATATTAAAACAAAAGATAAAAAGAGAGTCATAACAAAACATCAAGAAACAAAGAATAAGATACTAAATAAAAATGAATGAATAATAAAACAGTAATAAAGAAAATAAAAATTCAACAAAAGAACAACAAAAATATAATAAAACACCAACAAAAAGAAATTAAGAGATTACAAAACATAATAAAACAATAATAAAAATAAAATAAACACACATAAAGAATGGTTAGTCACAATGTTAGTGAAATCAGAAAATATTTTTTCATGTACGTGTAATAGAGGTGTTACTCTCTATGATAGGGTGACCTTGAATCTAAGAAATGATGACATGTATCACAATGAGATAAGAATAAAAATGAAAAAAATTCCCCTAAGTTATAGTGAAATAATAAGACAAAATAAAATAGGCCAATAATATAAGAAAAATAAGGGGTGGTCGAGCTGACTCCAAATGCATGAGGCAAGTGGACACTACCTATATATCTCTATGGACATAAAATCCAACATGAACTTCAAGCCAAATGTAGTTCTCCCAGGAAATGGGATAGAATAAAAGTGATGATAAGAAAACATGATTTTAGTTTAGAGGAATAATGAAATGGGTTCACAAAATGGTGAGTGCATTCAAATGATTGCTCATAAAATGGAGTGTGGGATCAGAATAAACAAAAGTGTAAGATAATGTTTTTGACATTTTTGTCTATCAGTTTATAATGTTTTTTTGTGTTTGTGGGATAATAAATAGAAATGAAATGTTTTTAAAAGGCCCAAGGAACTACCTAACTAAGGAGATGCACTTCCATAGGTAAGAATTCAATTAATAGCTAAACTAGCTACAACGGTACTATGATATTGTTAAATAAACAATGCCTACCAAATAGTAGAAAAATAATAATAGAACAATATGTAGTGTTAGATAAATATCAAGAACCATTCAACTGGAAAAATCATATGCTAATGCATCCTTATGTACTTGTCTATAAGAAGATGTGAAATACTATTTAGGTTGAATGGCTTTGTATAAATGGCACTGAGTGTGTCTAGAATGCCTATGAGTCATAATTAGGATCATAATTGGTTCAGGGATAGAAGTATATAGGTTAAAATGGTCTAGGGTATGAAAAGAATGTTGTTCAAAGTAGAATGACCCAAGTTTAATTTGGTCTAAAATGGATTAAAAATGAGTCCATTATAATATAAATGATCCAAAGTGCCAACATTCCATGGGTACAATGGTCATGAGTAGTAAAAGAGTATATGAGAATGATCTAAGGTAGGTTGAGATAGAATAAAAATGGTCCCATATTGGAAAATCTAGAGTATAATAGTGTGAATTATTGAGTTTGACACAAGCTACCCCCAAGTAAGGTGTCTTATTGACAATGGTTCAAAAGGTTGTCAAGCATAGAACCACTTGAGGTGTATAATATTCATGGAATTTGAGAGTTCTTTGCCATCTATATTAGGCAATCGTTATGCCATTAGTCTATTATTTTCTATGATGATATATGGGCCTAGTCAATTAGGTTGAAAGTTACTCTTCTTGCATTTAGAATTAGTGTTATTTTGATTCTCTTTTAAGATTGAATCACTAATTTCAAACTCCTTAGGGAAGATATGATTTTTATAGCTTTTATGCTATTGGTTCTAATAGGCTTACAAGTTTTCTAGGATAGCCAAATGCTTACCATCAAGGAGTTCTAACTCTTGCAACCTGAAAACTCTATAATCTTCATCATCTTCAATATTCTCTAAGGATATGCATAGTGAAGGCAGCTTGATCTCAATCAGGATAATATATTTTAAGCCATAAACAAGGGAGTATGGAGTGTCTCCTATAGGGGTTCAATGACTAGTGCAATAATTCCAAAGGGTAGGAAAAAATTTTAAGTGCCAATTATGTCTAGCATCATTGACAATCTTCATTAGGATTTTAATAATGGTTTTGTTTGATGTATCAGCTTAACCATTACTTTATCGATTATATGGCATAGATTTCTTGTGCTTGATTTTGAATTGAGTATAAATAGCCTTAACATCTTAGTTTACAAATAATCTACCATTATCAAATATAATATGAATTTAGATACCATATCGATAAATGACATGGTAATGGATAAACTTGGCAATCTACTTCCTAGTGATGTGAGAGGAATGGCCTTGATCCACTTAGGAAAATACTCAATAGCCATGATAATATGTTTATGGCCATCAGAATATGTTGGGTTAATTTTTTTGATGAGATCAAGGCCCTATGTAGAGAATGACCATGGTGTAGTAATCATCTATAGTGGAAAGGAATGTTTGTTTATCAAATTACCATGTTGTTGGCAAGAAATACACTTCCTAACATAATTACAATCATTTTTTTTTTATCTTGGGCCAATAGTAACATATTTTGAGGAGATTTTTAGCTAGGACCACATCATTGGTGTGGGCCCCACATATTACTTCATGAACCTCCTTAAGAGATAACTTGGATTCTCTTGAAGATAAATAATGAAGAAGCATTCCATCATAGCCTTTAAGATAAAGCATGTTTCTAAGGAGGGTATAATGGGCTATGCGATGAGAGAAAAGTTTCTAATGATTATTGGAAAGGTCAGGTGGAAAAACTTGGTCATGAAAATAATTATAAATGTCTTGAAACCAAGGTAATTTAGGTGTGGGATTAGGACTAGCAATGGTGCATACCCTCTCTGATAAGAGATTTTCAACAATAAATTGATACTCTTTAGCATTGCTGGTAATTTATATCATGGATTCAATTTTTGCCATTGCATTAGTTGATTTGTTATTAGCCTATAGTACCTATTCAAATTATAGAGATTTGAAATGGGTCTTGAGATTATCCACAATATGCTTTTAAGGTATAAATTTTTCATCTCTAGTATGATAATGATATGTAGTTTGATTTATAATCAATTGAGAATCCACATAGACCATTAAGTGTTGGATATCCCATTACACTGTAAGATGAAGTCCTATAATAAGGGCTTCATATTCAACCATATTATTGGTGCAATGAAAATTAATATGGAATGTCTTGGGAATCAAATCCCCTTGTGGTGTAATCAATAAAATTTTGGCCCTAGATCCACATGATGTAAAGGAGCCATCAATGTATAATTTCCATTGCTCAGGTTCAAGAAGTATTTCTTCAATTGTCATAATAGAATCATCTAGAAAATCAAATCTGAGTGGTTAATTATCTATAATATGGGCTTTTACAAGGTGATCTATAATGACCTTCCCCTTGATAGCTTTTTGATTCTGGTATTCTACATCAAATTCAATTAAGATCATGACCCATTTAGCCATGCGGCATATGAAATTTGCTTTGGATAATAAATATTTGAGGGGATCCACTTTATTAATAATACTAGTTTTGTTATTTAGCATATAATGTCATAATTTTTGGGAGGTGAACACCATTTCTAAACAAGCCTTCTCAATAGGTGTATAATTATGATCATAAGACACAAGTGTGTAGATCAAATAGTAAACATGTTCCTTTCCTTGATCATCATGTTGGTATAAGAGTTCCCCTAATGCATGCTCGATTGTTGAAATATAAAGGATCAATGGTTGTCCAAGTGTTGGTGATCACAACTAGTAGGTTGGCCAAGTATGTTATGAGATTTACACATGATAATTAACACTCATTATCCCATTAAAATGTTACCCCTTTTTTTATGAGGTGTGTAAGCAGGTGGCACTTGTCTGCGAGTTATGAAATGAATCTACGAATAGATTAAATGTTTCCTTGTAGGATACGAAGTTGTT
Source organism: Torreya grandis (assembly GCA_037957365.1). Classification (NCBI taxonomy): domain Eukaryota; kingdom Viridiplantae; phylum Streptophyta; class Pinopsida; order Cupressales; family Taxaceae; genus Torreya; species Torreya grandis. The sequence continues at coordinate 3,380,171 of JARHVA010000551.1, forward strand.
TGAGGTTAGAAGGTGAAGGCATTTCAACAATGACCTTGACCTTAGTAGGATCTACTTCCATCCCTCTTTGTGACAATGAATCCTATCAATTTTTTAAATTGATTCTAAAGACACACTTCTTAGGATTTAGATGAACTTTATACTCATGAAGTCTCTCAAAGATTTTTCATAGAACATCAAGATGTCCAGCATGTATTTTTGATTTAAATAGGATATCATCAACATAGTCTTCAATAATATCATGCATCATGTCATGGAATATGACAATCATATCACACTAATAGGCGGTGCTAGAGTTCTTCAAGCCAAATGTTGGGGATCAACCAACAATGTTGATTACAATATGAAAGCAATAAATGTGAAATTAAACCAAAAAGATAAGTAACTAGAATCAGAAATAGCAAAGAACAAGAGATACAAGAAACCACCTTGAAAACTTGTATTAAACTCTTTACAAAAGGAATACAATTGAAGAAACTTATTTTCTTCCACACCTCTCTCAGATGTACAGATCTCTCTCTAGATCTCTTTCCCTCAAGAGCTCTCTCTCTCAAGTACAATCAACTTCAACAACCTGGAATGATTCACATATACAATTATGTAATGTTCAACACTACATTCTACAATAAGCTAAGAAGATCTATCCTATTATATAATAATTAGGAAACATGAGCATACAACTATAGCCATCAGATGCACCTCCTAATCAAGGGCTCTAAATAGTCTTACTAATAATAGAGACATGGACTTAAGACTATCACTTAATCCTAACATGCAAACACTCTGTTCTGTCCACGGAAATAGCTTTCTAGACACACAGGTAACTATCGTCGGTTCCTACCTGTTTGCTTGTGACCGACGTCGGTCGATCCCTATCGATGCTGGCATCTCTTGAACTGCTCCTGACTGACGTCAGTCACCAGTGACTATGTAAACCTACAACTTTTACAAAGCACTCCTTTGGTGAAGCTTTTAGCTCCACACCTTAACAATCTCCCACTTGGAGATAAATAGCTACACCAGTACCTGTACAGCAACATCTTCTAGATCCTCCATCTTCAACTCAATCATGAAGACTAACAAAAGTTGAATGAAGATTCAACTTCTCCTTTGTTACCGGCTTGGTTAACATATCAGCAGGATTCTTATCTGTATGGATCTTCTCCAGCTTCAACTCACCATCCTCCAATCCCTGTCTTATGAAGTGGTACCTAAGCTGTATGTGCTTTATTCTTGAATGAAAGGCTGAATTCTTAGCCAAATGAATTACACTCTGACTATCACTATACAATCTATAACTCTCTTGCTCCTTTCCAAGCTCTTCCATGAACTGTGTCATCCATATCATCTCTTTGCTAGCCTCTGTGACTGCAATATACTCTACTTCTATATTTGACAAGGCAACAACCTTCTGCAACTTTGATATCCAGCTAATCGCCATTCCACCAACAGTGAAAACATATCCTGTGGTGCTCTTGCTGCCATCCAAATCACCTGCCATATCTAAATCTACATAACCATGTAGAGAAGTATCTGAACCTCTATAGCACAAAAACCTACTGCTAGTTCCTCTCAGATATCTAAGAATCCATTGAACTACTTTCCAGTGCTCTTTCCCTAGATTGGCCATATACTTACTTACAACTCCCACTGCTTGGGCAATATCTAGTCTAGTACACACCATTGCATACATTAAACTCCCTACTGTGAAAGAATATGGAACTCTACTCATGTACTCTACCTCATCATGTGAATTAAGACATTGTTCTTTACTCAACTTAAAATATCCAACCAAAGGTGTGCTTACCGGTTTTGCATCCTGCATATAGAACCGTTTCAACACCTTGTTCACATAATCCTTTTGAGACAAAATCAACCTATGATTTTTCCTATCTCTCTTAATGCTCATGCCAAGGATTTTCTTTACTGCTCCCAAATCCTTCATGGCAAATGTGCAAGCTAATTTCACCTTAAGCTCAGAGATATCCTGCATGTGTGATCCTGCAACCAGCATATCATCTACATACAACAATAGAATAATATATCTACCATTATCCAATCTCTTAAAATACACACAATGGTCAGATTGACACCTACTATAGCCATGCTCAGTCATAAACCTGTCAAATCTCAAATACCACTGTCTAGGAGCTTGCTTGAGGCCATACAAGCTTTTCTTTAATCTGCACACTAACTTCTCCTTACCTTTGACCTCAAATCCTTCTGACTGATCTATATATATTTCTTCATCCAAATCTCCATGAAAAAATGTTGTCTTAACATCAAGCTGCTCAAGATGCAAATCCTCAATAGCAACTAAAGACAATACAGTCCGTATAAAAGTCATTTTAACAATAGAAGAAAAAATCTCACCAAAATCAATACCTGGTTTTTGTGCAAATCCTTTCACTACCAACCTGGCCTTATATCTCATTTTTCCGTTCTCACCTTCCTTCAATTTGTAGGTCCATCTGTTCTTCAGTGTTCTCTTACCAGCTGGCAACTCAACCAAATCCCATGTTTGGTTCTCTCTCAAGGACTCCATTTCCTCAACCATGCCATGCTCCCACTGATTCTTGGATTCCACCTGTATTGCTTCTTCAAAACTCTTTGGTTCTCCACCATCAATTAGCAATAAATAGAATAATGAAGGGAAATATCAAATTGGAGGTTTACTTACCCTTTCTGACCTCTTGATGAGCATCTGAGACTCATTCACAACACGCTGTCCGCCCAAATTCTCTGACAGTGACTGACCTCGATCACTTCCAGGCCTGTAACTGGCCGACGTCGGTTCTGCCTGACTAACGTCAGTTCCTTCTTGGCTGACATCAGTCACTATATGACCGACATCAGTTTATGTTCTACTGACATCGGTTCCTACCTGGCTGATGTCGGTCTCTATGTTTTCTTGTTTGTGATTAATTTTACCCATGAGCTCATTTTGGACCGTCACTTCATCCAATTCTCCATTGCTCTGCCCAAATTGATTCAGCTTCTTTAGCTAATTATCTTTTTAGTTCCTAGATTCCAAAACCTAAATCCAAAATCATCAGAGCCATAGCCAATAAATGTGCACCTCATAGACTTAGCATCCAGCTTCTTTCTATTTTCCTTATCTACGTGCACAAAGGCTTCACAACCAAAAACTTTGAGAAAAGAGAGATCTACCTTTTTACCTGTCCAAGCCTCTTCTAGAATTCCACCATCCAGAGCTGCAGAGGGTCCTCTGTTAATCAGATACACTACAGTGTCAACAGCTTCTGCCCAAAACTCTAAGGGCAAACCAGCATGCAATCTCATACATCTTGCACACTCCATGATTGTTTTGTTCATCTTTTTAGCAACTCCATTTTGCTGAGGTGTCCTTGGAACCATCCTTTGCCTATGGATTCCATGCATATAACAATACCAGTTGAACTTGTAGCTGCAAAAACTCACCACCATTGTCAAATCTCAGGCACTTCAATCTCCTGCCTGTTTCATTCTCAACCATAGCTTTCCAAATCTTAAAAGTCTCAAATACATCAGATTTCTTCTTAATACAATAGACCCATACCTTTCTTGTAGCATCATCTATGAACAAAACATAGTACTGTGATCCTCCAATAGAAGCAACCTGAGCCGGTCCCCACACGTCTGTGTGAACAAGTTGTAACTTATGCTTCTTCTTTGTTGACCCAGTCTTGAGAAAACTCACTCTCTTCTGTTTTCTAGAAACACAATGCTCACAAAAATCTAGATCTATGCTTTTCAAATCTAAAAGCTTACCTTTTGACTTAAGAATGGACATTCCCTTCTCACTCATGTGGCCAAGCCTTGAGTGCCACAATTTTGCATCCACATCTGAAGTAGATAATACAGAAGGAGAATTATTAGTAATACAATTACATAAATAGAGAGTACCTACTCTCTTACTTCTGGCTATTACAAGTGCACCCTTGGTCACCTTCCAATATTCAGCTGTGAGAGTTACTGTACAACCCTCATCCCCTAACTTTCCTACAGAAATCAAATTCCTCTTCAAGTTGGGAACATGTATGACATCTCTCAACACCCATGTGTTGCCATTCTACATATTCAGCTGCACTTTTCCTTTGCCAATAATTTTACAAGGCTCATCATCCCCTAAATACACTATTCCAAAATCTCCAAGGACATAGTCACTAAAATATTCTCTATTAGGGGTAGAATGAAAAGAGGCACCAGAATCTAACACTCAAGATTATATATTATTATGCAAAGAGAATATTAAAGCATCTTGTGCAATACCTGCAACCTTTGCTTCTTCTTTTCCTTCATGTTGATTGTCCTCCTTAGGCTTTGACCAACAATCTCTACTTATGTGCCCAATCTTTCCACAATTCCAGCATTGTGGCTTCCTACCATTTCTAGATTTGGATCTACCTCTCACCTTTGACTTAGACCTTGATCTCCCTTTCTTGCCCTTCTCTTTTTGCCTTCCCCTGCTCTCAAAACTTAAAGTGTTCCCTGATGTTTCCTCTGTGCTTTTCCTATGAATTTCCTCATTCAAGATTACACTAACAACATCCTCTACTTTTAAAATATTTGAAGCAGATGTAGTATTACTAACTACCATTATTAAGCTATGCCAGCTTTCAGGCAAAGAACATAATATTAAAAGAGCTTTAATTTCATCATCAAACACTATTTTGACTAAACTTAATTGATTTACAATTCCATGGAGATCATTTAGATGATTAGATACAGATCCACCTTCCTGCATACACAAATTAAATAACTACTTCATAAGATATACCTTATTTAAAGCTTAGGGTTTTTCATAAAAATTTGCTAAAGTAGTCATTAACTCTACCATAGACTTTGCTTGTGATAAATTAGATATCACAGTAGATGCCAGACTCAGTCTTATAGACCCCAGAGCCTTTCTATCAAGAACTTCCCATTCTTCATCATCCATGTATGTGGGCTTCTTTGCAATCCCACCTAATGGTAAGTATAGATCTTTCTGATACAGATAATCCTCTATCTGCATTCTCCAATGTTGATAATTCTTATCATTACACTTATCCATTCTCAATTTACTTTCTTCTGCCATTGCTTCTCCCACTCAAACAGAAATTCCTGCAGAAACCCCTGTGAGTACCCTGTAATCAATACACACTAACCAGATTTGAAACACCTGTTAGTCAACCTGAGCTTTGATACCACTTGTTGGGGATCAACCAACAATGTTGATTATAATATGAAAGTAACAAATACAGAATTCAACTAGAAAGATAAGTAACTAGAATCAGAAATAGCAAAGAACAAGAGATACAAGAAACCACCCTGAAAACTTGTATTAAACTCTTTACAGAAGGAATACAATTGAAGAAACTTCTTTTCTTCCACACCTCTCTCAGATGTATAGATCTCTCTCTAGATCTCTTTCCCTCAAGAGCTCTCTCTCTCAAGTATAATCAACTCCAACAACCTGGAATGATTCACATATACAATTCTATAATGTTCAACATTACATTCTACAATAAGCTAAGAAGATCTATCCTATTATATAATAATTAGGAAACATGAGCATACAACTACAGCCATCAGATGCACCTCCTCATCAAGGGCTCTAAATAGTCTTACTAATAATAGAGATGTGGACTTGAGACTATCACTTAATCCTAACATGCAAACACTCTATTCTGTCCATGGAAATAGCTTTTTGGATGCACAGGTAACCGTCATTAGTTCCTACCTATTTGCCTATGACCAACGTCAGCCGATCCTTGCCGATGCCGGCATCTCCTAAACTGCTCCTGACCGATGTCAGTCACTCTTGATCGACGCCGGTGACTGTGTAAACCTGCAACTTCTGCAAAGCACTCCTTTGGTGAAGCTTTTAGCTCCACACCTTAACACCAAATAGAATGACTTGATAATGGAATGTTCCCCATGTAGTGGTGATTGCAGTTTTGTGCTAGTCTTTTAGAACAATCTTGATTTGATTATATCTTGAGAATTCATCCATGAGGGATAACATCTCATATCTAGTAGTAGAATCAATAATCATATCGATATTAGGTAAAGTATAATCATCTCTAGGACATGCCTTATTGATATTTCTAAAATTATTACAAATGTGTATACCCTATTGTTTCTTACTTACTGGGACTATATTTGATATCCTTTCATAATAGTCCAGTGGTTAGATGAAGCCTACTAATAATAATTTCTATAGCTATGCTTTTATTAAAAGAGTGATGCATGGATGTATCTTTCTTAATTTTTATTTGATTGGCTTACAATCTAGATGGACAAAAATTTGATGCACAACCAAGTTTGGGTCTAAGTTTGGAATGTCAAAATGAGCCCACATAAAGATATCAATAAAATCCCTTAGGATGGTGACAATTTGGTCACACTTTTCATCAGTGAGGGAGGCTCCAAGATAAATAAATTTGGGGTTATCATAAGTCCCCAAGTTCACTTAAGTAGTGTTTTCTACAAGGAGTTTAGAACCATCTTCTTGAATAGCAGGTAGATTTTGATCTTGATCCTCCTCTTCAACTTTATCTTCTAGTTGTTCTTCCTAAAGATCTAGATAATGAGATGAATTTGAATCTATCAATTTAGGTAGTGGCCAACTAGTAAACATTTTAATGGAATTCAAGAGCAAGCTACTCAAAATATTTCTATTATTTTGATGTGATGCTAGCACTGGCTATGGAACTAGGACTTGATGGACCTTGTGAGTCCTTTAGAAATGAGTAAACTTCCCAATCTAAGATCACCTAGAATAGGTTTTCACACAATGGATTGTATTTTTATTTACTATTTCCTTAATCAAAGAGAGCATAAAATAGGTTTTCATGCAAGGATCTCAATATTTTATCCCTTTCAAGACAAATAAAGTTTGTCTACTTTCTAAAGTAGGAAAAAGTGTCCAAAGAGAAGTCAAATCCTTGTTTATGATTACCAATTACCAATCCATCTCTGAGGCCCATATACTCGACAATAGATTCCTCATTTTGGAATTAATTAAGGGGTATGATGTAATTTTATTGGTCCGAATTAATGATTTCAAGATGGCAAAGGCAAAGGGGATAATGGGATGTGAGAGTTATAATAGAGTTTGAGTCAAATAGGTCTATGTTAGCAAACTCATCATAAAAAATATAATGGGATGTTACATCACTACTAAGAGTCTCATTGTTAGTTAATTTAGAATAATCAATATTGAAATACATGAGTTCACCCCCAGATGGTATAGATCTGAGACCTTAACTCATGTTAGGCCTACCTACTAATAATGATTTCAAGATTCCTTGATCTTATGGCCCAAGGACATTCCATGTATAATCAAATTTATGCATAATCTGATTAGGGATATGATAGTTAGGATTCTAAAAATAATTAACAATGTCATCATAATATAACCAGTCTCCTTCAATAAAAACTTTTTGATCTTGATTTGGTGAAGTAGCAGGTATGAATACCATTGGAGGTTTCTACATATCTTTCTTCTTTTACCAAATCTTGTTGGGCCTTAAAGGGATTTGGTAAGGTTTGTATTTTCCAAAATATTTAGGAGACTTGAGAAACTTAGCAATATGGAAGGCTGCTTTTAGATGATATGTAAAAATGTCTACATCTTTAATAGTAACCTATTGTGTAAGGGTTGTGAGAAATGGATCAGCCAAAGTGGAAGTAAGATCGCTTGGGTTGATATAATTGGATTTGGGTGGATGAAAAATTATTTCGTTATTCTTATTTATGATGAATTTAAAGCTAGGGAAATATTTATAATTATAAAATTAAACCTCTAGGTGTTTGCAAAATTGATAGGGATCGAAATTGGCAAGAATGGAAACTTCGATCCCATCATGGGGGAAGTTGAGACACAGGTGCAAAGTGGATGGGATTGCCTATACTTCATGGGTCCAAGGATGACTAAGAAGTATGTTATAATTAAATTCAATATCCACAATATGGCACAAAGTATGATGGGACATAGACCCAACAATGATTGACAAATTGATAGTTGCAGAAGATTCTTTTTTAGCATTATCATTTGCCTTGATTGTGATTGTTTCTAGCTAAATGTCCTTTGTAGTATAAGCCAATCCATGTACTAGCTTGAGTGACACTAGGTTTAACCCTAAACCATTATCTATAAGAACTCACTTGATTTTATGGTTTTCAATAATGACCTCAATATATAAGGGGTTGTTATGGCTAGGACCAAGAGTAGACATGTCTCTATGATCAAATGTAACTTATCAGAAAGGAGATAAATGACCTATAAATGTTTGGAATTTTTTAGGTTTAATGTCCTTGGGAATAGTGGACTATTAAAAAAAATCATTTAAAATAGTTATTTGGACTTCAAACATATGTAAAGGATTTAAAATTGAAATTTTTGAAGAAGTTTTACTTAATTGGTCTAAGATACTATAGGCTTTTCAATAGTAATATGAGAAGGTTTAGCCTTGAAAGGTACACTGTTCAATTTTAGATCTGAAGGCATATTGCTCACATTTATTTTATTATTGGAAGAGGGAAAAGGGCCTTGAAGGGTGACTCATGAGCATCTAGTTGTGATTATGCAATCTAGAGTTAGCAAAGAGCCATTATAATTAGAAGACAAACACAAAGGGCCTTGAATGGTGACTTGCAAGTGTCTAGTTGTATTTTCACAATCTAGAGTCGACAAGGAGCCATTTTAATTAGAAGGTGAAGGTTAAGGGCCTTGAATGGTGACTCATGAGCATCTAGTTATATTTGCATAATCTAGAGTCAGTAAGGAGCCATTATAATTAGAGAAAGGGGATCCATAAATAGTAACCCATGAAAACTAAGGCACAATAGAATTTCTTGAACCTGACATAGTATTACCTGAAAAGGAGGGTGTTGACCCTATAATGGGGTATTCATTACTTTGATAAACATTTAATGGTTTACAATCTTTGATGGTAATGGTAGTAACATGATTTGAAAAAATATGTCCCATAATGTTATTGTAATCATATGGCATGTTGTTGTAACCCAGGTTATTAGCATGGGTATTATGATCCTGATTATGATCATGTTGATTATGATTCTATCTTTGTGCTTATTGACATTGGTTTTTCCCTTGATTCTAGTTATTTCTTATCAGTTATTGATTTTGTTTAGGAAATGGGTCTTTGTAGATGCCCATATCTTGATTAGTGTTTTATGTCATGTGTTTTACTTTGATTTTGCCATTTCTAATTAAATCTTCATGAGATGTCTCAATTGAACACATCGATAAACTCCATGGCAAATAACATGATGGAAGTTACAAAAATTATCTTCTCAATACCAATTAGTTTTGGGTTTATCTTCAAAGAATGGCCTTGATATAGGCCACATAATCATATTAGCTACTATGAGCTTTTGAAACATGACTTCAACAAGTTCTCCTAGCTTGTTGAACACTCTATATTTAATAAATGCCCTTTTGTGGATAAACCCTATATAAATTAGTTGGTGTATTAGGTGGGGTTAGTTATAATTTTAGAGCTAGCAGAGCTTGCACCATTTGTACATGTCTAGATTCAGCCACCCCATTCCCAACCATGATCTTATTCTTGTTAAACCCTTTAGGTTCTATGTTGTAATAGCTTGAATAGGTGATCAGGTCTAATTAGATGTTTGAACTTGTAAATAAATCTTGACAAGACTTTTAGTGATAATTGCCTTCTCAATATATACACCTTGTCTATGATTTCCTCTAATGTATTTGCATAAGCAAGTCATAGATTATGAACTACCTTAAAGTGTAGGTTTTGTTCAAAAATATCAACCAGTTGTTTATCTAGAATATTGTGTTGAAAGCATCTAGCTAATGCCCTCCACTACTATAGATATGTTGTGAAGCTTTCCCCATCTTGTTGTTTAGATTTGCATAAGTTAACCATAGAAAACTCATGTTCAATGTTGTAAGATAAATGGTTGAAAAAAAATAGATAAATCATTCCAACCTACCTTCAATACCTTAGGTAATTTGAGGATCCAATCCAAATATTGTCTAGCCAAATGGCATGGAAACAAGTGAAGTAGATAAATACTATTATAATCTACCTCTTGGCACAATAAAAAAAATGCTTGACTATATTTCTGAGGGTCACCATTCCCTTTATATTTGTCAAATTTGGGTGCCTCAAAGTAAGGTGAAAAGGGGACTTAGAGAATACTTAAGTCAAATGGTTATGGACATATCTCATCAAACATAACTTTCTTGACTTGGTTTCCCATCTCCAATCTTGACATGATTTCCTTCATTGAATTCCACTCCTACATGTTTGGTGCATTTGTAGGTGGAATATAATTTTGATGGGGTGGTAAGTGCCCATGTTACATTATTTTGTTAGGGATATAAACCCTATGATATGGAAATTTGTTTTTGTTTAATCCTTGTATTGAGTAGGTTAGCCATTGATTCTTAGGTTGATAAACATTCCTTGAAATATGTTGCTATGAATTGTAAGTATATTGTTGGTATTGAGGTTTTTATGGTCAATTCACCAAAGGATGCATTGTTTGAGAGAAACTTGCCAAAGTGTTTTGAATAATACCCTCAATATATGCTAAGTTTTTTGTCCCTTTGTTCTGTAAAGGGACAAGATCCTCTTGGTGATTAAAAAATGTATTCTTTGTGTCTGGCAAAGCATGTTCCGAAACCTCTCTAGGCTTGTTTTGTTTAGATGACATGCCAGTATCTATCATAGAGGTTCTCAAATAGATTATGTTTTGTTTGTTCTATCACATTCTCCTATTATTTAGAAGAATTATTTTTTTATTGAAGTTCTAGGCAAAGAGTCTATTAAGTCCATGATGAGTTGGTTCGTGTATCATTTACTTATTTTATTGATCTTAGTAGTAAGATCTTGATCATTAAGCATAGAATCTATGGGTTTTTATTTTCCTTTGCTAGAAGAAGCAATGTTCAACTTCATAATATGAGTGAGGGATTATTCTTTTTATTTCTCTTTTACCCTAACATGTGTGTGCAATTGTTCCACAGGGAAATCTTGTGGTAACCTAGCCCTTGATTCTATCAACCTTGGAGGGATTCATCTCTATCTTCTAAGGGTTGATGTTCATAATATTCTTCTTCATAACCTATGGTTGTTGGGATATCTTCAAAAACAAGGAGTTATCGTATACATCATAAAAATGTTCTTTCTTGTAACTAGGGCTATAAGAGAGCCCACTACGAGTATACCTTTACATCATTCTTGGAAGCTCATTTTCCTTATTTACTAAGATGTGAAATGTGTTTTGAAAATGATTAAAAGGTGTATTTTGATTTCTTCAAATAAATGATAAGGTAAATGAGACTATAATAAATAAAAAGTGGTGAAGTACCACACAATTAGAATAAAATGTCTGCAAACTTACTCAACTCTGGTGGGTTGAAATCATCAAATTAGAAGAGGTTAAGATAACTTTAGAACCTAAAGTGTAGGCTAGCACAACAAACTTAGGTCAAAGATGCATCAATGTTGTAAAATCTAGATATAACTATGATGAGTCATGACTAGAAAATTATAATAAGGTATTTTTGATTAGGAAGATAAAAGTATGAACCAAGAAGCTCAAAACATGAATTAACATGAGAAATCCTAAGTATAAATCCAAAATCAAATGGGTAGCACAATGATGCCACATGGAAATGAGACGTAAAATGGTCTAAGAACTTAGAGCATGAGTGAATGTAAGATAATCTAAGTCTATAATGAGAATAAAATTATGATGAGTCTACTTTATGGCCTTCAATCCAAATGTAAAATTATACCCAAGTTTACTTAAACTAAGTGTGAATGGTAAATTGATATCACTTTGGCTTAGAACTTAGAAATGTGAGAGTTTGAATTTAGACAAAAATTAAGGACTTTGAGAATTTTCAAAGTGGGCAAATGGTCTAGACTCAAATGGACACCATAACAATGTTTTTTAGAAAATATAAACACAATGTTTTGAAATGAAGATTTGAACAAGGTAAGAAATTCTTTTGATTTCATTAGCATAATGACTCTTTGCTCAAATTAAATGGTGTATGACAAAGGGTTTGGTTTTATAATTTTTTTTGGTATTTAAATAGTTTTAGACTTAAAAATACCAAACAAGTAAAGGATAAAATGACAAAACACCTAAGTGTAACATCCAAAGTCTTAAAACTGATAAGGTTACATGATATTGTCAAATTTTGTCTATATACGTGCTCTTGAGAAGATTTTAAGTGTTAATCCAAAAATAAAAGTGCATGAAAAATTAGGGTTTTTAAGCCCCCTCTTCTCTCAAGAGTTTGTACGGTGACATAGAACTTTAGGCTACTTTTCCTACATCAATAGTATATCCATGACATGTGGGGTTATTCTAAAATTAAGTTTTCAATTTTATTTTCATGCCTTTGGACATGGCACAAATTCAAAAAATGAGTTCTTTTGGTTACCCAAGTTCCCTAAAGGGGATGGGGTGAGAGCATATGTGCAACACTCATTTTACTTAAAAATAAACAATTTCAATAAGCAAGAAATAAAATTGAACTCTTAAGAGTGTTTAAATAACATGAAAGTTCCTTTTAAGGCACCAAAATGAAGTATGAATTAATTTTTCCTTTACTTTGATATTGAAATGGAGACTAAATGTCTTAAAGCCTATAAAAAAGATGTTAGAAGTCTGAAATGAGGGTGTAAATTATTAGAAAAATATTCTAGCTTATTTTAAGTCTATGTTTTCTTTTGAAAGTAAATCTTTTAATTTCATATAATGATCTTTCCATTTACTATATCATTCCTATCATTCTATAGGGCAATCCTGTTGAAAGACACAACAAAGACAATACTAGTTTATGATCTTGTCATTTGACAGGGCGCTATCACTGAGTAGTCCAAATCATAGGGTGATCCCACCGAAGTGAAACAAATTGATTAAAATAAAATAATAATCACTGATTAGTTTCTATTCCAAAGTAATATCATCATTTGAAAGGATGATCTTTTCAATCCATAGAGTGATCTTGTTGATCTGTAATGTGATCCTGCCATTCTATAGAGTGATCTCATTGATTCATAGAGTAATATTATGGATCTTATAATATAGATAGGTAGATAAAAGTGTATAAAATTGATCTCATTATTTGAGGATGCATTCCTTCTATTTCACAGGTCAATCTCATTGATGTTCAAGTTGATCCCATTGACTTCCAGAAGGATCTTGTTATTTGTCTCAGAAGTTGTGGAAATGTAAAATGAGAGAAAGAAGTGTAAAATAGCATCCAAAGAGGATATGAATGCAAAATTATAAGGTATAAAGACTTGTGTGAGGTGCGGGTCCCACCGAGCATGATAAAATGTAGACTAGGATTAAAAGACACATTAGTCAATAAAATCTATTATAAATAAGCATATAGATACTAAAACATCAATCCCACTCCCTCATTGGGTGTTGTAAACAAATTCTAAGAGTTATTTAAATAAGGAATACTACTAAACCTTCCAAATAGTGTCCCTCCTTCCAAGTGCAGCTAAGAAGCATGTTTTTTCCTAGATTTAGTGCTCTAAGTTTGTGTTAATGATGAGTATCAAGATTTTTCATCATTTCTTAATGCACCAATAGCTTAGGATCATGAGTTTGATCAATTTGTGCAAATAGATGAAGCTTTGTGAAGAAAATTTTGTATTATAACATTACACAATTCAATCTCTTTTTATCAATGGTGAAGCCCTATATTTATAGCTTTCTGATAATGTTCAAAATCAACACAACCATCCATCTTGAGATCAAGATGTGTGTCCATGTATCAATTCAATTTTGGAGGGACAAGTCATAAATATTCAAAGAAATGAGCCATTAATGAGGCATGAAAAGGTTTAATATTGATATTTATTCCATTAATGGCTTATGGATGCCACCCCACTAATGAATCCATAGGGTGATGAAAATTTGAGGAATGAATTTTTAATTAGTAGGTTTTCAATAACTTCCATGGAATTTTCACTTAGGCTCTTCATTTGATTTAATTTGATTGACTTTGATTAATTTTCTATAATTCTTTGGAAATATTTTGCGTGCTTAATCAACCTGGTAAAAAATGTCATTTTTTAAAATTTTAATTTTATTGGAGTATAATTAGAAGAAGGTGTCAATTGGATATAGAACAATACCCCAGTTAGGGCATTATGGATGTAAAATAACACATGCACATAATGTGTGTTGTCGAATTATAAGATTTCAATGGTTTAGACTGATATTTTGTGTGGTCATTATTTGACTCAAAGTGATTTGAGAAAATACAATAATCACATAAAATTCATTACCCCATTCAGGGATACATTAACCTAAATCAACACCTATGCATAACAAGCTTGAACAATTTAACACGTTTTAGTGATTTTGGCCTAGATTATGTATTATCATAGAATATTTCTTACATTAAAAATTTTAGTAAATAGGAATTATATGTATACATTTTACTCCTACTTGAGAAGGTGTGGTGAGACATTCATTTGAAGCAATGTCTTTTCAAAGATTGAAAAGGTCACTATGATCAAAAGAAATAAATTTTGTTCCCACTTTCCATTTTTTAAGTTTGCATGAATTATAGAGAAATAAGTTTTAAAAAATGACCCAGACATCATTTGGGTGGCCCATGATGCCCCCTCAAGGGGCAAATGGAAATTTTATAAATAGTTGATAGATGGTCCCTTGATCAAAAAAATTATAATCCCATTAATAGCAATAAAATGGGCTAAAAACTGAGCAATTAGAAGAAAGCAGAAGGAAAAACTGATCAATAGGGCTAAAATAGTATCCTAAGAGAGATAAAATGGGG